>CM077166.1:135551840-136138344 GCA_039583875.1 Platanthera guangdongensis | reverse complement strand
ACCTGGTCAAACAATATCATCATCCATAGTAGAGGATATCTATTCTTAAGATATTACCTTTCAGATTCCCTGAATCTTCGATGCAAACTTTCTCATCGGCCATCTTCTTCTTGACTCAACAAAACAGGAGCACCCCATGGAGAAGTACTGGCCTAATAAAACCATAATTGACCAACTTATAAAATGAGTTTCAGTCATCTGACTCAGAAAGATCTTTTGAGAGTTCTTTAGCTGCTTGTACAGCAGCTAGTTCTTCCTGTATTGTTTATCAAAATATGACTTCAATTGAACAAAATGTTCAGTCCCAATGGGAGCTTGTTTGTGAACTTCTGTGATAATTATATTGTGAGATTCTGTAATTGTCATTCATCCTGAGTTGATTTTTTCTAGGACATAACCTTGTTTAAACAGCAATATTATCAACTTGAGTCTTTATTGCTTGTTGTTGCTTTGCAAGATAGACTACAGCATTGCACCTTTGTGGAAGCAATCTGTCATTTCCTTCTTGTTCTGATTTACTTCAAATCTTATGGATTTAATATCGTGAGATAATGATAACTGCAATTCATTATGTCTCTCATCCATATACTTTTCCATGGCTATTCTTTGTTCATCTAATTTGACTTGCAAAGATACCAGTAAGGAGCTATAATTAGTGGCTGGGGTAGGTTGTGGAGCAGTTTGCAATGCCCTTTTATAGCTTTGGCTTCTCTTTTGAAAACCATCAGCTTTCTCTTCTTTGCTCTTAGAGCTTCTCCATCATCAGAATCAGAAGTACTTTCTAGATTCATAGTGTCCTTTGGACTTGTGGGCAGCTCTTTGTCAGATCTAGGTAACTCCCCCTCAGTCCCGTGCTCCTCCCCCTCAGTCCTGACTTGCTCCCCCTCAATTATTACTTGTTCTATATCAGGGAACAACTCTTCAAGGGTAGACTCTTGTTGAGGTCAGACTGGAGGCACTCTTAACTCTGGAGCATTAGCAGTTGTAGATGTATCCTCCTGATAACATCTTGTGCTTGATTGTTGAGTTGAGTGGTCTGGTCAACATCATCGAAGGGCACAGTTAGTGTTTCATTCTCATTATTTAAAATTGATTGATTAACTTCTTGGATTACCTCAAGAATAGTTTGAGTAGCCATTTCACTTTCTAAGTGTGTTGGCTCTTCCTCAAGATGAGGCTCCCCCTGCACCTGAGCACCATCTGTAATGTCTTGTGCAGTAGATTTTCAGCAATCTCTGGCCTTTCTTCATCAGGCATGTCCTTTGTTAGGACTTTATCCATCTGGAGATTATCCTTATATCCATCTTCTCAAGTGGTTGATCTTAGAACAGTAGTCTGTTCCATTACTTCTGGAATTGTTCCAGCAAGTATAGACTCATGATTTTTCCCAGATTTGGCTTCTTGATACCTTCCTTAATCTTTTCAAAGATTACTGCAGACCAATCTGTGTTCAGTCTGAAGATAATTCTGGTCATCAGGCTGAACATAAGGCTGAAACCCTATCATGTCCCCCTGGCTTATAGAGAATGACCTTTCCAACCACTTCAGGAAGGAATTTCCTTGTAGATCCATCCCTTTCCTATTCATTGCAGATCCAATTTTCATGGTGGGATCCAATCCACACCACTGGAGTGCTTCCCTGGTCTGGTAGAGGTAACTTCTTCATCTTCTTGAGTTTTGGGCAGATGAAGAGTTTTTCGTATGCTCTTCATGGTGAGTTTGATTTTATTCCCTGGATTGAAGACCTAATCTTTAATCCAGTAGAATCCTGAGTTACAGCTCCATAGAACTCAAGGATTTCCTTCTTCTATATCTAGTAGGTTCGGATACCAGAAATTCAACCATTTGCAGTAATTAGGGTAATTACTATTTTAATATCGGGTTCCAGCATTATCAAAAGCGTTGCGAACCAGCTCATAGCCTTCGTTGACATTATCTTCAAGTTTTGGCGCCATTGGGGTTGAGAGAAATCTTGGATTGAGAAGAGAGAATTTGTCGACACAAGGTTTTGTTCTCGAAAATATGGAGAGTGTGTCGACAGAGTATGTTGTTGACCTATTTATACCCTTCTAAATAATGAAGGTCAAAAGGCACGTCAAAATTCTCTTAATGTGTCGACACAGTTGAAATGTGTCGACACAAACTTCTAATGTCTCGACAAAATTGTTGACTTCTATGTGTCGACATCAATTGATGATGTGTCGACACAAACAATTTTATCAGTTCGACAAAATTCTGTGTCAACTCTCATTCTAAGTGTCGACACAACTTCTGGATGTGTCGACACAACTGCTCTGAAGTGTCGAAACCAATTTTCTAGATGTGTCGACACCACTTTCCTGGAGTGTCACACCAACTACTATGTGTCGACACAGACAACTTTTTGTGTCGACACAATTTTACTTAGCCAAATTTGTAAACTAATTTATATTCAACATTCCTAATTCAATTTTGAAATTATTGAATTTAGTTTCATCTAATGGCTTAGTGAACATGTCAGCAATTTGTAATATGTATTAACAAATTCTAAAGAAATATCTTCTTTTTCAACATGATCTCTAAGAAAATGGTATCTTATTTCTATATGCTTTGTTCTACTATGAGAAACATGATTATGAGCAATAGAAATAGCACTAGTAGAATCACATAATAATGAGTTCTACTTACCTGAATACCATAATCTTCTAACTGATGTTGTATCCACAACAGCTATGCACAACAACTTCCTGCAGCAACATACTCAGACTCAGCTGTGGAAATTGCCACACTAGTCTGCTTCTTACAGCTCCATGACACCAATATTTCTCCTAGAAATTGACAGGTGCCTGTTGTGCTTTTCTTATCTACTTTTCATCCTGCAAAGTCTGCATCTAAATAGCCTATTAGTAGAAAATCTCTATTCCTAGGATACCAAAGGCCTAGATTAGGTGTACCCTTAAGATATCTCAAAATCCATTTGACAGCAGTATAATGAGATTCTTTAGGGCAGGAATGATACGTAGCACAAACACATGTAGCATACATGATGCCAGGTCTACTAGCAGTCAGATAAAGGAGGGAGCCAACTATTCCTCTATATAAAGACTCATCTACAGGTTTTCCTGCATGATCTTTGCTTATAAACATACTTGTCCCCATTGGAGTTCTCATGGTAGTGATGACTCCATACCATACTTCTTAATTAACTCCTGGGTGAACTTAGACTGGGATATGGACAAGCCATCAGCAGTCTGTCTTACTTGGAGTCCCAAGAAGAACTTAAGTTGTCTCATACTACTCATCTCAAACTTCCCTTGCATAAGTTTACAAACTTTCTACAAATGATGTTTTCAGTAGAACCAAATATTATGTCATCAACATATATTTTACAAAGGAATAGAGTCTTGCCTATTTTCCCCCTTGAGAATTTGTTCTCAATGAGGAAAGTAGACAAGGTTCATACCAAGCCCTTGGGGCTAGTTTCAACCCATATAAAGCTTTCCTAAGTTTATAAACATAATTAGGATTGAGTGGATCAACAAAACTTGAGGGCTGTTCTACATAGACCTCCTCTTTTAAGTCTCCATTTAAGAATGCTAACTTAACATACATTTGGAACACTTTGAAGCCTTGATATGCTGCATAGGCAAGGAATAGCCTTATTGCTTCCAACCTTGCCACTGGAGCGAAAGTCTGATCAAAGTCTATGCCCTCCTCCTGCCTGTATCCTTTGGCAACTAGTCTTGCCTTGTTCTTCACTATGATCCCACTCTCATCAAGCTTATTTCTATAAATCCACTTTGTCCCTTTGACATTGTGGCCCTTTGGTTTTGGAACCAACTCCCAGACCTTGCACCTTCTG
Source organism: Platanthera guangdongensis (assembly GCA_039583875.1). Taxonomy (NCBI): domain Eukaryota; kingdom Viridiplantae; phylum Streptophyta; class Magnoliopsida; order Asparagales; family Orchidaceae; genus Platanthera; species Platanthera guangdongensis. The sequence goes on along the minus strand of CM077166.1, from coordinate 136,134,503 downwards.
AATTAATTTAACTCCTCCTGCATAGCATCAATCCAGTGTGGGTCTTGAATAGCTTCTTCAAATCTCTTGGGTTCCAGTTGAGATAAGAAGCTTGAGCAAAGAACTGTGTTTAAGTTCCTGCTTCTTGTTTGTACTCCATGTCTTGGATCACCAATGATCTGGTGTGCAGGATGATCCTTTAAATGTCTAACTGTTGGAGGTAATCTATCAACAGTTTGACCTTCTTCAATCTCTTCATTATGCTGCACCTCATGGTCTTCATTAGCCTCTTGAGTGTCTTGTACTCCCCCTGGAGAGCAACTACCATTTTCCTCATCCTGCTTTGGAGTTAGATCTTCTCTAATAGTAAGCTGGTCCATCTTCTGCTGTATACCTGTAGAGCTACAAGAACTACTAGGCAACTCACTGTTAATAAGTCTAGATTCATCAAATATGACATGAACAGACTCTTCTATAACTTGAGTAGCCAAATTGTAGACCCTATAAGCCTTACTATTGTTGCTGTACCCAACAAATATCCCATCTTGGGATTTGGCAGCAAACTTAGTTAGGTGAGACTTGCCATTGTTAAGCACATAGCACTTGCAATCAAAGATCCTAAAATAGGATAAGTTTGGTTTTCTGTCCTTCATAACCTCATAGGGTGTCTTTTTGTGGCTTTTGGTGATGGAAGCCCTATTGAGCACATGGCATGCAGTGTTTACTACCTCAGTCCAGAAATATTCTGGGAGAGTAGTGTCACTCAATAGTGTTCTTTCAGCCTCAATCAAAGTCCTATTCTTTCTTTCAGCAATGCCATTTTGCTGAGGTGTTCTAGGTGAGGAGAATTCCTGATGAATCCCAAATTCTTCACACAACCTTGTCATACTTTTAGATTGGAATTCAGTTCCATGGTCACTTCTGATTTTGACCACTAAACTATCTAATTCATTCTGAATTTGTTTGACAAAATTGTAGAAGACATTTGGGGTTTCAGATTTCTGCCTCAGAAAGAATATCCATGAACATCTAGAATAGTCATCTACAACCACAAAAGTATAGACCTTCCTACCTAGACTATGAACTGACATATGACCAAATAAATCCATATGCAAGAGGTATAAGCACCTCACTGAGTCTTTGGTTTCTAGGCTATGAAAGGAGGATCTAGTATGCTTGTCGTTTTGACAAGCAGAGCATATTCCATCCTTAAAGCACTTAACTTGAGGACCATTCCTCACTAACTCTTTACTAAAGAGTTGGCCAATAGTCTTGTAGTTAAGATGAGCTAGCCTCTTATGCCATTTGACATAATGAGAGGCTTTCTCATCAGCCACAAGACAGATAGGAGAATTTTTATTCTCACTCTCAAAGTTTAGGAAATACACGTTTCTTTTTCTATAGCCAGTCAATATGACTTTTTGATCACTTAACCTCTTGATATGACATCCATTCTTGATAAATGAAATGTCATATCCAAGATCACTCAGCTGACTTATGCTTATTAGGTTGTGTTTCAAACCCTTCACATAAGCCACTTGAGTGATAGTGATTAAGTTGTTAGAAATGTTACCAAACCCTTTGATGACTCCTTTTTCAGAACCACCAAAGATTACTGTAGGCCCATTCAATATTGGTGAGTAGTCCTTCAGCAATCCTCTTGTTTCAGTCATGTGCCTGGAACATCCACTGTCCAAGTACCATATAGGGGCATGACAACTTGGCTCACCTGCAACAAAGATTACTTAACCTTAGAACCCAAATAACTTTTGGGTCCTTGGTTCGAGTTAGCCTGAAACTTGACAAATCTGCCTGCAGCTCTTCTAACAGGTAGACTGCTATTCTTCCTGACACTGGTGTTGTGCCAACAGTTTAAGGCATAATGGCCTATCTTGCCACAACACCAGCACTCATACTTATTATACCTCTTTTTAGGTAGAATCTTAGTTGTATTGTTGGAAACAGATCTTTTGTTTTGTGTTGGGGATTTGCCTTTATTATTGGACTGGGCAGCCCATGCAGTTCCCTTAAATCCTAATCCTGCCTTACCCTTTTGAGACACAAAGTCATCAATTAAGGGTAGGACAGATTTTGGCTTAGAGAAACTAGCCACTATTTCCTTCTCTTTCTGAACTCTGTCTTCCAGACTTTTGATCTGATCATTTTTGAATGTGATTGTACCCAACTGAATAACAGTTATGTTTTTCAGCTTGGCAATCTCATTCATCTTCTGATCCAGCAGCTTTTCTGAATTAGATGCAGCCAACTTAAGAGCTGCAATTTCCTTAGCCTGATTTTTGGCCAGGTTTTTGCTTCTCTTGAGCACCTACAACAAATCCCCATATTCATCTATAAGCTGATGAATATCTCCTTTAGATTCAGACCCATCCACATCTCTTGATGCAGATGCATCTGATTCTGACCCAGTGTAGTAATCAGAATCTACAGATAAACTTTTTACCTTACTGGGACTAGGTTGATCCTAGCACTGGTCTTCTCCTAACACAGCCATCAGTCCTTTGCACTGATGGTCTTCTTGCTCATTGATAGAGTCCAGTAATTTCAAGAACTCATCCTCTTCTTCTATTGCAAACAAACCAATATAGGCCTCAGCCTCAGATTCAGACTCTGAAGTTGATTGATCTGTCCAACTTTTCTCTTTCTTAGCTACCAAGGATTTCTCCTTCTTGCTCTTGTGCTGAGACTTCTTCCTTTTGTCTGGACAGTCAGCCACAACATGTTCAGGTCTGTTGCAGCAATAGCAAATAATCTTTGATATAGTTGACTTGCTAGGCTTTGTCCCACTTCTGTCCTTCCTGGATGATTTCCTCTTCTGATAATAGTCATCCTTGGACTAAGATGAGGATGGCTTAGATTTCCACTGCTTCTTCTTTAAGAATCTCTGAAACTGCCTTGTGAAAGCAGCAAAGTCTTCATCAGAATTACTGCTGTCTGAAATGTGATTATCAGAATTTTCTGAGATCACTTCTGCAGCTTTCTTAGGAGAAGATGGATACATCCTCCTATTCTTCCTTGTGGCTTCTACCTTGAAGGCCATTGCCTTTTCTCTATATGTTAACCCCTCAGTCCGCAACATACTACAAGATTCTAAAGCCCCCCATTCAGCAGGCGCGGACAGGATTTGTCCGTCCGCCCAGTCCGGCACTGTCACCAGTCGGGCGCCAAGGGTGATACTCCAGCAGCGGACGCAAGGACCAGTCCGCTCAGTCCGCCGGCGCTTTGGGCAACAGGTTCTCCAGCGGCGGACGCAGTATCTCATCCGCCCAGGCCGCCGCCCTCCAGTGGGCGCGCCCAGCAGCAGTGGAAGCTCCAGCTCGCGAGCCCAGTCCGCCACTTCTGTGCGGACTGGCATGTTCTTTCTTTTTGCTTCCCGTCACCGCTGCCCGGTTCTCCTGTACCCCGGGCAGCTGGTTATTTTAGCCCTGCCCGTTTGGGCAGGCCCCCTATCCTATAAATAGGGGGGAGGTGGTGCACTCAAGGCACGCTGACTCGGACCCAGGAGCCTACTTGTTACAGGCTGCAGACTCGAATCCTGTGCCTTGCGGACTCCCCCTTGCTCTGTTTCCCTCGGTATTTTCCTTTCACTTGTAACTAAATCCTTCTTCAATCAAGGGAAAGCCCGTCGCAAGAGAGGCATTCAGGCCGCGACGGGCGAAGTCTGTTGTTGCCGTGGTTCACGGCCCTGCTCTTCTTCCAGCTCTCATCCGCTTAGTAGATCGCTACTTGCAGTCTCCCTATTCCCCCTGTGATCGAACAAGTTAGCTGGTTGTGCTCGACCCCCTTGTGTTTTCGTGCATCAACAGTTAACACGCGGCCTTCAGATCCGAGTAGTGTTTTGAAATCAGCGGACGAAAGATGTCAGACCGCAGAGCCCGCTCTTCAGATCGCTCTAGCTCTTCAGAAGACTCCCTTTGGGACGCAATAGAACAAGCTCGCCTTGAGGCCGAGCAGTCTCGCCGGTAGACTGACCAGCGTCTTGACACAATCAGCCAAGCTCTGCTTGCTTTGGCCCAGCGGCTTGCTCCTCAGGCCGCAGCGGACCCAGCGAACTCGCCAGTCCGCCAGACCCCAGCTCGCCGAACTCCGCTTCGGCAGTCGCCAGAAACTCCTCGAAACCCTGCTCAGACCGCAGCCCCTCTGCGCCCTCAAGAGGAAGAGTTTGCTTTCAGAGAGTTCTACAGAGAAGCTGCTAGGGGCACTCCTGCCCGCCAACTCCGCTTTGCTGACCGCCAGTCCGCCGAGCCCGCAGACTCCTCGGCTCCAGTCCGCCCTTTCTATCCTGCAGAGTTTGACATCCCGTCTCCCTTTGTTGACCGAATTCGATGGGAGTCAGCCCCGAGCAACTTCAGGGAGCCTCGCATCCCGTTCTATACAGGAGCGACAGATCCCGTTTCTCACCTCCAGACATTTGAGGGGGCAGTTGCTTTAAGATGCCTCTCAGATGCGATTAAGTGTAAATTGCTGGTTACCACTCTCGAAGGGCAAGCGAGAGAATGGTTCTATGAGCTGCCTTCGGGCACTATCTCTTCTTTTGCCGAGCTTCGTAGCCAGTTACTGCTGAGGTTTGCTACCTCAAGGAAGAGGAAGAATGGGCCAGCTGCCCTATTTGAGATCAAGCAGAGGGATAACGAATCGGTGGCACGATTCGTTGATCGCTTTCAAAGAGAAATTCAGGGGGTGAGGAATGTGAACCCCGACTATTACAAAGTTGCCTTAATCCACGGCCTCCGGGAAGGCCCTCTGAAGTTTAAGGCAACGACCAAGGCTCCTGAGACCTATCAGGAGTTGATCGCCATGGTCAACCGTTTCATAGAAGGGGAAAATGCCAATCCGACCTATGTTTCATCCCTGACAGCCAAGGCTGAAGGAAGGGATGCCTCCGCTTCTTCCTCTCGTGGCAGGCCCCCTCGTCCAGACTTCCAGCCTCCGTCTCAAAGAGGCAGGAATTTCCGCAACAAAAAACCATTCCAAGGCCATCAACAGTTTCACGAGCAGAGACTGCCGTTGGCCACCACTCCCGCCGTTCCTTTGCAGGCTCTTCCCATCCTCCAGCAGGCAGCCTTGCCTGCCCCGTGCCAATATGAAGAAAGTCCCATGGAGGACCCTGCAGATCTGGACCTTGACGAAGTCATCCAGATCCTGCAAAGGAGATCAGAAGAAAGGAGGCAAGAGCCTCAGAAGCTGTGGAAGCCGAGGAATAATTCGCAATACTGCCAATTCCACAAGGAAAAGGGTCATCTGACTGAGGAATGCAAGGCCCTTCGTGCGCTGATTGATAAGTTGCTTGCCGAGGGCAAGATTGACCTGACCAAGAAGGATTCTCCTTCCTCGTCGAAGCCATCCACCTCGAAGGGCAAAGAGGTAGCTGAGGCTTACCAGGAGTGTGTAGATGTGGAGGACGAAGGCCGTCTAGGGCCGATCAACGTCCTAGTGGAATGCTTTGATGCAGATGATGAGGGAGTCCTGGGACGCCTCTTCTTCATCCATGGTGGAGCAGGGACCGAGTCCACTCGGAAATCTTCAATTTCAAGGGTCACCCAGGCGGAGGTGGCCTCTTCTTCCGTTGCTCCCCCAAGAGAAGTCGTCACCTTTGGTCCAGAAGATCTTCCTCAAACAGCCAATCCATTTGACGATGCTGTTGTGATCAAGGCTGTGCTTGGCGACTTCACAGTGGACAGAATTCTTGTTGATACGGGCAGTTCAGTCAACCTCCTCTTCAAGTCTACTTTTGAGGCCCTGAGGACCGGAAAGCCTCTGCTTTCCACTGAGGGGCCGCTCTATGGATTCTCAGGAGAGAGGAAAGAGGTGGAGGGCAGCGTCACCTTGCCAGTGAAGCTTGGAGGGGCAACAAAGCAGATACAGTTCATAGTGGTCGACGCCCCCAGCAGCTACCATGCCATCTTCGGCAGGCCCCTGCTGAATAAGTACCAAGCAGTGATTTCCACTTATCACCTCGCCATCAAGTTCTTTGCTGATGGGAGGATGTGCCGGGTCAGGAGCGACCCAAGGAGAGCAAGGGAGTGCTACATCCGCACTGTCAACATGGTTGAAGCTTCCCTTGCTCCAGCAGAGGCTGCAAAAGCCTCTTCCAGTTCGAAAGTTGCTGCTGATGAAGGTGCTCACCTGGAACCTGCCCATGTGACGCAAGGAGTCCCCATTGCTGAAGGGGAGGAGAGGAAACTCTCCATCAACTCGGAGCTTCCTGAAGATCAAAAGGCTGAGTTGATTTCCTGCCTGCTAAAGAACCTGGATGTCTTTGCCTGGTCAGCAGAAGACATGCCGGGGGTGGATCCTGATGCAGCTTGCCACCATCTGAATATTGATCCCAGCTGCAAGCCCATCCAACAGAAGAAGAGGGACGTGGCAACAAAGCTTGCAAAACCAATAAGGGAGGAGGTTGCGAAACTCCTCAAGGCGAATTTTATTAAAGAAGTGCAATATCCCACCTGGATTTCAAATGTTGTAATGGTTAAAAAACCAGGGGGAAAGTGGCGAATGTGTGTAGACTTTACAAAACTTAATAAAGCATGTCCTAAAGATTGCTACCCCCTGCCTCGGATAGATTCTTTAGTTGATTCCGCGGTAGGATACTCTTACATGAGTTTTTTAGATGCGTTTTCTGGTTATCACCAGATAAGAATGCATAAGCCCGACGTTCCTCACACGTCGTTCATAACTAACGATGGATGTTATTGCTATCTTGTCATGCCCTTTGGGCTTAAGAATGCTGGCGCGACCTATCAACGGATGATGGACCGTGTGTTTAACCATCAAAAAGGAAGAAACCTAGAAGTGTATGTAGACGATCTCTTAATTAAGAGTAAATCGTTTTCGCTGCACTTGCTAGATCTAGCAGAGACGTTCGCTACTCTGCGTAGATACAAGATGAAGCTCAATCCTTTGAAGTGTACTTTTGGAGCGAGTAAGGGGAAGTTTCTTGGTCATCTCCTTACTCCGGAGGGACTTGCCCCCAATCCTGACAAGGTGAAAGATATTCTTGAAATGCCTACCCCTCGTTCACCGAAGGAAGTTCAGCAGTTAGGGGGAAGGCTAGCAGGTCTTGCAAGATTTCTTTCTCGAGTTGGAGATAGGAGTGCCCCCTTATTTAAGACCCTCCGACGTGCGTCCAAGTTTGAGTGGACAGAAGAGTGTTCCCAGGCTTTTGAATAGTTAAAGATGCAGCTTACCTCATCGCCTCTGCTTCAGAGTCCCCGGCCAGGAGAGGTTCTTTTCTTGTACCTAGGGGTTGGCCCTGAGGCCGTCAACTCCATTCTTCTTCGGGAAGAAGGCAGAAAGCAATTCCCAATCTACTACGTCAGCCATATTCTGAAGAGTGCTGAGACGCGGTATCCGATCCTAGAGAAGGTAGCCTTGGCACTGGTCATGTCAGCTCGCAGGCTTCGCCCATACTTTCAATCACATTCAATACAAGTCATCACCGATCAACCTTTGAAGGGTGTGCTGGAAAAGCCCGAGCATTCCGGCAGGCTAGCTAAGTGGGCAATAGAGCTAAGTGAATTTGAAATTTCTTATGTGCCCAAGACAGCCATCAAAGCTCAAGTCCTAGCAGATTTTCTGATTGACATGCCAGAGTCCAGTTCTGATCAGGCAGAAAGGTCACCTTTGGCTTGGACCATCTATGTCGATGGTGCCTCAGGCAGAAGTTCTTCTGGAGCAGGAGTGGTTCTCATCAATCCAAATGGAATCAAGCTGGAGCAGGCCATCAAGTTTTACTTTCCAGTAACCAACAACCAGGCTGAATATGAATCTCTGCTAGCAGGCTTGAGGCTCGCAAGGGAATTAGGGATCGATCATGTTCACATCAGAACCGATTCTCTGGTAATGGCGTCGCAAGTCCTCGCCAACTTCGAAGCAAGGGAGCCAGTCTTGAAAAAATATCTAGCTCTTGTGAAAATAGAGGGCGGCAGGTTTAAAAGCTTCACCATTGAACATATCCCCATAGCAGAGAATGAGGAGGCCGATTTTCTTTCTAAGCATGGGATGCCTTCAGGAGGCACAACTTCCGAGCTCTTCCGCCCGGCAGTGGTGGAAGGAGATTTGATGCAGGTAGATCAGCGCGTCTCTTGGATGGACCCATTCATCCTTTATCTGTCAACAGGAAATTATCATCATACAGTTAGAGACAAGAAAAAGTTCAGAATAAAAGCAGCTCACTACTTTCTAGTGGCGGGAATCCTTTATAGAAAGACCTTCCTCTCAACCATGGCCCGGTGTGTTTCAGAAGAAGAAGCTCACACCATTTTGCAAGAAGTTCATTCAGGAGAGTGTGGAAGTCACTCTGGAGCAAGAACTCTTGAAAGACGAGTCCTGCGGCAAGGGTATTTCTGGCCCACAATGAAGAAAGACTCAGAGATCTACGCCAGAAGGTGTGTTCAATGCCAGAAGTTTGCTCCGCTTCAGCACCAAGCAGCTCAGTCCCTCAGGTCGATTGCAACTCCTTGGCCCTTTGCGGTTTGGGGAATGGATCTCATTGGTCCTTTTCCCTTGGCAAGCGGGCAACGGCGTTTTATCATCGTAATGATCGACTACTTCAGCAAGTGGATCGAAGCCAAGGCATTGGCTAAGACAACGACTCAGATCGTCAAGAACTTCATTTGGGGAGAAATTGTCTGCCGGCACGGGATACCAACGGCAATAATCACTGACAATGGGCCACAGTTCAACAACTCAGAGATGATAGATTTTTGCAGGCAGATCGGAACAGAGCTGCGTTTTGCATCAGTTCATCATCCAGAAGCAATGGCCAGGTGGAAGCTGCCAACAAGCAGATCCTCAACTTGCTCAAGAAGAAAGTGCAGAATCTCAAGGGCAGTTGGGCTGATCAGCTTCCATCAGTCCTCTGGTCCCTTAGGACTACGCCATCATCCGCAACCGGGGAGACTCCTTTCAAACTCTCTCATGGCTCAGAGGCACTCATCCCGATTGAGTTTGAAGTCCCGTCACCCAGAGTGCTGCTTGCAAGAGAAGGTGTCGATGATTGGGCTGAGTTGAATAATGAGGAGATGAGGTTCAGCTTGGAACACATCGAGGAGGTCAGAGATCAAGCAGCCATAAGGCAGGAAGAGGTCAAAAGGAGGATGGCCCGTTACTTCGATCAGAATGTAAGGATCAAACACTTCCAAGTGGGAGATCTAGTTCTAAAGAAGGTTGATGCTGCTGCAAGAGCTGGTTCAGTTGGAAAGCTTAATCCGAATTGGGCCGGCCCTTTTGTCGTCAAGGAAGCGTTAAAAAGCGGCGCTTACCGCTTGCAGACTCACGAAGGAGAGGATATACCGCACACCTGGAACGGAGATGATCTCAAGCGGTTCTATTCTTAAAACCTCCTTTTTCTACTTTGTATATCCTCTTCAAGAACTATTATGAATAGAAACTGCTTGCTAACACTTCTTCGAGTGTTTTTGTTGTAATCATAACAGATAAAGTGCTAAGAGAGATTTCAAAAACGGTTCTAGACTCAAACTTTCTTCTTCCTTATGTTTGCTTTGCGAATATGTTTAAGAATCCATACTGACACCTTTTTCTAGTGTTTTCTCTCTCTCCCTAAGACCTATAACGGTTCCCTGATACCAGGAGACATCACCGAGTTCAGCTAGACCTCCCCTAGAGCCGTTGTCATTAGCGTAACACCACGAAGACCACGTGTTGCGAGGAGATTTCGCACCGTGTAGTGGGAGCTTGCAGGCTCTAGCGCGGTTGGATTCTGGACTTCGGATCCCGGCAGGTACCTGACCCCACCTTTGCATTATGGAAGGCAAGGTGGGTGTAAAGCTCTACCATGCCGCTTTAGGGATATTGTTACAACTTCGATGATCACATGAGGAAAGTATGCCGTTCCGGCTCACCTGCCCGCGGGTCATCTTAGCTTGTAACTCTCGAACACTCCATGGTACCCTCAAGCAGTGTCTGCAGGAGACCCACAGTTTAGACTGTACTCCAGGCAAGAGGGCAGGGAACCGTTCTGCCAAATGAGGGTCTTGTTTTTTGCAGGGAATATTATGCGGACTGGTTTTCTCTGTCCGCGCAGTCCGCCTATTTGGGTTGATCTTATAGCTTGTAGCCCGATGAGGAAAGTATGCCGTTCAGGCTCACCTGCCCACCTGGTCGCAAGCTATAGATCATTTCTATCTTTGGCGAACTGGTTTTCTCTGTCCGCGCAGTCCGCCTATTTGGGTTGATCTTATAGCTTGTAGCCCGGTGAGGAAAGTATGCCGTTCAGGCTCACCTGCCCACCTGGTCGCAAGCTATAGATCATTTCTATCTTTGGCGAACTGGTTTTCTCTGTCCGCAGAGTCCGCCTGCTTGGGTTGATCTTATAGCTTGTAGCCCGGTGAGGAAAGTATGCCGCTCAGGCTCACCTGCCCACCTGGTCGCAAGCTATAGATCATTTCTATCGTTGGCGGACTCGATTCGTTATCCGCATAATTCGAAGCTTTGGGATTGCAAGCTGGTTATCTTTAGCGGATTGGTTTTCTGTATCCCCTCAGTCCGCAGGGTAGTTTATAGATCATATCTACAATGAGCGGATTGGTTGACTGTATCTGCTCAGTTCGCAGAATGATTTTCATGTTATACAAGTTTGATTTATTATAAGCGGATTAGTTTTCTGTATCTGCTCAGTCCGCGGAATGGTTTTCGCATTATTTGTCAAGTTAACAATCAATGTGCAAAAATATTATGTGCGGTCTGGCTTGCGGACTACAACTATAACTCAAGTACCCCTGGCCTTATCAGCTGGCTGTTCTCTGAGGCGGATACTGAATAAGTTGATGTCTAAATTCTTTAATCAACCAGGTTCACTATAAATAATGTATCATGCGGACTGCAAGTGAAACTCGATAGAGTCCGCCTGAGTTTCTTGGTCCAAAGTGGAACAATATTCTCTAATCAGCAAAGGCTCAGGTTTATCAAGCGTGTTGTGCGGACTGCTAAGTATCGGTGCGGTGAGCGTGGAATAATAAATCTCTAATCAGCAAAGAGAGCATTGCAGAAAGCACACATGCCAAAAAATATCCTTTCCATTTCATCAAAAAATTTTTACATCATTCAATATATTCGGCGGACTGCAATCTTGCGTCCGCCACTTTTTACAAAAAACAACAAAATATATACATATGTATTGATCAATCAGTCCGCTGTCTCTTCTCAGGAGGTGCAGGGCTGTCACCGATGATGTCGACATCTGGATAATAGCCCCGCGAGGTGCTCCCGCTGCTACCTGATCCTGAACTAGTGGCGGACCCGCTAGGCGAGCTCCCAGTAGCAGAGGAAGATGCAGAGGTGCCGGAATCGGCGGACAGCTCCTCTCCTTGTCGGCTCGATGCAGCATCGTCCGCATTTTCCCTGACACCTTGCTCTTCGCCTTGCGAGCCTCCGTCTTCTTTTTCTTCTTCTTCTTCTTCTTCTTCGTCGTCTTCATCCTCATCTTCTCCTTCCTCGATGACGTCCTTTCCTTTTCTAGCTCTCTCCATCGCTGCGACCTGAGAGGCCAGCTCCGGGAAGATCTCCAGAAAAGGAACGCCGCCAACTCCTTCCTTCATGAGGCCGTCGCGGGCAAGTCGCTCAACAGCAACCTCAACAGTCTCCATCACAAAAGGGAGCGTGGCGGCCTGGAATTTTTTGTTCTCCAAGTCATAGGCGACCTGCGAAAAACAAGATTGCAAACATCACAGATCGCGGCGGATAGAAAATCTAGACCGCGGCAAATGCAACTCACCGCCAGCTCCTCTCTTTGCCGAGCATTCCTTTCTCCCATCCGCGCGTTCCTCTCCTTCAGCACTTTGTTATCCTTCTGAAGCTGTTCATTCTGCCTCAACAGGTCTCTGGCCAGAGTGGCAACATAGTGATTTGTCACCGCACTGTTCGCAGAGGCCTGAGAGGCCAGCAGAGGGAGGTCGGCGGCGGGCACTTTCTTGAGGTCGCTCAGATTGCGCTTTCCATACAGCGCGGAGATCGCGACATGCGCGTGGCGTGATATCCACGGACTCTTCCACGAAGGAAGCGCGGTGGATAGGCGGACGTGTTTGTTTTTGCTGTGCCAATGGACCATGGGGTTCCCCCTGAGGTCCTTCTGGCTGATACCGAAGCCAGTCATTGAGAAACTTTCTGAGGAAGAGTAGTCCGCTGCGGGATCCCCTTCCTCCTTCCTCTTTCTGGCGACTGCTTCCTTCTTCTCCCTTTGTGTAGGAGTGAAGCCGCTGGGGGTCTGCGGTAAGTTAGCGGGCACCGCCAAGGTCGCTGCAAAAAGAGAACTAGAGTTAACAGCATGGTCGCGGCGGATACAAAAGCTGAGTCCGCAAAATTACTTACTGTCCTCAGGCAAGATATCCGCCAAGCTCGCCAGCAGCGGAAGGTAGTATTCAATGTCAAGCCTGGCATTCGCTAGGAACTCAACGATTGCGGACTCTAGGTCGTCCAACTGCACATTTTTGAAGACGGAGTCCGCGCGCACCTGCGGATACGTGTGCGCGAACCCAAGGTCACCCTCAAAAATTAGAAACCTTGAGGTCCAGTTGTGGATCTTGTTTGGAAGACCCACTACCTTCATCCCCCTGCAGTAGAAGTAGATTACTCCGTTATAGGGGCGGCCTCCGGAGGCGGTTATAGAGCGGACGGAGAATATTTTGCGGAAGATGTTCATTGAGAAGGCAATCTTTTCAGATCGCAGATAAGAGATGTAGCTGCAGATCGCAGCAAGGGTATTCGGCGCGAGCTGGCCAGGGACCATCCCGTAGTGCTCGAAAATTGCAGCAAGCTCCCATAAGAGCGGGAACCTGAATCCGCTGTCGAAGTGATCAACAGGAATGGCGATCTGGGTCGCCGTCAAAAAATTCAACCTTTCCTGATGGGCGGGTAGGCGGACAAGTATGTTTGAGTCCGCCATCTTCTTTTCGACGAAGGCAGCCAAGTCAGCCTCCTTCAAAGTACATTTTCTGTGATCGGCAGAATGGAAGGCGACTGCAGCATCAGTGCGCGCGGACACCATGTTGCAGGCCGCATGATTCCTTTTACTTCAGCAATTTCCTACATAAAGAAAGCAGAAGACAGTATTTATAGATAAAGTTTCTGACAGCTTTTTGGCCAGTCCGCGCAGGTCGCATATTCAATCCGCACAGTCCGCAAAGAATTAAAAAAGCCAAACAAATAACGCGGATACAATAACAAATTAACATTCCAAGGGAAATTCAGGGCCAAGTTGTGGCCGTCGCAGTTTCCTATCCGCCCAGGTCGCATATTTTCCCACCTGCAGGTTAAATAACGAGAAGCAGACACAGCATGAATTCGCACAAATCGCCACGTCACAAGAATTAAACTACATGAATAGCGGATATATAATCTGAGTCCGCACAGATCAAATAAAATTCAGTTCACAGCACAGCATTATTTGGAGCGATCATACAAACAATATACATTTAATCAGATAAAAGTTCAAGGCATTGCGGACTCAGCGGTCCCTGTTATCGGTCCGCGCCGGCCTTTCTGCCCTGTCCCTGCATAGATGAGCCGCCTGATCGCTTATCTGAAGAATTTCACTGTATACACGGCAGAGATGATGATGGATGACGTTTATAGTCCGGTGCATATGGGCGGCTTCCCGGTCAACTCGACTGAGGGGCACCATTGGCTCCGCTGCCGGCCTCGGCTCCTCATCCGCAGCGCGTGGGATACCACCTGCCGGTGCGGCAATCTCCGAAGCCGCGCGATCTGACGCCCGCGGCCTCTGCTCAGCGACTTCAGCAGTCCGCTTCTCCTTTCCTTCACGAGCCGACGCCAAGTGCTTGCCTCTGTAGTATCGGACGTCATCTGCGAGCCTTTTATTTTCCCTTTCAGACCTCTCCAGCGCCCGCGAGATGCTGGCGACCTGGTCTTTGAGGGCCTTCTCGCGTTCCGCAGACGCTTTCTCGCGCGCCGCGGACGCCCTCTCGCGCTCCGCCGCTTTCTCTAACTCTGCTTTGACACATTGCATTTCAGCTTCAAATTTCTTCTCTAACTCTTTTATCGTGCTCAGGCTGGGCGGCTCGTCTTCCGCGGACTCCACGTGTGAGACCGCGTCGGCACCAGTGTTGGGTGTGAACACGATCTCGCCACTCTCGATGGAGCCCGGCAGTGACTTTCTACCTGCAACAAATAAAGTCAACTTCGCATTCAAAGGCAGTTCGCGGCGGACTCAAAGAAAGGATAAAAGATCACTTTCAGATATAGCGGCAGCGAGTTTCCGACTATCGAAGATGATTGGCCGCCTTGCCCGCTCCGGGTCAAAGGCGCTTAACCGCTTTTTCCATTCGCGGTGAACCCTTGCTCTTCTTTCGGCAGCCGCACTTGTTGAGACCACGATATCGTCCGTCTTGGTGATAATTTTGATCGGTCTTGACGTCCGCGGCGGCGACCTGTAAAGCCACTTGCGCTGAAAGTATTTGGGCGCCGGCTGAAGTTTACCTGACCGCATCAGCTCCGAAGCAATCCGCAGATCCTCAGCGGCTTTGTCCGCCGCGGCCTGCTGCGAGGCTGCCCCGACCGCAGCAACATGAGCGACGATTTGCTTCTTTTGCTCCTCTATCTTCTCCTTCAGCCTCTCCCTCTCCTCTTCCTCCGCAGCGGATAAGGAAGGGAGTTCGTCACCCTTATCTCCAGCAGTTTCCGCCTCGTTCTGCTGCAGCACAACCAGCAAGGAGTCCTGGATTAAGTCAAGTTGATCGACGTCTATGGAATCAAATATCTCATCCGTGGAAAGACTGACCGTTGAGAGGGAATTCTCTCCCTGGATTTGGGCCTCCGGAGTAACCAGATCGCCGTCTGGAACTTCTTTTTCGTGCGGCCTGTGTTGTAAGTCCGCCGCCCCAGTCCGCTTAGAGACGTTCTTCTCCTTCATTGCGCGAAGCTTCTTCTCAACCCGCTTGGCGACGGTCGCTCCGTCTCTCTTCCTCTTCTTCTTCTTGGCGGTCTTCTCAGCAGCATCCGCGGCGGACCCCCCTAAATCGGGCTGGTCAGCGCGGACAGGTTCAAGATTCACAGCATACAATGCCTTTGAGGGCGCGTCGTCCCCTACCTCAGTCAGCCGGTCTTCTTCGTCCAAGTCAACGATTTGCACCGAGGCATTGGGGGAAGATATGTCAGTCTCCATGTGTTCTCCAGCAGTGTACGCCGAGGTTGCGGTTTTCTGAGAAGGGGCAGAGTCCGACAAGGTTGCCATCTTCTCACTCCTCAACGGTTCGGCGTCGACTACGGCATCCTTGCGAGCAGAAACATCGACGTGGCGGACTGCTTTCTCCGCAGGCTTCTGGCTCTGGGAACTCTCTCCTATGGAGCGGACAGGATCTTTTCCTGTCGACCTCTTCACAATCTTTTTGGTCTTCATAGGCGTTGTATGCTCCAGGTCGCCTGTTGCAGTAACGCTAGACAAGAAAGCTCCAAGTCTTGCCATGCCGGACTGGAAAGTTGAGACCGCAAGTGGTGAGTAGCGCCCCGTATCGATCAAGATTCTCAACAGATCCAGACCCTCCAGCGATATTTATAGCGGTGGCGGGGTTTTCGAGATTTGCGGACTCAGCGGTTAAGAAAACATTTTCGAAGTTTTCCGGAAACTTAAAAATGTGCGGGGATTATGTTAACCCCTCAGTCCGCAACATACTACAAGATTCCAAAGCCCCCCATTCAGCAGGCGCGGACAGGATTTGTCCGTCCGCCCAGTCCGGCACTGTCACCAGTCGGGCGCCAAGGGTGATACTCCAGCAGCGGACACAAGGACCAGTCCGCTCAGTCCGCCGGTGCTTTGGGCAACAGGTTCTCCAGCGGCGGACGCAGTATCTCGTCCGCCCAGGCCGCCGCCCTCCAGTGGGCGCGCCCAGCAGCAGTGGAAGCTCCAGCTCGCGAGCCCAGTCCGCCACTTCTGTGCAGACTGGCGTGTTCTTTCTTTTTGCTTCCCGTCACCGCTGCCCGGTTCTCCTGTACCCCGGGCAGCCGGTTATTTTAGCCCTGCCCGTTTGGGCAGGCCCCCTATCCTATAAATAGGGGGGAGGTGGTGCACTCAAGGCACGCTGAGTCGGACCCAGGAGCCTACTTGTTACAGGCTGCGGACTCGAATCCTGTGCCTTGCGGACTCCCCCTTGCTCTGTTTCCCTCGGTCTTTTCCTTTCACTTGTAACTAAATCCTTCTTCATTCAAGGGAAAGCCCGTCGCAAGAGAGGCATTCAGGCCGCGACGGGCGAAGTCTGTTGTTGTCGTGGTTCACGGCCCTGCTCTTCTTCCAGCTCTCATCCGCTTAGTAGATCGCTACTTGCAGTCTCCCTATTCCCCCTGTGATCGAACAAGTTAGCTGGTTGTGCTCGACCCCCCTTGTGTTTTCGTGCATCAACACTATAGTCAACCTTTGTATTTTTCTCTTCCTCCTTTCTGGCCAACAGCTTCATCTCATAAGACAACAATTTGCCAAACATTGTTGGAGGTGAAATTTCTGCCAGTCTGGCCACTTCCCTTATGACACACATCTTTGTATCCCAATCCTTAGTCAAAGACCTAAGGAATTTGTCATTCATCTCATATGTACTGAAGATTCTTCCATAGGACATTAGTTCACTTACAATTCTATAGAACTTCTTATAACATTCAGTTATGCTATCAGACTTGGCTTGTCTGAAACTCTCATATTCTTGATTAAGCATAGACTTTCTATCTTTCCTAACCTCTTCAGAACCCTCCATATAGACAATCAATGTGTCCCACATCTCCTTGGAGGTTTTGCAGTGAATCCGATTCTGCAATGTTGAGTCATCTATGACACTCACTATAATATTCTGTGCTCTTTTATCCATTGTAGCCAAGATGATCTCATCCTTAGTCATTTCTGAAAAATCCTTAGGAATCCTTTGATTAGCATAAGAACAGAAACCTTCATTGGAATATATGGTCCTTCCTTAACTGTTATATAAATTCTAGGATCAGATGCCTCCATAAATAGTCTGACCCTTTTCTTCCATATTCCAAAGATTTCCTTCCTGCAGATATGCAACTTCATTGAACCAAGTTCTTTATGGTTTTCTCCTGAATCCATCTTATTTAACTTACTTCTACCTTACAGATCTTACTCAGACTGTTAAGTCTTTCTTTGAGGAACCTCCCTCTGATACCACTTGAAAGAATTGGTTCCTAAACAGCTAGAGGGAGGGGGGTTGAATAGGTTCAATTCTTTTTCCTTCTAAGGCAGAATATTAATTCAGTTAATTAATAGAAACATATAGTTTTACAGCTATCATAGCACAGAAATAACAATACCACACACAATCACAGATAGCACACTGATTTATAGTGGATCCCCAAGGTCTGGGTATATCCACTTTCCCCCTTCGCCTATGTTGGATCCCTAGGTTATTTGGGCTAGGGTCACTAACTTAGGATGTGACCCAATATGTATAGCCAGGGTCAAATTTGTGTCCTGAGTCTAGGCCAAGTCCTTAGAGTCAATATCATATGGACCAGCTATCAACAAGACTATCAGAGACTCAAGACTTAGAAGATTTTCAGACTAAGTAAAATGAGTTCGACGTTCGTCGAACTCAGGTCGACGAAAGGCGTTCTGAGCTCGACGATCTTGAGATATTTCTCTGTGTTGAGCTCGACGATCTTCGTTCTCTATTCAACGAAACCTGGGATACTTCAATAAGCTAAAGTCAGGGGAACTCCAGATTTTTCTAAGTCCAACTTCAGGCTTTGGTCGACGAACAAGATTCTGAGCTCGACGAACTTGGACCTCAAATTCAGAACTTCTCAGGTCGACGAAATCAACTTGTTAGGTCGACGAACTCAGTACTCTACTCGACGATTTCTGGTCTACAATTTGAATCCTTCTCAACCAGAGACTTCTCAGATTCTAAGTCCACAATCATTCTTCGGTCGACGAATTTGGATCTCAGTTCGACGAATGATGATTGTCAGCTCGATGAATTAAGATTGTCAGTTCGACGAATATTGTAGCAGAATTGACAAGTTTCCCTTGAAGACTAATTGCTATTGTCTGGTCGACGATCTCATCAGCTCAGCTCGACGAACTGTGAACTCAGCTCGACGATTCCTGTTCTTTGTTCAACGATTCCAAATTTAGGTCTTCTCCAGTTTTCCGTCCCTTTTCTTGGCGATGATTCTTGAGTAATTAATGCTCAATCTTCTCGGAATGTTACCGTTAGAACGAGCATTGATCATGGATTATTACATGCCGTTTTTCCACGGGACAGTTAGGGAATTCATTGATTATCGCTTCCTTCCCAGGCTGACTGCATTTACTGCTCAAGGATTCTAATTTGGAATGTGTTCTTCAGTCAGTATACAAAAAAGAAGAGAAGATTAAGCAGTGAAACACACAGACAGAGATTACGTTCAAGTAGTCTTTTCAGAAATAAAAAAAAAGTTCTTTTCTGCAATCAGCCAAGGCCAGAGAACATCATCAAGAAGAAGAACATACAGTCTCCATCAAGAGTCTTCTTCTTTCAACCCTACAGGATAACTTCAGAAGGACAACAATACATCTATCTGTCAAAGAAGTTCCTGAAGTAATCTCTGGTCAAGGCAATCAAGTTCTTGAAGACCTGTCACCCTGAAGCAGTGCTCTAGATTTCCTGATCCATTCAAGATCTCAGGGGGAGCAATCTGCTGAAATCAATCCACTAGTCTTCTCAGTTGTTATTGAGAAAGAGAAGACACCATCACCCCTTTTCCATCTTCTGTACAGGGTTTTAAGTCCCTTCAAAATTATTCCTGGTTGTAAGTCTCCTACCAAAAGACTTGAGGTTTTGGTTTTTGAGCACCTGAACAAAAGCTCATTGGTGTCAGGCACCTGATCAAAAATCTGAGTGGATTCCTACCAGGGTGGTAGAAGAGTGGATGTACCCAGGTTGGGGAACCACTATAATTTGTTGTGTCGTCTGGTTGCCCTTTTTCTTTTGTTTTGGGTGTGTTTTGTGATTTGTTAGGTTACTGTGCCCTTTTACTTTATTTGCTAATCTGTTCACCTAGGATTACAGGAAAAGTTGTAAAGTTTTTTAAGAGAGCACAATACTCTATTCACCCCCCCCCCTCTAGAGTATTTCAGATATACCTTCACTTTCAATTGGTATCAGAGGGAGGTTGGTTAAACTACCACACCTTAAGAGGTTAATTGGTTGTACAGGCTAACACCTGAACCATAAAGATCCCTCTTGTTAGATCTGATTATTTTGTTTCCTTTGTTAGATTTATTTCTTCACAGAAATGGCTCGAAGCAAAGATTATGCAAGCACCAGACCTCCAGTTTGCAACTTGCAAAAGTTTGGAATCTGGAAGGCAAGAATCAAGTTGTATATGAATTCTATTGATGAAGATATTTTTGCTTCTATCTTAACAGGAGTACCTCCAGCACCTGCAGCTTCTCCAAGCACCTCTACCAACATGACTGCAGTACATCCTCCAGATAATAATGATGCTTACAAGAAAGCGAAAATTGTAGATGCAAAAGCAATGAACATCTTGGCACAGACAATGTCTGATGATATATTTCAGAAGGTGGCCGAGTGCACCTGAGCCAAGGCCATTTGGGACTCCATCAACCAAATGGTAGCTGGTTTAGCTGATGAAAGGAAAGACAGGAGATCAAATCTCATATCCCTGTATTAGAATTTTAAGAAGGATGAGGCTGAATCAGTTGCTGAAATGTACAATAGGTTGAGCTCAATCATCAATGAGCTTAAAACCTTGGATAAAGATATCACCCTTATATAGGTGAATGACAAAATCTTGATGTGCTTCCCTAGCTCTTGGGACTCAAGAATCTGGCCTATCAAAGAAGCCAGAAGCCTAAATGAGATATCAACTGAATCTCTGCTAGGTAAACTAAAGTCTTATGAGCAGTTGATTAAATCAAGAGAAGTAGCTGAACAGAAAGCAAAAACTCCAGTGAGAAAAGATCACAGTATAGCTTTCAAAGCATCAGAGAAAGTGAGACCTCAATATCCAATCAAGAACTAATGAGGCTCTTTGCAAAAAGATTTTATAAGATGGCTAGAAAGGACTTTAGAAGAAAATCATCTAGGCAGGATGAGAAGACCAAATATGACAAGACACCAACCAAGGAGGTTGTGTGCTTTGGATGTAGAAAGCCTGGACATTACATCTCTGAATGTCCAGAAAGCCAGAATAAGGAGAAAAGCTGAGAAAAAGACTCCAGGAGAAAATACAGCAGCAGACCCTCCTCCAGCAAGTACAAAAAGAGAGACAAAGGCTTTGTTGCTGAAACATGGAGTGATACTGAAGAAGAATCATCCTCTTCCAGCTCAAGTGAAGAAGAGGAAGAAGCAAGATCCAAGGAGGTTTGCCTTATGGCAATTGATGCCTCCAGGAGCAGTTCAGGATCAAAAGGTGAATCTGAAGACGAGGCAGCCTCAGAGTCAGAGGCAGATCAGGTTCTTTCAAGTTTTAATTTTAATTCTAATTCCTTTAAAATTGAATTCAAGGCTATGTGTTTAGATTTAATTAGTTCAGAGAAAGAAATAAAAACCCTTAGAGAAAAACTAGGAAATCTTGAATCTGTTAACTCAGAAAATCTTAAATTAAAACATCAACTAACTTTAGCACATGAGCAGATAATTAAACTAAAATCTGATTTATGTGAGGCCAAACAACTTGAGCAATCTCTCAATGGAAGAAGTCTCAAGCTGATGGACATAACAAGCACAGTAAATGCCAGATTAAATGGCAAGCTGGGCTTGGGTGCATCATCAGGTTTTCCACCCATAATTAAGAAAAATATTCTTACCACACCCATTAAATTTGTTTCTGCCAAGGGAAAAGAAAAGATAATAAACAAACCAATGTCTGAAAACAATCCAAAACCCATAGACAAGAGCAATAGAAATCAGAAAACAGCCAATAAAAATAAGGTTCAGCAGCATTCGTCGAACCCAGATCGACGAAATGTGGCCCGTTCGTCGAACCTAGATCGATGAACGCTGAACACAAACTTCAGTAATAACAATTCGTCTAACTATGATCGACGAACTTTATATGGCTCGTCGAGCAGAGGTCAACGAACATGGGGTGCAGAAAATGACTATTGTCATTCTGTGAGCAGAGATCGACGATCTCAGCCCTATTCGTCGAACTCTGGTCGACGAACTTACAAGAATTCGTCGAACCCAGAAGGACCAAACATAAATCATTTCTCTTACAGAAATTCTAAGACAGCTAATAGACCATTCAATCCAGTAGCTGATTGGGTTATTCCACCTAGGAGATATCACCCTTTAGGTTATAAATCTCAACCTACTTTGTCAGTTACATCCAGCTTTTCATTTCAACCAAATAAAGGATCCAAGGTAACCTGGGTCAAGAACAATTGAGTTTTGTTTTTCATTACAGGTACAGGTGAAGAGCTGTCCAAGGGTGAGTCAGACCTTGTACTTGGACAGTGGTTGCTCCAAGCATATGACAGGCAGCAAGGACAATCTATCTAATTACAAGTCCAAGGTAGGACCAAAGGTGATTTTTGGTGATTCAAATAGTGGCCAGTCTGAAGGATATGGAGCAGTAAAGATTGGAACAGTTACTTTCAAGAGAGTAACATATGTAAGAGGACTCAAACATAACCTAATATCCATAAGTCAATTATGTGATGAAGGTTATCAGGTACACTTTAACTCTACCTCCTGTTCTATTATTAATAATGAAAACAAAACTATTTTAATTAGAATTAGACATGGTAACATATATCTAGTAGATTTTATTAAAGCCAAAACTGATGTTTGTTTACTCAATATCACTAGTAACCAAAATGAGTTGTGGCATAAGAGATTAGGTCATGTAAACCTTAAAAATATAGCTAGGTTATCTAAAGACAACCTTGTTAGAGGCTTACCTTCTGGCCCCTACAAGAAGGAAAACCTTTGCAGGGCTTGTCAATTAGGAAAGCAAACTAAAACTAGTTTCAAATATATTAATAAGATTGATTCACCTAGGATTTTGTATTTGCTTCATGTGGACCTATTTGGACCCATTGCAGTACAAAGCCTAGGAGGGAAGTCTTATACTTTAGTAATTGTTGATGACTTCTCCAGATTCAGTTTGATGGCCTTCCTGAGAACTAAGTCAGATACATTCAAGGTTCTTACAGATTTTCTTAGGACCATATAGATTGAGTTCTCTACTCATGTTGCATTGATCAGAAGTGATCATGACACAGAGTTTGAGTCTCTTCTTATGCATGAGTTCTGTGAGAAGGAAGTTATTATGCAGTGCTTCTCAGCTCCTAGAACTCCCCAACAAAATGGGGTAGCTGAAAGGAAAAATAGGACACTCATTGAAGCTGCAGGCACATTATTGGCAGATGCTTACATGCCTCTATCCTTTTGGGCAGAAGCTGTAAACACTGCTAACTATGTCCTGAATA
This sequence comes from Platanthera guangdongensis, assembly GCA_039583875.1. NCBI lineage: Eukaryota > Viridiplantae > Streptophyta > Magnoliopsida > Asparagales > Orchidaceae > Platanthera > Platanthera guangdongensis. The sequence goes on along the minus strand of CM077166.1, from coordinate 136,112,080 downwards.
GAAGCCTTATACATAAGCTGAAAAATAAGACCCCCTATGAATTGCTTAAAGGGAAGAAACCTAAACTCACATATTTTAAAGTTTTTGGTTGTATATGTTATATTCACACAAACAACAAAAGATACATTAGAAAGTTTGAGGCTAAGGCTGAAGAAGGGATTTTTCTAGGATACTCCCAAGTAAGCAAGGCCTATAGGGTTTTTAATAAATCCTCTCTTAAAATTGAAGAGTCAGTCCAGGTATCTTTTGATGAAGCTAACATGTCTTATAAGGAGAAAGAGATTTCTACCAATAGCTTTTTGCAGGTTCCACAACTGTGTGAGTTCATGGATGGACTAAACCTTACCCAAGAGGTGTCAACCCACCCTTCTCCACAGGTTGCTGAAGACAGTGAAGAAGAAAATTAAGTGGAAGTGGCTGAACTTCCCTCAACAGCTAATAACATTCCTCAAGAGGAATTAATTATAGAAGCTGTTGCTGAACAAACTCCACCAACTGATCTTGTCACACTTAGAGATCACCCAGATCTCAAGTGATTGGAGACATTTCAGCAGGTGTTCAGACAAGGCATCAACTCAACCAAGACTTGATGCATGCCTATTTTCTCTCTCAGATTGAACCTCTCTCCATCCATGAAGCTGAGCAAGATCCCCACTGGATCATTGTAATGCAAGAGAAACTAAATCAGTTTGAGAGATGTAGAGTTTGGGATTTGGTTCCAAGACCTCATAACTACCCAGTTATTGGAACCAAATGAGTCTATATAAACAAGCTAGATGCTCAAGGAAATATTGTGAGAAACAAGGCTAGGCTTGTTGCTCAGGGCTACAGGCAAGAGGAAGGAATTGACTATGATCAAACCTTTGCCCCTATTGCAAGGTTAGAGGCCATAAGAATATTCCTTGCCTATGCAGCTCACAGGAGATTCAAAGTTTTCCAAATGGATGTCAAGAGTGCATTTTTGAATGGAGTGCTTCAATAAGAGGTTTATGTGGAACACCTCCAGGTTTTATCTCTCTAACTCAACCCTATTTTGTATTTAAATTGCATAAAGCTCTCTATGATTTAAAGCAACCTCCAAGCGCTTGGTATGAGACCTTAGCAATCTTTCTTTTAGAGCATAAATTTACAAGAGGAACCATAGATAAAACACTTTTCACTAGACATCATAAGGACCAAATTTTATTAGTCCAAATATATGTGGATGACATCATCTTTGGGTCTACTGATCCCAAATTATGCAAGAGGTTTGCTGACCTCATGCATTCCAAATTTGAGATGAGTAGCATGGGTGAGCTTTCCTACTTCCTTGGTCTCCAAGTGAAGCAGCTCCCTGATGGTATCTTCCTCTCCCAAGCTAAGTATGCTAAAGAGCTTATTAATAAGTTTAGGATGGGTGATGCTTCAGGAATGAAGACACCTATAGCTACCAATGTTGTTGTGGATTCTGATGCAGCAGGGAAACCTGTAGATCAGAAGCATTATAGGGAAATTATTGGATCCCTATTATACCAACAGCCAGCAGGCCTGACATCATATTTGCCACATGCCTTTGTGCTAGGTTCCAAGTGAACCCCAAAGAATCTCACCTTATTTTCTTAAAAAGAATTTTGAGATATATAAAGAGTTGCCCAAATCTAGGACTCTGGTATCCTGTAGAGTCAGAGTTTGAGTTAATTGGATACTCAGATGCTGACTATGCTGGATGTAGAGTGGACAGGAAGAGTACCTCTGGAACTTGCCAGTTCCTGGGTATGAGGCTTGTCTCTTAGTTTTATAAAAAGCAAACATCTATGTCTACATCAACTGCAGAAGCAGAATATATGGCTGCTGTCAGCTGCTGTTCACAAATGTTATGGATATAAAACCAACTCCTAGACTATGGTGCCAACTTAAATAATTCAACATTATTTTGTGATAACACTAGTGCTATTGCTATAACACAGAATCCAGTTCACCATAGTAGGACTAAACATATTGATATAAGGCATCATTTCAATAGAGATAATGTAGACAAAAAGAAAATTAACCTAATCCATATTCCTACTGATTTACAGAGAGCAGACATTTTCAACAAACCCTTGGATGAGAAAAATCATCTGTTCTTTATAAATCAACTAGGAATGATCAATGGAGAAGAGTTAAATTATTTTCTGTCTGCATTCGATGAATTTTCCAGAGTTCGTCGAACGGAGTTCGACGAATTAGGGAAAGTTTGAGAGATGCTCGTCGAACGGAGATCGACGAATTCTCTGTGTGGAAACAATATTCGTCGACCGGAGATCGAAGAATTTTGCTTCAGAATATATTTCGTCGAACGGAGTTCGACAAACTGTTTTCGTTTCTTCTGGATGAGATCGACGAATTATCTATCTATAATTTATTTCGACGAACTCAGTTCGAAGAACTGTTTTCTTTTTCGTGGAACGGAGTTTGTCGATTCATATTCAGGAAACCCCTATCTCTAGGTTTTCTTCGACCTCCGTCCCGCGCTTTCAGTTCCTGTTGCACTTGATCGCTGTTTGTTTCTCTTGCAGGTCATCAATGGCGATTCCAGCGAGCACTCTGGCTGCAATGAAATTCGACACAGGATTTGATATGGACTTTGATTCATTCCAGCATTCTGACTCTATCTTTCTCTACATTCTGGAACTTCTAGAAGAGCAGGGTCTCAAGGATTTTATGACCCAGAGAATCAAACTGCATGCAACTGAGATTAGGGAATGGGTATATACTTCGTCTGCTTCTGAGGATAATACCTTGACAGGGACTATCAGGGGTAATATTGTTTCTTTATCCCCCGCCATTCTTTCTGAGATTTTTTGTGTTGGTCAATGGAGAAGATGATTTGGATATATATTCTGATGAGTATAGTTTGATGCTGAAATTGATGGGATTTACTGGGAGTAACCCTAACAAGTTGTTAAAGAAACAACTTTCTGCCGCCTACCAGTTCCTGGCGGATATTGTGGGCAAAGTGCTGATGGGCAAGCACACCACACACGATTACATAACAAGACACCAATTCCTTGTCATGTGCGCGGTGGTCAACAAGCATCAAGTTGATTGGGGAAAGATCTTCTTTGATTTGATCAAGAAGAAAAACAGTAAGAAAGAGGTATGCTTTGAAAGAATCCTAGGGATTTTCCTTCAAGCGAAAGCAGGTGAATTTATGGTCTCCCCGACCATCTTCATCAATGCTAGCAAGCGTCTCACATGCGCTTTGTTTGGCAGATGGGAGAGGACGATCACCAAGCCATCCAAGGCTTCCTCCTCTTCCATCCCAGCTTCTGAGAGCACAAGGGTCGTGAAGGCCACTCCCCACCCTACAGCAGAGGCTATCCCATCTCCACAACCTCTTCCAGCAACCCATCTTCCATATTCAACCAGTCTTCCATCTCCTCCAGCACCCCAATCACAATAACATTCTCATGTCCCTACTCCTCCTCCCTCTCCACAACTTGACATCACTGATAGTCCATCTACCCCCCTTCAAGAGAATCCACACCCAACTCCTCCAGCATCACCTCCTCCACCTCATCTGTTTAACATTCCACATTTTGATATACCACCCCCTTCTCCACCTCCACCAGACAACACCATGACAGATGTCATTCCACATGTATCTCCTCCATATGTTTCCCTCACTTCATCTACTTCTCTACCATCACCAACTCCCTCTCCATCTTTGGAACCCCCACAGTATCTACCATCCTAACCCTGCTCACTCCCCTCCTTAAATCCCTAATCATAGAGGCCATTACACCTTTTGTGAATTCTATTAATTCTTTATCTGCCCAAGTATCTCTCCTTTCTGCTGTCCCCTCTTCATTTAGGGGCCTGGCTCCGGGTTCTCCTGAACCCAGGCAGGGGGAGATGCTCTGTGATGAAGCAGCAGCAGATATAGATGTAGCAGTAGTTCCTTCTACAGCAGTTTCAGATGCAGATGCAGATGCAGCAGTTTTGCCAGAATTTGATTCTTTGATTGAATTGATTCATTTCATGGATACTGACATTGACTTAGATGAGTCAGTTCCAGAGCAGATACAAACTGTTGGTGATTTCCATTTAAATCCCACAGTTGATTTGGCTGGTTTGTTGAGAAATTTTGATACAATTTATGTACAGTTCCCTTCCACTAAGCCACAGTTGGCTATTGTTCCTTATACTTCTCCTATTAGTCCAGCAGTTGCTAAGCAACTCTGTGACAGTTTTGAAATTCCGGTTTTTGCTCCAACCTCTGCAGCTATTCCATCTTCTCCAAAAGCTGTTTCAACACCAATTTTTGTTATGGATGACTCACCTATGCCAGATCTGGATGAGTTAATCTTGGCTGATATTGAAGAAGAAAATAAGGTACCAGCTGAAAGCTCTGCCCCAATTACCTCTGATTCTTGTATAGTTTCTGAAACTCCAAATTTTGAAACTTCTGCTCCTGCTACAGAAAAGATTGTCATTGATGATAAAGATTTGAAAGCATTAGATGCTTTATATGATAACCCTCAGGGTTCTGACAGTGAAGATGATGAAGATGATTCAGATGAAGAAGTTGCCAAGAAGAAGACCAATTATTGTCAAAGAAAAGGAAGGCTCCTCCTCCTCCTGCTCCTAAGCCTAATCCAACAACTGACACTCCCTACTACATCCTGCATAATGTTACTCCTTATAAGGGAATTCTTGCTTGGATGTGGTTGTCTAAGAACCAGAAAAAGGAGAGGAAAAGAAGTAGGAGATATTCTCCTCCACCAGTACATAGATATAGAAGAGATCCACCTCCTCCACCTCCTCCAGCTGCTGGTGCCACTGGCTCTAGCTCTCAGGGATCTGCCCCTATACAAACCTATCAGAGACATCAAGGGAGATCCTCTGGAAGCAGTCAGTAAAGATATCATTCTTTAGGAAATCAACAACAGCATCAGTAGCAACAGCTTGCTCTCTCTGCAGATCAGAAGGCTAAAAGCCCTGAAAAACCAGACTCACCTCCTATTACTTTTGAAGATCCTGAAACAGCCAACACAGCTAAAATGGCCAGGTTCCAGGAACTGATTGGCCTATCTTTGATTAATAAGGCAAAAGCTGAAGGGAAGGACATTTCTGGATACACAACTATGTCAAAATACAGGAAGAAAGAATTAAAAAGGTTTGATAAAGCCAACAAACTGTTTAATGTTGATGATTACATGAAACTCCATCCTGAAGCAGTTGTCCCCAGAGTTACATCATTGAAGATTATTGGGGCAGCTGACATGACAATGACATAGGCAGATGCTTTAGATCCAAATACAGAAATTATCTTTAAAAAGCCAGGAGAGAAGACAAAAGTAGACAAGTCTATGCAGAAGAAGTAGAAGAAGTAATCTTTACTTTGTTTCAATTTCTTTCTGCATTTTCTTTCAAACTATGTTATTTGCTTAAACAAAGCCTATGTACATATATATCTGCTGCATGTGTTAGTAATTCTCTGCCAGATATATTTCTGTTCTTACTTTGTTTATCTGTGTGTTTATGTTTTGAGTCTATTAGTGACCTCGCCCAAATAGGGTGTGATTGTTGGATCCCTAGTTGATTTGGGCTAGGTTCACTAACTTAGGATGTGACCCAACATGTATAGCCAGGGTCAAATTTGTGTCCTGAGTCTAGACCAAGTCCTTAGAGTCAATATCAGATGGACTAGCTATCAACAAGACTATCAGAGACTCAAGACTTAGAAGATTTCCAGACTAAGTAAAATGAGTTCGACGTTCGTCGAACTCAGGTCGACGAAAGGCGTTCTGAGCTCTACGATCTTGAGATATTTCTCTGTGCTGAGCTCGATGATCTTCGTTCTCTGTTCAACGAAACCTGGGATACTTCAACAAGCTAAAGTCAGGGTAACTCCAGATTTTTCTAAGTCCAACTTCAGGCTTTGGTCGACAAACAAGATTCTGAGCTCGACGAACTTGGACCTCAAATTCACAACTTCTCAGGTCGACGAAGTCAACTTGTTAGGTCGACGAACTCAGTACTCTACTCGATGATTTTTGGTCTACGATTTGAATCCTTCTCAGCCAGAGACTTCTCAGATTCTAAGTCCACAATCATTCTTCGGTCGATGAATTTGGATCTCAGTTCGACGAATGATGATTGTCAGCTCGACGAATGAAGATTGTCAGTTCGACGAATATTGTAGTAGAATTGACACGTTTCCCTTGAAGAATAATTGCTATTATCTGGTCGACGATCTCATCAGCTCAGCTCGACGAACTGTGAACTCAGCTCGACGATTCCTGTTCTTCGTTCAACGATTCCAGACTTAGGTCTTCTCCAGTTTTTCGTCCCTTTTCTTGGCGATGATTCTTGAGTAATTAATGCTCAATCTTCTTGGAATGTTACCGTTAGAACGAGCATTGATCATGGACTATTACATGCCGTTTTTCCATGGGACAGTTAGGGAATTCATTGATTGTCGCTTCCTTCACAGGCTGACTGCATTTACTGCTCAAGAATTCTAATTTGGAATGTGTTCTTCAGTCAGTATACAAAAAAAGAAGAAAAGATTAAGCTGTGACACACACAGACAAAGATTACGTTCAAGAAGTCTTTTCATAAATAAAAAAAAATTTCTTTTCTCGAATCAGCCAAGGCCAGAGAACATCATCAAGAAGAAGAAGAACATACAATCTTCATCAAGAGTCTTCTTTTTTCAACCCTACATGATAACTTCAGAAGGACAACAATACCTCTATCTGTCAAAGAAGTTCCTGAAGCAATCTCTGGTCAAGGCAATCAAGTTCTTGAAGACCTGTCACCCTGAAGCAGTGCTCCAGATTTCCTGATCCATTCAAAATCTCAGGGGGAGCAGTCTGCTGAAATCAATCCACCAGTCTTCTCAGTTGTTATTGAGAAAGAGAAGACACCATCACCCCTTTTTCATCTTCTGTACAAGGTTTTAAGTCCCTTCAAAATTATTCCTGGTTGCAAGTATCCTACCAAAAGACTTGAGGTTTTGGTTTTTGAGCACGTGAACAAAAGCTCATTGGTGTCAGGAACCTGATCAAAAATCTGAGTGGATTCCTACCAGGGTGGTAGAAGAGTGGATGTACCCAGGTTGGGGAACCACTATAATTTCTTGTGTCGTCTGGTTGCCTTTTTTCTTTTATTTTGGCTGTGTTCTTTGATTTGTTAGGTTGTTGTGCCCTTTTACTTTATTTGCTAATCTGTTCACCTAGGATTACAACAAAAATTGTAAAGTTTTTTAAGAGAGCACACTACTCTATTCACCCCCCCTAGAGTATTTCAGATTTACCTTCACTTTCAACCTATCTAGCAGTGTGCTAGATTCGACCTAACTTCTTTCCTTCTCCGCAGATCTGCAGATCTTACAGCTCAGAACCAAACAAGGCTCATACAACTCAGAGTGAGTCCACACTCCTACATCTCAGGCAATCTGCCTTACCTCAGCCTTCAACAAGGCCTACAACTCAGAGATGATAATCTCCTACAACTCAGGCTCTCAGCCCTACCTCAGCCTTCAACAAGGCCTACCACTTAGAGAACTTAATCTCCTATAACTCAGCCTTTATAAATCAGGCTTACAACTCAGATCTTAAAAAGATCCTACTGAAAATAGATGTAAATTTGAAATTTACCACCACCCTGGTTGAGAGAGAAAGGATGGAAGGTTTCTTGATCAGTTCTTGAAAGAATCTGATGTTAGAGATCGACCTGTCTTAGCTTTCTTCAAAGCTTCCTGAATCTGAACACAGTAGGGTTGATCTCCTTTGAAGTTGATCTTTAATTAGTTTCTTTCTTGAAATTCAGAAATCAATCTGAATTCTTCTTAGCAGACTGGTTCAGAATCTGCACTTAAGAGACTTGTTGATGTAAGTCCCTTTCTTCACTTGAATAGATGGAGCTCTCTCTCTCCAAATTATTCTGAAGATTCTTCTGAATTCTTCTTTGAATTCTCTTGACAAACTCTGAGTAGATCACCACTTAAGAATGTCTTCTTAGATCTTCTGTTGAAAATCTTCTTCTATTTTTCGTGTTTACTTTTTTTATCTCATCTATATCCTTCTTCTGTTGATAGAGAATGTCTTTATATAAACTTCCTCCATGGTAATCGGCTGATCAGGATTCTAACGAACTTCTGATAGCTCTGACAGCTTCAGTAGACTTGTTGAATATCACAGTTGTCAAGTCTTCAGTCACTTCTTGAAACTCTGTCTCTGTCAGCAAAGTGTCGAGACTGAACTTCATCATGTGTCGACACAAGTAGACTAAGTGTCGACACAAGCCTTGGTGGTGTCGACACAGCTCCCTTGGTGTTGACACTGCTTCTCGACACAGCTTCTGTAGAATGTGTCGGCACTAGTTCTGTGTGTCGACACAGTCACTTCTTCTCTTCACAAAAAATCAACTTTGTTGAAGCTCTGCTATGTGTCGACACAAGTCCTGTGTGTCGATACAGTTGATGTCGACACAGTTAATGTCGACTAAGCTTTTCTGTGTGTCGACAATGCCTTTGTGTGTCGACACAGTTTCTTCTGGTGTCGACACAGCCTTTCCAAGTGTCGACACAATTGACTGCAGGTGTCGACACAGCTTTTCTCCAGTGTAGACACAAGCCTTCATAAGTTTCGACACAGCTTCTCCTGGTGTCGACTCATGGACTTAGAAACTTTTCCTGCATTCCTGTATTTTCTTAACCTGCACATATAAACTCAAAACAACATCAAATACACCTTGATGCATATCATTGAGTAAGGTGAGGCTTCTTCAAATCTGGTACACATTTTCCAATGTATCCAACATAAATGATTTGTGAAGTGAAGCGTACTCAAACGAAATGATTTGGTAGAAATTGGTAAACCAATAGAAATGTGCATCATGTTAATAATCTGTTGAAATCAAATGGAATTGAAATGTAGGATGTTAATCTATGACCATGTGAATAATTGTTTAATAGAATGAATTTAGTTGTCCAATGCTTAGAGTGGCGTCTCCTTACAGGTAGCATTATGAAAGGATGTAGGTGGAGGTGTTGACCGCACTGAGTTGGATAGTGTTGAGAAGGGTCATAAATGGACGGTTGGGCTTGGTCCTCGGTGTTCATATCCCGGGGCTCCTTCTGTGACGGGTGGATGGTTGGGCTTGGTCCTCGTGCTTTCTTCGAGGCTCCTTCCATGCCACAGTGATGTGGAATTGCATGCAGTGTGAGTCGACACGCGGTGTCGTAATCCTGGTTTAAGGATAGTGTGGCAGGTCTACGAGCTCGCCAATTGTCACACCGACGGGAGTTGACAGTTAGACCTTTGGCGGTTGGGCTTGGTCCTCGGTGTTTATGTCCCAGGGCTCCTTCCGTGCCAAGTGAATGGTTGGGCTTGGTCCTCGTGCTTTCTTCTGAGGCTCCTTCCGGGTGACACAAGGCCAGTTCGGGGCTTGGTTCTCGGTGCACAACTATCTGAGACTCCCGTTGGACCATAGTACGCGTGGGGGGGGGGGGGGGGGGGCTCCGCTATTATGTTCTTAGCGTTGAGGCATACAGAGGCCTAAGTGAAGCAGTGTGGATGCCCGCTTAGTAGTAGAGAAGCCCGCTCTACTATCGCCACCTGGCCTTGGCAGTTGATGCCTAAGAGGTTAGCTACCTGCTCAAAAAGTGGGAACTACTAGTCTGTGTTGACATAGCGGTTGCATGTGCGTGATCATGGGTGAGTCATTGCATTGCATATATACCATTATATTACATTTCACAAACAAGATCCTCATCGTATAAGTTTGTATGGGCACTCCTATATGATGAGTTACTATATGTCAAACCGATCCTTAACTTACAAGCTTGTATGGGCATCCTTATAAGTTAAGTTACTTTCCTGTTGTAGATACTTACACTCGATGGATGATTATAGCTCTTGTAGATTTGCTATATTAAAATGTTGTTAATTATATTGTACCTATTCCACCTGCTTGAACTTGCTTAAATTACATATTATATATTGTACCCCTGTTCCTTTCTCCGCCCGGTGCCAACGAGTCATCGGGGGAGCGGATGTGAAAACCACTTAGTATTTTTGACTAACGGTTACTACGTCTTCTTTTTAGGAGGTCACCCCGTAGGTAGAGGAGCCGCAGGACAGCCAGGCCAGGACGATAGGGCCTGAAGGGACGGTACCGTCGCTACCGTCAGTCACTGATGTGAGTGTCGAGTGACTTTGATGTAGCCCTTTGGGCGTATATTAGCTGTACTCTGATACTTTGTAGAAGCTTGTTGTAGATTCTTTATTTTGTGTACTTTGGACTTTTATGCTTATGTGTGGATTTGACTTTTATATTATGTTTTGGTTGGGTTGGTATACATTGATATTGGTTGTAGCCGAGAGAATAGGCGTCTTGTGGTACAGGTTAGCCCGTGTGCTAATGCTACCGCAAGGCGGTTGTTCTGGGCAAAAGAACCCCTTCGTGCCGTGTTTTGGGATCCAGGAGGGGGTCTTACAAATGATATCAGCTTGCCACGATCATCGACTAAAGAAGTCATTCAATAATGGTACCACCCCCGTTCGATTAGTCAGTTTGGGGACAAACTGATTTAGCGGAAGCAGTGGTGTTCCCATATGTAATTCACACTAAGTATGTCCAACTTTGACCTTAAGATTAGCCAACCCGACCATACGTTTGTATTCTACATGTAGATTCTAGTGCACGTTGAGCCGATGGGGGGAACTCCTGGCTCTTCTTACCCACTCAGTTCCAACAATCAGAGTTGGGACAGATGCTCACGACCATCCTAGATGCACTTAAGTCGCAGCAGACCCCAGTACAACAATAGGCTCTGGGCCCAAACTGGCTGAGCACTTTTCAGGCTCTCTCCCCTCCCGCCTACCTTGGGACAGAGTCGATTGTGCGCACTGAAGAATGGCTCGACATGGTAAAGGAGCTATTGGCGGGGATCCGTTTCCCAGCCAACATGGCTGTAACGTTGGCGGTGTCCGTCCTGGAACTACATTCCAAGAGGTGGTGAAAGTCCCTCATGGGCTCCACCTTTCAAGGACGAGTTTACACGGAGATAAGCTGGAGCGAGTTCTCAGGAGTGTTCTTAGAGCACTTCATTCCCTCGTCTACTCGAGATGAACTCGAAGAGAGGTTTCTACTGCTGAAGCAAGGATCAAAATCAGTTATGGAATATCAGCGAGAGTTCCAACATCTCGCGAGATTCACAGACTCATATGATTTGGATGATAGAGGATATGCCAAGCGCTTCTACAAAGGGTTGCGGGATACCCTGAGGCAGGCCCTTTTGTTTATAGCGGACTCTAGCTTGGCGAAAATAATCGACATGACGAAGAGATTAGAGGTGGACCACTTGGGAAGTGGTAAGAGACCTGTGGAGGGCGTGATAGAAGCTAGCCCTAGAAACAGAAGGAGACATGATTAAAGAGGAGGAAGAGGACATCAGAGAGGTCACGAACGTGTCCACCAGAATTATACAGTCGAGCATCCGGTTCCACAGCCGCCCGCATTGCCTCCGCCTCCACAGCCTCAACAATTTCAGCAACCAGAGGGCGTTATGGGCGGGTGGGCTTCGAATGCAATCAACCGGCCACATCCAACGTTACTGCCTGCAGTTGTTTGGGAATGCTCCTCTTGCTCTCCCTCCGGCAGCTCCTCGAGGGCGGGGACACATGCGTGGTCGAGGACGAGGGCCACGAGGAGGAAACCCCGGACCGGCTCGGGATCAAGTGTTTGCTCTGGACATGACACAGGAAAGGAACCCACATGAGGTGATTGCAGCTATGTTACAGTTAGTTATCTCATTTTCATGTCAAACATTAAATTGCTTAAGATGTACTAGATATCTAGCATTGAATATTGTATTAGTACTTAGGCACTGTGGTGGTCGGCGGGAAACCGACCTATACATTATTCGATACTGGTGCCTCACACTCTTTCGTGTCGGAAGACTTCATTAGAGATGTAGAAGAAGTAAAATACTTCACTGGTATTGCTCGACGAGTACACCTCCCAGAAGGCTCTGAGATGACCGCAACTGCTAAGTGCGAGTTGGAGATATTCATTGGGGGAAAGGACTTTGATATCCCTGCCACAGTCTTGAGGATGCCAGAGTTTGATCTTATTCTGGGCATGGCGTAGTTGGCCTGGCACTTCGCAAGGATTGATTGCGCAGAGAAATGAATCTACTTGAGACATGGAGACACCAATGTCATCTTTGAAGGTATTAGATTCGCACCTCGCATGTTATTATCTTTGATTCAGGCTGTAAAAGCCCATATTAAGGGGGAAGAAATTTTCATGGTTTGTTTCGAGTTGAAGGAGATAGCGTTGGATATGAAAGATATACGGGTAGTGCGGGACTTTCCCGAGGTATTTCCTGAGAAACTGCCAGGATTACCCCCACATTGGGAAGTTGACTTTCAAATTAAGCTAGTACCGGGTGCCAAACCTATCTCCAGGATCCCTTACCGGATGGCCCCAAAGGAACTCGCAGAATTTAGAGTTCAGTTGCAAGAACTGGTGGAGTCTGGGTTTGTGCGCCCCATCTCGTCACCTTGGGGAGCCCCTGTTCTGTTCGTTAAGAAGAAGGATGCAACCCTACGACTATGCATAGACTATCGGGAGCTCAATCGACTGACGGTGTGGAATACTTACCCGCTACCCCGGATCGACGAGCTGTTCGATCAACTGGTAGGAGCGCATTGGTTTTCCAAGTTGGATTTGCGCTCGGGTTATTATCAGTTGATGATACGAGAGGAGGACATCCAGAAAATGGCTTTCAACTCAAGGTACGGTTTGTACGAGTTTACCGTAATGTCGTTTGGGCTCACAAATGCCCCTTCGGCTTTAATGAGCCTAATGAACAAGGTGTTTGAGCCTTATTTGGACATCTTCGTCATCATTTTCATCGACGACATCCTGGTCTACTCAAAGACAGAGGAGGAGCACATCGAACATCTGACCTTGGTACTGAAGAAACGAAAAGAGCAAGCCTTGTTCGCCAAGTTCAGCAAGTGCAAATTCTGGCTTAAAGAGGTTTCCTTCTTGGGCCATGTGATTAGTGGGGCTGGGCTAGCTGTTGATCCGGCCAAAGTGCGTGCCGTGAATGAGTGGTCGCCCTTGAAGTCAGCAACTGATGTGCGGAGCTTCCTTGGACTTGCCGGGTACTACCACAAGTTCGTAAAAGGATTCTCTAAGATTGCCCTTCCTCTTACCTCCTTAACAAAGAAAGGTGTGCCATATGAGTGGACACCACAGTGTGAAGCTGTATTCCAAGAGCTGAAGGATAGACTTACCTCCGCCCCCATCGTAGCACTTCTGTCTGGGAAGGAAGTATTTCAAGTTTACACTGATTCATCTTATCAAGGAATGGGAGCAGTACTGATGCAGCACGGTCATGTAATTGCATATGCGTTAAGGCAACTAAAGAAGCATGAACTCAACTATCTGGTTCACTATTTGGAATTGGGGGCAGTGGTGTTCGCCCTCAAAGTTTGGAGGCACTACCTACATGGAGTTCATTGCGAGATATTTTTGGACCATAAAAATTTAAAGTATGTGCATACTCAGAAGGAACTTAATTTGAGACAACAGCGGTGGTTGGAGTTTCTGTGCGATTATGAGTTCACCATGAACTACCACCCCGGAAAAGCGAACTCGGTGGCCGATGCATTGAGCATAAAATTACCGAACTCGAGCTCAGAGTCTCAGTTGATGAGTATGGAGTTAGCTCGGGTGCTCGAAGAGATGGAGATTACTTTGGTGTTCAAGGTTCCCTCGGAAGAATACACGAAGTACTTGGACACCATGAGTACAGTATGCGATATCTAGGACCGAATCCGGGCCCAGCAAGGAAGGGATACGGCTCTGGCCCCGACAATCAAGTCAATCGAAGATGGGACTGCTGACGAGTATACATTAAAAGACGGCCTCGTTTATTTCCGCGGCCGGCTCTACATTCCCAAGAGCGGTAAAATCCGGGAGGATATCTTGAGAGAGGCACATTGCTCTCAGTATTCTGTGCATCCCAGCATTGCCAAGATGTACGCCGGCTTGCGGAAGACCGTGTGTTGGCCGGGAATGAAGAAGGATGTCAGATGCTTTGTTACACATTGCGAAGCCTGTCAAATGGTGAAGGTGGAATGCAAGAGCCTCGATGGTTTATTACAGTCATTGCCCATCCTCAAGTGGAAGTTTGAGGATATCTCCATGGACTTCGTTCACGGGTTGCGTCGCTCACGCTCGGGGAATGATTCGGTGTGGGTGATCGTTGATTGACTTACAAAAGTAGCCAGGTTCATCCCTATGAAGAAAGAGGCTCACGTGGATGTCTTGGTACGCCTCTTTGTGGTGCAGTTTGTGCGGTACCATGGCGTGCCTAAGACAATCATTTCTGACCGGTATGGTCGTTTCACCTCTTATGAGTGGAAGGTGGTACAGGTGTATTTGGGTTCGTGCCTTACCTTTAGCACAACGTTTCATCCTCAGACGGACGGGCAGACTGAGAGAACCATCAGGACATTGGAGGACCTGTTGAGGTTATATGTGTTGGATAGAGGGGAGCCATGGGAAAGGATCTTACAACTGGTAGAATTCTCCTATAATAATATCCATCAAGCTAGCATCGGTATGGCGCCCCATGAAGCTCTTTACGGAAGAAGGTGTAGAACCCCCTTGTCTTGGGTGCAAGATGAAGACCCGAAGGCTTTGAGAATTGAGTATATTGATGATACTGATAGGTTGGTTAGGATAATACGGGATCACATGTTGGAGGCTCAAAGTCGGCAGGCAAAGTATTACAATGCAAAGTACCGGATGGTGGAGTTTCAAGTGGGTGATAAGGCGTTTCTGAAAATCTGACCGATGTATGGAGTGTCACGGGTACGTTGTGTGAAAAAGCTCAGCCCAAGGTATGTTGGGCATTACACTATACCAGAAAGGATTGTCCCTTTGGCCTATCGGTTGGAGTTACCGCCTGAGCTAGAGAATCTTCACAACGTGTTCCATGTGTCGTCACTTCGAAAGGCGTTGTTGCGGCCCAATCAATATATCCCCACCATTGATGGTGCAGTGGCGACTGATAGGTCTGTGCGACTAGAGCTGGTGCGGATTGTAGACAACGAGACAAGAATTTTACGCCTCAAAAGTGTTCCTTTGGTGAAGGTGCTGTGGTCTAATCATGGGAAGGAGGAGTATATATGGGAACCGGTGGACTTGATGCAAAAATGCTACCCGGAGTTGTTTGCTCAAGGTAATTCTTAAAAGCATATTTTATTTTCTGTTATGCCTTTTCTCCCCATAGCCTTAGCCTGATTTCTGGGATGAAATCTTTTATTTTGTTTATAGGATTTGTAACATCCCGATTCGCACTAGGCCCCTTATGCGCATTTTTGAGTCAGGAGAGCTGACTTGGGTTCAGGGAAGTGCTGGTAGCTGGGCTGCACTTGTAAATAAGAGGAGAAATCAGTCTAAAATAGGACACGGGTAGTGACACGGGCGTGTCACTAACCATGTGCATGATGATACTGTAGGGACACGGCGTGCCCCTACCCATGTATATCCAACCAGTGTTCCTGTGAAGGACACGGGTAGAGACACAGGCGTGTCCCTACCAGTGTCTATCCAAACAAATCTCGAGTCGCCAACTAGAGTTGTCCCAAAGAAGGACACGGGTAGTGACACGGGCGTGTCACTACCTGTGTGAAGAGGACACGGGTAGAAACCCGGGCGTTTCCCTACCCGTGTGTGTCGAGTAGAGATCGACGAAGTGTTACCCGAGGAGGACACGGGTAGA
The DNA here is from genome assembly GCA_039583875.1 of Platanthera guangdongensis. Taxonomy (NCBI): domain Eukaryota; kingdom Viridiplantae; phylum Streptophyta; class Magnoliopsida; order Asparagales; family Orchidaceae; genus Platanthera; species Platanthera guangdongensis. Next base: position 136,096,299 of record CM077166.1, on the reverse strand, counting down.
GAGACGAGCGTGTCCCTACCCGTGTGTGACAAGTGAAACTTGACGAATCATGTCCAGAGCAGGACACGGCCAGAGAACACGGCCGTGTCATGTGGACACGGGTAGGGACACAGACGTGTCCATAACCGTGTTTGTGTATTGAACCGACATTGGAACCGTCGGCGACGCTTCGCCCGAGCAGGACACGGGCGTGTCCCTACCCGTGTGACTTTTCACTTATAAGGGATGTGAAAACCCTAGCAGTTTTCACTCCTCGTTCCACCCCTTTTTCCTGAGAGAACTGCTGTAGAGAGGGAGAAGGTGCTGGAGCAAGTCCAAGAGGAGAAGAACCGCCGCCGCCGAGGAGGAGAAGAAGCCGCCGAGAAGAGTTACAAGATCCTTGGCCGGAAATGTTGGAAATGCCGGAAATGAGGTGAGCTTCCTCCCCTCTCCCTTGGTGCTAGATCTATAGATAAATCTAGGTGAGATGTGGACTCAAAAGAGTTTAGACTTGCGAGATGATGATTTCCCTAGGAAGAGGCCGTAGTAGGGTTTTTGCTCTATGAATAGTGGTGTGTTCAACCTCTCTATCTTTCTATGTGAAGATGGGAGATGGTTTCGTGAAAAGAAATGGCCTTATGAGTGTGAATAAGGGAGGAGTGATTTCTGATGTGATTTGGGGAAGATCGGCTTGAGGAGGAATATGAACCGATGACGTTCATTCCGCCTTAAGATGCGTGCAAAATCTGTGTTCTGCACATAATGATCTTCTTGGCCATTGCTTGGTGTGTTATGTTCAGAACTGGACTTTCTACTAAACATGAGAGTTGAAGTCCTTGAAAATACCTTTCCAACGAGTGGTTGCACGACATCAGGCGAAGTCTGTAGCCACGGGAAAGTCTGAACAAAATCGACGGCCGACAAACCAAGCATGCAGAAATTGTGTTCTGTACGCAGCGGACTTTGAAGCCGATTTCAAGCGTGTTACTCTCGAATCTGGGTTGAGGTCCGAATATGAAAGTTGTAACTCATGGAAATACGTTTCCATTAAGGGGCTACACGCCTTCACCAGATTCCTGTAGCTTCGGGAATCTCCGGTCGAATTTGCTGTCAAGATGTGTTCTGTATTTAAATTCTGGGTTGAAGTAGAGTCGGCTTTGAACTCGGTAGTGATAATGTAGCAAATTAACTTTGAGGTTGGGTGAACCCTTTTATGTTAACCATCATAGTTCTATGAATGATGAGGTTTGATGATTGGATCCCTCGTAAATGATTTGTGAAGTGAAGCATACTCAAACGAAATGATTTTGTAGAAATTGGTAAACCAATAGAAATGTGCATCATGTTAATAATGTGTTGAAATCTAATGAAATTGAAATGTAGGATGTTAATCTATGTCCATGTGAATAATTTTTTAACATAATGAATTTAGTTGTCCAATGCTTAGAGTGGCGTCTCCCTACGGGTAGCATTGTGAAAGGATGTAGGTGCGGGTGTTGACCGCACCGAGTTGGATAGTGTTGAGAAGGGCCATAAATGGACAGTTGGATATCATTTGCATTTGCATTGCACTCCACAGCACCCACTTGAAAACGCATACTTAAGCACTTGCACGCGACGAGCCTGTTTATCACCTGTGCGTAGAATAAACAATGATGTGTTGGTTTAGGATTGCGTGATGGAGTAAAATGTTGACTCCAAGAGTGTTCCTAGGCATGCACTCATGATCACTTAGATTCTGTGTAGATTAAAATTCTTTATATGCTTATAGTTTCTATTTTTCTATTAGCGTAGATTTTGTTTACGGTACTATAGTTGTGAATCCGGTTATGATTCAAACGGTGGTGTAGGATTGTGTGTGGGAGTTCAATAGCCTCGTATTGCTAGAGTCGGGAGGAAGGGTTTTCTTTCTCGGTGGCTAAGAACTTGTCCCTAGCTACTCTCGAAGCATGAGTACATGGTTAGTCAAGTGCACGCGTGATGTAGGTCGTCACTTTATCTAGTTTGAGCCTTGTACCTTTCCCGACATCTATCTGTTGTTATCCCTGTTGATCCTGTCCCTTCCTTTGACATCCCTACGCCTCGCTACCAAAGCCATATAGCCTTTCCTACTCGCACAATTTAATGTAGTCGCTCGGTTAGTTGTTTTATTGTAGTTTGTATCTGTTATGTGTGACAGTTATGTGGGTGTTTGAGCAGCTTGTGGTGTTGCCATTTTTTTCGGCTTGTATTGGTTATTTGGTTAAATAAAAAGAAAAGATGAAAAAAAAATAAATGAAATGAATTAAAAAAAAATCCCAATGTGGAATAAAAGAGAAAAGAAAAAAAATATTGTTGTTGAGTTGGAAATTTTGTTGTATTGTGTTCGTTATGGGCGCCGCATGTGTTCGTTCGTTGAGTTTAGTTGTGAGTGTTTTCGGGCGATCTCATTTTGGGTGTGTGTGCCCGTCTTGTTTGTCTTTGTATATCCCGCCTTCGCCTAAGCCTATATTATACTCCAAGTCCTACAGATTCGTGCTTGAGTCAAACTAGTGCCGTGGAGAGAGTGTGAACGGGCGAGCATATGGTTACCGACATTGGTGGATTCCTTTGGAGATTTTCCCGAGACCTGATCTTTGGCAATGCTCACCTCATTGTCTGCTTGCTTTCGTTCTACGCACAGCCGAATGATTCACCGTGATTCACTTTAGGAGTATTTGTAATATCTTCTCTACTTTTATAGGAATTAGAAATGATTATGCATGCATAGAAGAGTTTTCTACTATTGTTTTTTGTGCATGAGGGTATGACTTCGCATGGTACTCCATTTATGCAATTGCCTAGTAAACTAGCTTTCTTAAACTCCTCTTAGTGATGATTTTCTCGAGACGAGAAAATGTTTAAGTCTGGTGGTATGATGAGTCCGATTTATATATGGTTTTTCGGACTCGTCTGGGCTAGTTTTCACGCACTTGCACTTCACTTTTAGTATGCTATCGTTGATATTTCATTTATATAGTTTTTCACGCTAAGTGCATTGTATTGGCCCTTATGGTGTGCAATTGCACATTCTGTTGTTGGGGGTATGAAAATGGTGCTCCCCAGGGGCTCTTTCCAGTTGCTTTTGTTGCATTTCTGCTTTGCTGGAGGATCTTCTTTGGTTTTATTAGTTTGTATGCAGGTGGTGCATTTACCCCAAGGCTGGAATGCAGGTTTGAGGAAGACGCCCGGTCGTGCATTTTGTTAGCACACAGTTATTTACGATCGTGCATTTTGTTTGTGCAGGAGAAACGTCGAGTGGAGCTCGATGAATTTCGTCGAGCTGTGCCCGACGATCTTCACACACGGTTAACGCACTGTTTCTTCGGAACCGTGCACGAAGGAATCACACAGTTTTCCTGTAGCTTTCTTGTTTGTTCCATTCTATGGTTAATCGTGCGATTTGTTCACGCACGGGCGGAAGTACCCGTGCGCGTGTAAAACGCACGGTTCCCCTGTGTTTCCCTATTTTCCTGCGCTCTGTGTTTATCTGTGCGATTTCCTTCACACACGGGCGGAATCGCCCGTGCGCGAGTGAAACGCACGGGTCATCGCTTCATCATCTGCAAGATTGGCCTGGAAGATAATAACGCACGGTTAGCGCACGGTCGTTTGTCCAGAACATGCGTGCCTATTTTTCTGACCTGCTTCTATTTAAAGCGTAGATTTTCCTCCATTTAGATGAACCAGACTTGAGCCATTCCATCCGCCGTTTTATGGCAAAGTTCCGTCGTTTTCCATCATTCTCCACCTTGGAGAGGCCTCCGGGCAAGCTTTCAACGCCAAATTAAAGCCTGGAGCTTCCTCTCGGCCTCCTCCTTAATCCTTGAGCTTCAAGAAGAGTTTGATTTAGCTTTCTCCATCAAGATAGGAGAAGTTTGTTCCATCCTTCTTCCACTTGTAAATAGGAGGAGAAATCAGTCCAGAATAGGACACGGGTAGTGACACGGGCGTGTCACTACCCATGTTCATGATGATATTGTAGGGACACAGCATGCCCCTACCCATGTATATCCAACCAGTGTTCCTGTGAAGGACACGGGTAGAGACACAGGCATGTCCCTACCAGTGTCTATCCAACCAACTCTCGAGTCGCCAACTCGAGTTGTCCTAGAGAAGGACACGGGTAGTGACACGGGCGTGTCACTACCCGTGTGAAGAGGACACGGGTAGAAACCCGGGCGTTTCCCTACCCGTGTGTGTCGAGTAGAGATCGACGAAGTGTTCCCCGAGGAGGACCGTGGTAGAGAGACGGGCGTGTCCCTACCTGTGTATGACAAGTGAAACTCGACGAATCATGTCCAGAGCAGGACACGGCCAGAGAACACGGTCGTGTCATGTGGACACGGGTATGGACACGGGCATGTCCCTAACCGTGTTTGTGTATTGAACCGACATTGGAACCGTCGGCGACGCTTCGCCCGAGCAGGACACAGGTACGGACACGGCGTGTCCCTACCAGCGTGACTTTTCACTTATAAGGGATATGAAAACCCTAGCAGTTTTCACTCCTCATTCCATCCACTTTTTCCTGAGAGAACTGATGTAGAGAGGGAGAAGGTGCTGGAGCAAGTCCAAGAGGAGAAGAACCGCCGCCACCGAGGAGAAGAAGATGCCGCCGAGAAGAGTTACAAGATCCGTGGCAGGAAATGTTGGAAATGCCGGAAATGAGGTGAGCTTCCTACTCTCTCCCTTGGTGCTAGATCTGTAGATAAATCTAGGTGAGATGTGGACTCAGAAGAGTTTAGACTTGCGAGATGATGATTTCCCTAGGAAGAGGACGTAGTAGGGTTTTTGCTCTATGGATAGTGGTGTCTTCAACCTCTCTATCCTTCTATGTGAAGATGGGAGACGGTTTCACGAAAAGAAATGGCCTTATGAGGGTGAATAAGGGAGGAGTAATTTCTGATGTGATTTGGGGAAGATCGGCTTGAGGAGGAAGATGAACCGATGGTGTTCATTCCGCCTTAAGATGCGTGCAGAATCTGTGTTCTCCACATAATGATCTTCTTGGCCATTGTTTGGTGTGTTATGTTCAGAACTGGGCTTTCGACTAAACACGAGAGTTGAAGTCCTTGAAAATACCTTTCCAACGAGTGGTTGCACGACATCAGGTGAAGTCTGTAGCCACGGGAAAGTCTGAACAAAATCGACGGCCGACAAACCAAGCATGCAGAAATTGTGTTCTGTACGCAGCGGACTTTGAAGCCGATTTAAAGCGTGTTACTCTCGAATCTGGGTTGAGGTCCGAATATGAAAGTTGTAACTCATGGAATGACGTTTCCATTGAGGGGTTACACGCCTTCACCAGTTTCCTGTAGCTTCGGGAATCTCCGGTCGAATTTACTGTCCAGATGTGTTCTGTATTTAAATTCTGGATTGAAGTAGAGTCGGGTTTGGACTCAGTAGTGACAATGTAGCAAATTAACTTTGAGGTTGGGTGAACCCTTTTATGTTAACCATCATAGTTCTATGAATGATGAGGTTTGATGATTGGATCCCTCGTAAATGATTTGTGAAGTGAAGGGTACTCAAACGAAATGATTTGGTAGAAATTGGTAAACCAATAGAAATGTGCATCATGTTAATAATGTGTTGAAATCAAATGAAATTGAAATATAGGATGTTAATCTATGGCCATGTGAATAATTGTTTAACAGAATGAATTTAGTTGTCCAATGCTTAGAGTGGCGTCTCCCTACGGGTAGCATTGTGAAAGGATGTAGGTGCGGGTGTTGACCGCACCGAGTTGGATAGTGTTGAGAAGGGTCATAAATGGACAGTTGGATATCATTTGCATTTGCATTTCACTCCACAACACCCACTTGAAAACGCGTACTTAAGCACTTGCACGCGACGAGCTTGTTTATCACTTGTGCGTAGAATAAACAATGATGTGTTGGTTTAGGATTGCGTGATGGAGTAAAATGTTGACTCCAAGAGTGTTCCTAGGCATGCACTCATGATCACTTAGATTCTATGTAGACTAAAATTCTTTATATGCTTATAGTTTCTATTTTTCTATCAGCGTAGATTTTTTTTACGGTACTATAGTTGTGAATCCGGTTGTGATTCAAACGGTGGTGTAGGATTGTGTGTGGGAGTTCAATAGCCTCGTATTGCTAGAGTCGGGAGGAAGGGTTGTCTTTCTCGGTGGCTAAGAACTTGCCCCTAGCTATTCTCGAAGCATGAGTATATGGTTAGTCAAGTGCACGCATGATGTAGGTCGTCACTTTGTCTAGTTTGAGCCTTGTACCTTTCCCGAAATCTATCTGTTGTTATCCCTGTTGATCCTGTCCCTTCCTTTGACATCCCTATGCCTTGCTACCAAAGCCATATAGCCTTTCCTACTTGCACAATTGAATGTAGTCGCTCGGTTAGTTGTTTTGTTGTAGTTTGTATCTGTTATGTGGGTGTTTGAGCAGCTTGTGGTGTTGCCATTTTTTTTGGCTTGTATTGGTTATTTGGTTAAATAAAAAGAAAAGATGAAAAAAAATAAATGAAATGAATTAAAAAAAAATTTCCCAATGTGGAATAAAAGAGAAAAGAAAAAAATATTGTTGTTGAGTTGGAAATTTTGTTGTATTGTGTTCGTTATGGGCGTTATCGCACCGTCAAAAGTCCAAGTCTAGTGGTGCGCTGCATGTGTTTGTTCGTTGAGTTTAGCTGTGAGTGTTTTTGAGCGATCTCATTTTGGGTGTGTGTGCCCGTCTTGTTTGTCTTTGTATATCCCGCCTTCGCCTAAGCCTATATTATACTCCAAGTCCTACAAATTCGTGCTTGAGTCAAACTAGTGTCGTGGAGAGAGTGTGAACGGGCGAGCATATGCCTACCGACATTGGTGGATTCCTTTGGAGATTTTCCCGAGACCTGATCTTTGACAATGCTCACCTCATTGTCTGCTTGCTTTCGTTCTACGCACAGCCGAATGATTCACCGTGATTCACTTTAGGAGTATTTGTAATATCTTCTCTACGTTTATAGGAATTAGAAATGATTATGCATGCATAGAAGAGTTTTCTACTATTGCTTTTTTGTGCATGAGGGTATGACTTCGCATGGTACTCCATTTATGCAATTGCCTAGTCAACTAGCTTTCTTAAACTCCTCTTAGTGATGATTTTCTCGAGACGAGAAAATGTTTAAGTCTGGTGGTGTGATGAGTCCGATTTATATATGGTTTTTCGGACTCGTCTGTGGTAGTTTTCACGCACTTGCACTTCACTTTTAGTATGCTATCATTGATATTTCATTTATATAGTTTTTCACGCTATGTGCATTGTATTGGCCCTTATGGTGCGCAATTGCACATTTTGTTGTTGGGGGTATGCACATGGTGCTCCCCAGGGGCTCTTTCTAGTTGCTTTTGTTGCATTTCTGCTTTGCTGGAGGATCTTCTTTAGTTTTATTAGTTTGTATGCAGGTGGTGCATTTTCCCCAAGGCTGGAATGCAGGTTTGAGGAAAACGCCCGGTCATGCATTTTCTTAGTACACGATTATTTACGATCGTGCATTTTGTTTGTGCAGGAGAAACGTCGAGTGGAGCTCGATGAATTTCGTCGAGCTGTGCCCGACGATCTTCACGCACGGTTAGCACACTGTTTCTTCGGAACCGTGCGCGAAGGAATCTCACAGTTTTCCTGTAGCTTTCTTGTTTGTTCCATTCTGTGGTTAATCGTGTGATTTGTTCACGCACGGGCGGAAGCACCCGTGCGCATGTAAAACGCACGATTCCCCTGTGTTTCCCTATTTTCCTGCGCTCTGTGTTTACCCGTGTGATTTCCTTCACGCACGGGCAGAATCGCCCGTGCGCGAGTAAAACGCACGGGTCAACGCTTCATCATCCGCAAGATTGGCCTGGAAGTTAATAACGCACGGTTAGCGCACGGTCGTTTGCCAGACCATGCGTGCCTATTTTTCTGACCTGCTTCTATTTAAAGCACAGATTTTCCTCCATTTAGATGAACCAGACTTGAGCCATTCCATCCGTCATTTTATGGCAAAGTTCCGCCGTTTTCCATCATTCTCCACCTTGGAGAGGCCTCCGGGCAAGATTTCAATGCCAAATTAAAGCCGAAGCTTCCTCTCGGCCTCCTCCTTCATCCTTGAGCTTCAAGAAGAGTTTGATTTAGCTTTCTCCATCAAGATAGGAGAAGTTTGTTCCATCCTTCTTCCACATCGTGATACGAAGAAGATGGGTTCATTGGGAGTTAGTGACAGCCTCCTCTACCCCGAACGCAGTTGAGGATTGAGCTAGGATGCGGATTGACAACCCGACGATTCCTTCCGTGAATCCTCAGCAAGACTTCGGATTCGGTCGATTTCACACACTCTCTTCTTGTTTTGCAGTTGATAGGTAGTTGATCTCTTTGTATATGATGAAGTATGTTTAATTTAATATACGTTTGTATACAATCATGTCTATGTGATTTTGTATTTACGGTATTTGCCTGAGGTGTGCCATTTCCTTCCGCCAACATGATTTTGTATACAATCATGGTTCTGCCGCTCTAGCGATTGCTAGAGGTGTGCGTAGCGACGAGGTTCTCTCGACCCTCATTCCTCCATCCTCACCACCTCATCTGCAAGCCTACTCGTCCATCCGCTCAGCGATTCAGTACATAGCGGCCTGTGTAGTCTTCCATCCCGTCTTGCGAAGCATCGCATAACACCGTTGCATAGGAGTAGTTATAGTGTTTTACTTTCTTTTTCAGCAACAATCAAAACCCCCTTCATTAACTCCGACCTAAGGACTTCAATCTCAAGTCCACCTCAAAATTAACTCCACCTTATTGTGTTCCTTGAGAGATCGATACTTGGGGAAATTCGCTTATTTTATATTACTTGTGCGACCGGTACACTTGCCGTCCAACGCGTTAGTTGTCATATCTTACATCATGATTGTGTTGTTGAGCTTCCATTTTTCGTGTTCTTGGTAAGATAGTATCATTCTAGCGATTTCTAGAAGCGTGTGTGGCGAAGAGGTGATTGCGACCTTTATTGTCTCATCCATCTTTCATATTACTCTCTTGAGTAATCCACCAAAGAGACGCGGTGACGGCGACCCGCAATAAGTTTATTAGTGTTAAACTTAGGAAACTCCAAACCAAAACCCCCTTTGTTTACGTTAATACTTGCAATCACATTTCTATAGCGAACTCACACTCCCTACTTGTACTCGTCGAGAAATCGATATTCGGGGATTCAACTCCCCAACTTTATTACTCGACTATGATCGATACACTTGCCGACGCATAATGAACCACACTCGTCGAGTCATCGTACCGACGTCGGTAGGAATGACCGTCAAGTAACAAAGACGCACCACCTTACGTTATGCACATTCAAACCAGAACTTCCGAGCCATAGGCACCCCGGACTAACCCGTCCGTCAACCCACCTACCGAGTCATCGGCTCGCCGAGCTAACCTGCCAAACACTAAAACCACCGAGCCTACCGCTCGTGAGACATAACCTGACTCCCACAACACCGGGGAGTGTGAGTGTATGTGTAACCCTACAGTATTTCTAATTACTCTTCCATTCCATTTATTCCTACGGCTTACGTTAACCTTGGACTGCCCAAGGCATTCCCCGTGAAGGGCTCTCAATGACACTAAGAACTACGATGGGCTGAATTCCAAAGCTCCCTTTTGCAAGGTACTTATTTATTATTGGTTAATACCCAATTCCCGATCCCTTTTAGTATTATACTGGATCTAATCCTAATGTATTTTGACTCTCCTTCTCTCAATAGGAAAGACGACCTTTCGTCGATCCCGAGCACCACTTAAAACCAGTCAACCCATCACTCTCCTCATCATGACTCCTAATGGAGCTCTCTTTTTCATCTTACCACATCAGTATACAATCAACCCAATTTCATATGACCATTCCACCTGTTATCATAACTTTCGCAGTTTTACTAAATGCAGACCAACCTAAGCTATAAGATGTGCATGATAGGAGGTACTCCAAATTTTCATCCAAATGCCCTAAGATAATTATTGTGGGTCTATCATGACACATTTATCCTAAATCCAGAAACTTGTAATTTTCCTAATTTAGTTGACATTTATTTAATTTTCCCAAAAATATGACCATGAGTGATTTTGAACATGAAATACTAGATTTTCTTAAAGTATGGCCACCCAAAAATTATGAACACTATATTATAGTACAATATCAGTGAATATAAAATTTCACAAATTTTTCATGATTGTATTATCCTCTAAATAATTAATTCAAGACAATTCAAGTAAATAAGGTTAATGAAGGGAGTACCAGAAATCTTTGTCCAAAAATTATATAAAAATTACCAAAGCCTTATATTGATCATAAAACACTACTAACTAAGTTTCATGCAATTCTAAGGTCATTGAGCTATATAGAAAAATACTTCAAATAATTCCATTAAAGTGCACTTTGAGAAGAAACAATCTTATAAACTCTTCCAAATAACATGTAACATTTTTTCTAGGCTTTATTATGTCGTAAAAGATTATCTGGACAAGTAATACAAGTTATAGAAAGGTATACTACTTATTATCTATTTATCAGAACATGGAGCACCAGTTTACTTCACACATGAAGTACTAAGAGGAAATGCCCAAAGGATCAAAATAATTTACTAGTGCCTCTAAATGATATTTAATTAGCCTTGCCAGAGTTTCATATCATTATAAGTTAATATAACCATGATTACTCCAAAATCATCACATGGGGCGAGATGAAAGTTATAACTACAAATATAGGCTACTGTTTTCTAAACATCCTATAATAAATCTCAGGGGTCAACAACACTTATAAAAATACTTCTACCAAAATTTCATAAGGATCCAAGGTCATAAGACCCTATATTTATTCCCTAAGGTGTATAGACCAAAATAATTTCCAAGTGATTTAAGTGGAGTGCATTTGTCCAAATACTACCAAAATTCCTTCATAGGGCATTGCTCCACCCTAGAAACCCATGGGGTAAACCTCAAGTCCAAACAAAGCCTAAACACCCTAGGTCCTTCACAAACCCTAACAGGCTCATTCCAAGGCTTGAACATCCCGAGAGGTTAAAGGGATTACCTGACGTGAAAAGCTCCGGGCACCTTTGCTGCATCAAGTCCTATGGCTCCCACATGTGCTCCTCTTGTCCATGATTCTTCCACAAGACATTGACCAGTAGAACCCTCTTGCGCCACAGGGCCTGTACCGCTATATCGTTAATCCTGACCGGCTCTATGCTGACTGACCGATCCGACCCCACAGGGCCATCCGTAGCAGAAATCAGTTGTTTAGGTCGTAGCAAATCTCTCCGCAGGGAAGAGACGTGGAAGACGTCATGCAATCCTACTAACTTTGGTGGAAGCTCCAGCCTGTAGGCCAAGGGGACGACCCGCTCTAGGATCCTATAAGGCCCCATGTATCGAGGACTGAGCTTCTTCCGCCTTCGAGCCCGAGAAATTCCATGCATCGGCCGAATCTTCAGGAACACCCGGTCTCCTACCAAGAACTCCACCTGCCTATGTCGCGCATCATAGTACTTGTCTTGCCTACTCTGAGCCTCCAACATCCTATCCCATATCAGCCTCACCTGAGTATCAGTGTCCTCTACAAACTCCGAGCTAAGATGTAACAACCCCATCCGTTCATATGATATATTCTAGAAGGTCCGGCCGGGGCTCCACAGGATATACCACAAAACAGTCGGTGAAGGTACAGGATGATACCAGAGTAGCGCAATCGCACCTATCACAAGCATTCTAGCGGAAGCCTAAACTACTTGAACTCCTCATGAATGTCCAAACATAAAATGCCACATTTTATATACATATAGGAATGTCTTACACCATGTCAAAAGAGTTGGCCTTATGGCCTTACAGGGCTTCAATCAGTGGCCTAAAACAGATTGGCGCGCAGGCCGGCCACACTAAAAGAAAACACGCAAAAGAACACAATAGCCTTCGAGGGCTAGCAGCTAACAGCAGCAGCAACACCAGCAGGGGCATCAACCTCGTTTCGTCCCGCTCGGCTCTCCAGTACCTGTGCAAGGGACAATCCACCCACCGGTGGCAAACAAAAGCAACGGTCAGCGTTCAGCTGACCAAATTATAACGACCCTACCCCTTCTCTCGGGGCAGCGGTATTTTCCCTGCAGGCATATCATAGCACAAGTATGGCAAGCTATATCATCAAAAAGTGCTTTCACGCATATAAGCCATCACAACCGTCCGCCACCCGGCTCAACGGTCCGTGCACTCAGGGCACATTCTTGGTGTTCTGGCAACCTCTTGCCCACCACCGTATCAGGGTTATCACCCAACGGTAACTCTCTTGAGCATTTACTCCATGGCGTGCAGCCGGAGTTAGTCCTCGGACACCGGGATGGCCCGTAGCCCCCCTTTGTGTCATGGCGCGCAGGCCGAAGACTCTTGCTATGCGCTCCAACAGACCGCACTTTTTGGTCTCACGTCAGACGGACATAGCGCAGGTCGGATCCTCCACCCCCCGTTGCTCAAATCGCCTTGCCCTTTCCGCGTGCAGCGTACTCATGGCTATATCAAAGGCGCGGGTCGGTCTCACCAATCCTGTTCCTGGCGTTCAAGCCTGGGTAATTCACTATACCCATTTCCTCACAGCAACAGCGGGTCTTTCCTGGGCACACCAGTACTTCCTGTAATTCCCGTCACAGGTGGACACCACAAATTACAAATGTCAGGGGTCTTTCCTGGGCACACCAGTACTTCCTGTGACTCCCTCCACAGGTGGACACCCTATGACATCAAGCATCACAAAAAGGGCCTTTCCTGGTCCCACCAGTACTTCCTGTGCCTCATTCACAGGTTGGACCCAAAACCAACACATGGCTATTTTCCTGGGCTACCACCCCAGTACTTCCTGCTACTCCTTTTTGCAGGTATAACCCGTAGACTCCTTAACACTACACGTTTCTCACGGAGTCTTCTCCGGTTCGTATGCAACATCACCAATCCAGACCAACCTGTCCAAATGGGCTTCACACAGCATGCCTATTCCGTACTCCATTTCCGGATCTATATGCACAATAAAAGGGGATTTCAAGAATCACCCAAACAACTCCCAAAAGCAGCCACCTCTTGGTGGGGGAATCAAAAGATATGCCAAAACGGAAGCCTTCACATGGCTAGGAAGAAAAGTCGTTACCCTTGACGATCGCTTCGGTGCCATGGCTTCCAAGCTAGCTTGCAAGACTCGCAAGATCGTTACCTCCGCAACGCTGGCTTCGGATCTCTCGTCGGTAAACCGCAGCACCACCACCAGCAGCCCCCTTTCCTCTTCCTCCTCCTTTCTCTCTCTCTTTCTTTCTCTTGAAGAAAGATGAAGGCCAAAGTAAAGTGAGCAACACTTCTCTGATTTCGGCCCTTAAGGAAAAAGGAGAAGAGGCTTCAGCCCTTGGATCCAGACTGAAGGAATGGACGGCCACGATTCTGCCAAATACACATATTTTGACCAGACACGGCCTCGAACACGGCCGTGTGCCTGGCCGTGTGCCTCAAGCGGTGGTCAACCGACTTATCCAAACCAGTGACACGCCCACGGGACACGCCCGTGTCATGGGCCGTGTCACCAACACGCCTTCAGACACGCCCGTGTCTGTGGCCGTGTACCTGGGGAAAAAATCCCAAATCATCCCGAGACTTCACACGGCCTGTGACACGCCCGTGTCCCAGGCCGTGTGCCCAAACACGGCACAAAGACACGCCCTGTCGAATTCCTTCGGCAGGCTGAGTTCGTCGCCTGATTTGACACGCCCTGTGACACGCCCGTGTCACAGGCCGTGTTCAACACTCGACACACACTTCTCGACACTCGACGATCGTCGAGCAAAAATCGTCGAGTATGCGACACGGCCTTGGACACGCCCGTGTCCTGGGCCGTGTGCCTCCTCTCCACGAATCGTCGAGATCAAAAATCGTCGAGACAAAGCCTAATCGTCGACACAACTTGACACGCCCTGCGACACGCCCGTGTCGCAGGCCGTGTCACCTGACACGCCCTGGGACACGCCCGTGTCCCAGGCCGTGTCACCCAAAAATTTCCTGTTTCTGAACTTTGGGCTGTTACAATCCTCCCCTCCTACAAGAAATTTTGTCCTCGAAATTTAAAGACAGGAAAGTAACAGAAACTAGCAAGAAAATGTAACAACATATATCTATATATAATCGTTTATGTTACAATATTCTCTCTCCAAATTACAGAAACAATTCAGGGAACTCTGCTCGCATGGTTTGCTCGCGCTCCCATGTCAGCTCTTCACGGCCGCAGTTGTCCCATCGGACTTTCACCATACCGACCGTCTTGTTCCGCAACTGTTTCTCGGCTCGATCTTCGATCCGAATGGGTCTAACTCTCGTCGTTAGCCCATACTCTACCGGCACACGATCATCCGCGATCACTTGAGCTGGATCTTTCATGGCCTTCCGAAGTACCGAGATGTGAAAAACATCATGTAATCCACCCAAGTCTGCCGACAGAGCTAGCCGATAAGCTGCTTCACCAATTCGCTCAACCACTTCGAAAGGACCCAAATATCTTGGACTCAACTTTTTCAATCGTCGAATCCTGGAGACACCTTTAAATGGCTTGATCTTCAAGTAGACCCAATCGCCAACCGCAAATTCGACATTCCGGTGCTTGGCGTTGTAGTACTTCGCTTGTCGATCTTGAGCAATCAGCAATCTCTCTCGGATAGTCCGAATGGTTGAGTTTGCTTCATCCACCTCATTTGGTTTAACAACCCGGGCTTCACCCGCTTCTACCCAAGCCAAGGGAGTACGACACTTCCTTCCGTATAGGGCTTCATATGGTGCCATCCCAATGCTTGCCTGGTAGCTATTATTATATGCAAACTCGTCCATATAGAGATGATCTTCCCATCTCTTTCCGAAGTCAAGGGCGCACATTCGGAGCATGTCCTCCATTGTTCTGTTGGTACGTTCAGTCTGGCCATCTGTTTGGGGATGAAAGGCCGTACTGAAAGTCAACTTCGTGCCCAACAGTCGGTGAACTAGCCTCCAATCATTTGACGTGAATCGCCCATCTCGATCACTTACGATGCTCCGAGGAACACCGTGAAGACGCACAATCTGATCGACATATAATTTTGCCAAACTTTCAACCGAATCATCCCGCCTGTTCGAGAGAAAATGTGCTACTTTTGTTAGCCGGTCAACTATCACCCAAATGGAATCATTTCCTCGCTGCGATCTTGGCAATCCATGCACAAAATCCATGGAAATATCATCAAATTTCCACACTGGGATCGGCAGTGACTTCAAATAACCACCCGGCTTTTGGCATTCCGCCTTCACCATCGCACATGTTTGACATTTGGCTACATACAGGGCAACATCTTTCTTAAGCCCTGGCCACCAGAAAAGCTTCTTCATATCGTTGAACATCTTTGTGCTCCCGGGGTGAATGGAATACTTCGTATAATGTGCTTCATACATCAGTTCTTCCCTCAGTTTCCCCACATTTGGGACGCACAACCGGTCCTCTTTTCGCAAAAGACCGTCATTCCAGGTGAATTTGCCTTCTGGTCCTTCATTCACATAGCGCAAGAGATCTTCATCCAACTCCGTTGCCCGTCGAACTCGGTCCGCAAGGTCACATTGCACCTCGGTCCAGTTCAAACATGCACTGGTAGTGGAATTCTTGTCAACACAATAGATCTCCAATGCTTCCAACTCCTGGATAAGACGTTCCTCATGCCTTTGTAACCAATTTGCTCTAGCCGGAACTCGCCGACTCAAGGCATCCGCGACAACATTCCCCTTCCCGGGCGTATAATGAATCTCGAAAGTGTAGTCCCCAAGGAACTCCAACCACCTTCGTTGTCGCATGTTCAACTCTTTCTGTTCCAAAAGATACTTTAGGCTCTTATGATCAGTATAGATCTCCACCTTCACTCCATAAAGGTAGTGTCGCCACAGCTTAAGTGCAAAAATCACCGCCGCTAGTTCCAAATCATGGACGGGATAGTTTCGCTCGTGCACCTTCAGCTGGCGTGAGCCATAAGCAATCACCTTTCCGCTCTGTAGAAGAACGCAGCCTAAGCCGCTTCCTGAGGCATCACTATAAATTACAAACCCATCGGTTCCACATGGCGAAGACAACACCGGCGCCGTGGTCAATCGAACCTTCAGCTCTTCAAAAGCTCGTGCGCACTCTGGCGTCCAAATGAACTTCTGATCTTTTCGCGTCAGTGTGGTTAGCGGCAAAGCGATCCGCGAGAAGTTCTCCACAAATCTTCTATAGTAGCCCGCAAGTCCAAGGAAACTTCCGACCTCGGCCACGGAAGACAATATTGGCCATTCTTGTATGGCTTTTATCTTCGCTGGATCCACTGCAATGCCCGCTCCACTCACCACATGGCCCAAAAATGCCACTGACGATAGCCAAAACTCGCACTTCGAGAACTTGGCATAGAGCTGATTTTGCCTCAACGTGTTCAACACCAACCGCAAGTGAATCTCATGCTCAGCTTTGGACTTCGAGTACACCAGGATGTCATCAATGAACACAATCACAAACAGATCCAGGTACTCACGGAAAATACGGTGCATCAAATCCATAAACACCGAAGGCGCATTACACAAGCCAAAGGGCATGACTGTGAACTCATAGTGCCCATAGCGCGTTCCAAATGCGGTTTTGGGAATGTCACCTTCCCGAATCCTTAACTGGTAATAACCAGACTTCAGGTCCAACTTCGAATAGACGGTAGATCCCACCAGCTGATCAAATAATTCATCAATCCGAGGTATCAGATACTTATTCTTCTCGGTCAGCTTATTCAATTCACGGTAATCAATACACAACCGTAACCCACCATCTTTCTTCTTTACAAAAAGCACAGGCGCGCTCCAAGGTGACATACTTGGGCGGATATAACCTTGCTCTAGCATTTCTTGTAGTTGAACCTTCAACTCCGCCATCTCTTTTGGCGCAACGCGATATGGCGAGCGGGCCACGGGTTTCGCACCTGGCACCAACTCAATTGTGAAGTCAATCTCCCGCTGGGGTGGTAGCCCAGGGAGATCCGCGGGAAACACATCAGTAAATTCTGCCACAATCGGAACCTCGCACAAAGTGGCCTTAGGCGCAACAGCCTGAATTAGTGCAAAGTAACACTCCGCACCCTTCCGAACAGCTTTGACTACCTGGAGTGCAGACATCAACGTCCCGCCTACTCCTCGCATACCCGCGAACTTGGTCTCCTGTTCGGTATTCTGGCCCAACGTGATTTCTTTGGACTGGCAATCAATCATAGCATGCTGCTCCGCAAGCCAATCCATCCCAAAAATCACATCGAATTCCGATATTGGCAAAACAAATGCGGTTAAACAAAAATCCCGACTTCCCAACTGAACCGCCACATCGCAAGCTTGATCCGCAAGCATCCAACATCCATTCGGCAACACGACTCTGACGCTATCTGTCTTTGCACGACTGGGTATCCCAAGCCGCGTAAGAAACTCACTCGACAGAAAAGAATGCGATGCACCTGTATCAAACAGTGCTCGCGCCAGCGTGTCCCGAATCATTACAAAACCTATGACAAACATGTCACACACACAAACCACAAACATAGGGGTACTAAGCTAAGCATACAAACAATAGCATATGCAAAACTAAACTCATACCTGTGACCACGTCACTCTTCTTGATGGCCTCCTGCAGGCCAAGATTGTAGACCCGGGGTTGCGCTTGCGAGGCAGAGGAATCCACCACCGCCTTTCCTTTCTCAGCATAAGATGCTCCCGCCTTCTTTTCACTCTTCGGCGGCATCCGACAATCTCGCGCAATATGCCCCATCCTACCACAATTAAAGCAGGTACGAGTTTCTGGCTTGGAGGTTGCCCCTGATGTTGCTCCCGTTGCAACTGAGGAAGGAGCTTGTCCACTAGGCTTGGACTTCTTGCCCCATCTCTTCCTATAAAAAGATTTTCCCGATCGGGGCGCCTTCCACTCTGGTTGCGTCATCACCAACGCTCTCTTCCCTTGCACCCTCTTCATGTCTTTTTCCAACGCTGTCGCGGTGTCAACCAATGCTTGGAAACCTTGGTTCACAGAACTGGACACAAGGAACCTCAGCTCGTCCCTCAGCCCTTCATAGAACCGATTCGTCTTCCTCTGTTCATCAGCAAAAATCGAACCCGCATACCGCCCCAAGCGCGTAAATTCATGCAGGTACGCGTCAACACTGCCCTCACCTTGAGTCAACCGTTGGAATTCATTTTCCATGGCTATTCGTTGAGCCACAGGAAGGTGCTTCGCAAGGAAGAGCCGGGAGAATTCTTCCATCGATACTTGGGTTAACGGACGACCCGCCAAATGATGCAACTCCATCTCATCCCACCATAAACGCGCTTCTCCTTCAAGCAAGAAGGTGGCTAAGGTAACCTTCTGATGCTCCGCCGTTCCTATCGCCGTCATCACTCGCTTGACACGCGATAACCAATCCTCAGCCTGCGTCGGGGTTCCCGCTCCCGAAAACGTAGGCGGATGGAAACTCATAAACCGTGTTAGCTGCTTCTCAGCCGCTCGAGGAACCACTTCCACGACAGGTTCAGGCCTTGCCACCACCTGTTCTGTCCCCACAGCCGCTTGTTCCTGCCTCAGTGGCTGACCTTGGATCATGGTATACAAGGCCTCCGCAACTAAACGGACATGATCTGCAGACGGTGGAGGTGTAGGCACCGCAGCTGGTGTCATACTTTCATCAGAACGCTGGGGCTCAGACGGCCCAGCTCCACTTCGTGTCACCTAAAGGTGGACAAGACACACACATTAGCGGTCGTACCCAAGCAAACAACACAAAATAGGAACACGCAGGTTCCTCAAACATACAAAAATGCATTCCTATCATGGACATTCAGGAGTTCATTCGTAGACTTTGGTGTGCACAAACACATGCTCGCCACCCCACACAAGAAGTCGGCCACGACTTCGAGAGGGAAAGACCAAGACAACCGATACCAAAAATGTAACAACCCCATCCGTTCATATGATATATTCTAGAAGGTCCGGCCGGGGCCCCACAGGATATACCACAAAACAGTCGGTGAAGGTACAGGATGATACCAGAGTAGCGCAATCGCACCTATCACAAGCATTCTAGCGGAAGCCTAAACTACTTGAACTCCTCATGAATGTCCAAACATAAAATGCCACATTTTATATACATATAGGAATGCCTTACACCATGTCAAAAGAGTTGGCCTTATGGCCTTACAGGGCTTTCAATCAGTGGCCTAAAACAGATTGGCGCGCAGGCCGGCCACACTAAAAGAAAACACGCAAAAGAACACAATAGCCTTCGAGGGCTAGCAGCTAACAGCAGCAGCAACACCAGCAGGGGCATCAACCTCGTTTCGTCCCGCTCGGCTCTCCAGTACCTGTGCAAGGGACAATCCACCCACCGGTGGCAAACAAAAGCAACGGTCAGCGTTCAGCTGACCAAATTATAACGACCCTACCCCTTCTCTCGGGGCAGCGGTATTTTCCCTGCAGGCATATCATAGCACAAGTATGGCAAGCTATATCATCAAAAAGTGCTTTCACGCATATAAGCCATCACAACCGTCCGCCACCCGGCTCAACGGTCCGTGCACTCAGGGCACATTCTTGGTGTTCTGGCAACCTCTTGCCCACCACCGTATCAGGGTTATCACCCAACGGTAACTCTCTTGAGCATTTACTCCATGGCGTGCAGCCGGAGTTAGTCCTCGGACACCGGGATGGCCCGTAGCCCCCCTTTGTGTCATGGCGCGCAGGCCGAAGACTCTTGCTATGCGCTCCAACAGACCGCACTTTTTGGTCTCACGTCAGACGGACATAGCGCAGGTCGGATCCTCCACCCCCCCGTTGCTCAAATCGCCTTGCCCTTTCCGCGTGCAGCGTACTCATGGCTATATCAAAGGCGCGGGTCGGTCTCACCAATCCTGTTCCTGGCGTTCAAGCCTGGGTAATTCACTATACCCATTTCCTCACAGCAACAGCGGGTCTTTCCTGGGCGCACCAGTACTTCCTGTAATTCCCGTCACAGGTGGACACCACAAATTACAAATGTCAGGGGTCTTTCCTGGGCACACCAGTACTTCCTGTGACTCCCTCCACAGGTGGACACCCTATGACATCAAGCATCACAAAAAGGGCCTTTCCTGGTCCCACCAGTACTTCCTGTGCCTCATTCACAGGTTGGACCCAAAACCAACACATGGCTATTTTCCTGGGCTACCACCCCAGTACTTCCTGCTACTCCTTTTCGCAGGTATAACCCGTAGACTCCTTAACACTACACGTTTCTCACGGAGTCTTCTCCGGTTCGTATGCAACATCACCAATCCAGACCAACCTGTCCAAATGGGCTTCACACAGCATGCCTATTCCGTACTCCATTTCCGGATCTATATGCACAATAAAAGGGGATTTCAAGAATCACCCAAACGACTCCCAAAAGCAGCCACCTCTTGGTGGGGGAATCAAAAGATATGCCAAAACGGAAGCCTTCACATGGCTAGGAAGAAAAGTCGTTACCCTTGACGATCGCTTCGGTGCCATGGCTTCCAAGCTAGCTTGCAAGACTCGCAAGATCGTTACCTCCGCAACGCTGGCTTCGGATCTCTCGTCGGTAAACCGCAGCACCACCAGCAGCAGCCCCCTTTCCTCTTCCTCCTCCTTTCTCTCTCTCTTTCTCTCTCTTGAAGAAAGATGAAGGCCAAAGTAAAGTGAGCAACACTTCTCTGATTTCGGCCCTTAAGGAAAAAGGAGAAGAGGCTTCAGCCCTTGGATCCAGACTGAAGGAATGGACGGCCACGATTCTGCCAAAAACACATATTTTGACCAGACACGGCCTCGAACACGGCCGTGTGCCTGGCCGTGTGCCTCAAGCGGTGGTCAACCGACTTATCCAAACCAGTGACACGCCCACGGGACACGCCCGTGTCATGGGCCGTGTCACCAACACGCCTTCAGACACGCTCGTGTCTGTGGCCGTGTACCTGGGGAAAAAATACCAAATCATCCCGAGACTTCACACGGCCTGTGACACGCCCGTGTCCCAGGCCGTGTGCCCAGACACGGCACAAAGACACGCCCTGTCGAATTCCTTCGGCGGGCTGAGTTCGTCGCCTGATTTGACACGCCCTGTGACACGCCCGTGTCACAGGCCGTGTTCAACACTCGACACACACTTCTCGACACTCGACGATCGTCGAGCAAAAATCGTCGAGTATGCGACACGGCCTTGGACACGCCCGTGTCCTGGGCCGTGTGCCTCCTCTCCACGAATCGTCGAGATCAAAAATCGTCGAGACAAAGCCCAATCGTCGACACAACTCGACACGCCCTGCGACACGCCCGTGTCGCAGGCCGTGTCACCTGACACGCCCGTGTCCCAGGCCGTGTCACCCAAAAATTTCCTGTTTCTGAACTTTGGGCTGCTACATAAGAGCCTTGGGGTCCTCGTCCTGGACCCAAGATAGAGGGGTCCGATACCTTCGTCCATACAGAGCCTAATATGAGGCCATGCGTATACTGGCCTGATTACTGTTGTTGTAGGAGAACTCGATCAGTGGCAATAGTCTCTCCCAAGGCTCCCCGCGATCCAGAATGCATAAGCACAAAAGATCCTCCAAAGTCCAGTTGGTGCGCTCTGTCTGTCCATCAGTCTGAGGGTGGAAGGCTGTGCTAAACGTCAGCCAAAAGCCCAAGTAAGCCTGAACTGACCTCCATTCCTTGGATGTGAAATGCACATACTGATCCAACACGATCATCTTGGCCACTCCATGATAGCGTGCAAACTGCTCCACAAACTTCTGCACCAGCTCAACTACCAGAGCATCCATCTGACTGGGAAAAACCTGGCCACCTTGGTCAGCCTGTCGACGATGACCCAAATCGAATTGTTCCCTCCATGCGACCGAGGTAGCCCGTGTATGAAGTCCATGGCTATATATTCAAACTTCCACTCAGGCACTGGGAGTGGTTGCAGTAACCCGGTCGTACTCCTGCACTCTTTCTTTACTAGCTGGCAAGTCTCGCAATGCGTCACAAAATATATGATGTCCTTCTTTATGCCAGGCCAAAACATGTTCTTCTTCAGATCTGTTTCCATCTTCGTGATACTTGGGTGCACGGAGTATCTTCTACAGTGAGCCTCTACCATGATGTCCTCCTGAATCCGTCCTCCTGCCGGTATATAAACTCTGCCCATAAAACAAAGCAGCCCATCTCTCTGTGAGTAATCCCCATCCATGCCTTCCTCCAAGGCTCTGAAATTGGGATCCGTCCTCACATCCAGTCTCTGCCCATCCGTGATGCAATCTCGGATGTCATATGTGGTACTCATCGACGTGAGGTACTCCCTGTACAACTCTGGATCATCCCAGGATACCAGGGATATCTACATCTCCTCCAATATACGCACCAGCTCCAAAGACATCAACTGGGGCACTGACCCCAACGTGGTGGCTCTCCGGCTCAGAGCTTCTGCCACCACGATCGCCTTGTCGGGATGGTAATGCATGGTATACTGATAGTGTGAAAGGAACTCTACCCAGCGCCTCTGTCGGATATTCAGCTCCTTCTGAGTGTCCACATATTTCAGGTTCTTGTGATCTGAAAAGATATCACAGTGAACCATGTAGAGGTAGTGTCTCCAGATTTTTAGAGCAAAAATCACCGCTCCCATCGCCAAGTCATGCACCGGATAGTGTAGCTCATGCTTCTTCAACTGTCTAGAAGCATAAGCGATCACGTTTCCATTCTGTATCAGAACGACACCCATCCCCTGGTATGAAGCGTCAGTGTAAATTGTGTCTACTAATCACGAAGAGAATAAAAATAGAACAAGCAATCCAACGAGGCAAGTATACCTATCGAATTGTAGCTAGGGGACACAAGTGTCGTATTAAGATCTGGGAGCTGTTGAGTAATCTTACTCACATGAAAACTATTATCTTATCGAAGGATTGTTTTAGGCTTTAAGAGAAAGCTAATTGCGATTAAGAAAAGAAATATAACGCTAAAAAGAGAACTACTTGCAGTTAAATAGAGAGCTACTAAAAGCGATTACAATGAGGGGTTGAGACGATGAAATAGAAAATCAGTCGATCGAGAATCACCTCGGCAAAAGTTGATTAAAATGCGATAATAAACCCTAACTTAATAAGGTAAAGGACCTTGACCGTGGAGGATCCTAAAGCATGAACACGCTTTTCTTGAAGCCGTGCCCAACTGAGTTTAGGAAGGTCCAACCAAACTCTCATCCAAATTCGAGACATAAATTTCGCTTTACGCGGTGAACCCCACTATTGGATTTCACTCCAATCCGGGAGATTTAACGTCTTCCTCTCTTGAGGGGTGTGTGCAACTCTCTTTACTCTTGGGTGTTCACTTCAAACTACGAGCCTCTCGGCTATATAAGAGTGAAAACAAATATGAAAATTATATATCGATGATATAACTCCAAACAAGATTAATCAAGAGTAAATCAAGGCCTAAACCCTAAAAAGAAAAAGTAAACTTAAAGCATCATAACTTAATCAACTCGAACCTCAGATCATCAAGATCGAGTATAATGAGGATCAGTTAATCATGGAGAAATGGAGGAAGAGAGTTGGGTTGAAGAACATTAAGAAAACAAAGAAAATCTGCACTTTTATTAATGTAAAAAAGCAGCTACATCTTGAAATAAGAGATTACAAGTACAATGAAATAAAAACTAGGCTAGCATTAACATTAGGATACTAAAGAAGTTACAAAAACTAATACAAAAAGAGTACACAAACTAGGGCTAAAGAGCTTAAAATGAGAAAGAGGGAGAGAAGCATGAAAAACTATAAGAAACAAAAGGGCAGCACCTCCCCTCTGACTCCAAAACTGCTTCTAGACACAAGGGGGGTCTGAATTTATAGAGGATTTTCGGGTCGGTCACGCCCCCTGTCACGCCCGGGGAGGGCGTGTCAGGGGGCGTGTCATGTACGAAGTTGACCTCGGGAGCTGAATTCTGACAGAAATGATGTTTCTTCTGTACGTCGATGGATACGCCCAAGGATACGCCCGTGTAGGGTGGGCGTGTAAGGCACGTCAAGCTTCAATTAGCAGTTGGAAATCTGTCAAACGTTAGAAAACGTGGCACACGCCAAGGGACATGCCCGTGTAGGGTGGGCGTGTCAGTACTGTTGACGTGTAGCAATAGGAAATCTTTAAATACGGCAGCAGGCTTTGGGAAGAGGGTGACACACCCAGTGACATGCCCATGGAGGGCGTGTCAGGTATTTTTCATGGGATTTGGGTTCTGGCAGCAAGCTTCCTCGGGATTGGGTTACACGCCCAATGACACGCCCAGGGAGGGTGTGTAATGGGGGTGTGTCAGGTCATTTTGGCTGAAATCTGAGAAAACCTGCAAAAAGAAGAGAAAACATTAGTGGCAACAAAATATACAAAAGGAGGTAAATATATAAGCTTACAAGACATGATTCGTGTATTAAAAATCTAAAAATACTCTAATAGTTTAGACTACAAAATAAACTATCAAATTCCCCCATGCTTAAGCCTTGCTTGTCCCCAAGCAAAGATATAAAAACTAGCTAACATAAAAGTGACTAATCAGGAAAATTATAATTATGCTAACAGAAGTACAATGCAAAATTATAAGTAAGGAGAAGGTGAAACGTAAACCTAAAATAATTACTTAAACATGGTTTAACAATTTATAAATTTTACTAACGAAAGTAGATCATCCAAAATTTTAACGAAATTCTTTAAATAAATTTAAGTAAAGCAACGAAATGAAAAACACATTTAATTGTTACTAGATCCAAGGGACACATTATAATTATATCAATCAAATAACAAAAATCTAAATTTAAATCCAAAACATGAATCAAAAGTACTTATTAGGACTGAAACGTTTGGTTTAGGCATATAATTAGGAAAGGAATTCAAAGATAAATATGAAGGCTTAAAATCACACTAAACCAAAATAAAAAGTTTCAAAAATTTTCATCATAAATAAATTATTTTTCTTTATTTTTCATTTTCTTTTCCTTTTTTTTCTTTTTCTTTCTTTCTTTTTTTTCAAAACAAAATAAAGGTCATAAATAATTTTCTTTTCATTTTAAAATTGGCCAAAAAAAAGTAAATACTTCTTTTGAGCATACATTTTTCAATAAGTTCTCCAATCATATCACAAAAATATCCCTATCATAATCATGAAATTTTTTGATGAAACTCAAAAAAGGCTAGTGTGATTAGATTGGTTGGAATATTTAAGCTTTGGTGAAAATGAAATGATAAGTGGAGCTGTCAAATAGAATAGAAAAAAAGGCTCAAAGCGGCTAACTAGGGAAAAAAATTTAGGTTGGCAAGAAGGCTCAAACGAAAACAAAAAACGGCCTAAATCATTTTCATGCTTCTAAATTTATCTAAATCATAGTTTTAAAAATTTCAAAAAACAAGTCCTAGATAATAAAAGAAGACTAATGATGTAACGCCTCCATCCATTACATGATATATAGTATAAGGTCTGGTCGGGGCCCCACACCATATATCACAAACAAGTGGCGGAGTTTATAGGTTAATATTAAAAACTATTCGCATCCTAATCCAGAGCATGCTAACGGAAGCTTTAAGTTATTTGAACTCAACTCATTTGAATGTCCACAATATATAAACTAACATTTATATATATCACCACAAACGAATTTCCTCCAAATACACAACAAGTCTAGCCTTAAGGCCTTACAGTTAAGCTTTACAGGTGTCGATTAAAAACATCGGCACGCAGGACTGCCATACATGAAAACAGTAAAATTTTTCATTCGTCCTTCGAGAGCCAGCAGCAGCAACAAGGGCTTCAGCCCACTAACTTCTACTCGGCTCTCCAGCACTTGCATGGGAACAATCCACCGCAATGGTGGTAAATAAGGCAACAGTCAGCATTCAGCTGACCAATTTATAACGACCCTACCCCTTACCTGGGGGAGCGGTATTCCTTCCCTGCAGGCATAACATTTCATAAGCAGATATATCACAAGATGTGCAATCACGCACCACCAATATATCACAAACTTCAACCACACGGCCTGACGTTCTGTGCACTCAGGGCACATTCTCGGTGTACCGGAAAACCAAGGTCCCACTACCATTCCCAATGGCAAACTTGAGCATTTCGCTCCATGGCCTACAACTAGAGACTTTAGTGTTAATGGCGCGCATGCCTAAGACTATCATTATGTGAACCTGATGAATGCCAATATCCCAGGCACTCATGTTAGACAACCATAACGCGGATATAGTTCAGCCCTTGCCCATTGCTCAAATCGTCACTTCAATAACTAGACTGACACGGGTCGGCATCCCCTTGTCCGTTCGGCATGAAGCCTTTTTAAGAGCTCACAATAGCCACACTGTCCCCTAAGGACTAGCTTCACAATCACAGGTTAGCTTGGAGCCATCGCCAACGACACTCATTATCGTCTGGCATTAGCGACAGAACTCTCTTTCCGTCTCCAGCCCTTACCTTATCTAGACCAACCATCCAGAAATCTCTGCAGCCACCTGCAGTGCCAGAATCACTGGTCTTTCATAGCATACAACACATGCACTTTGCGGGTGTTTTCTTGGAATTCCACTCCAGTAATTCCTGTTACTACCCTTCACAGGCACAACCCACTGACTCCACAAAATACTCGTTTATACGTGGAGTCTTCTCCGATGCACAAAATAAAACATCACCAATCTATACCAACCTGTCCAGATGGGCTTCACATAGTATGCCTATTCCGTACTACACATTTCCGGATATATATGCAAGACTCACTGGGGATTTCATGAATCAACCCAAAGGAACTCCCTCGACTTTCCACCTTTTGGTGGGGGATTCCATGCATATGGCAAAAGAAGGACTTCACTTATCCAAAAAAAATGATCGTTATCCTTGAAGATTTCTTTAGATCCATGGCAAAGCGTTTCTTCTCAGACAGAAATGATGGTAACACTTTCCGCTTCGCAAATCTCGCTTTAGCTTTAGATTCCAGCCCCAAATCCTCCTCTAGAAGCACAACCAGAGCACTCAAACCCTAAAAGCCGAGAGGGCCTGCTCCAGAACTCGGGAAGAAAGAGAATAGACAAAGGGATAATGATTTCCAATTTCCATTCTCTACAGATAAGGCGTCGGTTATCTTCCAGCCACACGATTTCTTCCGCTCAAAACACATCAATTGCTAGGGATTGAAGCTGGAAAGTCAACCACCGCTTAGTGGTCGTACACCAACTACCTGACACGAGACACCGCTCGGTCATATCCATATTTTCGATAATTTGTCAAACGAGACAAATTTCGTCGAATGAAATTTGTCGCACGGGCTAATTTCGTCGAGCTCCACTTGACGATTTTCTTCGAGCTTCGCTCGACGATTTTCTCGCCCAGCCAGGCCAACTCTTTGCCTGTTTCATTTTTGGGTGTTACAACCCTCCCCTCCTAACAAAAAATTTCAACCCGAAATTTGGATACAGCATCATAACACAGAAACCAATAAGTTATAACATAACTTTTCTTCAACAGAAACCAATAAGTTACAACATTTTATGTTCTGTCCAAAATAAAACAAAACCTGTTATACCAATTTAGATAAACAATTCGGGAAATTATGTCTATATGGTCTGCTCCCACTCCCATGTTAGCTCCTCACGACCATATTTGTCCCACCGGACCTTAACCATCCCAATTGTCTTGTTCTGCAGTTGCTTATCTGCTTTATCTTCGATCAGAATGTGCCTAACCTTCGTTGTTAGCCCTGATTCGACTGGTATGCGATCATTCGCAATTACTTGAGCTGGATCCTTCACGACTTTTCGAAACACTGAGATGTTCTACAATTCGGGAACTTATGTCTATATGGTCTGCTCCCACTCCCATGTTAGCTCCTCACGACCATATTTGTCCCACCGGACCTTAACCATCCCAATTGTCTTGTTCTGCAATTGCCTATTTAGGGTTATGGTTGACTAGGGTCAACTTAGCCTCTTAGGTGGACCCCAATGGGTCCTAGTGACTCATTGACCCCTCTTT
Source organism: Platanthera guangdongensis (assembly GCA_039583875.1). Taxonomy (NCBI): domain Eukaryota; kingdom Viridiplantae; phylum Streptophyta; class Magnoliopsida; order Asparagales; family Orchidaceae; genus Platanthera; species Platanthera guangdongensis. The sequence goes on along the minus strand of CM077166.1, from coordinate 136,068,185 downwards.
AGGTCGAGGAAGACCCTGGTAGGGTTAGTGGGGCTTTACTAGGGCACATTGCCCTTAGTTAGGGCACCTTGCACAATTTAGGCCTAGAGTGGTTCTAGGTCAACTTGGCCACCCTGGGTCGACTCCCATGGACCCTTAGGGCTCTAATGGACCTTACAATAGATTGGTGAGACCATGGTGGGGTCTTAGAGTCATGGTAAGCCTCAGGGTCATCCTAAACTAGGGTTTAGGAATCTACTATTTGCAGACCATAGTGATCTCACCTACATTCCTAGGTTCACTTGGCCTTCTTGGGCTTCCTAGGGTTTTGTCATGACCTAGTCAAGCAAAACTACTCCTAGGGGTCTAGTTGTTTGAGGGAAGTTACATGTATGATGTATTTGTATTAGGCTTTGTCCTGATTCGAGACTTTCCGGTGAGAGAACTGTTTGATATGGGTGCTTCGCATTCATTTCTATTTGTGGACTTTGTGTTACGGATCGCATTGCCGATTCGTATGGTTGCAGATAGTGTGAATGTGTTATTACTGAACGGATGTGTGATGCATGCGGATAGAGCTTGCTTTGTGGAGGTACGAATAGAAAGTCAGGATTTCGGGTTGGAAGCATCTGTGTTGCCGATATCAAAGTTTGATGTGATCTTTGGTATGGACTGGCTCTCGGAGTAGCGTGCCTTTATAGATTACAATTCAAAGGAAGTCACACTGGGGCAGAAGACTGAATGAGAGACGAAATTCACTGGTATGCGAGGATCGAGCAAGACATTGATGTCTGCCCTCCAAGTGGTTATGACAGTTCAGAAAGGTGCAGAGTTATTCTTCACGCTTATTGAGGCTGTTGAGTCAAAGACCAGTGTGAATGATGTTCCGATTGTTTCGGAGTTTGCCGATATGTTTCCGAAGGAGATCACGGGGTTACCACCACAGCATAAGATTGACTTCTCGATTGAGTTGGTGTCAGGTGCAAAACCTGTAGCCCGCTCGCCATATCGCGTAGCGCCAAAGGACATGGCGGAACTAAAGTTCAACTACAAGAGCTGTTGGAATAGGGTTATACATGCCCAAGTATGTCACCTTGGAGCACACCCGTTCTCTTTGTGAAAAATAAGGATGGTAGCCGACAATTGTGTATCGACTATCGTGAATTGAACAAGTTGACGGAGAAAAACAAATATCTGATTCCACAGATAAATGACTTATTTGATCAATTGGCTGGATCGACAGTATACTCAAAGCTTGATTTGAAATCTGGCTACTACCAGTTGCGGATTCGGGAAGGTGATATTCCCAAGATAGTATTTGGAGCACGCTACGGTCATTACGAGTTCACTATATTGTCGTTTGGGCTCTGTAATGTGTCATCGGTGTTCATGGACATAATGCACCGTACTTTTAGAGAGTACTTGGATTTATTTGTGATCGTCTTCATTGAAGACATCTTGGTGTACTCTCAATCAGAAGAAGATCATGCGAACCATTTACGGATGGTGTTGCACACCTTGAGGAGAAATAAGCTCTATGCTAAGTTCTCCAAGTGTTAGTTCTGGCTATCGTCAGTGGATTTTCTTGGCCATGTGGTGAGTGGAGAGGGTATTGCAGTGGATCCGTCAAAGATAAGAGCCGTACGAGATTGGCCGATGTTGTCTTCGGTGGCCGAAGTCAGGAGTTTCCTTGGACTGGAGGGCTATTACAGATATTTTGTAGAAAACTTCTCACGGATCGCTTTGCCTCTTACCACATTAATAAGGAAGGATCAGAAGTTCATTTGGACGCCATAGTGCGCGCGAGCTTTTGAAGAGATAAGAGTCGTTTGACCATGGAGCCCATTTTGACATCGCCATGTGGTACAGACGGCTATGAGATCTATAGTGATGCCTCAGGGAGCGGGTTAGGCTGCGTTCTTCTTTAGTTTGGAAAGGTGGTCGCTTATGGCTCACGCTAGTTGAAAGTACATGAGCGAAACTATCCCATCCACGACTTGGAGTTGGCGGTGGTGATTTTTGCACTTAAATTGTTGTGTCACTATCTATATGGCATGAAGGTGGATATATTCACGGACTACAAGAGCCTAAAGTACCTTTTGGATCAGAAGAATCTCAATATGTGACAACGAAGATGGATGGAGTTCCTCGGGGACTATACCTTTGATATTTATTATACTCTTGTGAAGGTAAATGTTGTCACAGATGCCTTGAGTCGTAGGACTCTAGCAAGGGCGAATTGGTTGCAGATGCATGATGAGCGTCTGATCCAGGAGTTGGAAGCGTTAGAGATTTCTTGTATTGATAAGAATTCCACAGCAAATGCATACTTGAACTGGACGGAGGTACAGTATGACCTTCCGGATAGGGTTCGGCGGGCCATGGAACGTGATGCAAGTTTGCAACGCTATGCAGTGGATGGGTCAAATGGCCAATTCTCCTGGGATGTCGGCCTCTTGCGGAAAGATGGTCGTTTGTGCTTCCCAAGTATGGGTAAGCTAAGAGAAGAATTGATGTATGAGGCTCACTTTACGAAATACTCAATTCACCCAGGGAGCACCAAGATGTACAAAGACATGAAAAAGCTATTCTGATGGCTGGGTTTAAAGAAGGACATCACACATTATATGGCTAAATGTCAGACCTGTGCCTTAGTGAAAGCTGAATGCCAGAAGTCTGGCGATTTCCTGAAGTCACTACCTATTCCGGAATGGAAGTTTGATGATATTTCGATGGATTTCGTGCACGGTTTGCCGAGATCGTAACACGGTAACGATTCGGTTTGGGTGATCGTAGACTGGTTGACTAAAGTGGCCCACTTCATTCCGAATAAGAGAGACGATTCAGTGGAAGTTTTGGCAAGACTGTATGTGGAACAAATAGTACGATTACACGGTGTTCCCCGTAGCATCGTAAGTGATCGAGATGGGCGCTTCACTTCAAATGATTGGAGGCTAATCCATAAATTGTTGGGGATAAAGTTAACATTCAATACAATCTTTCATCCACAAACGGATGTCCAAACTGAAAGGACCAACAAAACGATGGAGGACATGCTCCGAATGTCTTCCTTGGATTTTGGAAAGAGATGGGAAGATCATCTTTATATGGTAGAGTTCGCCTACAATAATAGCTATCAAGCTAGTATAAATATGGCACCGTTTGAAGCTTTGTATGGTAGGAAGTGTCGTACACCATTAGCTTGGGCGGAAACAGGCGAATCTAAGTTATATAAGCGTAAAGAAGTCGAAGAAGATAATTCGACAATACGCTTTATTCGGGAGAGGCTATTGATAGCCCAAGATAGACAAGCCAAATACTACAATGCCAAGCACCAGAATGTGGAATTTGAGGTTGGCGAGTGGGTCTATTTAAAGATCAAACCATTCAAAGGCGTATCCAAGATTCGTCGCTTTAAAAAGCTGAGTCCAAGATATATTGGTCCGTTTGAAGTGGTGGAACAAGTTGGCGAAGCTGCCTATCGGCTAGCTCTTTCGGCCAATTGAATTTCCCTTAGCCAAGTGGACCCCATACATACCTTCCTAACCCTAGAGAGAGGCCAATTGGTCACCAAGGACCCATTGTGGTCAACTAAAAAGGCTAAGTTGACCCAAGTCAACTCTAGCCCTAAAGTGGTCAAAGTGCCCTGATTAAGGGTCAAGTGACCTCCAAAGGGCCAAGTCAACCCTACCTAGACCTTAAGGGAGGCCAATGGGTCACCAAGGATCCACTAGGGGCAACCTCAAAGACCAAATTGACCAAGGTCAACCCTAGTCAAGGTTTAGGTCAAGCTAGCCCAAATGGGCTAACTCAAGCTCAAGCCCAATTCTCTTGGGCTAACCTTGTTTTGGTGGATGAAATGGACATGTGGGCTGCCATTAGGCTAGGAAGAAGTCAAATTTCAGGCTTGGTGAGTAGGAGAGAGAAAAAGCTCCAAATGAAAGAGAGAGAAAATGAAGGGAGTATTGAGAGAAGACTTTGGGGCTCATCCTTTCCCTTCCCCAACCCCCATTCAATTCACTAGGACAAGGGGAGTGCAGTCCCATTTCAACCAGCTGGTCTTTGACTGGTTTGTGCCATGCTTCATCCCCCACCCACCATGGCCGAAATTTGACTAAGGGTCCATTAATGACAATGACAGCCTACACCCACCCAAAGCCCCAACTCTCTTCCTTAAAAGCTCCAATGGACTCCAGGGATTCAGTTCCACATTTTACCTGAAGGAGCCCAGAAATTTCACTGTGCAGTTGCAAAAATCCGACCACCACCACCACCATGACAATCCGGCGATCGACAAGGCTACAACCACCCACACAGGTCCTCCCCTTCTCCTTCATCCATGGGTAGATCGTAGGATTCATTTAGAAAGGGATTCAGGCTCAGTTGAGCCTGATCCAAGTTGAAAAATCCATGGTTTTTCCATGAATTTCACCTTGTCGGGATTGTCGAAAAAAGGCCCTCTGGCGGCTGTGCCGGCGCCTGGCGACAACCACCACCTCAACGGAGGTGGTGGTGGCGGCGGCCGGCCGGAGAGGTGGCCGGATGGCTGGCGGCAGCGGTTGGAAATGGCTCCAGGTAGGTTGAATCGGGACCCTTGGCTAGAGGTTGAAGATAACCCGACATCGTCCGATCTGTGTCAAGATTCCCGCTGGGAATGATTTTAAACTATAGGTTTAATTATTCTGATTATTTCAATTCTGTCATAGTTTTACTAATTAATGTTTTAAATTACTAAAACTAGTTAGAGGCTCTGTATGAGAAAATGGTTAACACATGATTTGTAGCCCTATGGGTCTACTTTAATTTAAAATTGGGTTGAACCAATTTGGGTGCCTGGTTTGACCAGGGCACTCATTTTGGTGGGGTCTATACCTAGGGCTAGGCAGAAATTAAAATGGATGCCCACCCTTCATCTCTAGTCAAAATGACTTGAGATTTAGACAGGGAGTCGTCCTAGTCTATATGTAGGCCTGCCCAAAAATGAGAATTTTTGGGGACAATTTTTTTATAGTTTTGGAAATCATTTAATTTCTCTAGGGTAAACTATTTTAGGGACCAAATGACCTCCAAACTAACCCAAATTTTGGTGAGTAGTTCTTGGGGTAATTATAAAGCTCTGGTTAAAATGTCATCTCATTTGGAGGTGTTTTGAATTGAAATCATGCAAACCCTAGCCTTGCATTAAAAAGGGTATTTTGGTCAAAAAGTACACTTTGGGTTTTGAGTGGCCAAATCACCTCAACAGAGGTTGAAATTGGGGCCACTGACTTGGCATGGATTTTAGCACCTCCCCATGAAAGATGGGGTAGATTGGAATAGATTTGCCCTAAGATCTAAGACCAAACCCTAAGGAAGGGCTTTTGTGCCATGTGAAGGGCATGAGGCCAAAAGACATTGAATAAACTTGAAATTTGGTGGGGAGGGTACTAGGGTAACTAAAGCCCTCTGGTAAAAATATTAGGGGATTTGGAAAAGGGTAGGCCCCTCAAAATCCTAACCCTAGTTCAGGGCACAAATTTTATGATGCTAGAATAGGTTAGTAAAACTCATTGAACAATAATGAAATTTGGGTAGTGTGGTCATAGGGGTAGTATGAACCTCTGGTAATTAAATTGGGAATTTTGGATTAATAATCTTAGCACTTTCTTTGTAACTCATGGGATTGCCCTAATTAATCATTTGGTTATTATGATCCCACTTCCCATTAGAAAGTCATGATAATTAGGCAGAGGGATTCAGTTCCACATTTTACCTACTTCACTCATTACTTGATAATAACAAGTAAATTGTATTTTTAACAAGCTCAATAACTTGGAAAATTGTTCAATAATTTGTTTAGAGCTCATTACTTGATAATAAATTATAAAACTTACCTTAGAGCATTTATGTGTCCTTACAATCATCCTTGAATTTTCGTAGAATTTTTGGAAATAGTTTTGCTGTACTTGCCTCTTAAATTGATAAAAAATAGGTTATATTCACAAATTAGATTCAAAGGCTTAACCTTGTTGAAAAATTATAATACTTGGGATTCTGTGTTAAATAATCATCTTGAATTTATCATAGATTTGGTAGAGCATTTACTTGTCTCAAATGGGCCCTTCATGTTCAAACTTGGATTTTTGATTTACTAGATTAATTAAATATATTATCAGATAATTAGGAAAATTGTGAAATTCCGAATTTAGGCCACAATTGTCATAATAGCCCCCAGTAATTATTATAGGAGTACTGGGTGACTATTTGGTGTACCTCCCATTTTACATGTCATATAGCTTAACTTGGTCTGCATTTAGTAAAATTGCAGAATTTAGGTTGGAATATGAATTTGGGCACATGAGTTTGGGATAACTATTTGTTGGTTTGGATAAATAAAAATGAGTTCATCATTGGAAGTTAGGATGAGTAGAGTGTTGGTTTGGCTAGTGTTAGGTGGTGCTTGGGCTCGACGAAAGATCGTCTTTCCCGTGGGGAGGAAGTGTCAAATACTCTAGGGTTAGATCCAGTAAAACAAGTAAGTGTTTGGAAATTTTGATAGCAACCAATAATAGTAAGTGTCTTACGAAAGGGAGATTTGGGCATAATCCCATCATAGTTCCTAGTGCATTCGAGAGCCCTTCACGGGAAATACCTTAGGCAGTCCTGACTAAACCTAAACTATAGGCAAAACTGGAATGCAAGAGTAACTAGTAAAACTAGGGTTTCACCTTCACTCACCTCGATGTCTCGGGGTGGTAGTTTGGGTCACTCGGGCTATAGGCTCAGTGGATTTGGTGGTGGGCAGGTTGGCCCGACGAGTTTTGGCTCAGTTGTTGTTTGTGACGGACAGGATGGTCCGGGGAGCTTTGGCTCGGTATCTGGTACATAAGTTGCATGTGTAACATCTCATGTTATTCCTAGACCCCTTAACTTAGATTGGGTTAGGCATGGGGTAGGTGATAGGGAATTTAGCTAGGTTTGACCTAAGGGAGTGGGTTGTAGCCATGTGGGGCCCACTAAAGGGCCAAAGTCAAACTAGGTCAAACTAGCCTAAATAGGAACCCTAGCCACACCATGACCCCACCATATTGTTCTAACCCTAAAATAATCTAAGTGGACCCTAGGACATGTCATTAGGTCAACCCTTTGACCCTAGTTGACCAAAGTCAACCATATCCCTAAGTTGGTCAAACCTATACCTATAGGCCCAATTAGCCCAAGTAGGGCACCACATTGACCCAACCCAAGTTGGGTGGAGCCATTAGACCCATGACCACCAGGTGGGGTCATCTCACTCATCATGGTTGACCAGGTCAACTCAAAAGTCAACATAGTCAATATAATTGACCTAAAGAAGAAAATGAGGGCTAAGCCCACTCTCCTTGGGCCAAGCCCACCAAATTTGGCCCATTATTAGCCCAAGTGGTCAAAGACCACCCATACCCCTCTGGTTTTATAGTGTGGGCACATGCAAAGGGGCATTTTGGGGAATTCACCCAAAAAGAGGAGAGAGAAATGGAAAGGTGGTAAGAGGTGGTCATATGGCCTCATTCCTTCTGCCCAAGCCTGCTGGCCGACCTCCCAGAAGAATTTGAGAGAGAATGTTTAGCATGGTGGCCACTTGGCACCATTGGTGATACAACCAAAGCCCAAACCGAGCTCACCTTGGGTGTATCTCCTTATACAGCCACTTCCAGCTCAAACTGACCACATCATCTGCTTCAATGAGTGGAAACGAGTGGAGAATGAGTCCTGGAGCAGAGCTTTTGGTGAATAAATGAGGTTTTGAGCAGGAGATCACCGGAGAAGCTCAGCCATGGCCAACCACTGCCAACCCCACCGCCATGCCACCATTCGGGTTCGTTTTGCCATCTTTCTACCCGTACTAGTTTTCTAGATCCTATAGGAGAGACACCGGGCTCAATTGAGCCCGATACCATGAGAGGAAAAGGATAGTTTTCCGAGCTTTTCTTCTTGCTCGGGTTCGCCGGAGGAGCCAACTCCGGCGGCCTCATCGCCGGGAATCGCTAGCCACCACCTCAGTGAAGGTGGTGGCGACATCCGACAGTGGTGGTGGTGGCTCAGCTGGCCGGAAATAGCCGGGCAAGTCGGCCCAGCGGAAACTAATCTGGGCCGTTGGCTGATTGGGGACGACGACCTGATGCCGTCCGTTTTAATTCATATGTTTATTTAATATATAAATCTAATTTATCAAATTTCTGTCACACTTATATAGTGATATTGCATGTCTATTTTAGTCCCCTTAGAGGCACTTTTAGATCTGGTGATTAATATGAAAGTTGTAGCCCTTCCCCTTAACTTAAATATGCCACCTTAATCTTATAATTTGGTGCAGTATATTGTCATGTAGGGCTGTTTTGCTATGCCTGGTCCTAGGCTAGGGCAAAAACCAAAACCAATGCGCATGCCAATCCAGATGTCCACATGACCCAAAATTTTGGGCATGTGCTTACTAGGGTTTATCTAGCCGCTGCCAAAAATTGAGAATTTTTGGGGAAAAGTTTTCTATAGTTTTATTCATAATACACAAAAGCAAATAAATGAAATATTTAGAGTGTTATGGCTCCAAATGGCCTCAAACTTTGGTGGCATGTCCTTAGAGACTATGCATGTGCATGGTAAAAATTTCAGCACATTTGGACCAATGCATGTTGGGTAAACTCACTTGCATGTGTTGGTTATACATAGGCTTGGGGTGCAAATAGCCAATTTTGAAATATTGTGTATTAGGCCTATTTGGAACATCCAAAAATCATGGATTTGATTTCAGAGGCTCATTAGGGTGAAGTATACCCCACATTGTAATAATGAGATTTTTGGAAGCAAAAATCCCATTATTTAGATTTTTTGAAATAATAGGACTTTTGAAAAATAAATGTAAAAATAGGCTCATCATTGAGATAAAATCCCCAATTTTTGTCAAGGTCAATATAATGTTAGGTTTAACTCCTAAAAAATTTTATGTCTCTGTTTGAAGAATTTCGATAGGAGTTATGTGGAAATTACCTTTTTTACCCTCATTATACTTAATTAGAAAATTGATGAAAATACTCAGTAGAAAATTTTGGAAAATTTCTTGGTGATATATCTGAGTATGAATAACCTTATATAATTTTATCAGCATTTTTTGAATGACCCATTAATTTTTAAAACCTCATAGTGGAATTTTGGTAATATAATTAATAATGAAATTTTGTAGCCCTTGTTCCATGGAAGTTCATGAAATTCTGTATTTAGCATTATCTTACCAATATATGTATGCTGTAATTTTCTTAGAAGTTTTAGTAATGAACTCCTTATACTTCCTTTGGAAAATGGCTATTTTGTGAATTTTGTATAAATTAAGAGATAAATAGAATATTTGAAGAGGAAATTATAGTTCTTGGCAGACAGTATTATTTTACCAAATTACAACTCAGGAAAATTCCTTAGGTCAGTGGGATTATAATTTGTGACACTTCATGTATTAAATGGCCTAGGGAATTAATATCAGGATTTGTGTAAGGGTTTTAACGACTTAGGAAAATATTGAAAGTCAACGTACTCATTACAATAGTCTATACCATCCTAAGATAAATAGTTAAGGGCATATAACCCAAGGAAATTGGAAGTCATACTCCGGGATGATATTAGGTCATGGGTTGCGTATAGTATAAATAGGTTATGCACTGAGGACCACCGAGGGATAGACCAACGGTTAGGATAAAATCATATTTGGAATATAACCATGGTTGGTAGTAATGTCCTAGTGACGAGTGTTAACGTGCAAGTCCTTGGATAGCAACTAGGTGGAGGCCGGCGGATGACCGTCGCCCATCCAATAACATCTCAAGTCATTAAGATCGCTCAAGAGTAATAACGAGAGCAAGGGGGAACCATGGGTAGACATCAACTAAAGTAAATATCCTTGAGAAAGGGAGCTTTGGGCTTCAGCCCATCGTAGTTCCTGGTGCCCCCGAGAACCCTTCACCGGGTATGCCCTGGGCAGTCCTGGGATTAACCTTAAGTCACTAAGTATTATAACCCGTAGACAAGAGTAGCCTAATAGGTTAAGCATCATATCATTATTCTCACCCGTGCAGGGTTGGAGGAATTTATGGTAATATTCTCACCCGTGTAGGGTTGGAGGGATTTGTAGTACATTCTCACCCGTGTAGGGTTTTAGGGATTCAGGACAGGTTGGTCCTGCGAGCTGGAGGCTCGAGTGGTAATACCTTGCATGTGCATAAACAATCTAGTGGCGGGTCATGCGGTACTGCGCCAATCGGCACACCGATGGCAATACGGTGACTCAGGCGGGTGTGTGGGTTTGAGGGGACAGTAGGTTGTTTATACTGTGGTCTGGTGGACAATCCCTGAAAAAGCACACCCGACCCAACAAGACTGACGGGTAGTCAGCAATTAGTACGCAAGTCTCTAGAGTGCACCTAGGATGTGTATAGAGGCGCATGGGAGGTCTAGGTTTGGTAGTGTGCATACCTGCCTAGGAGTGGAGACGCCCGCTCCACTGCTGTCGTAGCTATAACGGTGGTACCAGAGAGTGTCGCTAGCTCCGAAAAATGGGAACCAAATGTATGTGATCACAGAGTCGTTGTGTGTGAGTTGCACTTGCATGATTCATAAACAATCCGCATGCATTCATTCATATTAGGTCATACTCTTCATGGATCCTTATCATATAAATTAATATGGGCTCTTTTATATGATAAGTTAAATTTGAAACTCTAACTTATATGTTTGTATGGGCACTCATATAAGTTAGGGTACTTCTATGATGGTAGAATAGAAGTAGAATTTTATGCTTACTTTACCGTACTGCGTTTTATTTCACTTGTCTTACTTACTTCAGTTCTATACTTTACATACTGCACTTGTACTTCTGACATAGAACTGCTAGAATAGAACTATTATTACTCCTCATATACTTGTTAGTATAGTGCCACTACCAGCTGTTTATACTTAACACCCCTTGTCCTCCGCTTCGTCCTCCCGCACGGTGCCTAGGAGTTGCGGGGCGAGGTGCAGAGGAAACGACTTATTCTTTTGACTAATGGTCGGTGAACAAACTATTTTTAGGGGCTCGAGGAGATGGAGTACCAGCACGACCAGCAGGACAAGGTGACAAGACGTGAGGAGCCAGTTCGACTAGCACCTACTACTACTACTGCAGAGTTGCCTCAGGTAGGATGAGTTGGTGATGATAGTTATCTTTCGCTGTTTAGATTTGAGAGAGAGAGATTTTGATATGATGTATTGGGCATAAGCCCTTTTCATTTCTGTACTCATTATGGACTAATGTATTTCCTTTTCATATATTTCTATATATGCTCTGTGACTGTGGACTATTGCGCTGTACTCTGATTATATACTTCTGATTCTCACATTGGCCTGTTGGTTTATGATCGTGCTAGCTGGCAGAATTGGTGTCTTATGGTGCCGACTAACCCGTGTGTTAGTGTCACCGTAAGGTGGCGGTTCTGGGCATAAGATTCAGGTGAGCTCCTGAACTGGGGAGTCGGATCTTACAAACTGGTATCACTTGACCACACGATCAAATGAGAACTAAGTCCGCAACATTGGAACACCCCGCTCGAGCATTAGTTTGCGGACAAACTATGCAGTGGAAGCGATGGTGTGCCCATGTAAAGGTCACATAACCAGTCCAGTTAATACAATGAGTTAGGCCAATTCTGTTAAACCTTACTCTTTTTGCAACCTTTTCAAGTCGTTCCGCAGTAGAATATGGTTCCTCCCCCTCCAGCTGCCACTCCCTTTCTGCAGACTGAGGTGGGGAAAACTCTGATGGCTATCCTGGAAGCCTTCAGAGCCCAGGAGGTCCCGGCCCCACAGCCAAATCCGGGGTCAAATTGGTTAAGTGCCTTTAATAGTCTGTCTCCAACGGTGTACCGCGGGACAGAGGATGCAGTGAAGATGGAAGAGTGGCTGGAGACTATTCAGGAGCTACTGGCAGGCATCAGCTGCCCCGTCAGCCAGACAGTTCCTCTAGCTACCTCAGCTCTGGATGCTCATGCGAAGAGGTGGTGGAAGTCTGTGCAAGACTCTACATATGCTGATAGGGAGCTGACGAACATTTCTTGGGAGGAATTTAGCGAGACGTTCTTGGAGCATTACGTGTCCACAACGGACAGGGATGCGTTGGAGGAGAGGTTTTTGAACCTCAAGCAGGGGAGCAGATCTATGATCGAGTACCAAAGAGAATTCTCCCATCTGGCTAGGTTTGTCGAATTCCATGACTGGGATGATAGGAAGTATGCCAAAAGGTTCTACCATGGGCTCAGAGATTCCTTGAGGCAGCCCCTACTATTCATATCTCATGGAACCACAACACAGATTATAGAGATGGCGAAGAATTTGGAAGCAGACCAGCTGATGGTGCAGAACAGAGGGAAGAGGACGCTAGAGGGGTCATCATCCGGGTAAGTAGCAGGGCATCCCAGAGGGGCAAGGTTATTGGATACAGGAGGGGTGGGGGACGTCATCATCCCAACATCAGGCAGGAGCAGGGGCCTCCTACAGTACTAGCTCTCCCACCTCTGCAGGTGCATGATCCTGTGAGGCAAGACGACCGTGGCCATCAGACAGTAATTTGTTTCGGGTGCCACCAACCTGGTCACATCAGATCAGAGTGTCCACATCAGTTTCATCCACTTCCTCCTCCTCCACCTCCAGTGGCCCCTCCAGTACAGCAGGGCCGAGACCGAGGCTGAGGCCGGGGATATCACGGCCGAGGGCGAGAACAGGAGCAGGTGTATACACTGGACCTCGCCGAACCGAGGAATCCCGAGGAGGTTATCACAGGTACATAACCATTGCGAATTTTAGAATTCAATTTTTATTTATGATACCTAAGGTGATAGAATAATATTTCATTTAAAAACCAACCAACCTTAGGCATAGTCATGATCAGCGGCAATCCCGTGCGCACCTTGTTTGATACGGGTGCCACTCACTCGTTCTTCTCCGAGACCTTTATAGAAGGTCTGGAGGATGTGGAAAGACTGTCGGGCATAAAGATGCGAGTACGCCTACCCGATGGGTCAGAGCTGTGGACCACATCCCATTGCAATATGGAAGTCGAGATTGGTGGTAAAGTATTCGAGGAACCAGCTACAGTCCTTAGATTACCAGACTTTGACTTGATCTTGGGCATGAGGTGGCTGCACTGGAATCATGCTCAAATTGATTGCCCATCAAAGAGGATCACTCTGAGGCACGGCGACTCCTACGTCGTCGTCGAAGGTATCAGAGCTATCTCCCATATGATATTATCATCTGTACACGCTATCAAGGCCCACCGTCAGGGAGAGGAGGTGTACATTATATGCTTCGAGATGGCGGGAGCAGAAGCTTCCCTTGCTGGCATTCCGATGGTTCGGGATTTCCCCGACATATTTCTAGAGAAATTGCCCAGACTACCGCCAGCTAGGGATGTGGATTTTTGGATACAGCTAGTGCCAGGAGTGAGGCCTATATCTCGAGCACCATACAAGATGGCTCCCATAGTGTTGGCAGAATTCAGAACTCAGCTTCAGGAACTTGTGGAATCAGGATTTGTGCGTCCGAGCTCATCGCTGTGGGGTGCACCAGTTCTTTTTGTAAAGAAGAAGGATGGATCGTTGCGACTGTGCATAGATTACCAGGAGCTAAACCGGTTGACGGTCCAAAATACTTACCCACTGCCCCGGATAGACGAGTTATTTGACCAGCTTCAGGGGGCCTTCTGGTTCTCTAAACTAGACTTGAGATCCGGTTACTACCAGCTGCGCATCCGGTAAGAGGACATTCCGAAGACGGCTTTCAGTTCATGATATGGGTTATACGAGTTCACGGAGATGCCTTTTGGCCTCGCGAATGCCCCCTCCGCATTCATGAGTCTAATGAACCGTGTATTCGAGCCCTACTTGGACCGCTTCGTTATAATGTTCATTGACGACATTCTGATCTACTCCCAGACCAAGGAGTAGCACACGGAGCATTTGGCATAGGTGCTGGAGAAATTGAGGGAGCACCAGTTATATGCAAAGTTTTCCAAGTGCCAATTCTGGCTGCAGGAGGTGGCATTTCTGGGACACGTTGTCAGTGGAGCCGGGTTGGCCGTAGATCTAGCCAAGGTGAAGGTAGTGCGTGATTGGCCGCGGCCAAAATCAGCTTCTGACATACGCAGTTTTCTGGGACTCTTCGGATATTACCGCAAGTTCTTGGAGGGATTTTCAAGGATAGCACTTCCCCTCACGTCCTTGATGAGGAAAGAGGCAGAGTTCGTTTGGTCGGATAAGTGTGAAGCAGCATTCCAGGGATTGAAGGACCGGCTCACCTCATCCCCCATCCTTGCACTCCCATCTGGGAATGAAGGATTTCAGATTTACACGGATGCCTCATACGAAGGGATGGGTGTTGTACTGATGCAGCACAGACATGTTATCACTTATGCTTCGAGACAGTTGAAGAAGCACGAATATAACTATCCAGTACACGATTTGGAGCTCGGGGCTGTTGTATTTGCACTAAAGATATGGCGGCATTATCTGTATGGGGTTCATTGTGATATTTTCTCAGATCACAAGAATATCAAGTACATCGATATGCAGAAGGACCTGAACCTGTGACAGAGGAGATGGCTAGAATTTCTCTGTGACTATGATTACCAGATTCACTACCACCCGGGGAAGGAAAACACAGTAGCAGATGCATTGAGCAGGAGGGTCGGCACCTCTGGACCAAAGCCCAGGGTGATGGCTATAGTGCTAATACAGATGATGGAAGACATGCATATTACTATGGTTTCTGAGGCCGACCCAGTAGTATATCGATAGTACCTGAGCTCATTGATCAGAGATGATGACATTTGGGAGCGCATTATGGCACATCAGAGGCTGGATACTGCATTGGAGCCGATATTTAGTGCCCTGAAAAGGGACAAGGTTGAGTATTACACGTTGAAGGATGATCTCCTTCGATTCTGTGGATGTGTTTATATACCAGCAGGAGACTGTATCCAGGATGACATTTAGAGATGCACATTGCTCTAGATATTCAGTGCACCCAGGAATCACCAAGATGTGGGCAGATTTACGGAGGACTATGTACTGGCCTGGAATGAAGAGGGAGATCACCCACTTTGCGACACATTGCGAGACGTGCCATCGCGTTAAGGCGGAATGCAAGATCCCGAGAGGTTTATTACAACCATTGCCAGTCCCAGAGTGGAAGTTCGAGGACATTGCTATGGACTTTGTGCATGGACTGCCTCGCTTCCACTTTGGGCATGATTCCATCTGGGTCATAGTAGACAGACTGACCAAGGTGGCGTGATTTATTCCAGTCAGGAAGGATGCTCCAGTTGCAGTTTTGGTGAGAGTGTTCGCGGAGCAGTTCGTCAGATACCATGGCATCCCCAAGATGATTGTTTCGGACCGTGATGGTCGGTTCACTTCGAGGGAGTGGAGGGATGTGCATGCTTACTTGGGCTCTCGACTTACTTTTACTACCGCCTTCCACCCGCAGACCGACGGACAGACCGAGCGGACCATCCGGACCATGGAGGATCTGCTTCGCCTATGCATACTGGATACGGGGAAGCCTTGGGAGAGGTTGCTACCATTGATCGAGTTCTCCTACAATAACAGCCACCAGGCTAGCATCGGGATGGTACCATATGAGGCACTTTACGGGAGGAAGTGTCGGACACCGTTTTCATGGGTTCAGGATGTGGATACCAAGGCTCTTAGTACTGATTATGTGGATGATACGAAGGCTCAGGTTCATTTGATCAGGGATCGGATGCTAGAGGCCCAGAGTAGGCAGGCCAAATATTATGATGCTCAGCACCGAAAGGTGGATTTCCAGGTAGGGGACCATGTATTTTTGACGATACGTCCGGTGTACGGTGTCTCTGGGGTACGGAGGCACAAGAAGCTCAGTCCTCGATATATGGGGACATACGTGATTCTGGAGTGGATCGGCCCCTTAGCTTATAGACTGCAGCTGCCGCCAGAGTTGAGTACCCTGCACGACGTCTTCCATGTCTCTTCCTTGCGAAGGGCTCTCCTTCGTCCGGAGCAGCACATTACTACTACAGCTGGTCCGATAGCACCAGACAGATCCGTTTGATTGGAGCCTATCCGGATTGATGATACAGATGTCCGTGTACTACGAAAGAAGAAGGTCCCTCTTGTGAAGGTGTTGTGGTCCAATCATGGACAGGAGGAGCACACCTGGGAGCCGAGGGATCTAATGTTGGAACGACACCCGGAGCTGTTTACTTCAGGTATGCTGTAATTTATGTTTTGAATTTACTTAAACTGTTACAGGTAGAACCCCGTAGACCCGAACTTGAATTTCGGGGACGAAATTATTTTTCTTGTTTATTGGGATTTGTAACATCCCATGTTATTCCTAGACCCCTTAACTTAGATTGGGTTAGGCATGGGGTGGGTGATAGGGAATTTAACTAGGTTTGACCGTATGGAGTGGGTTCTAGCCATGTGGGGCCCACTAAAGGGCCAAAGTCAAACTAGGTCAAACTAGTCTAAATAGGAACCCTAGCCACACCATGACCCCACCACATTGCCCTAACCCTAAAATAATCTAAGCGGACCCTAGGACATGTAAGACCCCCTTTTTTTTTTCTTTTTCGACACCGGGGTCTTAGGCCCAGAACCGCCGTTTTGCGGTGACTCCTTCACGCCCTGAAGGGTCATCACCACAAAGCGCCGATTCTGCCGGCCGATTTCGATCACAGAAAAGTAGCACTATAATGTAAATTCAAATTGCAGTCCACAGAGAATCACATGTCAATAATAAATATATCTCCACGAAGGGAGTGTCCACAGAATAAAACATCAGAGTAGCAAAATACGGGCTTATGCCCGGTACAACACATCCTCACTACGAAATCACTCATACGGAAGCAGAAAAACTACTCAAGGTCGAGACTCACGGTCCCGGCTGTATGAACTCCGGAGCTAGACTGCCCCACCTCCAAGCGCACCGGTCTCTGGGGCTGCTCCTCCATGCTGGTCTCCACGATCCCCTAAATGATGCGGTTCGAAAACCGTTAGTCTAAAAGACTAAGTCCTATCATCCCCCGCCCCTTCCCCCACGGCTCCTAGGCACCGAGCGGAGAGGAAGAAAGGGGAGGACTTGAAGGTGGAGAAAAATCAAAAGCAGATGGCAGCGGTCCTATACTAGCAAATTCTATAGCATGTAAAGACAATAAGCTGAAATATGAAAAGTAACCTTTACTTATGTGAAAACACATAAGCCAAGGGGTCTTCTGCAAGGCTCCCATCGTATAAAAAGTCCCATACCAATTTATACGTTGGGGTGTCGGTTATCAAACAGCAGTAACTATATATATCAAAATTAATCTTAATTTATAAACTTGCCCACACAAGCTTATAGACCAAGGGGTCGTTTTGCATGTCCTAAAGTATAAGCGTCCCATTCCACTTATACTTTAGGTATCAGGGTTAAAAGAATCGATTATGCTATGACATGCAAGTGGGTATGATGGATCATGCAAGTGCAACACACACACCCGACTCTGTGCACACAGACCTTTAGTTCCCCCTTTCTGGAGCCGTAACCTCCCAGGATACCTCCATAGTGGCAGACGGAAGCGGTGGGTTGGGCCTCGCCCACCTCTAAACCAGTAAAGCACTACCGGTCAGACCTATCGTATGCCTCAACGCTTGGTGCACGAAGCGGACTCCTGCGTACTCTTGCCGGCTGGCGCACCGGACTTCTGTTGGCGAAGTGCTAACCACACTTGCCGAGTCAACGTATTGGCGTCGGTGCATCGACCCTCCAATACCGAAGACCCACCACCTTAATTTCCTTTCCTTTTATGCACATGCAAATTAGCGTAATCAAGAACCAAGCCGAAGCTCCCCGGACCAACACGTCCGTCTCAAACAATCGAGCCGAAGCTCCCCGGACCCAAAGTCCGCCTTTTAACCATCCGAGCCGAAGCTCCCAGCTAACATCCAGTGCCATCAGTGTTTATGAAATGTGCAACCCTACTTACTAAGTTACTCTTTTCAGCTTGTTAAAACACTTTACGTTAACCCAGGACTGCCCCCGGTATTCCCTGTGAAGGGCTCTCAAGGGGCACTAGGAACTGTGTTGGGATTACGCCCAGCGTTCCCTTTCGCAAGGTACTTATTTTGTTATTGGTTGATTCCCTTACCCATTACTTTCTCATGTTCTGATATGCTAATCCTAGGGTGATTTGACTCCAACTCTCCTTGGGTAGGACGATCTTTCGTCGGACCCGAACGCCTCTAAACCCTAGACAAAATCACACCCTACTCACTCATCTTCCATAGATGCAACCCATTCTACTTATCCTTCCAGCAAACCATCAAGACCCATCACACGTGCTCTAATTCATATCCAAAATGATTTTCTGCAGTTTTGTTATATGCAGACCACTTAAGCTACATGACCCGTAAAAAAGGAAGTACATGAAATACTCATCCAGTACCCCGATGATAATTATTAGAGGGCTAAAATGACATTTGTAGCATAAATCCAGAAATTCATAATTTTCCTAATTTTTCTGATAATTAACTTATTTATTCTAGTATCCAAAAAGCCCAAGTTTGAACATGAAGTAGCAATTTCAGACAAGATAATATTCCAATAAATTTATGGTAATTACAAAATGCATAATCAACTCTAAAGCCTAAGTATTCAAATTTTTCAGCAAGGTTTGGGCCCTTAAATTTAATTTCAAAGATATCTCATAAAAGTCATTTTAAAAGATTTTACAGCAATATTACCTCCACAACTTCAGAGAAATTTCAGGGATGAATATGATGGCCTACAAATACCCTAGAAAAAGTTTCATAATTTATCATTTAAAAATAAGGCTATACTTGATTTTCTCATGAAATTTCAAGTTTATGGGTTAATGAACTAAGTATACTAATTAACCATCAAAAATTTCCACAAAAATTTCCACATGATAATATTGAGCTAGAAACATTATGTATCAAGTTTCATAGTTTTTCAATAAGTATTGGGCTATTGCAAGAATTATTTAGTATATAACCAAAGTAATGCACTTGTGAAGTAGATGCCCTAACTAGATATCCAAAAATTCTATCAAAATTCATACATGATTAGTATAGTCTAAAACTACCTCTGCCAATGTTTCATGCCCTTTCAATGGGCAGTGAGACCACAATAGCCAAATTATTAATTAGGGCAATCCTATTGGTTACAAATGAAGTGCTACAAATATTGATAAAAACTCCCCAAGTAAATTACCAGAGGCTCAACATATCCTTATTCCCTCACTACCCAAATTTGGTTAAGTTTCAAGATGTTTAGCTAACCTAAACCTACACTACAAGTTTTAGGTCCTAAGCTAGGGTTAGGGTTTTGGGGACCCTACCCTTTTCAAAATTAGTTAATATTTTTAACAGAGGGTTTTATATATCCTAGGAACCTCCTTGCAAAATTTGATGTTCATCCAAGGTGTTTAGGACTCATGCCCTTCACAAGGCAAAAAGGTCCCTCCTTAGGGTTTGACCTAGGAACTTAGGGCAAATCAATTCCACACTACCCCACATTCTATGTGGAGGTGATAAGTGCCATAACAAGTCAGTGGCCCAAATTTCAGCCTCTGTTGAGGTGATTTGGTCACTCAAAATCAAAAGTGCACTTTTTGTCCAAAATACCCTTATTAAGGTAAAGTTAGGGTTGGGTCAAAACCTATTCAAAACACATCCAAATTAGGTGAAACTTTATACATATACATAACATGAGCCCAGGGACCACTCACCAAAATTTGGGAGGGTGTGGAGGTCATTTGACTACTTAATTAAATTACCCTAGCTTTATTAAATAAAGTCAAAAACTTTAGGAAAATTGTGTCCAAAAATTCTGAGCTTTGGGCAGGCCCTAGGTATACCTAGTTAGACTCTCTGCCAAAATTTCAATTGATTTGGGCTAGGGATGAAGTGTGGGCACTCAGTTTAATGACTGCCTAGCCCTAAGGGTATGTCCCACCAAAATGGGTGCCCTGGTCAGACCATGTACCCAAATGGGTTCAAACAAATTTTAAAATAAAATAGACTCAGAGGGCTACAACGTTTGTGTTCAAAGTTTTTCCACCAGAAGAACCTAAGTATTTTTAAAAATTAAAACCATTTAGTGTATAATGTGTGACAGAAATGAAATAATCCAGAAATAATTTCCTATAGTTTATTCTCTGATGGAGCACGAATCTTGGCGCAAATGAACGAGATCCGTTCATCTTCTTCGTTGAACCGACGGCCAGGATGTGTTCTTCCTGGGCCGACTTCAAGCGGGTGCCGCCGGCCATCCAGCCCCTTCCCCAGCCGGCCACCGCCACCACCACCTCCGTTGAGGTGGGGGCTATCGTCAGGCGGCGGCTCTGCCGCCGGAGAGGCGTTTTCCGGCGGCTATAGCAAGAAATTTTTCATGCCGAAGCCATGAAAATGCCGGATTTGATCGGGCTCAATTGAGCCCGAATCTTAAGCCTAAGAAGTCCTATGATCTACCCGAGAGTTAAGGAGAGGGGGAGGACCTTCCTGGCGGCCTGGATGCGGGAAGAGCGGCGGGATGCCATTGACGACGGCGGCGGCGCTCGGCTTCTGCAACAGTACAGTGGGATGGCTCGTCTCCTCCAGGTAAACGCTCGAAAATATTCCCCTTGGCCCACTGATGGTGTTTAAATGGCAATTGGGGAAGGGGGTGGCTGGTTCTTCAATGGCCATCAACACCATTAATGGTGTGGCTCGGGTAGAGTGGAGGGGGGCTGAATCCACCCCTTGGTGGCCGGGAAACGGCTGGAATCAATTCCTCTTCCCTAGAGGAGTTGATTGAAGCCATTAAAGGTGGCTGTTAGCCTCCCTTGGCCGGTTTTCCACTCTCCCCTTCCTCTTCCCCATCTTCTCTCTCCTCCATTAACATGGAGGGAGCTCCTTTCTCTCTCCTAGTCACCTCTGGTTGACTGGTCAACCTCACAAGCTAAATGCAGCCCACTTGGTTATGATGGTCATGGAAATGGGGTTAGCCTAAGGAGGAAGTGGCTTGGGCTTGGGTTAGCCGTTTTGGGCTAGGTTTGACTTGACCTAAATGAGGGTTGACCTGGGCCAATTTGACCATCTGGGTTGACCCCATTGGGTTTTTAGTGGCCCATTGGACTCCCTTAAGGTCTAGGATTACTTGAATAGGGTTGGTTGAGTATCTTGGTGGTCACATGTCCCTTGGCAAGGGCACTTTGACCATTTTAGGGCTAGAGTTGACTTGGGTCAACATGACCTATTGGGTTGACCCCTATGGGTCCTTGGTGACCCATTGGCTTCCCCTAAGGTCTAGGTAGGGTTATCTAGGGTTGCCCTGCACTTTGGAGGTCACATACCCTTAGTAAGGGTACTTTGACCAGATTAGGAGCTTGAGTTGACCTGGGTCAACCTGGCCTCTAGGGCTGGCCCCAATGTGTCCTTAGTGACCCTTTGACCTCACTTTAGGGTTAGGAGGGCATAGGTGGGGTCCTCTAGGATAGGAGCAGGTCAATTGACCCTAAGTAGGCTAGTTTGACCCATTTAGGGCTAGGGTTGACCTTGGTCAACTGAGCCTCTTTGGTTGACCCTAATGGGTCCTTATGGCTCTAATGGGCATCCCAAGGTATTAGGGGGGTGTTGTGGTAGGTTCTTGAGGTCAAGGTGTAGCCCATGGTCTTCCTAAACCATTGCTCAGAGTTCTACTATTTGCAGACCATGATGATCTTCCACATTTTGTCCCCTATCTCTTGTCCCATTTCTGGCTTCCTAGGGTTTTGTCATGACCTAGTCATGGCCAAAACCACTCTTAGGGGTCTATTTGGAAATGGTATGTTACAAATCCCAATAAACAAAACAAAGATTTCGTCCCCGAAATCAAGGTTGAGCCTACGAGACTTACTACCGAAGAAAAGAACCTTGTAACATCCCATCATGACGCCTTGTTTGCTAAATTAGGTTTAAAGGGAAACCTAGATCTATGACCATTTCGCCCAATTGGCAAACCAAGATCCCAATAAATAAGGATAAGCCCCCAATAAACAAAAGATAAGCCTCTATCTGCCTAGTGCAGCCCTTAGTAGTTTAAAGCAGGAAAATAAGTTAAACATCTTAAGGGGTTTGTGAGGTATACCTGACTGAACAGCTCTGGGTATCTTTGTCGCATCAGGTCCTGCGGCTCCCATGTATGCTCCTCCTGGCCGTGGTTCCTCCACAGGACCTTGACTAGTGGGACCTTCTTGCGTCGCAAGACCCGTACTCCTCGGTCGTCGATCCTCACCGGCTCCAAACGAACCGACCGGTCTGAAGCTACCGGCCCTTCGGTGGTCAAAATCTGCTGCTCCGGGAGTAGCAGAGCCCTCCTCAGCGAAGAAATATGGAAGATGTCGTGCAACGCTTCCAGCTCTGGTGGTAACTCCAGCTGGTAGGCTAGGGGTCCAATCCGCTCCAGGATCCTGTAAGGGCCCATGTACCTAGGGCTGAGCTTCTTCCTCCGACCACGCACCCGCGAGACTCCATGCATGGGCCGGATCTTCAGAAATACCCGGTCTCCCACCTGGAACTCCACCTGCCGATGCCGGGCATCATAGTAATTAGCCTGTCTACTCTGCGCCTCTAGCATCCTGTCTCTGATCAGCCTCACCTGGGCCTCGGTGTCTTCAACAAACTCTGATACCAACACCTTCGGATCTTCGTCCTGAACCCAAGAAAGCGGGGTCCGGCATCTCCTTCCGTACAAGGCTTCGTAAGGCGCCATCCTGATGCTGGACTGGTAGCTGTTGTTATAGGAGAACTCGACCAGGGGTAAGAGTTTCTCCCACGGTTCCCCGCGGTCCAAAATGCATAGCCTCAAAAGGTCTTCCAGCGTCCGGTTGGTGCGTTCTGTCTGCCCGTCCGTCTGGGGATGAAATGCAGTGCTGAAGGTCAATCGCGTGCCTAAGTAAGCTTGCACGGATCTCCACTCCCTAGAAGTGAACCGGCCATCCCGATCCGACACTATCGTCTTGGGCACCCCGTGATACCGAATGAACTGCTCCACAAATCTCCGTACTAATACTCCCACAACGTCGTCCGTCCTGATCGGAATGAACCTGGCTACCTTGGTCAACCGATCGACGATGACCCAAACTGAGTCATTCCCCGTTCGTGATCGGGGGAGTCCGTGAATAAAATCCATCGCGATGTCTTCGAACTTCCACTCTGGTACCGGGAGCGGTTGCAACAACCCCGCAGGGTTTTTGCACTCTGCCTTCACTAGCTGACAAGCTTCGCAGTGGGTCACAAACCGAGTAATATCCTTCTTCATGCCAGGCCAGTACATAGTCTTCTTCAAATCCGCAGTCATCTTCGTGATGCCCGGGTGCACCGAGTATCTGCTGTGATGGGCTTCCGCCATGATATCCTCCCGGACCTGGCCTCCTCCCGGTTTGTAAGTCCTACCTCTGAAGCATACCACGCCATCCCTCATCGTATAATCTCCTGCTGTACCGTTCTCCAAGGACCAGAATATCGGCTCCAGATTGACATCTCGCCTATGTCCCTCTCTGACTCTGTCCCGGATATCATCTGTAGCACTCAACGCTGCTAAATACTCCGTGTAAAGCTCGGGGTCCTCGGATGACACCAGTGTGATGTGCATATCCTCCAATCTCCTCACCAACTCCATAGACATAACCCGAGGCCCGACTGCGGAAGTGGCAGCTCTCCGACTTAATGCGTCTGCCACCACGTTTGCCTTTCCTGGATGGTAGTGCATCTCATACTGATAATCTGCAAGGAACTCCACCCAGCGCTTCTGCCTGATGTTCAGTTCTTTCTGCGTGTCCACGTATTTCAGGTTCTTGTGGTCGGAGTAGATATCGCAGTAGACTCCGTAAAGATAATGGCACCAGACCTTCAAAGCGAAAACGACCGCCCCCATCTCAAGGTCGTGCACCGGATAGTTCTGCTCGTGCTTCTTCAATTGGCGAGATGCATATGCAATCACATGACCCTTCTGCATCAGTACAGCTCCCATACCCTGGTAGGAAGCATAAGTGTAGACCTGAAATCCTTCCCTCCCCGAGGGGAGAGTAAGAATGGGAGCCGAGGTTAGCCGATCCTTCAGCTCCTGGAAAGCTGTCTGGCACTGCGGGGTCCACACGAACGGTACCTCCTTCTTCATCAAGGAGGTGAGCGGGAGGGCGATTCGAGAGAATCCCTCCACGAACTTCCGGTAGTAACCGGCAAGTCCTAGAAAACTCCGTACGTCGGTGGCTGTCTTCAGCTGCGGCCAATCCCGAATAGCCTGAATCTTTGCCGGATCCACTGCTAATCCGGCTCCACTGATGATGTGGCCTAAGAAGCCCACCTCCTTCAGCCAGAACTGACATTTACTAAACTTCGCATATAGATGATTCTCCCGCAGTCTCTGCAGGGTCCGTGTCAGATGGCGAGTGTGCTCCTCCTCCGTCCTCGAGTAAATGAGGATGTCATCGATGAACACAATGACAAACACATCCAGATATTCCTTGAAGACTTGGTTCATGAGGGTCATGAACGCTGATGGTGCATTGGTGAGTCCGAAGGGCATCACCGTAAACTCGTATAAACCATATATGCTACTAAAAGCAGTCTTCTGAATGTCCTCCTCCCGAATCCGAAGCTGGTAGTATCCCGACCTCAAATCTAATTTCGAAAAGAACTGCGCTCCCTGCAGCTGGTCGAACAGCTCGTCTATCCTTGGCAGTGGATAGGTGTTCCGGACCGTCAGCCGATTTAGTGCTCGATAGTCGATGCACAATCTGAGGTCCCGTCTTTCTTCTTGATGAACAATACCGGGGCTCCCCAAGGTGAGGAGCTTGGCCGGACAAATCCGGCTTCCACTAACTCCTGAAGCTGGCTCCGGAACTCTGTCAACTCCTTTGGGGCCATCCGGTAGGGTGCCTTGGATGCTGGCTTGGCCCCCGGCATAAGCTGTATCTGGAAGTCCTGCTCCCTGCGCAGGGGTAACCCGGGTAACTTCTCCGGGAAGACGTCCTCAAACTCCCGCACCACCGGAATATTCGATATAGAACTCGTGGCCTCCGCCATCTCAAACAGCACCTCGTAGACCTCCTCCCCCTGTAAATAGGCCTTGACGGCCTGTACTGAAGATAAGGGTATACGTGAGGCAGGTCTTATACCTTCGATAATGATGGTAGAGTCCCCGTGCCTCACGGTGATCCTCTTTGCTTGACAATCAATCTGGGCATGGTTCCACTGTAGCCAAATCATGCCCAGGATCATCTCGAAGACTGGCATCCTCAGGACCGTTGCCGAAACTTCGAACGACTTTCCACCAATCTCTGCCTCCATACTGCAGTGGGCTGAGGTGAGTATCTCCGATCCGTCGGGTAGACGCACCCTACTCAATCGGCCTGTGAACTGTTCCACTCCTTCCAGCCCTTCCAGAAAGGCCTCTGACACAAACGAGTGCGAGGCACCCGTGTCGAACAGAGTATATGCGGGCTTGCCGCTGATGAAGACTATGCCTGTGATGATTAAAGGTCTTAGTATTTTATAACACATTTTCTTTCCTATTTATTCTACCTAGGGCAGTACTATTTGTTGGGCAATTGAGAACGGAAATTTAATTTAAACAACTTAACATCTTAGCTTACCTGTGATGACCCGCTCTGGGTTTCGAGGTTGTGTCAGGTCCAAGTCATATACCTGCTCCCTTTCCTGTCTTCGGTCTCCTCCCTGATAACCATGTCCTTAGCCGCGTCCTCGGCCTCCGAAATGCTGGGCAGGTGGGCCACCCTGTGGTGCTGGAGGTGGTGCCCCCCTCATGGGGCAGTTTCTCCGGAGGTGTCCCACCTGATGATAATGGAAGCACTCCGGCGGGGGATACGCCATACCCCCGGGTCTCGGCATCTCCTGTATCCGGAGAGGTTGAGGGGCCAAAACCACCTGTTCTCTCGGCTCCTGCCTCACCTCCTGACAAGGCTGCTCCTCTGTCCTTCTCCCGTCTGGTATGGTGCCTCGCCGCTGATCATTTCGGGCCCTCCGGCCCTGATCCTCCGCTTGCCGCTTCCGGCCCCGAGTGGTGTGCCAATCGGCCTCAATCCTCTTCGCCATCTCCAAATTCCGGGAGATAGGCCCGTCAGATACAAACAGCAAGGCCTCCCTAAACTCCTCTTTTAGGCCCTTATAAAATCTCTTGACGTAACCTGCTTCGTCCAGCTGGTAAGAGCCCTCATATCGGGCCAAATGATCAAACTCTTGGTGGCACTCCACCACCGTCTGGTGCCCTGCCTCAGCTGCAAGAACCGCTCCTCCAACTCGTCCCTAGCCGACTGCTGAACAAAGTGCTCCAGCAGCGTGGCCCTGAATTCCTCCCAAGTGATTTCTGCAACCTCCCTATCAGCAAATGTCGTGTCCAACAGCGTATTCCACCACCTCTTAGCATGGGACTCCAAGCAAGATACCACCAGGGCCACCCCTCTCCTCCCAAGGGCATCGTATCCCAGTCAACATCTCGTACATAACATCCAGCCACTCCTCTGTCCGCACTGCCGACTCTGTCCCCAAGTATGATGGGGGAGAGAGTCCTCGGAAGGTGCTCATCCAGCTGGTCCCTGGGTTTGGCTACTGGGCTGGAGCCTGCTGAGCCCGGAAGGCCTCAAGGATAGCTGTAAGGGTTTGCCCCATGTCTGACTGAAGGAAAGGTGTGGGGACCATGGGAGGTGGTGCAATGTCTGGGGTCTGCTGAGCTCCACCTTGTGGAGTGGGCTGAGCTGGGGGCTGCAAAACGAACTACATTAGCAGGTAATCGACTCAATGCCTAATAAAAGTGGACAATTTACATGTGATCACCCATATGGGCACACCACGCTTCCGCTGCTTAGTTTGTCCCCAAACTAAACTCGCGCGGGGGTGACCCAGGGTTGTGGACTGCTACTCTTCGATCGAGGTCTCCTTTGATACCACTTGTAAGACCCCCTTTTTTTTCTTTTTCGACACCGGGGTCTTAGGCCCAGAACCGCCGTTTTACGGTGACTCCTTCACGCCCTGAAGGGTCATCACCACAAAGCGCCGATTCTGCCGGCCGATTTCGATCACAGAAAAGTAGCACTATAATGTAAATGCAAATTGCAGTCCACAGAGAATCACATGTCAATAATAAATATATCTCCATGAAGGGAGTGTCCACAGAATAAAACATCAGAGTAGCAAAATACGGGCTTATGCCCGGTACAACACATCCTCACTACAAAATCACTCATGCGGAAGCAGAAAAACTACTCAAGGTCGAGACTCACGGTCCCGGCTGTATGAACTCCAGAGCTAGACTGCCCCACCTCCAAGCGCACCGGTCTCTGGGGCTGCTCCTCCATGCTGGTCTCCACGATCCCCTAAATAATGCGGTTCAAAAATCGTTAGTCTAAAAGACTAAGTCCTATCATCCCCCGCCCCTTCCCCCACGGCTCCTAGGCACCGAGCGGAGAGGAAGAAAGGGGAGGACTTGAAGGTGGAGAAAAATCAAAAGCAGATGGCAGCGGTCCTATACTAGCAAATTCTATAGCATGTAAAGACAATAAGCTGAAACATGAAAAGTAACCTTTACTTATGTGAAAACACATAAGCCAAGGGGTCTTCTGCAAGGCTCCCATCGTATAAAAAGTCCCATACCAATTTATACGTTGGGGTGTCGGTTATCAAACAGCAGTAACTATATATATCAAAATTAACCTTAATTTATAAACTTGCCCACACAAGCTTATAGACCAAGGGGTCGTCTTTCAGGTCCTAAAGTATAAGCGTCCCATTCCACTTATACTTTAGGTGTCAGGGGTAAAAGAATCGATTATGCTATGACATGCAAGTGGGTATGATGGATCATGCAAGTGCAACACACACACCCGACTCTGTGCACACAGACCTTTAGTTCCCCCTTTCTGGAGCCGTAACCTCCCAGAATACCTCCGTAGTGGCAGACGGAAGCGGTGGGTTGGGCCTCGCCCACCTCTAAACCAGTAAAGCACTACCGGTCAGACCTATCGTACGCCTCAACGCTTGGTGCACGAAGCGGACTCCTGCGTACCCTTGTCGGCTGGCGCAACGGACTTCTGTTGGCGAAGTGCTAACCACACTTGCCGAGTCAACGTATTGGCGTCGGTGCATCGACCCTCCAATACCGAAGACCCACCACCTTAATTTCCTTTCCTTTTATGCACATGCAAATTAGCGTAATCAAGAACCAAGCCGAAGCTCCCCGGACCAACACGTCTGTCTCAAACAATCGAGCCGAAGCTCCCCAGACCCAAAGTCCGCCTTTTAACCATCCGAGCCGAAGCTCCCAGCTAACATCCGGTGCCATCAGTTTTTGTGAAATGTGCAACCCTACTTACTAAGTTACTCTTTTCAGCTTGTTAAAATAGTTTACGTTAACCTAGGACTGCCCCCGGTATTCCCTGTGAAGGGCTCTCAAGGGGCACTAGGAACTGTGTTGGGATTACGCCCAGCGTTCCCTTTCGCAAGGTACTTATTTTGTTATTGGTTGATTTCCTTACCCATTACTTTCTCATGTTCTGATATGCTAATCCTAGGGTGATTTGACTCCAACTCTCCTTGGGTAGGACGATCTTTCGTCGGACCCGAACGCCTCTAAACCCTAGACAAAATCACACCCTACTGACTCATCTTCCATAGATGCAACCCATTCTACTTATCCTTCCAGCAAACCATCAAGACCCATCACACGTGCTCTAATTCATATCCAAAATGATTTCCTGCAGTTTTGCTATATGCAGACCACTTAAGCTACATGACCCGTAAAAAAGGAAGTACATGAAATACTCATCCAGTACCCATATGATAATTATTAGAGGGCTAAAATGACATTTGTAGCATAAATCCAGAAATTCATAATGTTCCTAATTTGTCTGATAATTAACTTATTTATTCTAGTATCCAAAAAGCTCAAGTTTGAACATGAAGTAGCAATTTCAGACAAGATAATATTCCAATAAATTTATGGTAATTACAAAATGCATAATCAACTCTAAAGCCTAAGTCTTCAAATTTTTCAGCAAGGTTTGGGCCCTTAAATTTAATTTCAAAGATATCTCATAAAAGTCATTTTAAAAGATTTTTACAGCAATATTACCTCCAAATATTCAGAGAAAATTCAGGGATGAATATGATGGCCTACAAATACCCTAGAAAAAGTTTCATAATTTATCATTTAAAAATAAGGCTATACTTGATTTTCTCATGAAATTTCAAGTTTATGGGTTAATAAACAAAGTATACTAATTAACCATCAAATATTTCCACAAATATTTCCACATGATAATATTGAGCTAGAAACACTATGTATCAAGTTTCATAGTTTTTCAATAAGTATTGGGCTCTTGCAAGAATTATTTAGTATATAACCAAAGTAATGCACTTGTGAAGTAGATGCCCTAACTAGATATCTAAAAATTCTATCAAAATTCATACATGATTAGTATAGTCTAAAACTACCTCTGCCAATGTTTCATGCCCTTTCAATGTGCAGTGAGACCACAATAGCCAAATTATTAATTAGGGTAATCCTATTGGTTACAAATGAAGTGCTACAAATATTGATCAAAACTCCCCAAGTAAATTACCAGAGGCTCAACATATCCTTATTCCCTCACTACCCAAATTTAGTTAAGTTTCAAGATGTTTAGCTAACCTAAACCTACACTATAGGTTTTAGGTCCTAAGCTAGGGTTAGGGTTTTGGGGACCCTACCCTTTTCAAAATTAGTTAATATTTTTAACAGAGGGTTTTATATATCCTAGGAACCTCCTTGCAAAATTTTATGTTCATCCAAGGTGTTTAGGACTCATGCCCTTCACAAGGCAAAAAGGTCCCTCCTTAGGGTTTGGCCTAGGAACTTAGGGCAAATCAATTCCACACTACCCCACATTCCATGAGGAGGTGCTAAGTGCCATAACAAGTCAGTGGCCCAAATTTCAGCCTCTGTTGAGGTGATTTTGTCACTCAAAATCAAAATTGCACTTTTTGTCCAAAATACCCTTATTAAGGTAAAGTTAGGGTTGGGTCAAAACCTATTCAAAACACATCCAAATTAGGTGAAACTTTATACAGATACATAACATGAGCCCAGGGACCACTCACCAAAATTTGGGAGGGTGTGGAGGTCATTTGACTACTTAATTAAATTACCCTAGCTTTATTAAATAAAGTCAAAAACTTTAGGAAAATTGTCTCCAAAAATTCTTAGCTTTGGGCAGGCCCTAGGTATAGCTAGGTTAGGCTCCCTGCCAAAAGTTCAACTGATTTGGGATAGGGATGAAGTATGGGCACTCAGTTTAATGACTGCCTAGCCCTAAGGGTATGTCCCACCAAAATGGGTGCCCTGGTCAGACCATGCACCCAAATGGGTTCAAACAAATTTTAAAATAAAATAGACTCAGAGGGCTACAACCTTTGTGTTGAAAGTCTTTCCACCAGAAGACCTAAGTTCTTTTAAAAATTAAAACCATTTAGTGTATAATGTGTGACAGAAATGAAATAATCCAGAAATAATTTCCTATAGTTTATTCTCTGATGGAGCACGAATCTTGGCGCAAATGAACGGGATCTGTTCATCTTCTTCGTTGAGCCTACGGCCAGGATGCGTTCTTCCTGGGCCGACTTCAAGCGGCTGCCGCCGGCCATCCAGCCCCTTCCCCGGCCGGCCACCGCCACCACCACCTCCGTTGAGGTGGGGGCTATCGCCAGGCGGCGGCTCTGCCGCCGGAGAGGCATTTTCCGGCGGCTATAGCAAGAAATTTTTCATGCCAAAGCCATGAAAATTCCGGATTTGATCGGGATCAATTGAGCCCGAATCTTAAGCCTAAGTCCTATGATCTACCTGAGAGTTAAGGAGAGGGGGAGGACCTTCCGGGCGGCCTGGATGCGGGAAGAGCGGCGGGATGCCATTGACGACGGCGGCGGTGCTCGGCTTCTGCAACAGTACAGTGGGATGGCTCCTCTCCTCCAGGTAAACACTCGAAAATATTCCTCTTGGCCCACTGATGGTGTTTAAATGGCAATTGGGGAAGGGGGTGGCTGGTTCTTCAATGGCCATCAACACCATTAATGGTGTGGCTCGGGTAGAGTGGAGGGGGGCTGAATCCACCCCTTGGTGGCCGGGAAATGGCTGGAATCAACTCCTCTTCCCTAGAGGAGTTGATTGAAGCCATTAAAGGTGGCTGTTAGCCTCCCTTGGCCGGTTTTCCACTCTCCCTTCCTCTTCCCCATCTTCTCTCTCCTCCATTAACATGGAGGGAGCTCCTTTCTCTCTCCTAGTCACCTCTGGTTGACTGGTAAACCTCACAAGCTAAATGCAGCCCACTTGGTTATGATGGTCATGGAAATGAGGTTAGCCTAAGGAGGAAGTGGCTTGTGCTTGGGTTAGCCCTTTTGGGTTAGGTTTGACTTGACCTAAATGAGGGTTGACCTGGGCCAATTTGACCATCTGGGTTGACCCTATTAGGTTTTTAGTGGCCCATTGGACTCCCTTAAGGTCTAGGATTACTTGAATAGGGTTGGTTGAGTATCTTGGTGGTCACATGTCCCTTGGCAAGGTCACTTTGACCATTTTAGGGCTAGAGTTGACTTGGGTCAACATGACCTATTGGGTTAACCCCTATCGGTCCTTGGTGACCCATTGGCTTCCCCTAAGGTGTAGGTAGGGTTATGTAGGGTTACCCTGCACTTTGGAGGTCACATACCCTTAGTTAGGGTACTTTGACCAGATTAGGAGCTTGAGTTGACTTGGGTCAACCTGGCCTCTAGGGCTGGCCCCAATGTGTCCTTAGTGACCCTTTGACCTCACTTTAGAGTTAGGAGGGCATAGGTGGGGTCCTCTAGGATAGGAGCAGGTCAATTGACCCTAAGTAGGTTAGTTTGACCCATTTAGGGCTAGGGTTGACCTTGGTCAACTGAGCCTCTTTGGTTGACCCTAATGGGTCCTTATGGCTCTAATGGGCCTCCCAAGGTATTAGGGGGGTGTTGTGGTAGGGTCTTGAGGTCAAGGTGTAGCCCATGGTCTTCCTAAACCATTGCTCAGAGTTCTACTATTTGTATACCATGATGATCTTCCACATTTTGTCCCCTATCTCCTGGCCCATTTCTGGCTTCCTAGGGTTTTGTCATGACCTAGTCATGGCCAAAACCACTCTTAGGGGTCTAGTTGGAAATGGGATGTTATAGGACATGTCATTAGGTAAACCCTTTGACCCTAGTTGACCAAAGTCAACCGTAGCCCTAAGTTGGTCAAACCTATACCTATAGGCCCAATTAGCCCAAGTAGGGCACCACATTGACCCAACACAAGTTGGGTGGTGCGATTAGACCCACGACCACCAGGTGGGGTCAGCCCACTCATCATGGTTGACCAGGTCAACTAAAAAGTCAACTTAGTCAACATAATTGACCTAAAGAAGAAAATAAGGGCTAAGCCCACTCTACTTATGACAAGCTCACCAAACTTGGCCCATTATCAGCCCAAGTGGTCAAAGACCACCCGTACCCCTTTGGTTTTAGAGTGGGGGCACATGCAAAGGGGCATTTTGAGGAATTCACCCAAAAAGAAGAGAGAGAAATGGAAAGGTGGTGAGAGGTGGCCATATGGCCTCATTCCTTCTGCCCAAGCCTGCTGTCCGACCTCCCAGAAGAATTTGAGAGAGAATGTTGAGCATGGTGGCCACTTGGCACCATTAGTGATACAACAAAAGCCCAAACCGAGCTCACCTTGGGTGTATCTCCTTATACAGCCACATCCAGCTCAAACCGACCACACCATCAGCTCCAGTGAGTGGAAACGTGTGGAGAACGAGTCCTGGAGCAGAGCTTTTTGTGAATAAATGAGGTTTTGAGCAGGAGATCGCCGGAGCAACTCAGCCATGGCCAACCACCGCCAACCTCGCCGCCATTCGGGTCCGTTTCGCCGTCTCTCTACCCGTACTAGCTTTCTAGATCCTCAAGGAGAGACATCGGGCTCAATTGAGCCCGATACCATGAGAGGAAAAGGAGAGTTTTCCGAGCTTTTCTTCTTGCTCGGGTTCGCTGGAGGAGCCAACTCCGGCGGCCTCATCGCCGGGAATCGCTAGCCACCACCTCAGTGAAGGTGGTGGCGACATCCGCCGGCGGTGGTGGTGGCTCAGCTGGCCGAAAATAGCCGGGCAAGTCAGCCCAGCAGAAACCAATCTGGGTCGTTGGCTGATTGGGTACGACGACCCGACGCCGTCCGTTTTAATTCATTTGATTATTTAATGTATAAATCTAATTTACCAAATGTCTGTCACACTTATACAGTGATATTGCATGTCTATTTTAGGCCCCTTAGAGGCACTTTTAGATCTGGTGATTACGATGAAAGTTGTAGCCCTTCCACATAACGTTAATATGCCACCTTAATCATATAATTTGGTGCACTATACTGTCATGTAGGGCTGTTTTGCTAGGCCTGGTCCTAGGCTAGGGCAGAAACCAAAACCAATGCCCATGCTAATCCAAATGTCCACATGACCCAAAATTTTGGGCATGTGCTTAACTAGGTATATCTAGCCCCTGCCAAAAATTGAGAATTTTTGGGGAAAAGTTTTCTATAGTTTTATTCATAATACACAAAAGCAAATAAATGAAATATTTGGAGTGTTATGACTCCAAATGGCCCCAAACTTTTGTGTCATGTCCTTGTGGACTATGCATGTGCATGGTAAATATTTTAGCACATTTGGACCACTGCATATTGGGTAAACTCACTTGCATGTGTTGGTTATACATAGGCTTGGGGTGCAAATAGCCAATTTTGAAATATTGTGTATTAGGCCTATTTGGAACATCCAAAAATCATGGAATTGATTTCAGAGGCTCATTAGGGTGAAGTATACCCCCACATTATAATAATGGGATTTTTGGAAGCAAAAATCCCATTATTTAGAATTTTTGAAATAATAGGACTTTTGAAAAATAAATGTAAAAATAGGCTCATCATTGAGATAAAATTCTCAATTTTTATCAAGGTCAATATAATGTTAGGTTTAACTCCTGAAAATTTTTATGTCTTTGGTTGAAGAATTTTGATTAGAGTTATGTGGAAATTACCCTTTTTTACCCTCATTATACTTAATTAGAAAATTGATGAAAATACTCAGTAGAAAATTTTGGAAAATTTCTTGGTGATATATCTGAGTATGAATAACCTTGTATAATTTTCTCAGTATTTTTTGGATGACTCGGTAATTTTTAAAACCTCATAGTGGCATTTTGGTAATATAATTAGTAATGAAATTTTATAGCCCTTGTTCCATGGAAGTTCATGAAATTCTGTCTTTAGCATTATTTTACAAATATATGTATGTTGTAATTTTCTTAGAATTTTTAGTAATGAACTCCATATACTTCCTTTGGAAAATGGCTATTTTGTGAATTTTGTATAAATTAAGAGATAAATAGAATATTTGAAGAGGAAATTATAGTTCTTGGCAGACAGTAATATTTTACCAAATTATAACTCAGAAAAATTCCTTAGGTCAGTGGAATTATAATTTGTGACACTTCATGTATTAAATGGCATAGGGAATTAATATCAGGATTTGTGTAAGGGTTTTAATGACTTAGGAAAATAGTGAAAGTCAACGTACTCATTACAATAGTCTATACCATCCTAAGATAAATAGTTAAGGCCATGTAACCCAAGGAAATTGGAAGTCATACTCCGGGATGGTATTAAGTCATGGGCTGCGTATAGTATAAATAGGTTATGTAGTGAGGACCACCGGGGGATAGACCAACGGTCAGGATAAGGTCATATTTGGAATATAACCCTGGTTGGCAGTTATGTCCTAGTGACGAGAGTAAACGTGCAAGCCCTTGGATAACAACTAGGTGGAGGCCGGCGGAACACCGTCGCCCTTCCAATAACATCTCAAGTCATTAGGATCGCTCAAGAGTAATAACGAGAGCAAGGGGAACCATGGGTAGACATCAACTAGAGTAAATATCCTTGAGAAAGGGAGATTTGGGCTTCAACCCATCGTAGTTCCTAGTGCCCCCGAGAACCCTTCACCGGGTATGCCCTGGGCAGTCCTGGGATTAACCTTAAGTCACTAAGTATAATAACCCGTAGATAAGAGTAACCTAATAGGTTAAGCATTGTATCATTATTCTCACCCGTGTAGGGTTGGAGGGATTCATGGTAATATTCTCACCCATGTAGGGTTGGAGGGATTTGTAGTACATACTCACCCGTGTATGGTTTGAGGGATTCAGGACAGGTTGGTCCTGCGAGCTGGAGGCTCGAGTGGTAATACCTTGCATGTGCATAAACAATCTAGTGGAGGGTCATGCGGTACTGAGCCAATCAACACACCGATGGCAGTACGGTGACTCAGGCGGGTGTGTGGGTTTGAGGGGACAATAGGTTATTTATACTACGGTCTGGTGGACAATCCCCAAAAACGCACACCCGACCCAACAAGACTGACGGGTTGAAAGTTATGGGGATAGATCTTAACTACAACTAATTTGAGTTATATACTTCAATTAAGAAAATCACAGCACAAAAATGAAGCAAGAAGATCAAGCAACACCGAAGACATAATGATTTATAGTGGTTCCCCAACCTGGGTACATCCACTCTTCTACCACCCTGGTAGGAATCCACTCAGATTTTTGATCAGGTGCCTGACACCAATGAGCTTTTTATCAGGTGCTCAAAAACCAAATCCCCAAGTCTTTTAATCAGGTGACTTGTAACCAGGAATCACTTTTGAAGGGAGATGACAACCCTTTATACAGTGGGGGGGGGGGTGAGAGATGATGGTGTCTTCTCTGTCAACAATCAGAGATAAGACTAGTGGATATTGATGTTAGCAAAGGGATCCCCCTGAGATGTTGAATGGTTCAGGGAATGAGGAGCTTTGCTTCAGGGTGATAGGCCTTCAAGCTTGCAGCCTTGACTAGCAGAGATTCAGGAACTTCTTGGCTGATAGGTGTTTATTGTCCTTGAAGTATCCTGGAGAGTATAAGGAAGAAGAAGACTCTTGATATGAATGGATGTTCTTCTTCTTCAGATTGATGTCACTTCTCTGCTCTAGGGCTTCTAGTTGCATTGATGATATTGGCCTGAGTGTTCTACTTGTTGATCACTGCCTGTCACTGGTTGTCACTTTTCTGTCTCTGTGTTTCTTTTTATCTATGTATCTATTTGGACATTTGAATTCCTTAGTCTTGATGGCGGAAGAAACATTCCCGAGAGTAGAAGATGCATTGAGAATTTATCCATAATTAATTCTTCTGTAACTGTCCGCTTGAATGGCTATTATCACTGGGAATGTTGACTGTAATTAATCCTTAATTAATTCTGCCAACTGTAATTATTTCCGTATGAATATTGACTGTAATTAATTTTTTCAACTATACAGAATTCGTCGAGCTCAGTTTTTACTTCGTCGAGCTGAGTCAGCAGTTCTGCTTAAGCTTCTAGTGTCGACACAACTTCTGTGGAATGTATCGACACAAGTCCTGTGTGTCGACACAATTGCTGCTGGTGTCGACAAAGTTGATGTCGACACAATTGCTGTTGGTGTCGACACAGTTGGTGTCAACGCAATTGGTGTCGACAGAGTTGCTTCTGGTGTCGACACAGTTGGTGTCGACAGATGATCTGTGTGTGGACACAAATTCTTCTGGTGTCCACACAGTTTGGCTATCTGGTGTCGACACAGTCTTGCTGTCTGGTGTCGACACAGT
Source organism: Platanthera guangdongensis (assembly GCA_039583875.1). Classification (NCBI taxonomy): domain Eukaryota; kingdom Viridiplantae; phylum Streptophyta; class Magnoliopsida; order Asparagales; family Orchidaceae; genus Platanthera; species Platanthera guangdongensis. The sequence goes on along the minus strand of CM077166.1, from coordinate 136,031,382 downwards.
CTTGCTGTTTGGTGTCGACATAATCTTGCTCAAGTGTCTACACAACATTTCCCAAGTGTTGACACAATCTATCTGGTGTCGACACAACCTTTCCCAAGTGTCGACACAATTGCTGTCTGGTGTCGACACAGACTTTCTTCTGGTGTCGACACAATCTGGGTGAGTCTTTGGCAAACTGTTGAAGGTTGATCCGGGTGATGTTGAGTGACTTGGCCTAGACTCTAGAACACAACCATGACCCTGGCTATACATGATGGGTCAGACTAAACAAACCTAATAGTGATCCTTGCCCAAATCAGAATTAGGGTTCCAACACGGGTAGTCAATAATTAGTACACAAGACTCTAGAGTGCACCTAGGACATGTACAGAGGTGTATGGGAGGTCTAGGTTTGGTAGTGTGCATACCTGCCTAGGAGTGGAGATGCCCGCTCCACTGCTGTCATAACCACAATGGTGGTACCAGAGAGTGATGCTAACTCCGAAAAGCGGGAACTAAAGGTCTGTGATCACAGAGTTGTTGTGTATGAGTTGCACTTGCATGATTCATAAACAATCCACATGCATTCATTCATATTAGGTCATACGCTTCATGGATCCTTATCATATAAATTAGTATGAGCTCTTTTATATGATATGTTAAATTTGAAACTCTAACTTATATGTTTGTATGGGCACTCATATAAGTTAGGGTACTTCTGTGATGGTAGAATAGAAGTAGAATTGTATGCTTACTTTTCCGTACTGCGTTTTACTTCACTTGTCTTACTTACTTCAGTTCTATACTTTACTTACTGCACTTGTACTTCTTACATAGAACTGCTAGAATAGAACTACTATTACTCCTCACATACTTGTTAGTATAGTGTCACTGCCACCTATTTATACTTGACACCCATTGTTGTCCTCCGCTTCGTCCTCCCGCACGGTTCCTAGGAGTTGCGGGGCGAGGTGCGGAGGAAACGACTTAGTCTTTTGACTAATGGTTGGTGACCAAACTATTTTTAGGGGCTCGAGGAGATGGAGTACCAGCACGACCAGCAGGATGAGGTGACAGGACGTGAGGAGCCAGTTCGACTAGCACCTACTTCTACTACTACAGAGTTGCCTCTGGTGGGATGAGTTTGTGATGATAGTTATCTTCCGCTGTTTAGATTTGAGAGAGAGAGAGATTTTGATATGATGTATTGGGCATAAGCCCTTTTCATTTCTGCACTCATTATGGACTGATGTATTTCCTTTTCATATATTTATATATATGCTCTGTGACTGTGGACTATTGAGCTGTACTCTGATTATATACTTCTGATTCTCACATTGGCCTGTTGGTTTATGATCGTGCTAGCTAGCAGAATCTGCGTCTTACGGTGCCGACTAACCCGTGTGTTAGTGTCACTGTAAGGCGGCGGTTCTGGACATAAGATTCGGGTGAGCTCGTGAACTGGGGAGTCGGATCTTACAGCATGTGCATAAATAATAAGGTGGTGGGTCTTCGGTATTGGTGAGTCGATGCACCGACGCCAATACGTTGACTCGGCAAGTGTAGTTTAGCACTTGGCCAAATAAAGTCCGGTGCTCCAGCCGGCAAGAGTATGCAGGAGATCCGCTTTGTGCACCAGCTTTGAGGTGTATAATAGGTCTGACTGGTAGTGCAATTACCGATTTAGAGGTGGGCGAGGCCCAACCCACCGCTTTCGTTTGCCACTACGGGGGTATCCTGGGAGGTTCGGCTCCAGAAAGGGGGAACTAAAGGTCTGTGTACACAGAGTCAAGTGGGTGAGTTGCACTTGCATGCTCACATCATGACATAATTGTATTTCATAGCATAATCATTACATATAACCCGACACCTATTGTATAAGTGGTATGGGATGCTTTATACAATAGGCCCTGCAAAACAACCCCTTAGTTTATAAGTTCGTGCGAGCGTGCTTATAAGTTAAGGTTTTTATTCAGTATTATATATATATATATGCTCGCTAGAAAACCGACACCCTATCGTATAAATTGGTATGAGACTTTTTATATGATAGGAGCCCTGCAAAAGATCCCTTGGCTTATGTGTTTTCTTATAAGTTAAGGTTACTTTTCTTATTCAGTCTTTCTTACCTTCATTTTGTCTTATATATCATAGAACTGCTGGATTAGTTTCGCCGCCACCTGCTCATATTTGTTATTCCCCACTTTCATGTCCTCTCCTTTCCTTCTCCTTGCTCGGTGCCTAGGAGCCATGGGGGAAGTGGGCGGGGGATGATAGGACTTAGTCTTTTAGACTAATGGTTTTCGAACCACATCATTTTAAGGGACCGTGGAGCCCAACATGGAGGAGCAGCCCCGGAGGTCGGCACACTTGGAGATCGGGCAATCTAGTACCGGAGTTCAGACGACAGGGACTATGAGTCCTGATCGCTAGTATTTATATTAGTTTTTCTTCCGCATTGAGAGATTTGTAGTGAGGACTTGATGTACTGGGCATGAGCCCAAGTTTTTAGTACTTTTGTTACATTTGTGGACACTCCCTTCGTGGAGATTACTTACTATATATATTTGATTTCTGTGGACTTGCCTCTTACTATTTTGCTACAGTTGTGATCGATTTGGCAGGCAGGATCGGCATTTTGTAGTGATGACCTTCCCGGGGGCGAAGGTGTCACCGCAAAGAGGCGATTCTGGGCCGAAGACCCCTGTGTTTTTAAGGAAAGGGGGGGGGGGGAGGGTCTTACAAGTGGTATCAGAGCAAACCTCAACCGAAAAGTAGCAGTCCACAACCCTTGGGTCACCCCCGCGCGAGTTTAGTTTGGGGACAAACTAAGCAGCAGAAGCAGTGGTGTGCTCATAAGGGGGATCATATATAAATTGTCCATTGTTAATAATGATTGAACCAATTATTTTCTATTGGCTTTTGTTATGCAGCCCCCAGCACAGCCTACACCACAGGGTGGAGTCCAGCATGCTCTAAATATTGCACCACCTCCCTCGGTCCCCACTCCGTTCCTACAGTCAGAGATGGGGTAGAATCTGATAGCTATCCTGGAGGCTTTTAGGGCACAACAGGTTCCGGCCCCGCACCCAAACTCGAGGGCCAACTGGCTGAGTATTTTCCGAGGACTTTCTCCCCCATCCTACTTGGGGTCAGAGTCAGCCGTTCGGATGGAGGAGTGGCTGGACATCATGTATGAGATGCTGATTGGGATCTGATGCCCGTAGGTGGAGAGGGTGCCCTTGGTAGTCTCTTGCTTGGAGTCCCATGCCAAGAGATGGTGGAAGACATCGCTGGACACGATGTTTGCTGACAGAGAGGTTGATGAGATAGCTTGGGGGGAATTCAGGGCCGCACTATTGGAGCATTTTGTTCCGCAGTCGGCCAGAGACGATCTGGAGGATATATTTCTATAGTTGAGATAGGGTAGCAAGACAGTGGTGGAGTATCATCGGGAGTTCAACCACCTAGCCCGGTTTGCGGATTCTTATCAATTAGATGAGGCAGGTTACACTAAGAGGTTCTATAAGGGCCTGCGAGAGGATCTGAGGGAGTCTCTGTCGTTCGTGTCTGACGGGCCTATTCCTTGGATATTGGAGATGGCAAAAAGGATCGAGGCAGATTGGCATACTACCCGAGGCCGGAAGCGGCCAACTGAGGATCAGAGCCAGGGAGCCAGAAATGATCAGCGATGGCGCCACATCACAGATGGGAGAAGAGGAGAAGACCAGCCTCGTCAGGAGGAGTGACATGAGCAGAAGGAACCAGTAGTGGTGGCCCCTCAGCCACCCCAGATGCGGGAGGTGCAGAGACCAGGGGGTATGGCATATCCCCCACCAGAGTGCTTCAACTGTCATCAGGTGGTGCATATCCGGAGGAACTGCCCCATGAGGGGGGCACCACCACCAGCACCACCGGCTGCCCCGCCAGCTCAGTATTTTGGAGGCCAAGGACGTGGCCGAAGTCGTGGATACCAGGGCAGAGACCACATGCAAGAGAGGGAGCAAGTGTATGCACTGGATCTTACTCAACAACAGAATCAGGAGCAAGTGATCACAGGTACTCAAGTTAATTTTAAGTTTTCTCTTTCCTAGATAACTAGAGTTATGGATATAGAACTGATAAACTAGGAAAGAAACCATAATTAGATTTCTAAGACTTTAAACTACCCTAGGCATAATTTTCATCAGCGGCAAGCCCGCCTATACACTGTCCGATACGGGTGCTTCGCACTCGTTCGTGTCGGAAGCCTTCGTGTAAGGGCTCGAAGGCGTGGAGCGTTTCACTGGCTTGATGATGAGGATATAAATACCAGACGGATTAGTGTTATTCACCATCGCCCGCTGCAACAAGGAGGCGGAGATCAGCAGAAAGATATTTGAAGCACCAGCGACGATCATGAAGATGCCAGTCTTTGATTTGATCCTGGGAATGACATGGTTGCACTGAAACCATGCTCAGATTGACTGTATGTCCAAGAGGATTACTGTGAGGCATGGGGATTCCTACATCGTCATCGAAGGTATTAGATCTATTCCCCTCTCTTGCTGTCATCCATGTAGCCCGTTAAGGCCCACTTGCAGGGGGAGGAAGTCTATGAAGTGTTGTTTGAAATGGCTGAGGCAAAGGGTTCCATCTCGGATATCCTGGTGGTGTGAAATTTTGCCGACATATTCCAAGAGAAGCTGTTAGGGCTACCCCCACACCGAGAGCAGGATTTCCGGATACAACTAGTGTCGGGGGCTAAGCCGGCATCTAGAGCCCCTTACTGGATGGCCCCAAAGGAGCTGACAGAGTTTTGAAGCCAGCTCTAGGAACTACTGGAGGCCGGATTTGTCCTGCCAAGCTCTTCACCATGTGGAGCCCTGGTGTTGTTCGTCAAGAAGAAGGACGAGACACTTAGATTATGCATCGACTACCGAGCACTGAACCAATTGATAGTCCGAAATGCCCATCCACTGTCAAGGATAGATGAGCTGTTTGACCAGCTGGAGGGCACGCATTTCTTTTCAAAATTGGATTTGAGGTCGGGCTACTATCAGCTGCAGATTCAGGAGGAGGACATTCCGAAGATTGCCTTCAGTAGCAGATATGGGCTATTTGAGTTCACCGTGATGCCTTTCGGGCTCACGAATGCACCGTCGGCATTCATGAGCCTCATGAATCGGGTGTTCAAGGCATATCTGGATGTGTTCGTCATTGTATTTATTGATGACATCCTCATTTACTCGAGGACAGAGGAGGAGCACACACGACATCTGACGCTGACACTGGCAAGACTGCAGGAGCACCAGCTTTATGCGAAGTTCAGCAAATGTCAGTTCTAGTTGAGGGAGGTGGCTTTTCTAGGCCATATCATCAGTGGTGCTGGGTTGGCAGTGGACCCGACCAAGATTCAGGCAGTTCGGGATTGGCCGCAGCTAAAGTCGGCCACAGATGTGCAGAGTTTTCTAGGACTTGTCGGTTACTATCGGAAGTTCGTGGAGGGATTTTCTCGTATTGCCCTTCCACTCACATTCCTGATGAGGAAGGATGTGCCCTTTATCTGGACCATGCAGTGTGAGGTGGCTTTTCAGGAGCTGAAGGGTCGGCGCACCTCGACTCCTATACTTGCCCTTCCTTTGGGGAAAGAAGGATTCCAGGTCTACACCGACGTTTCCTACAAGGGCATGGGTGCGGTGCTAATGCAAAATGGTCATGTGATAGCATACGCTTCTCGGCAGCTGAAGAAGCATGAGCAGAACTACCCAGTTCATGACTTAGAGATGATAGCGATCATATTTGCTCTAAAAGTCTGGCGACACTATCTGTACGGTGTCCACTGCGACACTTACTCCGATCACAAGAACTTGAGGTATGTGGACACGCAGAAAGAGCTGAACATAAGGCAGGGACGATGGGTGGAGTTTCTAGCAGATTACCAATACGAGATGCACTATCACCCAGGGAAGGCGAATGTGGTGGCAGATGCGCTGAGCTGGAAGGCCGAAAACCCTGAAGCAGGAACGCAGTTGATGGCCTTAGAGTTGGTCCAGATGTTAGAAAAGATGCAGATATCCTTTGTGTCCGAGGATCACCCTAAGCTGTACCGGGAGTACCTAGCTTCGTTGATTTCCCCAGATGACATTGGAGACCGAGTCAGAGATGGGCAAAGGCAGGATGCCCAGCTAGAGATGATATTTTGGGCCTTAGATGCAGGCACTGCTGGGGATTACTCGCTGAGGGATGGTCTAGTGTGTTTCAGAGGATGGATTTACATACCAGAGGGAGGCCAGGTCCGGGAATATATCATGAAGGAGGCTTATTGCAGTTGGTATTCAGTACACCCCAGAGTTATGAAGATGACTTCAGACCTGAAGAAGACCAGGTACTGGCCAGGCATGAAGAGGGATATCACCAACTTCGTGACCCATTGCGAGGCATGCTAGTTGGTGAAAGCAGAGTGCAGAAACCCCGCAGGATTATTGCAGCCACTCTCAGTGCCGGAGTGGAAGTTTGATGATATCGCTTGGAGATCGGGCAATCTAGTACCGGAGTTCAGACGACAGGGATTGTGAGTCCTGATAGCTAGTAGTTATATTAGTTTTTCTTCCGCATTGAGAGATTTGTAGTGAGGATTTGAAGTACTGGGCATGAGCCCAAGTTTTTAGTACTTTTGTTACACCTGTGGACACTCCCTTCGTGGAGATTACTTACTATATATATATGATTTCTGTGGACTTGCCTCTTACTATTTTGCTACAGTTGTGATCGATTTGGCCGGCAGGACCGGCATTTTGTAGTGATGACCTTCCCCGGTGAGAAGGTGTCACCGCAAAGCGGCAGTTCTGGGCCGAAGACCCCAGTGTTTTTAAGGAAAAAGGGGGGGGGTCTTACAATACATAAGCTACATACAAGGTATGGAATATGAAAAGGAAACAATCAATAACTTAGATCGTACCGGTGACGACATCACTTTACTTTATGGCCTCCTGCTGGACAAGATTATACACTCGGGGCTGCGCCTGGGATGTAGAGGACACCACCGCTGCCTTTCCCTTATCAACACATGACGCTCCTATCTTCTTTTCAACCTTTGGTGGACCAACCCGACAATCATAGGCTATATGTCCCACTCTACCACATGTATAATAGGTAAAAGACTCCTGCCTCGAAGTTGCTCCAGATGCAACACTCGAGGGAACATGTGTGGAAGACTTGGATCTCTTACCCCATTTCCTTCAGTAGTTTGATTTCCCCGGGTGCGGTACTTTGAACTTGGACTTTGTCACAGCCAAGTCTCTTTTTCCTTGCACCCGCTTCATATATTTTTCCAACGCACACGCTGTATCCACCAACGCTTGAAACCCCTGGTTCACCGAACTCGAGAGCAGGAATCTCAACTCATCCCGCAGTCCTTCATAGAACCGATTGGTTTTACGTTGTTCATCAGCGAAGATAGACCCCGCATAGCATCCCAACCGTGTAAACTCATGTAGGTAGGTGTCAACACTACTTTCACCCTGAGTTAGACGTTGGAACTCTTTTTCCATGGCAATGTGCTGTGCTGCTGGGAAATGCTTTACCAAGAACAATCTCGAAAACTCCTATATCGAGACATCTGTTAATTGTCTGCCCGCTAAGTGGTGCAACTCTATCTTGTCCCACCATAGCCGGGCCTTGCCTTCCAGCAAGAAGGCGACTAAGGTGACTTTATTTTCTTCCTCCGTGCTAATCGCCGTCAATATTCTCTTGACGCGGGATAACCTATCCTCCGCCTGCGTTGGGGATCTCACACCCATAAACGTAGGAGTATTGAAGCTCATAAACTGCTTCAACTGCTATTCAGCTGCTCGAGGATCAACAATAGCCTCACCAGGTTCTGGCCTCACACCAACCTGTTTGGGCACCACTGCAGGCTGTGCCTGCCCAGTAGGTTATGCATGAATCAGTGCAAACTGCACCTCAGCAACTAAGCGTACTGTTTCCACAGAAGGAGGAGGTGTAGGCACCTCAACTAATGCTGCACTCTCATCAGAACGATGTGGGCTCAGACTGCCCAGCACCACTTCGAGTCACCTATAGGTGGACAAGACACACATTAGCGACTTTGCACAAGTAAGATCAATAATATAGGAATGCACAGGTTCCTCAAATAGGTGTATTGCATTCCTTAGTGGTCATTCTTGATTTCATTTACGGTTAAAGCGGGACGCACTGATACGTGCCTGCTGCCTCACAAAAGAATTCGACCACAAATTCGAAAGAGAAAGACCAAGACAATCTGATACAAATTGTAATGCCTCCATATGTTACATGACATATAGTAGAAGGTACGGCCGAGGTCCCACACCATATCTCATAAACAAGTGGCGAAGTTTACAGGTTTACATCAAAAACTATTCACATCCTAATCCAGAGCATGCTAACGGAAGCTTTTAAGTTATTTGAACTCAACACTTTTGAATGTCCACAATATATAAACCAGCATTTATATATATCACCACAAAGGAATTTCCTCCAAATATACAACAAGTCTGGTCTTAAGCCGTTACAGTTAAGCTTTACATTTGTGGATTACAAACATCGGCACGCATGCCAGCCATACATGAAAACAGTAAAACTCTTCATTCGGCCTTCGAGGGCCAGCAACAAGAGCTTCATCCCACTATTTTCCACTCGGCTCTCCAGCACTTGCTTGGGAACAATCCACCGCAATGGTGGTAAATAAGGCAACCATCAGCATTCAGCTGACCAATTTATAACGACCCTACCCCTTACCCGGGGCAGCGATATTCCTTTCTTGCATGCATAGCATTTCACAAGCAAATATATCACAAGATATGCACTCATGCACCACCAATATATCACAAATGTTGACCACACGGCCCGACGTTCCGTGCACTCAGGGCACATTCTCGGTGAACCGGAAAACCAGGGTCCCACCACCATTCCCAATGGAAAACTTGAGCATTTCGCTCCACGACCTACAACCGGAGACTTTAGTCTTAATGGCGCACAGGCCTAAGACTCTCATTATATGAACCTGACGAACGCCAATATCCCAGGCACTCATGTCAGAAAACCATAACGCGGATACAGTTCAGCCCTTCCGTTGCTCAAATCGTCAGTTCATTAACTAGACTAATGCGGGTCGGTATCCCCTTGTACGTTTGGTACGAAGCATTTTTAAGAACTCACATAGTTCACAATAGCCACACTGTCCCCTAAGGTCTGGCTTCACAATCACAGGTTAGCTAGGAGCCATCGCCAGCGACACTCACTATTGCCCGACATTAGCAACAAAACTCTCTTTCCGTCTCCAGCCCTAACCTTATCTGGACCAACCATCTGGAAATCTTTGTAGCCACCTGCAGTGCTAGAAAACTGGTCTTTCATAGCATATAACACATGCACTTTGCGGGTATTTTCTTGGAATTCCACTCCAGTACTTCCTGCTACTACCCTTCACAGGCACAACCCACCGACTCCACAAAATACTCGTTTATACGCGGAGTTTTCTCCGGTGAACAAAATAAAACATCAACAATACAGACCAATATGTCCAAATGGGCTTCACACAGTATGTCTATTTCGTACTATACATTTCCGGATCTATATACAAGACTCACTGGGGATTTCATGAATCAACCCAAAGGAACTGCCTCGACTTTCCACCTTTTGGGGGGGATTCCATGCATATGCCAAAAGAAGGACTTCACTTGTCCAAGAAGAAAGATCGTTACCCCTGAAGATCTCTTTGGATCCATGGCAAAGTGTTTCTACTCGGACGGAAATGATCGTTACACTTTGCTCTTCGCAAATCTTGCTTTAGCTTTAGATTCCAGCCCCAAATCCTCCTTCAGCATCACAACTGGAGCACTCAAACCCTAATAGCCTAGAGGGTGAAAGTTATTAGTTGTCTACCTAAATCACCTAGAGGGGGGTGAATATGTGAGATGTGCGTCTTTTTGCAGAATAAAAAATAAGATCTATGCACATGTTGCAATATGGAGGTCGGGCGGTCTGTTGCTGTTCGGAGAACAGGCGGTCTTCCTATTTATTCTAGGCATGTCTGTCTGCCCGGCTGGTACTGTTTGGTATCCCAGCGGTCTGGCGGTTTGTCTCAGACGACTTGGAGATCGGGCAGTCTAGCGGTCTCTTGCGGCGGCTTGATCTTTATGGCACATGTCATCTCCTCTTGTTAGTTGACGGGCGGTTAGCCAGCTTGTCTAACCGCCCGGCCTGTCCGGTTTGCCTTTTGTAAAGCCGCATATACTTGTAAATTTTTAGTCCCACATTGCTTAATTGTATTCTCTCTCATCTCCTCCATTCTATAAAAGGTAGGCTATACCATTGTAATAGATACCATCTTTGGATAATAAAGTTTACATTACTCCAAATTTTTGGTCTGCTCTTTCCTGTTCGCACATGGTATCAGAGCACTCGGTCCTTTCCTCCTGACCGAGCTCTCTCTACGTGGAAGTGCAGCTAGATCTGATATACTCTAGAGGGGGGTGAATAGAGTATATGGTGATTTTAAAACTTTTACAACTGCTGTTGTATTTTAGGTGTGTGTGCAGGGAAGCAAATACAATAAACCAAGATGCAGCAATTATCTAATCACAGCACATTCACAGAGCAAGGCCAGAAAACAATAAGGAAAAGAAAGCAACCAGACGACACAAGAATTTTATAGTGGTTCCCCAAATCTGGGTAGTCCACTCTTCTACCACCCTGGTAGGAATCCACTGCAGGAAGGGGTTGATCAGGTGTCCTGGCACCAATGGGGTTTTGATCAGGATCCTAAAAGCCAAACCCTCAAGTCTTTTGGAGGGAGACTTGCAAACCAGAATAATTTTGAAGGGAATTAAAACCCTGTACAGAGGTGGAGTGAGAGGGTGATGAGGTCTTCTCTCTCTCAAGTCAAATGAGAAGACTTGTGGATTGTTGTTTAGCAGCTTTGCTCCCCCTGAGATGTAGAAGGAGTCAGGAAGAATGCTGGGAGCACTGCTTCAGGGTGATAGGTCTTCAAAGACCTAGAATTCCAGGTCCAGAGAAAGTCTCCAGGAACTTCTTGTGACTGATATGAATGTGTTGTATTTGAAGTTATCCTGAGTGAAAGCAGATGAAGAAGACTCTTGATATTGATGTAGCAATCTTCTTCTTCTTCTTCTTGATCAGTTTGTCTCTGGGCCAAGAATGAATTCCTTTTTCTTTTTGTTGTCTGAATTACTGTCTATCTTTTTCTTGTTGTTGTGTGTTGAATGTCACTGTATTACTGACTGTTTCTGTATATCTCTATCTCTCATAAGAAACATTCGAATTTTGAATATAGAGCAGTAATGGCAGATGGCCTGGAAAGGAGCAGCAATTAATTATTTCCCCAACTATTTCCATGGGAAAATTGTATATAATAATCCAGGATTAACTGCGCATTCTAATGGTAGTATTCTGTGAAGAACTGCCATTAAATTTTCAGGAATCAGCGCCATGGAATGAGACGAGAACGGAAGAAGACCTAGTCTGGAATCATCGACCGAAGAACATAATTCGTCGAGCTGAGTTTTGAGTTTGTCGAGCTGAAGCTGAGTTCGTCGAGCTGATCTGAGTTCGTCGAGCTGAGAACCAAATTCGTCGACCTAAGAAAAGTTCTGGACTTGGACGAAATACTCTGCATCTGCTGAAATGCTGTGTCGACACAAAATGGTGTCGACAGATTGATCTTGGTGTCGACACAAATCCTCTGGTGTCGACATAAGCTGGTGTCGACTGAAATCCTGGTGTCGACATAAGCTGGTGTCGACTGAAGTCCTGGTGTCGACATAAGCTGGTGTCGACTGAAGTCCTGGTGTCGATACAAATCGTCTGGTGTCGACTCAAACCCTAAGTGTCGACACAGATTCTCTGAGTACAAAAATCGTCGAGTAGAGATTAGCATTCGTCGACCTGAGAAGCTGTGAACTTGATGTCCAAGTTCGTCGAGCTCAGAATATAATTTGTCGACCGAAGCACGAAGCTGGACTTAGAGAAATTCTGAAGTAGTCCTGATAAGCTTGAGGTAGAATCCGGTGTTCGTCGAGCAAAGATCATAGTTTGTCGAGCTCAGCACTGCGAATTGTCTCACGATCGTCGAACGCAGAACTCCCTTCGTCGAGCTGAGTTCGACGAACATCGAACTCATTTCACTTAGTCTGAAAAATTGATAGATCTGGAGTTCCTGATGGTCTAGAGGAAGGCTGGTCCATCTGAAGTTGAGATAGAGGACTGTCCTAGACTTAAGACATAAACTTGACCCAGACTATACATGATGGGTCACATCCTAAGTTAGTGAACCTAGCCCAAATCAACTAGGGATCCAACAATCTCCCCCTATTTGGGTGAGGTCACTAACAGAGACTCCAAGCAAAGAACAAACAGAAAAACAAAGCAAAATTAAGAAATATATCTGGCAGAGAATTTACAACACATGCATCAGATATATATATACATACAGGCTTTGTTTTAATGCAAGAAACAGTCTGAAATAGAAGCAGAAATGAAATAACCACAAAATTACTTCTCTGTCTTCTTCTATTTTAACTTGTCTTCAGGTGCTTTATCTCCTGACTTTTTGAAAATGATTTCCCTATTGGGATCTGAAGCTTGAGCCTTGGTCATAGTCATGTCAGCTGCCCCTATGATGTTCAGTGAAGTGGCTCTGGGGACAACTGCTTCTGGGTGAAGATGCATGTACTCATTAACATTGAGTAGCTTGTTTGCTTTCCCAAATCTCTTTAGCTCATCTCTCCTATACTGAGACATAGTAGTTAAGCCTGTTGTGTCCTTGCCTTCAGCTTTAGCTTTGTTGATTAGAGATAAGCCAATGATTTCTTGGAACCTTGCCATTCTGGCTGTGTTGGCTATTTCTGGATCTTCAGGAGGAGAATAGGGCCTTTCAGCTTCATGTTCCTTAGATTCCTGGTGCTGCTGTTGCTGTTGTTGAAGGTGTTGTCTGCCTGAAGATGGTGGCCTTGGCTGACTACCACCAGAGGATCTCCCTGATTGTCTCTAATAAGTTTGAATATGGGCAGATCTCTGAGAGCCAGAACCAGAGGCACCTGCTGCTGGAGGAGGAGGAGGAGGAGGATCCTTTCTGTATCTATGAACTGGGGGAGGAGAGTATCTCCTACTCCTCTTCCTCTCTTTTTGTTGGTTCTTTGATAGCCACATCCATGCAGGCATCCCTTTGTAAGGAGCAACATTGTGCAGAATATAGTATGGAGTGTCTGCAGTGGGATTATGCTTGGGAGAAGGAGGAGGAGGAGCCTTCCTTTTCTTAGAGTGCAACTTCTTTTTCTTTTTAGCAGCCTCCTCATCTGATTCATTGTCATCATCATCATCAGAATTTGAACTCTGAGGATTATCATACAGAGCATTCAACTTCCTCAGAGTTTCATCAGACATGATAAGAGGTTTTTCTTGAGGGGGGATAGAGAGTTCAGAGGGTGAGGGTTCAACAACAGTAGAGATAGAGCTTTTAGCTGCTGCCTTGTTCTCTTCTTCAATGTCTGCCAGAATGAGCTCATCCAGATCAGGCATGGGAGAATCATCCATGACAAAATCTGGGACAGAGCAGATTGCTGGAATAGTCACAGGAATTGGAGTAGCAGTAGGAGCAGCAAGGGTGTCACAGAGTTGCTTGGCAACTGCTGGACTAGCTGGAGAGGTATACTGGACAATAGCCAAATATGGCTTAGCAACCTCTACTAAAGGAAGTTTCATATATACAGAATCAAAGGTATGAAGAATCTCAGATAAATTAACTGTGGGATTTATAAAGAAATCACCAGCAGGTGTTATTGTATCTACTGACTCATCACAGCTAATGTCAGTGTCCATAAATTGAATAAAATCAATAGCTGTATTTGTAACTGCAACTGCATTATCAAGCATTGTATCAACTGTATCTATAGTAACAAAAATTGGATCTGCAGTATCAACTGTATATGTATCAATTGTATCAACCTCTGCAGCTGCTGCACCAGCTTCATCATGGAGCATCTCCCCCTGCCTGAGTTCAGGAGAACCTGGAGCCAGGCCCCTGAATGAAGAGGGGGCAGCAGAAAGGGCTGAAATTTGTGCAGATGAAGAATCAATGGAATTCACTAGAGGTGTAATGGCCTCTGTGATGAGTGCTTGAATGAGAGGAGTCAGAAGAGAGATGATGGAGGGAATGGTGGAGGAGTCCATAAGTGGAGAAAGAATAGTGGAGGGGAGAGAAGCAGAGGAGGAAGGAGGAAAGGGTAGAGGGGATAATGGAGGGAGAACAGTGTGTGGTTCAGTGGGTATGGTGTAGGATGGAATAATGGATAGGTGTGGGGGAAGAGGGGATTGAGGAGGTGAGGGAATATGTGTTTCAGTGGGGGAAACGGGAGGTGTAGGGAGATGTGCAAGATCAAGCGGTGGAGATTGATGTTGAGGTGGAGTCAATTGAGGTGCAGGAGGAGTGGGAAGAGATTTGGGAGGTGGAATGGCCTCTTCAGTGTCAGGGTGGGGAGTGACCTTGACGGTCCTTGTGCTCTTAGAAGCATTGATGGAGGAGGAGGAACCCTTGGAGTGTTTGGTGATTGTCCTCTCCCATCTGCCAAACAAGGCGCAGGTGAGGCGCTTGCTGGCATTGATGAATGTGGTCGGGGAGACCAAACATTCACTGGCCTTTTCCTGGAGGAAAATCCCCAAGATTCTGCCATAGCAGACTTCCTTCTTGCTTGTTCTCTTCTTGATTAGGTCAAAGAAAACCATGCCCCAGTCGACCTGTCGCTTGTTGAGCATTGCGCACATAATCAGGAATTGATGGTGAGTGATATAGTCATGTGCCGAGTGCTTGCCCATCAGAATTTTTCCTACAATGTCGGCCAAAAATTGATAGGCGGCTGACAGTTGCTTCTTCAGAAGCTTATTAGGCTTGCTGCCGGAGAAACCCATTACTTTCAACATATCAGAATATTCCTCAGCGTCCATTTCCAAATTATCTTCACCATTGATCAGTCCAAAAATTTCAGAAAGTACTGCTGGGGACAGGGAAACGGCAGTGTTTCCAATATGTCCTGTCAGATTTCCGTCTTCAGAAACGGTGGCAGTGTATACCCATTCTCTTATCTCGGTTGAGTGTAGCTTGATGCTGCGAGTCATGAAGTCCTTGAGATGTAATTCTTCAAGTAATTCCAGGATATAGAGAAAAATTGGATCGGAATGTTGGAAGGACTCAAAATCCATGGAGAATGCTGCATCAAACTTCATCGCCGCAAGTGCTCCTGGAGGAATCGCCATTGATGACCTGCAAAGAAAATCACAGAGAAAACGACGATCAAGAGAAAATGAACTGAAAGCGCGGGACGGAGGTCGAAGAAAACCTAGATATAAGATTTTCAGAATATGAATCGACAAGCTCCGTTCCACGAAAAGAGACAGATCTTCGAACTGAGGTCGACGAAATAAGTTATAGGTGAGTAGTTCGTCGAACTCATTTAGAAGAATTGAAAACAGTTCGTCGAATGCCGTTCGACGAAATGGTTTCTGAAGCAAGGTTCGTCAATCTCCGGTCGACAAAAATTGTTTCCACACAGAGAATTCGTCGATCTCCGTTCGACGAGAATCTCTCAAACTTTGCCTAATTCGTCGAACTCCGTTCGACGAACTCTGGAAAATTCGTCGAATGCAGACAGAAATTAATTAAACTCTTCTCCATTAAGCATTCCCAGTTGATTTATAAAGAACAGATGGATTTTCTCATCTAAAGGTTTGGTGAAAATATCTGCTCTCTGTAAATCAGTAGGAATATGAATCAAGTTAATTTTCTTTTTGTCTACATTATCTCTAATGAAATGATGTCTTATTTCAATATGTTTAGTCCTAGAATGATGAACTGGATTCTGAGCTATAGCAATAGCACTTGTATTATCACAAAATAAGATTAAATTATTTAAGTTGATACCATAATCTAGGAGTTGGTTTTGTATCCATAGCATCTGTGAACAGCAGCTGCCAGCAGTCATATACTCTGCCTCAACAGTTGATGTAGACACAGATGTCTGCTTTTTGCAAAACCAAGAGACAAGTCTCATACCCAGGAACTGGCAAGTTCCAGAGGTACTTTTCCTGTCCACTCTACATCCAACATAGTCAGCATCTGAGTATCCAGTTAACTCAAATTCTGACTCTGTAGGATACCAGAGTCCTAAACTATGACAACTCTTTATATATCTCAAAATCCTTTTAAGAAAAATAAAATGAGATTCTTTAGGATTCACTTGGAATCTAGCACAAAGGCATGTGGCAAACATTATGTCAGGCCTGCTAGCTGTTAAGTATAATAGTGATCCAACAATTGCCCTATAATGTTTCTGATCTACAAGTTTCCCTGCTGCATCAAAATCCACAACAGCATTGGTAGCCATAGGTGTTTTCATTCCTAAAGTATCACCCATCCCAAACTTTTTAATAAGCTCTCTAGCATACTTAGATTGGGAGAGGAAGATACCATCAGGGAGCTGCTTCACTTGGAGACCAAGGAAGTAGGAAAGCTCACCCATGCTACTCATCTAAAATTTGGAATGCATGAGGTCAGCAAACCTCTTGCACAATTTGGGATCAGTAGACCCAAAAATAATGTCATCCACATATATTTGTACTAATAAAATTTTGTTCTTATGATGTCTAGTGAAAAGGGTTTTATCTATGGCTCCTCTTGTAAATTTATGCTCTAAAAGAAAACTAGCTAGGGTCTCATACCAAGCTCTTGGAGCTTGCTTTAAACCATAGAGAGCTTTATGCAATTTGTAAACATAAGAGGGTTGAGTTAGAGAGATAAAACCTGGAGGTTGTTCTACATAAACCTCTTCTTGAAGTACACCATTCAGAAAGGCACTCTTAACATCCATCTGGAATACTTTGAACTTTTTGTAGGCTGCATAGGTTAGGAATATTCTAATGGCCTCCAACCTTGCAACAGGTGTAACATCCCATGTTACTTTTGGACTCCTCAACTTAGATTGGATTAGGCATGGGGTGAACTTTAAAGAGATCAACTAGGTTTGACCATAGGTAGTGGGTGGTAGCCATGTGGAGCCCACTATAGGACCAAAGTGAAACTAGGTCAAACTAGCCTAAATGAGGACCCTAGCCACACCATGACCCCACCACATTGCCCTAACCCTAAAAAATAATCTAAGTGGACCCTAGAGCATGTCACTAGGTCAACACTTTGACCCCAATTGACCCAAGTCAACCTTGGGCTTAATTTGGTCAAACCCATACTCATAAGACCAATTGGCCTAAGTAGGGAACCCCCTTGACCCAACCCAAGTTGGGTGGTGCCACTAGACCCATTACCACCAAGTAGGGTCAGCCCACCCACCATGTTGACTAAGTCAACTCTCCAAGTCAATAAGTCAACTATTTGACCTAAAAGAGGGAAATAAAGACCAAGCCACCCTCCTTTGGACCAAGCCCACCAAATTTGGCCCATGGCCAGCCCAAGTGAACAAGACCAGCCCTAACCCTCTAAATCAGGAGAGAGAATTCATGCAAAGGGGTAGAAATGGGATTTTAAGAGAAAGAGGAGAGAGAAATGGGGATGAAGGGAATGGTGGCCACATGGCCACCCCTTCAGCTGAAATCCTCTGCCCAACATCAACTGGCCGCCCTCCTCACTTCATTCCAGAGTAAATTAGGGGCTGTGTGCCCCTTGGAAAGCAAGGGCGGAGCAACCAAGGCTGAGCCCGAGCTCACCTTGGTTGTATCTCCCCATATACTCCACCTAAGCCCCAAATAACCTCACCATTAGCTTCAGGAGGTGGAAAGGAATTGAAATCGAGTGCTGGAACATGGAAATCGGTGGAGAATCAAGCATTCGGAGTGGAGCTTGCCAGCGCACCACCACCATGGCAAACCGCCGCGTGACCCGCAGCCAAGCCCCAATCCAGGTCCGTTTCGCCGCCCCTCTACCTGTACTAGAATTCTAGATCCATTTAGGGAGATATCGGGCTCAATCGAGCCCGATGCCATGAGAGGAAAACGAGAAATTCGGGCTTTTTCTTCTTGCTCGGGTTCGCCGGAGGAGCCAACTCCGGCGGCCCCACCGCCGGGAAACGCTAGCCCCCACCTTAGCGAAGGTGGTGGCGACATCCGCCGGCGGTGGTGGTGGCTCAGCTGGCCGGAAACCGCCAGCAAACATCGCCCAGGAAAAATGAATCTCAGCCTTTGATTCATTGGGGACGATGACGGGATCCCGTCCGTTTACGCTTCAAGATTCGTGCGGTTTTAAAAAAAATCAAAATACTTATTATATATATTAAATGAAATGAATCTAATTAATGTCACATAAATACAGTGACATTGCATGTTCTTTTCAGGCCTCTTAGATGCATTTCCAGAAACTGATCCATGAATGAAAAATATAGCCTTACCTATTACCTTTAATTTTACATCTTAATCATTAACGTTGGTCCAGTACTCTGGCCTGTAGGACATTTCTCCTAGGACTGGTCCTAGACTAGGGCAGACATTCATTTGAATGCCCAAGTCAAACCAGCAGTCACCATGGCCCCAAATTTTGGGTACATGCATGATTAGGGCATACCTAGCCCCTGCCAAAATTTAGGAATTTTTGAAACAACGTTTGTCTATAGTTTTGGTCATAATTTCAAAATGTAAATTAATGAAATATATGGAGTTATATGACTTCTCATGGCCCCAAATTTTGGAGGTGGGTCCTTGGGAACATCATTAGTGCATGATAAAAATTTCAGCACTTTTGGATCACCGCATGATGGAAATTCCACTTGCATGTGTTGGTGTATATATTACCTTGGTGTGCCAATAACAATAGTTTAAATATTGTGCATTCAGCCTAATGGAGGCATTCAAAAATCTTGGATTTGATTACAGTGGTTCATTAGGGTAAATTTCACCCCTCAGATTAATTATGGGATTTTTGGAATCAAAAATCCAATTAATTGAATTTTTTAAAAATATAGCTCCTTTTGAAAATAAATTTGAAAAATAGGTTTTCCTCAAGTACAAATCCTCAAACTTTTCCAAGTTGAAAATAAGGTTATATTTGACTTAGGAAAATTTGATCTTTCTGTTTGAAGAACTTTGGAGTAAAATATCTTAAAATTCCCATTTTACCCTTATTTCATTTATTCTTGAATTGATGGATATGCACCTCAGAAAAATTTGGAAATATTTCTAGTGTTGTAAAATTGTATTATTAGTCTTGCATAATTATTTAAGAATTTATGGGTGTATTGATAGTTTTTAAATTAATATAATGGCATTTTGGTAAATATGTAAGAATGGAAATTGATAGGCCATTACACTATAAAAGTTGATGAAACTCTGCCAATAGTCATAAATTAAGGTTTTATATGTTCTGTAAATTTCCTGGAATTTGGGATTACATATTCCCTGTACTTCATTTGGAAAATGGAAATTATGTGAATTTGGTATTAAATAAGGAATTGGTATAAATAATCAAAGGAAAATTATGCAACTCTGTAGACAGAAATATTTTATCATTATACAACTCAAGAAACATTACCTAGGTCAGTGGATTTTAAATCATACTACTTCATGTGTAAAGTGACCTAGTAATTAATTTAAAAGATTTAATTAAGGGATTATTTGGCCAAGGAAAATTATGAGAATCCATAGGATAGTTCCCTTAGCCCATACCACCCTAGGATAAATATTTAGGGGCAAGATGCCTTAAGGATTGGAAGATTCCAGTTTTAGGGTAATAATAGGACATGGTCTGCATATAACATAAATAGGGCATACTTTAGGGGATTACCAGGGGATTGATTGTCGGAAGAAATAAGGGAGTGCAATATGAATAATCCCTGGTGGGTAGTATTTTCTTAGTGACGGGATTAAAAGTGCAAGTCTTTAGTTAGCAACCAGAGTGGAGGTCGACGGAAGACCGTCGGTTTCCCGATAACATCTTAAGTCACTAGGGTTGTTCCAGAGCAACAAAGAGAGCTGGGGTGAAACATAGGTAGCCATCAACTAAAGTAAATATCCTTGTGAAAGGGAATGCTGGGTGTAATCCCAACACAGTTCCTAGTGCCCCTTGAGAGCCCTTCACATGGAATACCGGGGGCAGTCCTGAGTATTAACCTTAAATCACTAAGTATAATAACCCGTAGACAAGAGTAGTCTAATAAGTTAGGACATTTATTGTACCTTCTCACCCGTATAGGGTTGGAGAGATTCATGATAAATGCTCACCCATGTAGGGTTGAGGGATTGGTATAAAGGCACTAATGTGCGTTCTCACCCGGGTTGGGTTTGAGGGTTTTCAGGATGGGTTTGGTCCTGCGAGCGGAAGGCTCGGAATGAAATACTTGCATGTGCATAAATTTAGTGGCGGGGCATGAGGTACTGGCCGTTCGTCACACCGATGGCAGTACGGTGCATCAGACGGTTGTGAGGGTTAGAGGGGCCAGTGGGTTTGTTTTACACTGCGGTCTGGAGGACGACCCCCGATAACGCACATCCGACACAACAAGACTGACGGGCTGTCAGTAAAGTATGTACGCGAGACTCTATAGTGCACCTTGGACGTGTACAGATGCGTATGAGAGGGGTCTAAGGCTTGGTAGTGTGCATACCAGCCTAGAAGCGGAGACGCCCGCTCCGCTGCTGCCGTAGCCACAGCGGTGGTACCCGAGAGTGATGCTAGCTCTCAAAAAGTGGGAACTAAAGGTCTGTGATCACAGAGTCGTTGTGTGTGAGTTGCACTTGCCTGTGCATAAAATTACATCATAACATTCATTCATATTAGGTCATACGCTTCATAGATCCTTATCATATAAATTAGTATGGGCTCTTTTATATGATAAGTTAAATTTCCTGGAAATCCTAACTTATATATTTGTATGGGCATTTATATAAGTTAGGGTACTTTTGTGATGATAGTATTGTGGTAGAATAATTTATTTACTTGCCCTTACTACTGTTCTTCACTTCCTTTACTATACTGCTCTTACTTACTTGTACTATATTTAGAACTGCTATTGTAGAACAATATTACTTATTACAACTGCTAGTTAGTTTCTGTCACCTGCTTCCACTTTTGCTATCCCTTGTTGTCGTCCGCTTCGTCCTCCCGCTCAGTGCCTAGGAGCTGCGGGGCGAGGTGCGGAGGAAACGACTTATTCTTTTTGACTAATGGTCGGTGACCATACTATTTTTAGGAGCCCGTGGAGATGGAGCACCAGCACGTCGAGGAGGCAGGACTTGAGGAGCAGATACCGCTTCATCAGGCTACTACCACTACTGTGCGTCCTCAGGTGGGACGAGTTCTGATGTATTAGTGTAGCTTCTTTTTTTTTATTTTGAGAGAGAGTGGATTTGATGTTCTGGGCATAAGACCCGGTAGTCCTCCTCGGTAAGGGGGGAGGGGTCTTACAAACTGATATCACTTGAACAACGATCATATGAGAAAGAAGTCCACAACATGGGACCACCCCTGCCAGAGCATTAGTTTGCGGACAAAATATGCAGCGGAATTCGTGGTGTGCCCATGTGTAAAAGTCACATAAAATGGTCCACAAAGTACAATGAGTTAGGCCAGTTCTGTTTTAACCTTACCTTTATGCAACCTCCACAGGTCGCCGCGCCGCAAAATGTGGCTCCTCCCCCTCCAGATGCCACTCCATTCCTACATACGGAGATGGGGCAGACTTTGACGGCGATTCTGGATGCCTTCAGATCCCAGCAAGTCCCGGCTCCACAGCCAAATCTGGGGTCGAGCTGGCTGAGTGCATTCAAGAGCCTGTCCCCACCGACGTACCGTGGGACAGAGGATGCGGTAAAGATGGAAGAATGGCTGGAGGCCATACACGAGATTTTAGCAGGCATCAGCTGCCCGGTCGGCGAGGCAGTACCTCTAGCCACCTCTGCACTAGAGGCTCATGCGAAGAGATGGTGGAAATCAGTGCGGGAGTCTACGTATGCGGACTTTGAGCTGTCAGAGATATCATGGGAGGAGTTTGGCGATGTATTTCTGGATCACTTCGTCTCTGCTACGAACAGAGATGCCTTGGAGGAGAGGTTTTTGAACCTCAGGCAGGGGACTAGATCGGTGATCGAGTATCAGATAGAGTTCTCTCATTTGGCCAGGTTCGCAGGGATTCAGGATACCGATGATAGGAGGTATGCCAAGAGGTTCTACTGGGGCCTCAGGGACGATTTGAGGCAAGCCTTGCTATTCATTTATCATAGCACGTCTAGACAGATCATCGAGATGGAAAAGAAGCTGGAGGCTGACCAGCTGATGGTACAAGTCAGAGGGAAGAGACCATATGATGGGTCGACATCAGGAGAGAGCAGCAGGGGCTCTTAGAGAGGCAGGACTATCAGATACAAGAAGGGTGGGGGACGTCGTCGTCCCAACTTCAGGCAAGAGCAGTGGCCTCCTCCAACATTGGCTCCCCCACCTCTACAGATGCATGATCCGAGGAGACGGATGACCAAGGCCGCCGACAGGTAGTTTGTTACGGATGCCGCCAGCCCGGGCACATTAGGTCGGAGTGCCCGCATCGATTCCATCCTCCTCCTCCACCTCCTCCACCTCCTGTGGCCCCAGTACAGCAGGGCCGAGGCCGAGGCCGAGGACGAGGCCGAGGTCGGGGATATCACTACAGGAGACGCGAGCAGGAGCAGATATACGCCTTAGACCTCACAGAGCAGAGGAACCCCAAGGAGGTTATCACAGGTACTTAAAGTTAATTATTAAATTTCTTGAATTTTCAATTATATAGTACCTGGAACTATAGGATAACAATTAATTTTAACATAAACAAACCTCAGGCATAGTTATGATCAGCGGCAAGTCCGCTCATACTCTCTTCGACACGGGTGCTTCGCACTCGTTCGTATCTGAGGCCTTCATCGACGGACTCGAAGGCGTGGAGAGATTTCCTGGACTAGAGATGAGGGTACGTCTACCCGATGGGTCAGAGCTGCGGACCACTGCACATTGTGATATGGAGGCCGAGATTGGCGGCAAGGCATTTGAGGCGCCAGCAACTATTCTGAAGCTGCAGGACTTCGACTTGATTCTGGGCATGACATGGTTACATCGGAACCATGCTCAGATAGATTGTCCGTCCAGGAGGATCACGCTAAGGCATGGCGACTCTCATGTTATCATTGAAGGTATTCAGCCTATCTGCCACCTATTGTTATCTTCTGTACAGGCTGTGAAGGCCCACGAGCAGGGAGAAGAAGTTTATCTTATCTGCTTTGAGATGGTGGGAGCAGAGACGACTATTTCAGATATTCCGGTGGTCTGGGATTTCTCCGACGTATTCCCAGAGAAATTGCCCGGGCTACCACCTGCTAGGGACTTGGATTTTAGGATTCAGCTAGTACCGGGAGCGAGGTCGGTGTCCCGGGCACCCTACAGGATGGCTACCAGGGAGTTAGTGGAGTTCAGGACTCAACTTCAGGATCTAGTCGAGTCAGGATTTGTGCGGCCCAGTTCATCGCCGTGGGGAGCGCCAGTTCTCTTTGTGAAGAAGAAGGACGGGTCATTGTGACTATGCATAGATTACCGGGAGCTGAACTGGTTAACGGTCCGCAATATATATCCCCTGCCTCGGATAGATGAGCTATTTGACCAGCTACAGGGAGCCTTCTGTTCTCTAAGCTAGATTTGCGATCCGGTTACTACCAGCTCCGCATTAGGGAAGAGGACATACCGAAGACGGCATTCAGTTCACGCTATGGATTATACGAGTTCACGGTGATGCCTTTTGGGCTCACGAATGCCCCTGCCGCATTCATGAGTCTAATGAACCGTGTATTCGAGCCCTTCTTAGACCGCTTCGTGATTGTATTCATCGACGACATTCTGATATATTCCCGGACTCAGGAGGAGTATACAGAGCACCTGGCGCAGGTCTTGCAGAGGCTGAGGGAGTCCCAGATATACGCAAAATTTTCAAAGTGCCAATTCTGGCTGCAGGAGGTGGCTTTCCTGGGACACACGATCAGTGGGGCTAGATTAGCAGTGGACCCAGCCAAGATAGAGACAGTGAGGGATTGGCCATGACTGAAGACCGCATCTGACATTCGCAGTTTCTTGGGACTAGCAGGGTATTATCGCAAGTTCGTGGAGGGGTTCTCGAGGATAGCACTCCCCCTCACGTCCTTGACGAAGAAGGACGCAGATTTTGTTTGGTCAGAGCGGTGCGAGATGGCTTTTCAGGAGCTGAAGGACCGACTCATCTCATCCCCCATTCTTACGCTTCCATCTGGGAGCGAAGGATTCCAGATCTACACGGACGCCTCTTATCAGGGGATGGGTGCAGTCCTGATGCAGCATGGGCATGTTATTGCTTATGCTTCAAGACAGTTGAAGAAGCATGAGCATAACTATCCAGTACATGACCTAGAGCTCGGGGCTGTGGTACTCACCCTAAAGATATGGAGACATTACTTATATGGGATTCATTGTGACATCTTTTCAGATCACAAGAATCTTAAATATATCGATACACAGAAGGACTTAAACCTGCGACAGAGGAGATGGCTGGAGTTCCTCTGCGACTATGATTATAAGATCCACTACCATCCGGGAAAAGCGAACACGGTAGCAGATACCTTGAGCAGGAGGGCCGGCACTTCTGGACCGGAGCCTCGGTTGATGTCTATAGAGCTGCTACAGATGATGAAGGACATGCACATTACCATGGTATCTGAGACCGAACCAGTGGTGTATCGAGAGTATTTGAGCTCAGTGATCAGTGGCGATGATATACGGGAGCGCATCCGAACACATCAGAGGCTGGATGCTGCATTACAATCGATTTTTAGTGCCCTGGAGAGGGGCAAGGTTGAGGACTACGTGCTACAAGATGATCTGCTTCGATTCCGTGGGCGCATTTACATACTAGTAGGGGGCGGTATCCGGGATGACATACTCAGAGAGGCTCATTGCTCCAGATATTCAGTACACCCCGACATCACCAAGATGTGGGCAGATTTGCGGAGGTCTATGTATTGGCCCGGGATGAAGAGGGAGATTACAGATTTTGTGACCCATTGCGAGACCTGCCAGCATGTGAAAGCAGAATGCAAGAGCCCGGGAGGTTTACTACAGCCACTGTCAGTTCCAGAGTGGAAGTTCGAGGACATTACAGATTTTGTGACCCATTTCGAGGAAAATTATGGAACTCTGTAGACAGAAATATTTTATCATTATACAACTCATAAAAAATTACCTAGGTCAGTGGATTTTAAATCATACTACTTTATGTGTAAAGTGACCTAGTAATTAATTTAAAAGATTTAATTAAGGGATTATTTGGCCAAGGAAAATTATGAGAATCCATAGGATAGTTCCGTTAGCCCATACCACCATAGGATAAATATTTAGGGGCAAGATACCTTAAGGATTGGAAGAATCCATTTTTAGGGTAATAATAGGACATGGTCTGCATATAACATAAATAGGGCATACTTTAGGGGATTACCAGGGGATTGATTGTCGAAAGAAATAAGGGAGTGCAATGTGAATAATCCCTGGTGGGTAGTATTGTCTTAATGACGGGATTAAAAGTGCAAGTCTTTAGTTAGCAACCGGAGTGGAGGTCGACGGAAGACCGTCGGTTTCCCGGTAACATCTTAAGTCACTAGGGTTGTTCCAGAGCAACAAAGAGAGCTGAGGTGAAACATGGGTAGCCATCAACTAAAGTAAATATCTTTGCGAAAGGGAATGCTGTGCGTAATCCCAACATAGTTCCTAGTGCCCCTTGAGAGCCCTTCACAGGGAATACCAGGGGCAGCACTGGGATTAACCTTAAATTACTAAGTATAATAACCCGAAGACAAGAGTAGTCTAATAGGTTAGGATATTTATTGTACCTTCTCACCCATGTAGGATTGGAGAGATTCATGATATATGCTCACCCGTGTAGGGTTGAGGGATTGGTATAAAGGCACTAATGTGCGTTCTCACCCGTGTTGGGTTTGAGGGTTTTCAGGACGGGTTTGGTCCTGCGAGCGGAAGGCTCGGAATGAAATACTTGCATGTGCATAAATTTAGTGGCGGGGCATGCGGTACTGGCCATTCGTCACACTGATGGCAGTACGGTACACCAGGCGGTTGTGAGGGTTAGAGGGGCCAGTGGGTTTGTTTTACACTGCGGTCTGGAGGACGACCCCCGATAACGCACATCTGACCAAACAAGACTGACGGGGTGTCAGCAAAGTACGTACGCGAGACTCTAGAGTGCACCTTGGACGTGTACAGAGGCGTATGAGAGGGGTCTAAGGCTTGGTAGTGTGCATACCGGCCTAGAAGCGGAGACACCCTCTCCGCTGCTGCCGTAGCCACAGCGGTGGTACCCGAGAGTGATGCTAGCTCTCAAAAAGTGGGAACTAAAGGTCTGTGATCACAGAGTCGTTGTGTGTGAGTTGCACTTGCCTGTGCATAAAATTGCATCATAACATTCATTCATATTAGGTCATACGCTTCATAGATCATTATCATATAAATTAGTCTGGGCTCTTTTATATGATAAGTTAAATTTCCTAGAAATCCTAACTTATATATTTATATGGGCATTTATATAAGTTAGGGTACTTTTGTGATAATAGTATAGTGATAGAATAGTTTATTTACTTGCCCTTACTACTGTTCTTCACTTCCTTTACTGTACTGCTCTTACTTACTTGTACTATATTTAGAACTGCTAGTGTAGAACAATATTACTTATTACAACTGCTAGTTAGTTTCTGTCACCTGCTTCCACTTTTGCTACCCCTTGTTGTCCTCCGCTTCGTCCTACCGCTCGGTGCCTAAGAGCTGCGGGGCGAGGTGCGGAGGAAACGACTTAGTCTTTTTGACTAATGGTCGGTGACCATACTATTTTTAGGAGCCCGTGGAGATGGAGCACCAGCACGTCGAGGAGGCAGGACTTGAGGAGCAGATACCGCTTCAGCAGGCTACTACCACTACTGTGCGTCCTCAGGTGGGACGAGTTCTGATGTATTAGTGTAGCTTCCGTTTTTTTTATTTTGAGAGAGAGTGGATTTGATGTTCTGGGCATAAGAGCCGGTAGTCCTCCTCTGTAAGGGGGGGGGGAGGGGTCTTACAACAGGGGCAAAGGTTTGGTCATAGTCTATTCTTTCCTCTTGCCTATAGCCTTGAGCAACAAGTCTAGCCTTGTTTCTTACTATGTTCCCTTATGCATCCAATTTGTTCCTATAGACCCATTTGGTTCCAATAACTGGGTAGTTATGGGGTCTTGGAACCAAATCCCAAACTCTACATCTCTCAAATTGATTTAGTTCCTCTTGTATTGCAAGAATCCAGTGGGAATCTTGCTCAGCTTCATGGATGGTGAAAGGTTAAATTTAAGAGAGAAAACAGGCATGCATCAAGTCTTGATTACGCTGATGTCTTGTCTGTACACCAACTGAAATATCTCCAATCACTTGAGATCTGGGGTGATCTCTAAGTGTGACAAGATCAGTTTGTGGAGTTGGTTGAGCAACAGCTTCTGTAAATAATTCCTCTTGAGGAATGGTACTGGCTGTTGATGGAAGTTCAATTACTTCCTCTTGGACTTCTTCTTCACTATCTTCAGCAGCCTGTGGAGTGGGATGAGTTGGAACCTCTTGGGTAAGGTTTAGTCCATCCATAGACTCACACATTGGTGAAACCTGCAAAAGACTATTGGTAGAAATGTCTTTCTCCTTATAAGACATGTTAGCTTCATCAAAAGACACATGGACAGATTCTTCAATTTTAAGGGATGATTTGTTGAAAACCCTATAGGCCTTGCTTACTTGGGAATATCCTAGAAAAATCCCTTCTTCAGCCTTAGCCTCAAATTTTCTAATGTATCTTTTGTTATTAGTGTGGATGTAACATATGCAACCAAAAACTTTAAAGTAAGTGATTTTAGGTTTTTTTTCTTTAAGTAATTCATAGGGGGTCTTATGTCTTAGTTTATATATAAGACATCTGTTCAGGACATAGTTAGCTGTGTTTACAGCTTCTGCCCAAAAGGATAGAGGCATGTAAGCATCTACTAACAATGTGCCTGCAGCTTCAATGAGTGTCCTATTTTTCCTTTCAGCAACCCCATTTTGTTTGGAAGTTCTAGGAGATGAGAAGCACTGCCTGATACCTTCCTTCTCACAGAACTCATGCATAAGAAGAGACTCAAACTCTGTGCCATGATTACTTCTGATAAATGCAACATGAGTAGAGAACTCAGTCTGTATGGTCCTGAGAAAATCTGTAAGAACTTTGAATGTATCTGACTTAGCTCTCAGAAAGGCTACCCAACTGAATCCGGAGAAATCATCAACAATGACTAAGGTGTAAGACTTCCCTCCTAGGCTTTGTGAAAGTCCACCTAGTGTCAACTACCTTCACCTATGGGGGGGGGGAATAGGTGACGTGCAGCGTTTTTGCGGAATTTAGAATTGTACCTGCACAAGAAAACAAAACAGCACAGCAAAGAAGGTACACAAGCTATTTATAGTGGTTCCCCGATTTGGGTACATCCACTTTCCCCCTTCGACCTATCTCCCAACAAGGGACGACTCGGTCACTTCACCAACAGGATTGAAATCCAATCCTTGCACTATCGGAAGGAACCCTTCCACACGTAGGAGTCAACACTCCCACAACACAGGTTGCACCCAACCCTTATAACAAGGAACCAACGTTACTTTACAACAAAAATGAAACTAGAATGTATAAGAAATACAAACAACTTTTGGAGACTAAGGTATCCCTCTTCGTTCGATGACGTGTTCTTGAAGTCAACGAAGAGTCCATAACACTAGATCTCTCTTGGAGAGAATCTCCCCGAAACCAGCGGCGGCAAGAGGGGCGGCGGCTCGGTTCTCAGGATCGGCGGCGACAACGGTGTGTGGCTGCAGTACTTTGGAGATTCAAACTTCGTAGCAAAGCTAGCAAGGTCTTCCAACGATCACACTAGGATCGATCGTCTCGATCGATTTGGACGGGGAAGGTTCTCCCGATCAACAAATCAAGAGACAAAGGATCTCTGGTTAGACGCGTGAGACGCTATGCTTGGCTAAGCTTCTGTCGCCGGGAGATCTGGAAGAAACCACGATCAAGGTCGGCGAACAACCTGTACAAGCGGCGACGGCGGCGGAGCAGGTTTCGCGATTTAGGTCAAAGGTCGGCGGCTCAGCTTCGTCTTTTTCTATGTGTACATCTGTTCAAAAATACGCGTGTATTTATACACCCGAATACTCCTAAATGACCGTTGTGGGTCCCACCAGAAGAAACCCTAAAAGCGGTTCAAAATAGAGCCTTAACATTTGATCTGGTCCAGTGGGATCCAGAAAATTGCCCAAGTCAAAATCAGCGAGAATCGAAGGTGATTCTCGTCGAATCGGCGAGAATTAAAGGTGATTCTCGTCGATTCGTCGAGAATCAAAGGTGATTCTCGTCGATGTTGACTTGTTTGCACGCTCTGATTTAGCCGGATAGAGACGGCGAGAATCAGCCAGTGATTCTCGACGATTCGGCGAGAATCACTAGTGATTCTCGCCGAATCGGCGAGAATCACTTGGTGATTCTCGTCGATTATGACTTAGCGCCAGAGTCGCATGCTTTGATGTAGCCGGATAGAGATGGAGAGAATCAGACAGTGATTCTCGACGATTCGGCGAGAATCACTTGGTGATTCTCGTCGATTCACACTTAGACGATTTTTCGTCTTTCCACCCATGAGCTGCTCTTTGACCCATCCTTGCTCCTTGTCTGCTCTTGCAATATCACAGCCCTGTACTTGAAAATAAGTACACTCCAATAGAGAGAGTGCACGTAGGCCAACACACTGATCTGCTCAACGAGGGATTACGTTGCGCAGACCCGTGTATATTGACCTACTGCACCCTGACATTGGTGTGCACTTAGCGTGGAATAACTGCAAGCACAACTTAAAAGGTTTCATCAAATACATTGTGAATTCATCTTAGCTTGACAGGAGGCTTCGTCAAATCCGGGTAATTGTGGACACATTACCCAACAATCTCCCCCTATTTGACGAAGCCAAAATCCTACTAGCTAAGATGAATGCCACCATCCAGATAATATATACATCATATAGAATTTAAAAATGCGGCACAAGGAAATAGAAGCAAACAGATCAAAGCTTGAGTCAATAATAAATTCATATACATATATATATATATATATATATATATATATATATATATATATATATATATATATATATATATATATATATATATATCCCAAGATTGTTTATATAACAATAAGAAAAGATAGAAGTGTTCATGAGACAATGACAAGCTATAAATTTCTGTCTATTGATCTTTGGCTAGGTCATCCTTATGTTTTTGAGCCAAAAACTTCTTTCTTTGCCTCTCAACGTACTCCTTGGGCTTTGGATAGTATCTGGGAGGAGGAGCTTTATCTGCCGCAGTGTTGGTCCTGAAGAAGATGTTCCGTTTAGCTTCATACGTCTTGTGCAGCTCCCACTCATGCTGGCTGTATACGTCGTTCCGATTGATTTCCCCTTTTTCTTGTAGCCAGAATGTGTCCAAGATGATACTCTTTGATACCGAACTCCACCTTTCGTTCCTTACTTCCTCCTCCTTCAATCTGATTCTCTTTTCAGCTTGCATTTCCTTTGATGTCCCTTATTGAGATTTTCTCTTGTCCCTAGCTTTGCTAGGGCTCCTTGGTCAAACATTGCCATCAGTTTTGCCTTGGAGGTGGCCCTAGCAGCCCTATGAGCATCAGCTTCACTTAAAGGAGCTTCTTTAGCACTGGCTCCCTCATCAGCCGCAGTATTAATTTCAGGAGCAGGAGTACCCTCGGGATTTTCAGGGATGTTAGCGCCTAACGCTTGTTTGAGCATCCACCAGCAACTGTCATAAACATATGTGTTTGACTGCTCAAAGTTTTTGATTATGATTTCTTGAAGCTCGGCCATCTTAGTTGTATATTCTTTCTCCCCCTTTTTGGCTTCGAATGCAATGGAGTTTGCATAAGAATGCAGTGACTCATCAATGTGCTTTGTAGTCCTGGAGAACTCGGTAACCAAGTCTTGTTGATTGGTGTTAAGAGTCACCATATTGCCATCAAACTTTTGAATGTTATTTGCTACGACATGAGCATTCTGATTTACTATTGCGAGAGTATCAGTGTTCCTTTTTAATCCGTCCATAAGAAGAGTTACAGCTTGGCCGGCCGCTGTATACTTGTCTTCAAACTTCTTTTCCATCACGTCTAGTTTGTGATTGATCTCCACCACGTTCTTGAGCATGAGATTCTCAGATTTCTTAATTCTTTTTAACATTTTATTTTGAGCTTTCTCAAAAGATGCTTTGAGCTCATCCACGATACCTTGAATAACATTCATGGTGTTATTGGCTAGATCAGCTCGTAGTGGATGATCCTGAGGCATTCCTTGGCCTTGCTCTTCAGCAGATGCACTTGTAGAGCTGGACATGAGCACAGTCTCTAAGGGGGGAATACTTGCAGCCTCTGTAGATTTCTCGGAAGTACTAAGCAGTCTCTGTTGAGAGGGATCCCCCTCCACTGTTGCACCAATGTTCTCAGGAACGATCTCAGGAGCGTGCTTGTCAGATGGAACTTCAGTGATGTCCTGAGGCTCCAATGCTTCCTGTCCCACATTTCCTTCTTCCTCATCCTTATCATCCATGAAATCATTCTCAGCTGCATCGTCTTCCAAACCTTCCTCAGCAGTCTCCTCTACATCACTTCCGACACCTAGATCGTTCAGATTCAGGGCCGCCTCATTTTCCATCACAGCTTCACTTTCTTCTTGTAGATCTGCAACTGCATCTCTAGCTATCTGAGAGATGCCAGATATGACGTTAGCAGAAGCGGGTAGAGGCTCCCCCTCAATTCCTGCAGTCAGTGCATCAGGAATTTCACTGGGGATTACTAAGGAATCAGCCACAGTTCCGTCCTCGGCTGGAGATACTTCTTGTTGTTCTACCACGGCAGCCTGCCCAATGCGTCTCTCCCATCTGTCAAATACGCTCGAGTCCATTTTCTTCAAGTAATGCAGTGGAACTCCTTTACTCATGTCATACCTATCTCCGTTTAACTGATTGAGATATAGACTGATGATTCAGCCAAAGCTAGGAGATCTGAGACTGTCCTTTATCTTCTCAAAAAGCAATGCCCCCCAGTTGAATCTTTTTCTGCAAACAATTGCCACAAGGATCTTGAACATGTCCGCAGAGATGTGGTCATGAGAGCCTGGTTTGCATATGAGTACTTTCCCAATGATGTCTGACAGAAGTTTCCCCTCCTCATTCATATCCTTTCGCTTTATCGATCTAGTTCCTCGAGCGAGTCCATAGAATAATAATGTCCTGGTTTTATCCTGTTCCTCCAGATAATCCTCGTGCGCAGAGCTAGTGAGCTGCAAATATTGGGTCAGCTTGCTTGCAGACATCTTGATCTTTGCCCCTGCAACCTTGCTCTTGATGAGAGAGTCTTCATTCCGGAGTTTGGCGGTTGCGAAGAACTCCATCACTTCCTTGTCCAAGATTTTACAGGGGTGCTCCAGTATGAATGAGAGTCCAGCCTCTTCAAGCATGATAATGATGTTTCTGAATTCATCAGAAGCATGTGAGAGCCCTGTTCGAACCAACTCACAACCAGTGACCAGGCCGGCAGTTGTCCTTGGAGCCATTGCAAGACTGAAATCCCAAGACTACGCCTAATCAGGAATCAAGAGGGAAGCTACACTAACAGTAAGTCACTGTAAGGGTGAGAAAGTGGTTACCCAAGAGCGTAGAAGGTGAGAATCGACGGAAACGACGGGAAACCGAAAGATGATTGCGACGTTGGTTGATCGAACCCACCGAGACTTGGACGAACGCCCTGGACGCAAGAGGAGTGATCTACGGAGGGAAGAATCGGCGAGTTGCCTGCTTGATATCAACGGAAGAGAAAGCGGGATTCCTGCGGTGGTCGACAGAAGGGGAAGAGTCGGCGAGTTTCCTTCGGCGAGTTTCCTTCGGCGAGTTTCCTTCGTTAAGTTTCCTGCGGAATATGAAGGGTCGGCGGGATTCCTTTGCGATATCGACCGGTTTAACAGGGTTTTAATGGGGTTTCCGTGTGAAGAGCGAGATGCTAAGGATCGGTGGGAATTTGTCTAAGTCAAAATTGAAGGGATTCTTTAATAGGAATCTACGGGTTAAGAGGCATGCAGGATTCTCGAAGTCTTCTGATGTCAAGTCAATTTAAAAATCGTCTAAATATATATATATTTCTTAAAGCCAATCTATTTAGGATTTGAACCGGGCATTTCCATACATTTCTTGATGTCAATTGTTAGTTGTCGAGATTTCCAATGATGTATCTTCGTTAGTTTTCAGTGAACTGATTTACGCCTGTAGATGTTAGTTCTCGAATCTACCAGTGGAATTACCGATAAATCTTCATTGATGTATCTAAGGTTTAAGTTTACCGTGTTAACCTATCCTTAGGTGTACACACATATATGTGTATATATATATATAAATATATATATATATGTAAATGTCGAGACAATATGACTCAAGTCTTGGAGCTGATCAAAAATACCTGGGATTATGAGAGTTATCATTTAGCCCCTCTGGTTAAAACATACCAGGTGCTCAATGTGAGTATGCCCATGTAGATATCACTTCTGTTATTCCAGATGCTTGTTCCAATTCATTCTTGAAACATCTACTGTCTAGTTCCCATCATATTTACGGGAACCTAGACTACCCTGCAAAAGAGAGTTACTTTACCTTAGGAACCCAATACATATTGGGTCCTAGGTTCTTGTTAGCATAAACACTCGAATGCCTTCCCTCAGAAATCCTGTCAGGAAGACTACCTCTGCCCAGAAGATGTGGATAGGCCCTTGCCCTTGACACAGAGGGGTTGTGCCAACAGTCTATGGCAAAGTGTCCCACCTTGCCACAGCACCAACATGTGTGAATGTTGTATATCTGTTTCTGACCTGATCTAGTGACTGAGGTAGTCATGAGCCTAGGTCCAAACGAGATAGATCTGGATCCTCTCCCAAAATTTCCTCTTCCACCGTGACACGTGGAAGGGTGAAGGAATGCATGTAGCGAGCGTCACGAGGCCTGGGAGGTGGTGCCTTCCTTTCAGTCAGCCCCCTTCCTGAGGCCCCATGAGAACTTACAGCATGACTTCTAACCTCCCTTTCCTGTGTCCTTGGGTTGAGAGAAGAGTTCTGAGAGCTGATACCAGCAGATTCATGCCGAGTAGGGGCAGTGGCCGAGAATACAAAGGGCTCAGAATGAGCCTTAGGTATTCTCTCATGGGTGGCCATGACGGCCCTTGCACTATGGATGTCTCCACATGAGGACAGATCACCCTTGCAGTGACCACGATTATTCCTGTGATCATACCTGAGTTCCTGGCAGAGGCTCCCCCTAGATGCACGAGCCTGGAGCTTCGGTAGTCTTCATTCCTCATAGTTTAGCATCCCCAATTCAGTTTTGAAAAGACTGAACTTGGCTTCGTCTAAGGGCTTTGTGAAAATGTCTGCAATCTGCTTGTCCGTGGGGACATAATAAAGAGAGATGTCCTTGTTCTCCACGTGCTCCCGAATGAAGTGGTAGCGCACTTCAATGTGCTTCGTTCTGCTGTGCGATACCGGATTGTTGGCAATAGCAATTGCACTGGAGGAGTCGCAGTACATTGGTACTTCCTTGAACTGAAGGTCGTAGTCGGCTAACTGGTTTCTGATCCAAAGGAGTTGTGCGCAATAGCTGCCTGCCGAGATGTAGTCAGACTCTGCTGTGGAGGTAGCTACACAATTCTGCTTCTTGTTGTTCCATGAGATAAGCCTTCTTCCGAGGAATTGACACGTCCCGAAAGTGCTTTTTCTGTCATCCCTACTTCCTGCAAAATTAACATCTGAAAAACCTATTAGCTCGACATCATTGTTTCTCGGGTACCACAAGACAAGATTGGGAGTACCTTTAAGGTATCTTAGAATTCGCTTTGCAGCGACATAGTGAGATTCCTTAGTGTTCACCTGATATCTGGCACAGACACATGTGGAGAACATGATATCCGGTCTACTGGCAGTAAGGTAGAGCAGGGATCCAATGATGCTTCTGTATTTGGTTTCATCGAAAGGTTTACCTTTCTCATCCTTATCCAGAGACATAGTGGATCCCATTGGAGTTCTCATAGAGGTTGCATTCTCCATACCGAATTTCTTGAGGAGTTCATTTGTGAACTTCGTCTGAGAGATGAAGATTCCATCCTCAGACTATTTCACTTGAAGTCCCAAGAAATACTTTAGCTCTCCCATACTGCTCATTTCAAACTTTCCTTGCATAAGTTTAGAAAACCTTTTGCAAAGATTGTTGTCCGTTGAGCCGAATATAATGTCATCGACATAGATTTGCACTAGCAAAATCTTGCCTTTGACTTCCCTGAGAAACAATGTCTTATCTATTTTACCTCTAGAGAATTTGTTCTCAAGAAGAAAACTAGATAAAGTCTCATACCAAGCTCGTGGAGCTTGTTTTAAGCCATATAGAGCTTTATTAAGAAAATATACATGATCGGGATAAGTAGGATTGACAAAACCCGGGGGTTGAGCGACGTATACTTCCTCTTTCAGGTCTCCGTTCAAGAATGCTGATTTCACATCCATTTGATAGACTGTGAATCCTTTGTGCGAAGCATACGCCAGGAACAATTTGATTTCCTCGAGCCTTGCCACTGGTGCAAAGGTCTGGTCGAAGTCAATCCCCTCCTCCTGTCTGTAACCTTGAGCCACCAGTCTGGCCTTGTTCTTTATGATGACACCATGTTCATCCAGTTTTTTTCTGAAGATCCACTTGGTGTCAATCACATTCTGCTTGTGTGGTGTGGGAACCAGCGTCCAAACGTTGCATCGTTCGAATTGATGTAGTTCATCTTGCATGGCCAAAATCCATGCCGCATCTTTGTTCACCTCGTCGAACGTCTTTGGCTCAACCTGTGACAGGAAGCTAAGATGCAAAATCTCGTTAATAGTACCTCTTCGAGTTCTGACACCGTCACGAGGATCTCCGATGATCTGATCTCTAGGATGATCCCTCACGTGCCGGAGCTCTAAAAGTCTGGCGTCTGGATCTTCGACTACTTCTTGGGCTTCTCCTTCTTCTAGGAGATTTGTTCCATTTTGATCTTCAACATTCCCAGTTGACGTTGAGGTGGAAACTTTGACGTACTTAGGAGTTTCATCTTTAGCGGTCTCATCGAGACTCAGCTGTTCAAGTCGTGCACCTGCATCTTCAAGAATACCACTGGAAGAATTGCTGTTAAGCAAACTTCCTTCATCAAATACAACATTAATTGATTCTTCTACCACTAGGGTTTTCTTATTGAAGACCCTATATGCCCGACTGTGGGAACAATAGCCCATGAATATGCCTTCGAAGCATTTTTCACCAAATTTAGTACGCGGGTACTTCCCATTATTCAGTACATAGCATCTGCAACCAAAGATCCTCAAGTAGGACATGGTTGGTTTCCTGCCTCTCAGTAGCTCATAAGGCGTCTTACGATGATGCTTGTTGATCAATGCTCGATTTTGTACATGACAAGCTGTATTGACAGCCTCTGCCCATAAGTATTCTGGGAGAGAAGCGTCTTTCAACATTGTCGTGCAGGCTTCAATGAGAGTTCTATTTCTCCTCTCCGCAACTCCATTTTGCCGAGGAGTGCGCGGGGAGGAAAACTCATGAAAGATACCTTGTTTTTCACAAAACTCTGTCATAGCACCATATTCGAATTCTGTTCCATGATCACTTCTGATTTTGACCACTGGGCAGTTAAATTCGTTCTGAACCTGCTTGACAAAACTAGTGAAGATGTCAAACGTATCCGACTTTCATTTTAAGAAGAACACCCATGTAAACCGAGAATGATCATCAACTATCACTAGCGTATAGGACTTGCCTCCCAAGCTATGAACTTGCATTGGACCAAACAAGTCCATATGTAGAAGGTAAAGACATCGGGAAGAGTCTTTGTCTGCAATGCTCTTAAAGGTAGCCCGAGTCTGTTTGCCCATCTGGCATGCAGGACAGGGGCTATCTTTGATGCACTTGATAACGGGAGCATCCCTTACTAAGTTTTTAGAAAACAGCATACTAATTGTTTTGAATTTAATATGTGCCAATCTCTTGTGCCATTGTTCACAAAGAGATGCACTGCCTGTTGCCACAAGGCATACGGGGGTTGATGAATCTAAACTGAGAAAATTTAAGCATAAGATATTTCTGCTCCTAATGCCTGTTAATACCGTCTCAGAAGAGGCACATGATATTATCAGACATTTATCCTTGCAGAACTTAACGTCATAACCTTTGTCACATAACTGACTTACACTGATCAGGTTATGGTTTAACCCTTCAACATAAGCCACGTCGGTGATAGAGATTATACCGTTGGAAATCATACCGTAACCTCTGGTGACTCCTCGATCTGACCCTCCAAAGATGACTTTGGGTCCATTCTCGACTGGAGTGTAATCACACAGCAGGCTTCTTGTCCCAGTCATATGCCGGGAGCATCCACTGTCCAAGTACCATATTGGCATTTTGGTGGCCTTTGGATATTCCTGCAAAACAAAATTAATTTCCCTTAGGAACCCAATCGAACTTGGGTCCTAGATTCCTGGTTAACATACTCCCCCTCGGTTGGTTAACCTTACGAGTGGTCGGCCTCGCAGTGCTAACATAGGGAGTCTCGTTATACCTTGGATTAAACCAACAATCCACGGCAAAGTGACCGACTTTGCCACAACACTAACAGTCAAATTTGTTGTACCTCTTCCTAGGCTCCTGCCTTACCCTGGGAATGGTGGGTACAGCCGGGGCCTTGGATCTGGAGGTGGAGGCCTCATAGTGATTGCAGTCACATGACTTCTTCACCTTCTGTTTCTTCAGTATAACAGGCTTGGCTCTTGGTGCCTGCTTTCCATTATGGCCGCTAGAGAATTGACCATAATTTCCCATGTGGATTTCCTCATAAGGTGCCTTGAAGGCACTCTCATCGAAGTTGCGGGGAAAAGTCCAACCATCATATCGGCTCTTTGGCTTTGTAACCGAGGGCCGGAAATGATGACCAAAGGTTGATTCAAAGTCATGTTGGTTGCAAGGAAAGCTAGGTTTTCTGAACGCAACAGGACTGAGCGGAGCCTTTCCCTTTTCAGCAGCAGAGGCCTTCTTGGCGGCCTTAATTTTCCTCTGGTTCCTGTTTCTCCTAGATGAGGAACCAGATACCCCTACACGCCCCAAGCCAGCTCCTTTGGCCTGAGCAGAGAAGGTATCAACCACTGGAAGAACGTTTTTTGCCATAGAGAAGCTCTTGACGATCTTCCTTTTTGCCGCAAGTTGTTCTTCCAACTTGTTGACTTCCTCCTGCTTAAGATCAAGGAGCTTAAGAGACTCTGAATGCTTTGAAGTCAGGTCTAGGTGCTCCTGTCGGAGAGAGATCAAACTGGTGATCTCTTCCCTTAGGGAGACACTCTCACCTTTAAGGAATTTCACTTCCTTTTTCTCAGCCTTCAATCTCTTACGGCACTCCTCGAAAGTGTTGACCAGAAGCTCATACTTCTCGAGGAGCTCCGCTTCCTGGGCCGAAAGGCTATCCTCATGGTCATCATCCTGAGACTCAGGATCAGAGTCAGAGTCGGAGAGAGGGGTGTGAGCTTTTACCTTCCCAATAAATGGGGGGCATTCTCCTTCTGAGTCGAAGCGACCCACCAGTCCGAAGTAGGCTTCCTCATCATCACTGGAGTCTGAGGAGTCAGATTCACTCAGTGTCTTTGGCTTTTTGGCGATGTAGCTCCTCTCGTTCTTCTTATCTCTAGAAGACTTGTGCTCCTCTCCCTTCCCCTTTTCTCTCTTGCCTTGGCGGCAGCCGACCACGACGTGTCCTGGCTTATTGCATCCAAAACAAATAATGTCAGAGGAGCGATGTTTGTTCGGTTTAGAAGCATACCTGTCAGAAGAATAATTTTTCTTCTGATGCCTGGAGGAGGAGCCGTCTCTCTTCCTTTGATTCCTCATCTTGAGGAACTTCTTGAATTCTCGGGTGATGAGGGAGAAATCTTCCTCAGACAACTCTGAGCCGGAGGAGCATGGCTCGGAGTCCTCCTCCTCATCCTTTTTCCTGCCATGGTATGAAACCGCACCCTTGCCCTTCCTGGAGTGAATGGCTATTAGGGCAACAGTCTTTTCCTTGGCTGCAGCCTTCTCTGCTTCTTCTTCTGCTTTCCTGGTGTTCAGTTGAAGCTCATAGGACATCAGCTTCCCAAACAGAATTTGCGGGTCTGTTTCAGCTAGTGTGCCAAACTCTCGGATGGCGCAGATCTTTGTGTCCCATTCCTTAGTAAGGGACCTAAGGAATTTATCATTAAGTTCACCATCAGTGAACACTCTTCCATATCCTTTGAGGGCATTGACAATCTTGAGGAAGTTCTCGAAGGTGACTCCGATCTCTTCCTTAAGCCCTTGTCTGAAGGCCTCATATTTCTGGTTCAGAAGGGATCTCCGATCATCCCTCACTTCATCAGTGCCCTCCATTAGGATAATCAGGCAGTGCCAGATCTCCTTTGTTGTCCTGCAGTTGCAGAAGTTCTGCATCATTGAGTCATCGACCGCGCTGACCAGAATGTTCTGAGCCTTCTTGTCAAGTCCCACCAGCACCATCTCGTCCTTGTCCATTTCAGAAATTTTCTTTGGCACTTTCTTGGTAGGATCAATGGTGGAGACCTTAGTGGGGACATAAGGTCCCTCCTCCACCATCATGAAGAGTCGAGGATCAACTGCTTCCATGTAGAACCTGATCCTTTCCTTCCAGATAGGAAAGTTGAGCCTGGTGCACACTGGGATCTTGCCTGTGTACTTGAGCCCGTCCATAGTAGATGTTTGCCTTCTTCTTGACACTAGCGGCAGGATTCTACTCAAGGTGTGAACCTTTTTGATGAGTAACCTTACTCTGATACCACTTGAAAGTCCACCTAGTGTCAACTACCTTCACCTATGGGGGGGGGGGGAATAGGTGACGTGCAGCGTTTTTGCGGAATTTAGAATTGTACCTGCACAAGAAAACAAAACAGCACAGCAAAGAAGGTACACAAGCTATTTATAGTGGTTCCCCGATTTGGGTACATCCACTTTCTCCCTTCGACCTATCTCTCAACAAGGGACGACTCGGTCACTTCACCAACAGGATTGAAATCCAATCCTTGCACTATCGGAAGGAACCCTTCCACACGTA
The DNA here is from genome assembly GCA_039583875.1 of Platanthera guangdongensis. Lineage (NCBI taxonomy): Eukaryota > Viridiplantae > Streptophyta > Magnoliopsida > Asparagales > Orchidaceae > Platanthera > Platanthera guangdongensis. Next base: position 135,991,073 of record CM077166.1, on the reverse strand, counting down.
GGAGTCAACACTCCCACAACACAGGTTGCACCCAACCCTTACAACAAGGAACCAACGTTCCTTTACAACAAAAATGAAACTAGAATGTATAAGAAATACAAACAACTTTTGGAGACTAAGGTGTCCCTCTTTGTTCGATGACGTGTTCTTGAAGTCAACGAAGAGTCCACAACTCTAGATCTCTCTTGGAGAGAATCTCCCCGAAACCATCAGCGGCAAGAGGGGCGGAGGCTCGGTTCTTGGGATCGGCGGCGACAACGGTGTGTGGCTGCAGTACTTTGGAGATTCAAACTTCGTAGCAAAGCTAGCAAGGTCTTCCAACGGTCACACTAGGATCGATCGTCTCGATCGATTCGGACGGGGAAGGTTCTCCCGATCAACAAATCAAGAGACAAAGGATCTCTGGTTAGACGCGTGAGACGCTATGCTTGGCTAAGCTTCTGTCGCCGGGAGATCTGGAAGAAACCACGATCAAGGTCGGCGAACAACCTGTACAAGCGGCGACGGCGGCGGAGCAGGTTTCGCGATTTAGGTCAAAGGTCGGCGGCTCACCAGAAGAAACCCTAAAAGCGGTTCAAAATAGAGCCTTAACATTTGATCCGGTCCAGTGGGATCCAGAAAATTGCCCAAGTCAAAATCAGCGAGAATCGAAGGTGATTCTCGTCGAATCGGCGAGAATCAAAGGTGATTCTCGTCGATTCGTCGAGAATCAAAGGTGATTCTCGTCGATATTGACTTGTTTGCACGCTCTGATTTAGCCGGATAGAGACGGCAAGAATCAGCCAGTGATTCTCGACGATTCGGCGAGAATCACTTGGTGATTCTCGTCGATTATGACTTAGCGCCAGAGTCGCACGCTTTGATGTAGCCGGATAGAGACGGCGAGAATCAGACAGTGATTCTCGACGATTCGGCGAGAATCACTAGTGATTCTCGCCGAATCGGCGAGAATCACTTGGTGATTCTCGTCGATTCACACTTAGACGATTTTTCATCTTTCCACCCATGAGCTGCTCTTTGACTCATCCTTGCTCCTTGTCTGCTCTTGCAATATAACAGTCCTGTACTTGAAAATAAGTACACTCCAATAGAGAGAGTGCACGTAGGCCAACACACTGATCTGCTCAACGAGGGATTACGTTGCGCAGACCCGTGTATATTGACCTACTGCACCCTGACATTGGTGTGCACTTAGCGTGAAATAACTGCAAGCACAACTTAAAAGGTTTCATCAAATACATTGTGAATTCATCTTAGCTTGACAGGAGGCTTCGTCAAATCCGGGTAATTGTGGATACATTACCCAACACTTTGTACTGCAATGGGTCCAAAAAGATCCACATGAAGCATATACAATATCCTAGGTGAATCACTTTTATTAATGGATTTGAAACTAGTTTTAGTTTGCTTGCCTAATTGACAAGCCCTGCATAGGCTTTCCTTCTTGTAGCGGCCAGAAGGTAAACCTCTAACAAGGTTGTCTTTAGATAACCTAGATATGTTCTTAAGGTTTACATATCCTAGCCTTTTGTGCCATAAATCATTTTTGTTACTAGTGATATTGAGTAAACAAATATCAGTTGTGACAGAAATGAAATCTACTAAATATATGTTTCCTTGTCTAAGTTCAATTAAAACAGTTTGGTTTTTATCATTTATAATATAGCAAGAGGTAGAGTTGAAATGTACCTGATAACCTTTATCACATAATTGACTTATGGATATAAGGTTATGTTTAATTCCTCTTACATATGTCACCTTTTTGAAGGTCACTGCTCCAATGCTTACTCTTCCATACCCTTCTGACTGACCACTCTTTGAGTCTCCAAATATCACCTTTGGTCCTAGCTTGGACTTATAGCTGGAGAGATTTGCTTTGCTGCCAGTCATGTGCTTGGAGCAGCCACTGTCCAGGTACCAGGTCTGACTTAACCTTGGACAGCTCTTCACCTATACCTGCATTAAAAAATAAAGCTCAATTGTTCTTGACCCAGGTTACCTTGGGTCCTTGGTTTGGCTGAAAAGAAAAACTAGAAATGACTGATAAGGCAGGTTGAGACTTATACCCTAGAGGGTGATATCTCCTAGGTGGAATTACCCAATCAGCTACTGGATTAAATGTCTTGTTAGCTGTTTTAAAATTTCTATAGGAGAAGTGATTTATATTTGGTCGTTCTGGGATCGACGAATTATTGTGAGTTCGTCGACCAGAGTTCTACGAATGGGGATGAGATCGTCGACCTCCACTCAGAGAATGACCATGGTCATTTTCTGCGTCCCACGTTCGTCGACCTCTGCTCGACGAACCGTACACATTTCATCGATCGCAGTAGGACGAATAATTATTTCTGAAGTTTGCGTTCAGCATTTGTTGATCGGGGTTCGACGAACTTGCATGATTTCGTCGATCTAAGTACGACGAATTCTGCTGAACTTGGTTTTTAACAGCTTTCTTCTGTTTTGTGTTTCTATTGTCTAGGGGATTTGACTTGTTTTCTGACATGGGTTTTTCTGTTAGTTTCTCTTTACCATTAGCAGTGATAAACTATATGGGAGTAGAAAGTATATTCTTCTTTATTATGGGGGGTAAACCTGATGAAGCACCCAAGCCCAGCCTGCCATTTAATCTGGAATTTACTGTGCTTGTGATATCCATCAGATTGAGGCTTCTCCCATTGAGAGATTGCTCAAGTTGTTTTGCCTCACATAATTCAGATTTTAACTTGATTATCTGTTCATTAGCTAGTGTCAATTGGTCAGTTAGTTTTCTATTTTCTGTGCTGACAGATTCAAGGTTTTCTAGTCTAGTCCTCAAGGTTTTTATTTCTTTCTCTGAGTTTATTAGATCCATGCACATAGTTTTAAATTCTATTTTAAATAAGTCAGAATTGAAATCAAAACTAGAAATCACCTGATCAGCCTCTGAGTCTGAGGCACCTTCATCTTCAGAATCCTCTTCTGATCTACAGTTCCTTTTGGAGGCATCTATTGCCATTAGACACACCTCCTTGGATCTGGCTTCTTCCTCTTCTTCACTAGAGCTGGAGGAGGATGTTTCCACTTCTATGTCACTCCAGGACTCAGCAACAAATCCTTTGTCTTTCCTTTTATATTTGTTGGAGGAGGGTCTGCTGCTTTGTTTTCTTTTGGAATCCTTGTCCCTGCCCTTGTCCTTTTTCTGATTCTCTGGGCATTCTGAAATATAGTGCCCAGGCTTTCTGCATCCAAAACACACAACCGCCTTAGTTGGTGTCTTGTCATATTTGGGCTTATCATCCTGCTTGGATGATTTTCTCCTAAAGTCCTTTCTTGCCATTTTGTAGAATCTTTTGGCAAAAAGACTCATTAACTCTTCATTGGATGTAGATGTTTCATTGTCTTCAGAAGCTTTGAGGGCCAAGCTGTGCTACTTCCTAATTGGGGTAGTTGCCTTCTGTTCTGCTGCCTCTCTTGATTTGACAAGCTGCTCATATGAGTTCAGCTTGCCTAACAGAGATTCTATTGAAATCTCATTGTGGCTTCTGGCTTCTTTGATTGGCCAGATTCTGGAATCCCATGAACTGGGGAAACACATCAGTATCTTGTCATTCACCTCAGTTAAGGTTATGTCCTTGTCAAGAGTCTTGAGTTCACTGATGATTGAACTTAATCTATTGTACATCTCAGCCACAGATTCTGTCTCATCCTTTTTGAAATTCTCATAGAGAGAAATGAGACTGGATCTCCTATCCTTTCTTTCATCAGCTGATCCTGCTACGATTTGGTTGAGAGAGTCCCAAATGGCCTTGGCTGAGGTGCACTCAGCCACCTTCTGAAATATGTCATCTGACATTATTTGGGCCAGAATATTCATAGCCTTTGCATCAGCCATCTTGGATTTCTTATAGGCTTCAGTATTGTCTGGAGGTGGTACTGCACTCAGATTAGTTGATGTGCTGACAAAAGTTGTAGGAGCTGGAGGAATACCTGTTGAAATGACAGAAAAAATATCCTCATCAATGGAGTTCATATATAATCTAATTCTTGCCTTCCAGATGGCAAACTTATTAAGATTGCACACTGGAGGTCTGATGCTTGTATAATCCTTGTTTTGGGCCATGTTTGTGAGAAGGATAAGTCCAATAACAGAATAAAAACAAATAGATCTAACTAAGGGATCTTTGGGTTCAGTTGTTAGCCTGTACAACCAATCAGGTATGGTAATTTAACCAACCTGGAATATGTGGTATTATTAACCAACCTCGCTTTGATACCAATTGGAAGTGCAGCTAGATCTGATATACTCTATAGGGGGGTGCATAGAGTATATGGTGATTTTAAAACTTTTACAACTGCTATTGTATTTTAGGTGTGTGTGTAGGGAAGCAAATACAATAAACCAAGATGCAGCAATTATCTAATCACAGCACATTCACAGAGCAAGGCCAGAAAATAATATGGAAAAGAAAACAACCAGACGACACAAGAATTTTATAGTGGTTCCCCAAATCTGGGTAGTCCACTCTTCTACCACCCTAGTAGGAATGCACTGCAGGAAGGGGTTAATAAGGTGTCCTGGCACCAATGGGGTTTTGATCAGGTTCCCAAAAACCAAACCCTCAAGTCTTTTAGAGGGAGACTTGCAACCAGAATAATTTTGAAGGGAATTAAAACCCTGTACAGAGGTGGAGTGAGAGGGTGATGAGGTCTTCTCTCTCTCAAGTCAAATGAGAAGACTTGTGGATTGTTGTTTAGTAGCTTTGCTCCCCCTGAGATGTAGAAGGAGTCAGGAAGAATGCTGGAGCACTGCTTCAGGGTGATAGGTCTTCAAAGACCTAGAATTCCAGGTCCAGAGAAAGTCTCCAGGAACTTCTTGTGACTGATATGAATGTGTTGTCTTTGAAGTTATCCTGAGTGAAAGCAGATGAAAAAGACTCTTGATATTGATGTAGTGTTCTTCTTCTTCTCCTTCTTCTTGATCAGTTTGTCTCTGGGCCAAGAATGAATTCCTTTTTCTTTTTGTTGTCTGAATCACTGTCTATCTTTTTCTTGTTGTTGTGTGTTGAATGTCACTGTATTACTGACTGTTTCTGTATATCTCTATCTCTCATAAGAAACATTCGAATTTTGAATATAGAGCAGTAATGACAGATAACCTGGAAAGGAAGCAGCAATTAATTATTTCCCCAACTGTTTCCATGGGAAAATGGTATGTAATAATCCAGGATTAACTGCGCATTCTAACGGTAGTATTCTGTGAAGAACTGCCATTAAATGTTCAGGAATCAGCGCCATGGAATGAGACAGGAACGGAAGAAGACCTAGTCTGGAATCGTCGACCGAAGAACATAATTCGTCGAGCTGAGTTTTGAGTTCGTCGAGCTGAGCTGAGTTCGTCGAGCTGAGATGAGTTCGTCGAGCTGAGCTGAGTTCGTCGAGCTGAGAACCAAATTCGTTGACCTAAGAAAAGTTCTGGACTTGGACTAAATACTCTGCATCTGCTGAAATGCTGTGTCGACACAAAATGGTGTCAACAAATTGATCTTGGTGTCGACATAAATCCTCTGGTGTCGACATAAGCTGGTGTCGACTGAAATCCTGGTGTCGACATAAGCTGGTGTCGACTGAAGTCCTGGTGTCGACTGAAGTCCTGGTGTCGACACAAATTGTCTGGTGTCGACTCAAACCCTAAGTGTCGACACAGATTCTCTGAGTACAAAAATCATCGAGTAGAGATTAGCATTCGTCGACCTGAGAAGGTGTGAACTTGAGGTCCAAGTTCGTCGAGCTCAGAATATAATTCGTCGACCGAAGCACGAAGCTGGACTTAGAGAAATTCTGAAGTAGTCATGATAAGCTTGAGGTAGAATCCGGTGTTCGTCGAGCAAAGATCATAGTTCGTCGAGCTCAGCACTGCGAATTGTCTCACGATCGTCGAGTGCAGAACTCCCTTCGTCGAGCTGAGTTCGACGAACGTCGAACTCATTTCACTTAGTCTGAAAAATTGATAGATCTGGAGTTCCTGATGGTCTAGAGGAAGGCTGGTCCATCTGAAGTTGAGATAGAGGACTGTCCCAGACTCTAAGACATAAACTTGACCCATACTATACATGATGGGTCACATCCTAAGTCAGTGAACCTAGCCCAAATCAACTAGGGATCCAACACTACGCGTGCAGCTTGTTTCTTCTTTCCGCGACCTATTCTCGCGACTTGTTTTCTCTTCTGACCGCTGTTCTGTTCGCGCGACTTGTTTCTCCCTATTTGCGGCCTCTTGCTTCTTCTCTTTTCTAGCCGCTCTCCTCTACCGCTCTCCTTTTCTTTGTCTCCGCGACCTGTCCTTACGTCGCTGCGGCCTCTTCTCGCCATTCTCCTCTTCTTTGTCGGCGCGACCTGTTCTTAAGTCGTTGCACCCTGTTCTTAAGTCGCTGCGCCCTGTTCTAGCCGCTCTCCTCTTCTTTGTCGCCGCGACCTGTCTTTAAGTCGAGGCGGCCTTTTCTCTCCGCTCTCCTCTTCTTTGCCACCGCGACCTATCCTTAAGTCATTGTGGCCTGTTTCAGCTTCTTCTTCTTCTAGTCGCGACTTGTTTCTCCCGCTGCTCTCTTCTATGGCCTCCATCTCCTCCATGCAGTCCGCCTCGGTGGTCACCTCTTCTAGTAGTGCCCACGTTGTTACTCACGGCCAATGGTTGATCGTCTCTGGTGCTACCAATCATATGACGGGCAATCCTAAGTGTTTTTCTCATCTCGAAACACATGATCGGTTGCCTCCGGTGTTTGTTGTTGACGGCTCTTCATCTCCGGTGAATAGGACGGGGGTGGTTCAGGTCACTCCGTCTCTTCGTCTGGCGAATACCCTCTACGTGCCCCTGTTCCCTTGCAATTTATTATCGATAACTTCTCTATGCAAGCAATTACGGTGTTCCGTCACATTCACTTCTACTTCTTGTTCTTTTTAGGATCCGGACTCCCAACGGACGATTGCTACTGGGACTGAGAGTGGCGGCCTTTACTTCCTCGACAACGTTTTCGCTCTCTCCGCGTTTTCCTCCTCCTCTACAGATCTTCTCCAATGGCATCTTTGCCTTAGAGGAGCATGTCCAAGGCAAGCATCATCGCTCATCCTTCCCGCCAACGCAGAGTCGTGGCTCTTCCCGTCCCTTCGACCTCATTCACTCTGACGTGTGGGGTCCTGCTCCTACCCTCACCATCAGTCAGGGTAGTTCCTATTTTGTTACATTTATTGATGATTTCTCTCGGTGTACGTGGGTGTACCTTCTCAAGGATCGCTCTGAACTATTCTCTGTCTGGACACCCTTTTATTCTATGATCAAGACTCAGTTTGATACGTCTATTAAAATCCTTTGTTCTGACAATGCTAAAGAGTATCTTAGCCATGCTTTTTCTTCTTTTTGTATGCATCATGGTATTATTCGTCAAACTAGCTGTGTCTACACCTCCCAACAGAATGGGGTGGCGGAATGCAAAAAACGTCACCTCCTTGTGGCGCTCGCACTCTGCTGAGCCAAATGCATGTTCCTCGCTCCTATTGGGGCTATGCTGTCCTCCTCTCCTATTATCTCATCAACCGTATTCCCTCCACGTTTCTCTGCGGTGCCACCCCATTCTCCATTCTTTATCCCACCAAGAATCCTTTTCCCCTTACTCTGCGTATCTTTGGGTGCACCGCCTTTGTGCATTCTCCTGCTGCCACCCGTGACAAACTCTCCCCACAGGCCACTAAATGTGTCTTTATGGTGTACTCTACCACTCAGAAAGGCTATTGTTGCTTTGACCATGTTACACGTAAGTAGTTTGTCTCTGCGGATGTTATGTTCTTTGAAAATGCCTCTTACTTCTCTCTTGCTTCCTCCTCTACTCCTGCTGCTCCTACTTCTAAAACCAACCCATCTATTCCCTCTGCTCCTACTGATGTTTTGCCCTCTCCGCCGTCTCTACCCTCTCCACCATATCCACCCTCTCCACCATCTCCACCATCTCCACCCTCTCCTCCGTCGATTTCTCCCTCTTCTCCACAGTCGTCTCTCTCTACTCCCAGGCCAGCTCTCTCCACCACGGACGCTCTGGATACTGCAGAACCAGCTGCCCTGGATCTCCCCATTGCTCTTCGCAAAGGGGTTCGGGCATGTACCCAACACCCGCTTGCTGCAGTTGTTTCCTATGATCATCTTACCCCTTCTTGCAGAGCTTTTGCACTGACTATCTCGGCCACTGCCACCCCCCGTTCCTACCAGGAGGCCCTTACTATTACTTATTGGAAAGCTACCATGGATGAATAGATTGCTACTCTCACTGAACGGGGTACCTAGACCCTGGTTTCTCCTCCTTTCGGCAAAAATGTTGTTGGCTGTCGCTGGGTCTTTGTGGTGAAGTTCCTTCCCGATGGCAGTGTGGATCGTTATAAGGCTTGGCTTGTTGCCAAGGGTTTTATACAAACTTATGGGGTTGATTACTTTGACACTTTCTCTCTAGTTGCTCATCTCAGTACTATTTGAGTTCTTCTCTTTGTGGCTGTCAACCAGGATTGGCCCATTTCACAGCTGGATGTCAAAAATGTCTTTCTTTATGGGGATCTTTAGGAAGATGTTTACATGGAGCAACTTCCTGGTTATGTTGCTCAGGGGGAGACACGAGTATGCCAGCTAAAGAAGGCTATCTATGGCCTCAAGCAAAGTCCTTGTGCCTGGTTTGAAAAGTTTAGCGACATTGTTGTGGCCATTGGTTTTACAATAAGCTCAGCCGATCAATCCTTGTTCGTTCGGAAAACTGCCTCTGGTCTGGTAGTTCTTGCGGTTTATGTTGATGACATTCTTCTTACTGGCGATGATCATTATGGGGTAACGTTGACAAACAAACACCTCCGTCAGCACCTGGCCACGAAGGATATGGGCTCCCTGAAATACTTTATGGGAATTGAAATCTCTAGGAAGCCCAACTCTATGGTCCTTTCCCAACGGAAGTATGCTCTTGATCTTCAAAAAGAGGCAGGATTGACTGGTGCTAAACCTGCCCGTTCTCCTATGGCTATTGGGGAAGACAAAACTTGGACAGATGACTCGCCTCTTCTATCCAATCTTACGAAGTACCGGCGTCTGGTGGGCAAACTCATTTATCTCACGGTAACCAGACCCGACATCTCTTATGATATTGGCAAGGTGAGCCAGTTCATGCAAGCTCCTAGAGTGTAACACCCCAGTTTTGGAGAAAGGGTCGATTTGCATTTCTGGACAATTTCTGGTTTCTGGCAGGGGGCACACGGCCCGAGACACGGGCGTGTCCCAGGCCGTGTCAGGCCGTGTCGACGACTTGGCCGCGTGGTCGACACTTTATGCTCTTCGAAGTGTCGAGACAGGGCACACGGCCTGCGACACGGGCGTGTCGCAGGGCGTGTCGAGCCCGTGTCGACACTCGGCCCGGGGTGTCGACATTTTTGCTCGACCATGTGTCGAGACAAGGCAAACGGCCTAGGACACGGCCGTGTCCAAGGCCGTGTGGGTCTGTCGACGAGCTTCAGTCGACGATGTTCACTCGACGCGTGTCGAGTGTCGAGTGTCGAGACTAGGGCACACGGCCTGTGACACGGGCATGTCACAGGGCGTGTCCTGCTTGGTCGACGATCTTTGCTCGACGTTTTTCCGTGGTGTCGACACAAAGGCTGTCGACGAGTGTCGAGACTTGGCACACGGCTTGGGACATGGGAGTGTCCCAGGCCGTCTCCCTTCTCGAGATGTTTTCGGGGCCGTGTCGTTGGAGGCACACGGCCGGCCACACGACCGTGTCAGTGGGGACACGGGCGTGTCTGGTCGAACACGGGCGTGTCGGATGCCCGTGTGCTGTTCCAGGCATGTCGATTTGAGATGGAGAATCGGGGACACGGCCCTGGACACGGGCGTGTGCCAGGCCGTGTTCGGCCCAGGTATTTTATTTTTCAGGAGGATCGTGGCGATTCTTTCCCTGATTTTAGGATCTGACGGTTTAGAACTATTATTTGGGAGTTAAGTTCGAGAATAGGGTTGGAAACCCTCATTCTTCTTCAAGCTTTTCTCTTACTAATTTCTAGAGAGAAGGGAGAGCAAGGAAGAAGGAGAAGGAGGGTTTGGGCTGTAGGAGAGGTTTTGGTGCTCCAAATCGCGAGCCGAGTACAGATCCGTGGAGGCTAAATCTTTACGAAGGTTTTCATCTGGCTATTTTTCCATGGCAAGGAAGAGGAGTCGGAAGGTAACGACACTTCTCCTCTCGTTCTTAGGATGCATGTCTTTAGCATCTTTTCTTTTTAGTTTTTGGGCACCAAACTCTCAAATGAGAGGGGTTTTGGGTTGCCAAGGTTCAAGAGGAACCTCCGGGTTGATTGAGTCTGTCCCCGACATATTTTGCATTAGAGATCCGCTCCGTTAGTGGATTAGGCATGGTGGGTGAAGCCGTAGTCGCGACCGTTAGTCCAACTCGGTGATGTTTCATACGAACGTTAAGGATTCGTAGAGATTCCGTCGCGGCAAGATGCCGTTTGTGATGTGGTGATGTTTCCCCCTTTTTCTCAAGTGAGTACGTGTAGTCAGAACCGAACAAGGTTAGCTCCTCGTGGCGGTAGATGGTATCCTTAGTGGACAAGGTTAGCTCCGCATGAGTTGTAGATGTTTCCTTGGTGCGCGGGAACGCTGCAGTACAAATGAGGGACTAGGGTGGAATTGTCTTGGTTTGTGATGTGCCAAGGCGTGGCTATGTCTCCGTGGTCGGCTGGCTATCCCGTGACGTTCACGTCATGTGTGGAGAGTGTCCCGGCAAGACTAGTCCCCTTCTGTGAGACTGACGAGAATGGCAAGCATGGGGACAAACCCGGGCAATGAGGCCATGAGCGGGTGGGGTCCGGCAAGGCTTCTTAGAATCGGTCAGTTTTTTGTTTGTTGGAATCCTGACATGAGACGTTAGAGCTTGTAGGCAAGCCCGGGTCTAAGACCATGAGCGGGTGGGGCCTTTGCAAGAGTTCCATGTGGCGGCCTGTGTGCCGATGGGGGGAATGGTTTTACCCCTTTGTTTGCGGCTTTATGCCAATGGGGAATCGATGAGTACCCATATGATGTGATGATGTGCTAGATGTATACGCGATAGGGTGCCATGGGTGAAACCCGGGTTGTTGCATACATGATTGCATAAGTAGGCCCTTTTTATTATATGCTCAACCAGTAGAGAACATGTATGATGTGTGTGACATCCAAGCCTGTTTCTGTAGCTACTTTTCTTGCTTATGATTATTGAATACGAAGTGCTAACTTATAGGTTGGAGGGGTACCCCGAGGTCCATTAGGGGCGGCCGGGAGGAGATGTGTTGTTACATAGTTTGAGGTCAGCCTTTGCTGACCCACGTTACTAATAAATTTTACATGGCAAGGATCGCATGCAGGAGCTAGCTTGTCGGCCAGAAAGGCCTAAGCTTCATGAAGTGCTTCTCTCTTTTGTAGTTCTACTTATATGATGTTGTATATTTGAGATTCATGTTGTCCGGCTTGCATGACGAGGTAGACTAGGAGTGCTATGCACTTTCTTGATTGATGTATTATTTGAGTATTGGACACTTGTTGTAAGGCCATAAGGCCATTTGTTTTACTCTTCTTGTAGTGGATAACTTCTTGTCTTGCTTGTGTTTCCGCTGCGTTGTGCCAAGTGTTTTGAGTGTGGGTAGCTATATCAACTTATAATACTAAAGCTGTGCCGTCCGTATGTTGTGGGGCCCCGGCCGGACCCATATTATACGGTCATTACAGGGGAGGTGTTACAATTTGGTATCAGAGGGAGGTTAGATTCAAGGTCAATGCGTAGAGAAGTTATTCACATAAGAGTAACGCGGGACCCTGAGTGTCCTTATGTTTAAGTCTTGAGTTTAGAGACTGATTCCTTGTTTCTTGTTTTCTTGAAGAGTGCAAGCAACGAGGCAGGCATGCCGGGAGCAAGAGAGGAACTCTCGGCGAGCAGTGCCACTGCTCCAAGTCTTTTGGGCACGGGTGTAAACCCGGCCGACTTCTACCGCATGCTTGCAGAAGCGATGGTGGCAGCCCAAGCTGCAGCGGCAGCTCAGGTAGCAACCCCTGCTAAACCGGATACAGCGACGGCCGTGCCAGGAGGAGAAGCCAGGCGAGTGGAGCCTTTGGCGGAAAGGGTGGTTGTCGGACATGGATACCGACACATGAAGTATTTCCTGAGCTTCCATCCCCCCATCATTCAAGGGAGGTGGTACACTAACGGATGCGGAGGATTGGTAGGTTCGCATTCAAGAGCTTTTGAGGGCGGCAGAGATGGCAGAAGAAAAGAAAGCTGAGTATGCGGCTTTCATGTTGGAAGGAGACGCCAAGTTATGGTGGGTGAGCCATAGCGGCCGCCAGTTCCCTGGACGCACCCCGTCAATGGAGGAATTTGGGGATGCGTTTCTAAAGAGGTACATTCCAGTTTCTACATGGTTGGCCCTTCAAAGGCAGTTTCTGCACTTGATGCAGCAAGATAAGACGGTGGATGAGTATGTGCAGGAGTTCACCAGTTTGGGTCGTTACGCGGGAACGACGATGACAGATGATGTAGAGAAGGATAACCTCTTCTACCAGGGGCTGAGGGAGAACCTGAGACAACCCCTCATCTCCATGAAGAGAGCGAGATTCAATGAACTAGTTGAGGCTGCCAGGATTTTGGAAAGTGATCTGGAGCGAACCCAACGCCGTAAGGGTTTTACTCACAAGCAAGGGGAAGGGAAGCCTTCCCAATCCCATGGAAAGTCTGAAGGGGGGAGGTGGAGGAAGAAGCCTCACACTTCCAGATCCGGTGAGAAGAGCAATTGGACGCCTGGAGGTTCTCACTCTAGGGGACCGCCGACGTGTTACAACTGTGGTAAGGTGGGGCACATAGCTCGTGTTTGTCCCCAAGGAGGAGCGGGGCAAGAGGCAAGGAAGGAGCAGACTGTGCGCTCTGGCCCCAGTGCTGCAGAGAAAGGGAAGATGGCGAAATCGAGCACTTCTCGGTTCCAACCGGTGCAACCAAGGGCTTACGACCTTGTACAACAAGATGCGATCCGCCAAACCGATGTGGTGACAGGTATGAAGAAAATTTAAGTTGAAATTTTGTGCTTCATAATTTTAGACCCTTTTTGTGCGATGTCCTTGTTTTAGGCTTCGTTTTAGTTTCCGGATACCCTGCTAGGGTATTGTTTGATACGGGAGCATCACACTCCTTTCTTGCGGAGAGCTTCATCCGGAGAATAGGAGTTGTCTCTTTCTCGGCGGACGTAGAGTTGAAAGTGCGCATGCCCAATGGGTCATCCATGACCACCGGGGCCAAAGGGCGCATCTGTTGGGAGTTGGGCGGAGTTGACTTCATTTTGGTAGCAGCGATTTTATCATTGGTTGAGTTCGATGTCATTTTGGGCATGGACTGGCTTGCAGAGCAGCGCGCCAGTATTGACTGTCTATCTAAGGTAGTGACCCTAAGGAGCAAAGGGCAGGCGGAGGTCAAATTTGAGGGCTTTTGTGGAGCGGCCTGTTCCCTGATTTTGGCCATGCAGTTGATGCGGGCGGTTAACCAGGGTGGTGTAGCGCTTGTAGCGTTATTGGAGGTTCGTCTCTCCCAGCTGTCGATTGAGGAAGTTCCCGTGGTGGCAGAGTTCAAGGATGTGTTTCCGGATGAACTTCCTAGAGCGCCTCCTCGGAGGGAGATCGATTTCTCGATCGAGTTAGTGTCGGAGGCTAGGCCGGTGTCACGTCCTCTGTTTAGGATGGCACCAAAGGAGTTGGCTGAACTTAAAGTACAGTTACAAGAATTGTTGGAGCAAGGGTATATCATACCCAGTTCTTCACCGTGGAGTGCACCGGTGTTGTTTGTAAAGAAGAAAGACAGTAGCATGCGGCTATGCATAGACTACCGAGAGATGGATAAATTGACCGTTTAGAATAAGTATCTGATTCCTCGGATAGACGACTTGTTCGACCAATTGGTTGGGTCAGTGGTGTATTCAAAATTGGACTTGAAGTCAGGCTATTATCAGCTGCGAATTCGGGGTGAGGACATACATAAGACTGCTTTTGGTACAATGTATGGACACTTTGAGTTTACGGTGATGCCGTTCGGGCTGACGAACGCACCATCTGTGTTCATGGATCTTATGAATCGAGTATTTTGGGAATACTTGGATTCTTTTGTGGTTGTCTTCATTGATGATATCTTGGTGTATTCCAAATCGGAAGTGGAGCATGAGACCCACTTGAGAGTGGTCTTGCAAGTGTTGAGGGAGAATCAGTTGTATGCAAAGTTCTTCAAGTGCGAGTTCTGGTTAGAGAAGGTGGCATTTTTGGGCCACGTGATTAGTGGGGATGGGGTGGCAGTGGATCCAACAAAAGTGGAAGCCATCAGAGATTGACCGGTTTTGAGGACCGTGGCGGAGGTCCGAAGTTTTCTTGGACTAGCCGGGTATTACAGGAGGTTCGTGGAGAATTTTTCGCGGATAGCTCTACCCCTCACTTCACTCACTCGTAAAGATCATAAGTTTGTATGGACTCAAGAGTGCAGCCAAGTATTTGAGACACTGAAGGAGAGACTGATGATGGCTCCAATCCTAAGTCTACCGCAAGGGACCGAGGGATTTCAGATCTTCAGTTACGCATCGTGATGCGGTTTGGGTTGCGTTTTGGTGCAACATGGCAAGGTGATAGCTTTTGGGTCTAGACAGCTGAAGCCTCATGAGAGGAATTACCCCGTCAATGACTTGGAGTTGACGGCGGTAATTTTTGCATTGAAAATATGGCGGCATTATGTTTATGGTGCAAAGGTGGAGATCTTTACGGATCATAAAAGACTGAAGTATCTCTTGGATCAAAAGGACTTGAACATGCGGCAACGTAGGTGGGTTGAGTTTCTTGGAGACTACGAGGTGGCGATTCAATATACGCCAGGTAAAGCCAATGTGGTGGCGGATGCTTTGAGTAGAAAGTACTCAGGGCAAGGGAATTGGATCGAAGCTCATGATGAGCGGTTGGTACGGGAATGGGAGTCCCTTGGTTTGGAATGTGTTGCGAGAGGCGAGTCTAGCGTGGCTCGGTTGAACTGGATTGAGGTGAAGAACGACTTGACCGATCACATTCGGGAAGCGACTCGGTTGGATGTGGAGTTTCAACCATTTGTGTTGGAGGCTCAAACGGGCGAGAGCAGCGCCTGGGAGATGATTGATGGGATTCTGAGGAAGGACGGAAGGGTTTGTATACCGCAGTTCGGCAAACTCCATGAGGAGTTGATGTTTGAGGCTCACTTCACAAAGTACTCCATTCACTCGGGCAGTACAAAGATTTACTTGGATATGAAGAAATCCTTTTGGTGGCCGGGCCTGAAGCGGGACATAGCTTTGTATGTGAATCGTTGCCAAACTTGCGCCTTGGTGAAGACTGAATGACAGAAGCCGGGCGGGTTCCTGAAGCCCCTTCCAATCCCTGACTGGAAATTTGATGACATCTCCATGACTTCGTTCATGGTTTGCCTAGATCGCAGCAGGGTAATGATGCTATTTGGGTAATCGTGGACCACTTAACCAAGGTGGCCCACTTCATCCCAAATCGGAAAGAGGACAGCGTGGAGAAGCTGGTGGAGTTGTATGTTCGCAACATTGTGCGACTACATGGGATTCTAAAGAGTATAGTCAGCGATCGAGATGGACGGTTTACGTCCAAGGACTGGAGACTGGTTCAAAAGAGTTTGGGCACGAAGCTAAAGTTCAGTACGGCGTTCCATCCTCAAACTGATGGGCAAACTGAAAGAACGAACCGTACAATGGAGGATATGTTGAGAATGTGCGTTCTTGACTTCGGTAAGAAGTGGGAGGATCACCTCTTCATGGTGGAATTCGCGTACAACAACAGTTTTCAAGCAAGTATAAAAATGATGCCATATGAAGCTTTATATGGGAGACGGTGTCGAACACCGATGTCTTGGGCAGAGGCGGGAGACACCAAAATTTTGGGAAAGGAGGTAGTAGTTGACGCTTGTGAGATGGTACAGACCATACAAGAGCGTATGAAGGTGGCGCAAGACAGGCAAGCAAAATACTTTAATGCTCGTCACCGGAAGTTGGAGTTTGCGGTAGGTGATTGGGTCTATTTGAAGATCAAACCGTTCAAAGGCGTCTCACGGATTCTCCGACTCAATAAGTTGAGTCCAAGGTTTTTGGGGCCTTTTGAAGTTGTTGAACGGGTGGGAGAAGCAGCCTATCGGTTGGCGTTGTCTGCGGAGCTGAGTGGATTGCATGATGTGTTTCATGTCCCCGTCTTGAGGAAAGCCTTGGTGGAGGCTAGTGTGGTGATCGAGCCGGCATCGGTGCCGATAGAGGAAGACTTGAGGACGCGAGTCCGTCCGATTGCTATAGAGGATTCGGAGACTCGGCAGTTGCGGAATAAAGAGGTTAAACTCGTGAAAGTCCGATGAGACAACTGCGGTCGAGAGGAGTTCTCTTGGGAGCGAGAACATGCCATGCTAGAAGAGTATCCAGAACTCTTCATTTCAGGTACAAGTTACGTTTTTGTTCCCTTTTGTTTGTAATTTCAGGACGAAATTCTATTAAGGGGGGAGAGTTGTAACACCCCAGTTTTGGAGAAAGGGTCGATTTGCGTTTCTGGACAATTTTTGGTTTCTGGCAGGGGGCACACGGCGCGTGACACGGGCGTGTCCCAGGCCGTGTCAGGCCATATCTACGACTTGGCCGCATGGTCGACACTTTGTGCTCCACGAAGTGTCGAGACAGGGCACACGGCCTGCGACACGTGCGTGTTGCAGGGCGTGTCGAGCCCGTGTCGACACTCGGCCCGGGGTGTCGACATTTTTGCTCGACCATGTGTCGAGACAAGGCACACGGCCTAGGAAACGGGCGTGTCCAAGGCCGCGTGGGTCTGTCGATGAGCTTTAGTCGACGATGTTCACTCGATGAGTGTCGAGTGTCGAGTGTCGAGACTATGGCACACGGCCTGTGACACGGGCGTGTCACAGGGCGTGTCCCGCTTGGTCGACGATCTTCGCTGGACGTTTTTCTGCATTGGGTCGACACAAAGGCTGTCGATGAGTGTCGAGACTTGGCACACGGCGTGGGATACGGGCGTGTCCCACGCCGTGTCCCTTCTCGGGATGTTTTCGGGGCCGTGTCGTTGGAGGCACACGACCGGCCACACGGCCGTGTCAGTGGGGACACGGGCTTGTCTTGTCAAACACGGGCGTGTTAGATGCCCGTGTGCTGTTCCAGGCGCATCTATTTGAGACAGCGAATGGGGGACACGGCCCTGGACACGGGCGTGTGCCAGGCCGTGTTCGGCCCAGGTATTTTATTTTTCAGGCGGATCATGGCCATTCTTTCCCTAATTTTAGGATCTGACGGTTCAGAACTGTTCTTTGGGAGTTAAGTCTGAGAATAGGGTTGGAAACCATCATTCTTCTTCAAGCTTTTCTCTTACTAATTTCTAGAGAGAAGGGAGAGCAAGGAAGAAGGAGAAGGAGGGTTTGGGCTGTAGGAGAGGTTTCGGTGCTCCAAATCGCGAGCCGAGTCCAGATCCCTGGAGGCTAGATCTTTGTGAAGGTTTTCATCAGGCTATTTTGCCATGACAAGGAAGAGGAGTCAGAAGGTAACGACACTTCTCCTCTCGTTCTTAGTATGCATGTCTTTAGCATCTTTTCTTTTTAGTTTTTGGCACCAAACTCTCAAATGAGAGGGGTTTTGGATTGCCAAGGTTCAAGAGGAACCTCCGGGTTGATTGAATCCGTCCCCGGCATATTTTGCATTAGAGATCCGCTCCGTTAGTGGATTAGGCATGGTGGGTGAAGCCGTAGTCGCGACCGTTAGTCCGACTCGGTGATGTTGCATACGAATGTTAAGGATTCGTAGAGATTCCGTCGCGGCAAGATGTCGTTTGTGATGTGGTGATGTTTCCCCCTTTTTCTCAAGTGAGTACGTGTAGTCGGAACCGGACAAGGTTAGCTCCTTGTGGTGGTAGATGGTTTCCTTGGTGGACAAGGTTAGCTCCGCATGAGTTGTAGATGTTTCCTTGGTGCGCGGGAACGCTGCAGTACAAATGAGGGACTAGGGTGGAATTGTCTTGGTTTGTGATATGCCAAGGCGTAGCTATGTCTCCGTGGTCGGCTGGCTATCCCGTGACGTTCACGTCATGTGTGGAGAGTGTCCCGGCGAGACTAGTCCCCTTCTGTGAGACTGACGAGAATACCAAGCATGGGGACAATCCCGGGCAATGAGGCCATGAGCGGGTGGGGTCCGGTAAGGCTTCTTAGAATCGGTCAGTTTTGTGTTTGTTGGAATCCTGACATTAGACGTCAGAGCTTGTAGGCAAGCCCGGGTCTAAGACCTTGAGCGGGTGGGGCCTTTGCAAGAGTTCTATGTGGCATCCTGTGTGCCGATGGGGGGAATGGTTTTACCGCTTTGTTTGCGACTTTATGCCAATGGGGAATCGATGAGTACCCATATGATGTGATGATGTGCTAGATGCATACGCGATAGGGTGCCTTGGGTGAAACCCGGGTTGTTGCATACATGATTGCATAAGTAGGCCCTTTTTATTATATGCTCAACCAGTAGAGAACATGTATAATGTGTGTGACATCCATGCCTGTTTCTGTAGCTGCTTTTCTAGCTTATGATTATTTCATACGAAGTGCTAACTTGCAGGTTGGAGGGGTACCCCGGGGTCCGTTAGGGGCGGCCGGGAGGAGATGTGTTGTTACACAGTTTGAGGTCAGCCTTTGCTGACCCACGTTACTAATAAATTTTACAGGGCAAGGATCGTATGCAGGAGCTAGCTCGCCGGCCAGAAAGGCCTAAGCTTCATGAAGTGCTTCTCTCTTTTGTAGTTCTACTTATATGATGTTGTATGTTTGAGATTCATGTTGTCCGGCTTGCATGCCGAGGTAGACTAGGAGTGCTATGCACTTTCTTGATTGATGTATTATTTGAGTATTGGACACTTGTTGTAAGGCCATAAGGCCATTTGTTTTACTCTTCTTGTAGTGGATAACTTCTTGTCTTGCTTGTGTTTCCGCTATGTTGTGCAAAGTGTTTTGAGTGTGGGTAGCTATATCAACTTATAATACTAAAGTTGTGGCGTCCGTATGTTGTGGGGCCCCGGCCGGACCCATATTATACGGTCATTACAGGGGAGGTGTTACATAGAGAGTGTCATCTACAATCTGCCTTGAGGATATTGGAGTATATTAAAGTAGCACCAGGGAAAGGACTCCTTTTTCAGAAGAATGGTCACCTAAGGGTTGAAGCGTACTCTGATTCGAGCTATGCTGATGACAAAGGGGATCACAAGTCGACATCAGTTTCTGCACGTTTGTTGGATGCAATCTTGTGAGTTGGAAGAGCAAGAAACAGTCTGTGGTCTCCAGGTCCAGTGCAAAGGGAGAATATCGTAGTATGGCATCGACCACATGTGAGTTGAAATGGTTACGAGCTCTCATGCTTGATTTAGGAGAGGTGTACAACTATCCTCTTCCTATGTTCTATGACAATAAGGCCGCAATATACATCTCCAAAAATCCGATCTTTCATGAGAGAACGAAGCACATAGAAGTCGACTGTCATTTCATCCGGGAGGAGATCTGAAGAAATATATTTGTACTTCCGTTCATCACTTCAGACAATGAGTTGGCCGACATCTTCACCAAGCCGATGTCCGCTTACTTTTTCCACATTTACAACAAGCTGGGCATGATTGATATCTATGCTCCAGCTTGAGGGGGAGTGTTGCAATATGGAGGTCGGGCGGTCTGTTTCTGTTCGGAGACCGGGCGGTCTGCCGGTTTATTCTGGACGGTCTCTCTGCCAGGCTGGTGCTGTTTGGTATCCTAGCGATCTGGCAGTTTGTCTTAGACGACTTGGAGAACGGGCGGTCTAGCGGTCTCCTGCGGCGGCTTGATCTTTGTGGCACATGTTATCTCCTCTTGTTAGTTGACGGGCGGTTAGCCAGCTTGTCTAACCGCCCGGCCTGTCCGGTTTGCCTTTTGCAAAGCCGCATATACTTGTAAATTTTTAGTCCCACATTGCTTAATTCTATTCTCTCTCATCTCCTCCATTCTATAAAAGGGAGGTTATACCATTGTAATAGATACCTTTTTTGGATAATAAAGTTTACATTACACCAAATTTTCGGTCTGCTCTTTCCTGTTCGCACAGCACAGAACTATCTACCAATTAATCACAGACGAAGCAAGATTTATAGTGGTTCCCCAATCTTGGGTATATCCACTTTCCCTCACCGATCTAGCAATAAACTAGACTCAGCTACTCCACTATCTCGGATTGAAAAACCAATCCTATGCCTCAGAACAACGTTCCTACAATCTCGATCCACAAAGCCGATCTACACTCGGAAGATGAAACTTCTTACAACATCGGAGTCAAAAGCTCCAACACTCGGAGAAAACTTCTCCTACAATAATGAAATAAAATGTGTATGAAATACAAACAAATAATCTCTGTCAGATCTGCAAGAATCGGCCTGGATCTTCTTACTCTAGACTTTTCGTCTTTATCAGAGAGGTGAAGAAAATCTCGGCAAGATCAGATCTGAATCTTCATGACTTTACACGATCGATTAGAAGATGAAGAGTTGTGCGCCAATCTCTATCTTTAAAATCTTCTTAATCTGAATCCTCTGAAAATGAAAACCCTAGCCGGATGAGAATCGGCGGCAGCAGCTTCTTGGAGAGAGAGAGAGAGGATCAGAAAACTTAGAACAAAAATTCGGCTGCAAAAACTTCTGATAGAATTTCTTCTTTCTTAGGATTTTGTCGGTTTGACAAGACTTTATATAGGATCAAAAATAATCTGTCATAATTAATTCATAATGAGGGACACGTGGACCAATCATGTCAAGGCTCATTAAAGAATATGTTAAATTGGACTTAACGAAATTTTCAGAAAAACTGAAGTAATATACTCGAGTGAAGAAGATACTACTCGAGTACTTTATAGAACTACTCTAGAGAGATGAAAATAACTACTCGAGTACTTAGAGACAGTTACTCGAGTAACCTGAAGAGAACTACTCGAGTATAATCTTGAGGAAAGTTGAGAAGTTGATCAGCTACTCGAGTACCAAAAAGACTTACTCGAGTACTTAAGGAATTACACGTGAAGTGGAGTTAGACTACTCGAGTACAAGAAATACTACTCGAGTAAATAATAATAGGCTACTCGAGTGGTAGATGAACTACTCGAGTCAGTGACTTAGAAAATTTTCTGAACTTAAATTCTGGGCTACTCGAGTAGTGAAGCTGAACTACTCGAGAGGATAAGAACTACTCAAGTATATGGAAATAGCTACTCGAGTAATTAACTTGGAGAAATTCTGAGGGAAGAAATTCTGGTTACTCGAGTATAAATACTGAACTACTCGAGTAGTAGATGAACTACTCGAGTACATGACTTAACTACTCGAGACAGAATATATAAACTACTCGAGTACTATAAAGTACTACTCGAGTAAATTACTTAGAATATATTTGGAGAGGGAAATCTGAAAACCCGAGAATAATATGGAAACTACTCGAGTAGTTGTCTTAACTACTCGAGAGCCATAAATTGACTATTCGGGATCTATCATCCTTACTCGAGTAAGAATAATTTTACTCGAGTATAAACTGAGCTATTCACTCGAGTAGGTATAGAACTACTCGAGTAAAATACTTGGTAAACTTTTCTTAGATATAATATTCTTCTCTTTGGTGAGACCAGCATCAAGTCTTTTCCAATTAGTCCTAGTGCTTGAATATGAAGTGTATCCCAATAGAGAGACTACACATGAGTCAACACCTTGGATCACACAATGAGGGATTACATTGTATGCTCTTGTTTTTGGTGACCCATTGTAGACTGACATTGGTCTACACTTGCCATTAGATTCCCGCAAACACATAACTCAACCAAAGCATCAGATACAACGTAATTCATCTTATTAGTTCAAGGGTGACTTCATCAAATCAGGGTTAATGTGGATACAATACCCAACAATCTCCCCATATTTGTAAAAGTCAGAACCCTTTACACTAAGGTGAATTATAGACATAAAAAGTGTTATATAGATAAATCAGTGTAAGCAAGCATAAGACTAGAAACAAGATAACATGATCAAAAACTTAGAATTATATAAATGTGATTATCCAAAAATGTCATTTCTACAACAATATCATTTCCACATCTGCACATGTCCTTGTAACTTAGATTTGGTGGTGCTACCTATCTTGCTTCTCTTGTTGTCTCCTCTAATAGCTGTAAGGCTTGGGGTAGTACTTAGGAGGTCTTGGAGGAGCAGCAGGGTTATTTCTCCCAAATTCTCTGTCATATAGTCTTCTCTTGGTCATAGATTTCTCATATAACTCCCATTCCTGTGAACTGTAATGAATGTTCCTGCTTTCATGGAAGTCCATAACAAGCTTGAGAGTATCCAAGATGAGGGACTTAGAGGTAGGTGACCAGATCTCTGCAAATTCTGGAGCTTTCCTCTTACCAGCATCAAAAACTGGAATGGACCTGCTAGCAGAGGGACCTTCACCACATTTTCTTTTCTTTCTTGAAGTCTGTATCTCAGGAGGAGCTTGAAGAAAAATATCTGCAGGTTCATCCTCCCAGATTTGAGCATAAGAGTCTGGATGAGGGCCTTCCTGGCTTTCATGCCTGGGAGAGAAAGTATGTTATAGAGGAGGAGCAGGAGCAGCAACAGCTAGGGGATTGAGATGATGAGGAATGATATTTGGATCAGTAGCAAATTCAGGGATGATTTGATTGTGCATCCAGACAGCAGTGTCATATGTATGAAATTTGACACTCTGAATTTATGCGAAGACATCATCATGGATTTCTGTTAGTTTAGCTTTCCAAAGCCCTTGCATGGCAGCATCTGATTTTTCTAAGTATTCTTTCACCAAATTCTCCCCCTTTCTGACTTCAACAGATAGCTTAGAGATTGCATCTTCTTTGAAAATACCAACCTCTTCATAGATCTTCATCTTTGTAGTTTCAGCTCTTTTATCCATTTCAATCTGATTACCAGCAAGGGTGACACCTTGCTCCATCACTTGACCAACACTAGTAATAATGTGGTCTACAGCCTTCCCACCAATTTGGAAAAGGTGTCTTAGCTGGTCAGTCTTTTGTTGGATTTTTTTGCAAATCCTCTGCTCATCTCAGTCTCTAGAGCAGTGACTTTATCAATAACAGCTTTGAGGGAAGTATCAAAGTAGGTTCTCTATTCTTGAAGCAAAAGGACAACTTGAGTCATCAAATCATTTGTTGAAGCAGCAGTAGGAGCAGGAGGAGAATTATAAGAGGGAATTGGAGGAGGAGGAGCTACCCATGGAGCTATTTCTGTAATGGTGACAAAGCTTTTTGCTCTTGTAGTGTGAATTAGGGCATCCCCTTCATCAGTGACTGAGGGTATGGAGAAGTCCAGATTCCTTAAAGGAGCTTCAGCTGGCTCGGGGGATAGCTCATCATCAATGACAATGGTCCCATCCTGCTCTTGTTGTGCAGCAGGAGACTTTGCTGGAGAAGGAGTATGTGCTGGAGATTGTACTGGAGATTTTGGTGGAATATCAGTTGTAGTTTCCTTTAGAGAGAGAGGAGGAGGAAGATCATTTGCAGTCAATTCTTCTATCATCTCATTGATAGCAGCTTCTGTGGAGAGTAGAGTTTCTTGAAGTTGTTAATCAGATAGAATCTCTTCTAGAGTTAGAGGAGGTGGAGGAGATACTGCTGGGGGTGTAGGAGTCCTTGCTGGGATAGAAGGAGCAGGCTCCCCCTCAATAGGTGCACCAGAGGAGTTGGGGACCTGAGATGGAGAGGGAGATGGGTTCCAGTCCTCTATGTCTGGTACTTCAGGAACCTTTGCAGCCTGAGAGGGATTCTGCAGTTTTAACTCCCATCTTTGTATGGAGGATATAGAGACTTTCTTTATGTGGTAAAGAATAGTCCCTTCAGAGAAACTGAAGATTTTTGGGTTGATTTCATGGAGGATTAGAGAAATCATTCTGGCATAATTAGGGGCTTTAATGTTATCTTTAATCTTATCCAGGATCATCATACCAAACTGGAAACTCTTCCTGCAGACTATTGCTTGCATGATGTCAAAGAAGTAAAGAAGAATATCTCTGATAGAGTTGGTTCTGCATAGAAGGACCTTTCCAATGATATCAACCAACAACTTCCCTTCAACATTCATATCTGACCTTTTGATGTACTGTGCAATAGTAGAAATTCCACAGAATAAGCAAGTCCTATTTAATTCTTCTTCCCCAAGATCATCGTCTTCATCTATAACCGGCAATCGAAGAAGTTGAGATACTGAAGTTTTGGTAAGCTTGATTTTGATACCTTTTACTTTTGATTTGAGAACGGCACCATGGCGCTTAACCTTTACATTTCTGAAGAACTCGACAACTTCTGGAAAGAGGATTCTACAGGGTTCTTGGAGAACGAAGGTGAGTCCGGCGGTGTCGAATAGGATCATCAGGTTATGAAAGTCGTCGGAAAGTTCGGCTATCCCGGCGGCAACCAATTCGGAACCAACGCCAATTTTTTAAGAGGCAGCCATGATTCAGAAACCCTTGGAAAATTCAGCGGGGAGAAAGAAATGGTGCGGCTCGCAACTTGTTGATGGAAGGCGAAGAGACAGTCGGCTACTCGAGAGCGGAAATGATTTTGTGTAGGACATTGATGGAATTTATTATTTATATAACCCTAGGTTTATGTCTAAAGAAAATAGAAATGATGAAATCATACCTTAGAAGTGGCGGCATAAGCCTCGCATTGCGTATAAGAATATTTTGAATCAGGAAGAAAAATGTCCCGGCATATACTCGAGTGAGTTGATATTACTCGAGTAGATGAAATGAGGTACTCGAGTAGATGTGTCTGGAATTACTAGAGTAGGTATGCTGAAGTACTCGAGTAGGTGAGTTGAGGTACTCGAGTAGGTGAATCGAGGTACTCGAGTAAGTCATTCTGTTATTCAAGTAGGTCAAGTGGACTACTCGAGTTGGTCAGATTCTTACTCGAGTAGGTTGCTTCTTACTCGAGTCAATGAGTTAGAATTTTGTATAATTCCAACTTTTTACAAATCCTTGAACTTTGAGCCTTCTTAAGAGTCCATCTTATCTAATCTTCTTTGTTGAGCATTCCAAGTTCTGTTTTGAAGAACGAGAACTTGGTCTCGTCCAGCGGCTTCATGAAAATGTCTGCAATCTGCCTGTCTGTAGAGACATATTGAAGGTCTATGTCCCCATGCTCCACATGCTCCCGGATGAAGTGATACCTTAGCTCTATATGCTTTGTCCGGCTGTGCGAGACTGGGTTGTTGGCTATTGCAATTGCGCTGGAAGAGTCACAAAATAATGGAATCTTCTGGAACTTCATGTTATAATCTTCAAATTAATTCTTTATCCATAGCAGTTGTGCACAACAACTGCCTGCTGAGATGTACTCTGACTCCACCGTTGAGATTGTTACACAATTCTACTTCTTGCTACTCCAGGAGATAAGTCTTCTTCCAAAGAATTGGCAACGCCCCTTACGTCATTATGATGCCAACTAGAGGATTAAATAATTGTCGGAAAATCAAGGACGTTACAGTCTGGCCGGGGCCCCACGTCATATTCCAAAGACAGTTAGCGGAATTACTTAAGAATACTAATTAACTGGATAAGAATACGCATCCTAACTCAAAGCATTCTAGCGGAAGCTTTTAAAACAGTTATAAGAACTCATACCTAACACATGAATGTCCACTACAGCCACAATGGGAATGAAATAACATACACCAATACTTTGGCCTTATCACCTTACATTAGTTTGATCAATAAAACTGTCTTACATACTTCGGCTCGCAGGCTGCCATACATGACAGTATAAAAATAAAACACTTTGCTTTGGCCTTCAAGGGACAGCGCAATAGCAAGGGCTTCAGCCCGCTATTTGCCACTAGGCTCACATGTTCCTCCATAAGAACAATCCACCGCACGGTGACATACAAGCCAACGGTCAGCTAAAGCTGACCAAATTATAATGACCCCGCCCCTTAATCGGGGAGGCGGTGCTCATTCCCTGCATTTCATTAGTATAATCAAACATGATAGTGAAGTACGATTTAAGCACACTTCACCACAGGCATACGAACACACGACCACAGACCACGTGCACTCAAGGCACATTCTCGGTGAATCCAGTCCATTCTGAGGCTTCACCACGGTCCCCAGGATGACAAACATCATGAGCATTTTAGTCTTTCCGGCCGAAGCCTAAGACCCACCCTCTATTCCATCGGTAAGTGTCACGTACATTAGTTCTCTTTAACTGAACCACATAGAGCGGGTACGGTTCCACTCACCCGTTGCTCACATTGCATTGTCAATTTATGTCATCGGCGCGGGCCAAGCTTCCACGAATCCCGAAGTATCAATCATACAATAGTACATAACCCGGTTATGCACAAGGTTGGCTAGCAGACCAAACAAACTGGGCTCCCAGAGCACACAACCTCACAACACTGACCCCTAGGTCTCAAAAAGACAGGCCTCACAATAACAGAGCTACCGCCGGCAGTATTACTAACGTCGCGCAGTGCCTGGCAGAAATACTTTTCTTCCGAGTTTTTCGGGTGCTCCTTGGGGTTAGTCCCCAAGGCTCCCCACTGCAATCTACCGCGCAGAAACGCGAAAAACAAAATGGCACAGAGACTTCTTCGCAATACATGAATAATGAAAAATCACCAATCCAGACCAACTGATAGTGTCACGGCTCCTCTCTAGGTGATGCTATTGGACTGCAGCCCAAGCACCCCAACCGCTCTCCAGCACTCTAGCGGGTTGTTGGTGGCCACAGCCTCCCTTTGATGAGGCAAACTCGATAGTTAAGTGCGCACCACAGGGACTTCCCAGGAGGTCACCCATCCCAGCACTACTCTCGCCCAAGCACGCTTAACTATGAAGTTCCTTCACTTCTCATCACCAATTGAGTTGCAAATCAATTGGTGATGAGATGTGAAGGAACTCCATAGTTAAGCGTGTTTGGACGAGAGTAGTACTGGGATGGGTGACCTCCTGGGAATTCCCCGTGGTGCACACTTGACTATCGAGCTTGCCTCATAAAAGGGAGGTTGTGGCCACCAACAACCCGCTAGAGTGCAGGAGAGGGGTTGCGGTGCCTGGGCTGCTGCCCGGTAGCGTCGCCTAGAGCTGAGCTGTAACATCATCACATTGTATCGGCTAGGGTCGTTACATCACCGACCCGTGCTAAAGCAGAACACAGCCTAACCCACTCCCAGAGGTGTCAATGTAAACCTCAAAGCCTTCAGAACCACAAGGCGAACATAACACAGGTGTCGTTGTCACAAGACACTTTAGTTCTTCGAAGGCTTCTGCGCATTCAGGCGACCAAACGAACTTCTGATCCTTCCTTGTTAGAGTAGTGAGGGGCAATGCTATCCGCGAGAAGTACTCCATGAAGCGCCTATAATAGCCGGCAAGCCCCAAAAAACTCCGGACTTCCGCCACCGTAGACAACACAGGTCACTCCCGTATAGCAACTATCTTTGTCTGATCTACCACAATACCTTCTCCACTAACCACGTGGCCAAGGAACTCTACCGAGGACAACCAAAGCATAAGATATAAGGTAGGGAAAACACTAACGCTAAACTCTAAAGCATACCTGACAACATGTCTCCTTGCTTGATGGACTCCTGCTGGCCAAGGTTATAGGCTCTCGGTTGAGCTGGAGCTCGATGGGATGCGGTTTACTCTGCCGCCTTTCCCTTTATAGCATAAGTTCCCCCCCCCCCGACTTCCGCTCTGATTTACCACTCCAGCAGTCTCGAGCCATATGACCCGGCTTATCGCAAGTATAACATCTAATTGGGTCTCGTCCAGCCGTTGCTCCAGAACCTACCCCCTTTACCACCGGAGTACCAACCCAACAATCTCTAGTAATATGACCTATCTTGCCACATGTATAGCAAGTAAGTGGAAGTTGCCCTGCAATGGCTCCCGACTTAGCTTTCTCTGTCTTTGGGGCATCACCACGACAATCTCGGGCTAACTTTCCTAACTTGCCACAATTATAGCAAGTATATGGAGCTCGACTAGTAGATGTTCTAGATCTCGTATTCCCTTTCCTGCGGTATTCAGACTTTGCTGAACCTGCAGAGTTTGGTACCCTGAACTCTGACATCCGGTTGACTTTTGCCAAATCTTCTTCCAAAGAACTAGCCAACTCCACCAACGCTCGGAATCCAAGTAGCTTTGGTCCTACCAACAGCAGTCATAAATCATCACACAGAACGTTGTAAAATCTATTAACTGTGGTCTGTTCGTTCTCCATCTCAAACACTGGGTATCTCCTTATCCAGACAAATGCATGCAAATACTCATCCACTGAGCGTGTTCCCTGAGTCAAAAGCATATTCAACTGCTGCTCTGAAGTTCTACCGCATGCCCTTTTCTCCAGCGTGCCAATCGGTACTGCAATCATCTCAGTGATAGGGGGTTGCACATGCCCTCCATGTTGGGCTTTGAACATAGCGAACACCGCTTCAACCACCATCCGAATGGTTTCTGTAGAAGGAGGGGTCGTATGCATGTCATTAGGTGCACTACTCTCCGTGAAATGTTATTGTTGCGACTGTCGCGCATCGCTAATAGTCACCTATAGTCGTACAACACGCCATTAAGCGTCCAAACAAAATTATAAAAAGCAATTATAGGAACACGCAGGTTCCACAAACATGTGTATTTTCATTCCTAAGTGGACATTCATGGGTTCTTTTCATGTTATAAAGATGACGCACATACATGTGCTCACCACCCCTTAAAAAAATTCGTCCACGAATTCAAATAAGCAAGACTGATGCCTTAGTATGATACCAAATTGTAACACCCCCATCCGTCACATGGAATATAATAGAAGGTCCGGTCGGGGCCCCACACCATATTCCACATACAGTTAGCGGAATTCTATAAGAATTCCAAATTAACAGCATAGGAATACGCATCCTAACCCAGAGCATTCTAGAAGAAGTTTTTAAAATAGTTATAAGAACTCATACATAACACATGAATGTCCACTACAACCACAATAAGAATGAAATAACATACACCAATACTTTGGCCTTATGGCCTTACATTAGTTTGATCAATAAAAGTATCTTACATACTTCGGCTCGCAGGCCGGCCATACATGACAATATAAAAATAAAACACTTCGTTTTGCCCTTCAAGGTCCAGCACAACACCAAGGGCTTCAGCCCGCTATTTGCCACTAGACTCACCTGTTCCTGCATAAGAACAATACACCGCACGGTGGCAAACAAGGCAACGGTTAGCTAAAGCTGTCCAAATTATAACGACCCTTCCCCTTAATCGGGGCGGCGGTGCTCCTTCCATGCATTTCATTAGTATAGTGAAACATGATAGTGAACGTACAATTTAAGCACACTTCACCACAGGCATAGGCATGCACGGCCATACACCACGTGCACTTAGGGCACAATCTCGGTGAATCTGGTGTATTCCGAGGCTTCACCACCGCCCCTAGGATGGAAAACATCGTGAGCATTTTAGTCTTTCCGGCCGAAGCATAAGACCCGCCCTCTATGCCATCGGTAAGTGCCACGTACATTAGGTCTCTTTAACCGAAACACATAGAGCGGGTACAGTTCCACTCACCCATTGTTCACATCGCCAAGTCAATTTAAGTCATCGGTGCGGGCCAAGCTTCCCCGAATTCCGATGTATCGATCATATAATAGTACATAACCCGGTTATGCACAAGATTGGCTTGCAGACCAAACAAACTGGGCTCCCAGAGCACACAGCCTCACAACACTGGCCCCCAGGTATCAAAGAGACAGGCCTCACAATAACAGAGCAACCGCCGGCGGTATTACTAACGTCGCGCGGTGCCTGGCAGAAATACATTTCTGCCCAGTTTTCTGGGTGCTCCTTGGGGTTAGTCCCCAAGGCTTCCTGCTGCAAACTACCGCGTAGAAACCCAAAAAACAAAATGGCACGGAGTCTTCTCCAGCAATACATGCATAATGAAAACATCACCGATCCAGACAAACATGTCCGGATAGGCTTCACACAACATGCATATGCCCGTACTTCGATTTCAGACTCTATATACAAGATTACGGGGATATACCATATGTACCCGAAGGAATATCTCACGCTCGCCACCCACTCGCGGGAGAGAGTTTCCTATGCAAAACGAAAAGGACTTCACATGTCAAAGTATAGAATTGTTACCCTAGAGGTTCGCTTTGGTGCCATGAAAAACTAGCCAGATTAAAACCACCGTAACGGACTCTCCTCCGCGGATCTGGGCTCGGCTCGCGATTCGGAGCTCTGAAGCTCCAACAATGGACGGAACTCTTCCTTCTTCTTCACCTTATGCTATCCCCTCTCTCTACCTCTTAGAAAGAGAAAGGGCCAAAGGAAATGAGGTTTAAACCCTCATTTCCCGACCATATACCACCAGGGAGAATCCCGGGCCGTCGGATCCCTCTTAAATGAAACGAAAGGCCCTGATTCACCTTTAAAATCATTTTCCTGGGACCGCACATGGCGTGTGACACGCCCGTGTCACACGCCGTATCTCACATTCATACAAGAATTTGTCGATCTTCGAATCAGGATACGATCTCTAACACGCCCGTGTCAACCCTGGACACGCTCGTGTCACAGGTCGTGTGCCTCAATCGACGCTGAAACCATCACGCCCGAATAGGACACGGCTTTGGACATGCCCATGCCATAGGGAGTGTTGCTCACTCGACATAGCCTGGAAAACACAGAGAAGGACATGGATTTGGACACGTCTGTGTCCTCCCTGGACAGGCCCGTGTCAGAAAGAGAAGAGGATGATGAGGCCTACATTGGGCTAGTTGATGTTATGCTGGAAGAAGAAGAAGGCAACTGCTGCCATGGACTGATGGCTCTGACTAATGAAGAATCCAGCTAGGAACAGCATGGTAAACTAAAGGTAAATTCTCTGTCCATGTCTTCTTCTGAGTGAGGCTATGAGACCATCCCAGATTCTGCAGCTCATTCATCAAAAGATGAAGGGGATTCTGAGTTTGAGGAAGATGTTAATTCTGTAATTGACAAATATGGTATCCTTCTGAGTGCTTTCAAGGAAAGCAAACTACTGGCTAAGAATCAAGTTAAGGATATTGCATCCCTTCAGCTTCCTTCTTCCCAGCATGTTGATTAAGCTTCACTGCTTGATCAGAAAATGGAAGAGATCAGTGAGTTAGAAACTATTTCCTTCATTTAGATAGGCACCATAGAGTACTAGGAAAAAGTAATAAGGGACCTCGAAGTGTTGCTGGAGAGGGAGAAGAGAATACTGGCTAGCTATTCAAAGCCCAATTCAGTGCTTCCCTTGATTGACATCTTCACTTCCCAAAAGGGTAAGAAGGTGTTAGGATTCAAGGGATCCAGAAGTGTAGCCAATTCCAAAGGAAAGGCAAAGCTCCAGCACAGCCACTGGCCTTAAAGCCTGATGTTCCATTCAAGAAAATGGTGCTACCTTCCAACAGGCATGATCAAGAGAGTACATATGGTCAATGGAAGAATGGTAGTTCCACTAGTGTGAGCAAAGATGCTCCACACTATGGTGGTAGATATAGCAAGCATGCATGTGCCTTGAAGGCATCCCATGAGGAGATTCAAATGGCCCGTCATGGACCATTTGTGTTTGGTGCACCTGCCCAAACACTCAATAACAAGGTATCTGCCTATTCTTAGGATCTTCCAAGCCAAAATCAGACAAGGGGCATGTCTGTCAGCAAGCCAAACTTGGGGATATATGAGGCCATCAAGAGTATGTTTTCTGAAAATAAGACTACTATTGGTAGGGATCGAGATATTCCAAGTACTTTGATGAACTGTAAATATACGTATTTTTATGCACATTGATTTAGTCATTTTCATTTATTTTCGTCGTTTTTACTTATTTTTGTTCAATAAAATGTTCCTATTCTTGTAAATTTGCTTCTAACTTGTTTTATTTTATTTTGCAGAAAAATTCCAAAATCTGCCAAAATTTGGGAAGTACACGCCCGTGTCACATTGGTCACGCCCGTGACCGGGCCGTGACTGTGCATTTCCCGTGAAATCGGAAAATTTCTGAAGTAAAGGCTTGACACGCCTGGCGACACGCCCGTGTCACCCGACACGGGGCGTGACCCAAGCTCGTGTCCTCTCCTCTCGACGAATTCAACTCGATGATCGTCGAGTGTCGACACCAACAGTCACGCCCAGTGTCACGCCCGTGACCGAGGGCGTGACTCAATTTCCGCTCGACGATTTCGACTCGACACTTTCCACTCGACATTCGTCGAGTGTCGACACCAACTGACACGCCCAGCGTCACGCCCGTGACCTGGGGCGTGACCTTTCCAGCTGGCCCGACAAGATGCTGCCGAGGACATATGACGCAACCCGCGCCCGGTTCTACCTCCCCGACACGCCCAGAGTCACGCCCGTGACCTGGGGCGTGACTGCTACGAACTCAGCCCGAAGTCAACTTTGTTGTCCAATCGCCGGCCGCCTTCATGAATAGTACTGTCACGCCCCCCCTACACGCCCGTGACCGAGGGCGTGTACTTAGAAATTTTTTCCTATAAACAGCCCAGTTCTGTAAGGTCCAAGGGTTCAGATTTTTGGGCCAAGTTAGTATCTTTTTGTGGGCTTAATCTGTGGATACTAGTGCTATGTAAGGAGATTTCTCCCTTCTTATTTCATGTTTTGTTTTGCTTTATCTTTTAGCTTTGTAATAGCTTGAAAATTTTAATAAAAATGTTAGATTTTCTCTCTCTATTTAGCATGAAAAATTCATTTGGATGGCTCACCTTTTCCCCTTTTTATCCTTGGTTTTATCTTTGTTCTTCACTTAGTTCTTCATCTATGAAAGGTGTGTGTGTGTATGAGTGTAATGTATTTATTTTCCATGTCTTTTTTCCCTTAACTTGTCTTCATGCTTAGGATTTTGATTTCATTCTTATGATTTTTTTAAAAGAGATTTAAAAAGGTGATTTTGTTCTTTTTTACTTAGTTTTCTTTTAGGATTGTAAAACCTCTTTTGTTCTTTTCATCTTCTTTTTCACTTTTTTATCACTTTCATAACATCATAAGAATGAAAATGTTGGTATTTTAATTTTCCAAAAACTTTGGTTTTTAATTTGTTTTGAAAAACTTTAGTCTTCTAAAAATTGTAATTTTCTCTTTTTATTTGTTTTTGGCAAAACCTAAGCATGAAAAAGTTAAATTTTTAATTTTTAGGTAACTTTGATTTTTCTTTGTTATTTGTGTGTGTGAGTGTATGAGCCTAAATTTCCTTTTGTTCTTCTTAATCTTCATGAAGTGTGTGTGAGTGTAGGTGTATTAACTTTTATGCTTTGATTTAAATTGTGTAGAGTGTGTGAGTGTAGGTGTTAAATTTTAATGCTTTCTTTTTAATTGCTTTCTTTTAATGCTTTATTCAAATTATGTAGAGTGTGTGAGTGTAGGTGTATAATTTTATTGCTTTCTTGAATTTCATATGGAGTGTGTGTGTTTGTGTGCATTTATTTCCGCCTACTCGTTAAGAGTTAAATGGCGCATCGTTTTCATTTTCAGTCCTACTCGTTCGAGTAGGACTTGTAATTTTTCTTTCTTTATTTTTCCGCCTACTCACTTGAGTTTAAATGACCGGACTTTATTTCCCGCCTACTCGTTTGAGTAGGATTTGTAATTTTTCTTTCTTTATTTTTTCCGCCTACTCACTTGAGTTAAATGGCCGGACTTTTTAGCCCTGTAATCGCATTTATTTTCTCCTACTCATTTGAGTAGGACTCGCTTTCATTTCAGTCCTACTCGTTTGAGTAGGACTTGCAATTTTCAGCCTTTATTTACCGATCCCACTCGTTTGAGTGGGACTCGCAAATTTGAATTATGCAAATTTCCTTCATGTGTAACTTAGTTCCTTTTTAATTTATAATTTGGAGTGTGCGTGAGTTCTCGTTTTAGTTAACTTTTTAGCTTTCTAAATGTTGTTATTTTTTCTTTCGTCCCTTTCTTATAAACGTTTAGTGTTTAATTTCGAACTCGCGCCTCACTAAATTATAAGCCGTCCCCATACCGATGTGTGGTTAATCGCTATTAGCCTCGGCATCGAAGAGCATTGGGACATTTAAAATGATTTATAATAATTGAAGCTCTTTATTTTCATTTTAATTTAAGCACTTAGGGTTTACCCCGGGTTTACGACGCGTAGGACCACATATCGATGTGTGGGCCCTATTTCAGTAGTCCATATGCTAGCTAGCCGAGAGGCCGTGCATATGGACCGATCACCCCTGGGTAAATAGAGCTGCGTGCATACCCTCGAGAGAGGACAAGCGTAATTCTACCGGATTGGGTTCCCCACCCAATAGCGGGGTTCTTAGCGTAAAGAGTGCGTTAAGAGGAATCCTTCGTCGGACTAACGTTCGGTCGAATAGTCTTAACGTTTAGGTGAGCGATATCCCTATAGCTAGGTGAGCTCACATTTGTGGAACCTCCACGGCCAAGTTTCCTTATTATTAATTTGAAATCAAAGTCTTTTTATTATTAAAAATTGTTTTAGTCTTAATCCGATTCGATGCCGAGCGTTAATCCTTCATCGAATATTTTCTAAATCGTTTTTTCGCTCCTTGCTTTTCCTCCTTTTATTAAGTAAAAAAATCCACCTTACTTTCAGTAAAATAATAGTCCTCCCGGAGGAGTAAGAATAGTCAACGCGACCCCGAGAACAATACGACCTCGGTATTCCCCCGAATATCGAGTACTACTTGCGATAGGTGCACTTGCCTACCCGAGCGAGCCCGCGGCGATCGACTCACCGAACCAACCACAGTAAGAGTGTGTTCGCGGGCCCATCATGTTTTTGGCGCCGTTGCCGGGGACTTCTCTTTTCGAGTTGCTATTTCGAATTCCGGAGTCTATTAATTTTACTTATTTTCTACAAAAAAAAACTAAAAACTTTATTTTAAAAACAAAACAAAAAAAAAGTTTATTTTTGTTTTATTTTTTGTTTGGGTGTATGACCCGAGGACAACCCTCAGAGTCTGAAGATTTAGACTTCGACCCTGAGATCGAACGCTCTCTTGCGCGTATCCGATCTCATCTCCGAAATCCTTCTTTAGATCCCGAGTAATCTATCAGAGAACCCACTGTTGTAGTTATGGCCGCCCCTAACCTTCCCCCGGCGGCCGAGCGTACTATGTCTTATTACGCCCGGCCTAACCTGGATGATTCTGGGTCGAGTATTGTTCGCCCTGCGGTGGCCAATAATAATTTTGAAATTAAGTCAAGTGTCATTCAAATGGTCCAAAACGCCGTGCAGTTCGATGGACTGCCGGATGAGGACCCGAATGTCCACTTGTCCAATTTCTTGGAGATATGCGACACCTTCGAGATCAATGGCGTCACTGATGACGCCATTCGTTTGCGCTTATTTCCTTTTTCCCTTAAGTCCAAAGCCAAGGCGTGGTTGAATGCCCTCCCGCGAGGATGTATCACCACGTGGGCTGAGTTGACGGAACGGTTCCTAACGAAGTACTTTCCGCCCGCAAAAACTGCAAAGTTGCGGGCGGACATTTCTTCGTTTGTGCAGAACGATCCTGAGTCTCTATACGAGACTTGGGAACGGTTTAAGGAATTCCTCCGCCGTTGCCCGCACCACGCGCTGCCAACGTGGTTGCAAGTTCAAATTTTTTATAATGGGCTGAATTTTCAGACGCGTCAAATGATTGACGCGGCTGCCGGGGGTACGCTT
Organism: Platanthera guangdongensis; assembly: GCA_039583875.1. Lineage (NCBI taxonomy): Eukaryota > Viridiplantae > Streptophyta > Magnoliopsida > Asparagales > Orchidaceae > Platanthera > Platanthera guangdongensis. The sequence goes on along the minus strand of CM077166.1, from coordinate 135,955,205 downwards.
AATAACAAAACCCCCGAGGCCGCCCAGGCTTTATTCGAAGAGATGGCTATGAACGCCTATCAATGGAACGTCCCGCGGGGACGGCCAAAGCCGGCGGCTGGTCTTTTTGAAGTGGATGCCACTGCTCTCTTGACCCTTCAAGTTGAAAGGTTAACAAAGCAGGTGGCGGAGATGTCTGCTGCCTCCTCCACTCAGCCTTGTTTTATCCCCCCCAACGTCTGCATAGCTGAAGAGTTCGTGGACTTCATGGGAAATTCGGGTCGTCCTCCTTTCAACCCCAACAACAACCCTTATAGTAATAACTATAATCCGGGTTGGAGGAATCACCCCAACTTCTCGTGGAGCAACCCGAATAATGCTCAGCGTCCCCCTATTTCTTTTGCGCCCGGATTTCTTCCTCCTCCTCCTCTTCCGAAACCCTCCCCGATGGAGGAAAATTTTTCGAAGTATATTGCGTCCAACGAGTCAAATATCCGGAACATCACCGGATCGCTAAAAACACTCGAAAAACAGGTTGGACAGCTGGTGAGGATGATGTCCGAGCGCGCGCACGGGGCACTGCCGGGAAACACGGAGCCCAATCCGCGGGAGAACGCCAACGCTATAACCCTCCGTAGCGGAAAGGAGGTGGTCGATCCAAAACGGACCGACCCTCAGGGTTTCTGATCGGCCTTCCCCACCGCGTTTCAGGGAAGCTTCTACCCCCTTCCCTTTCTTTTCTTTGTACATATCGTCTTTCCTTTCTGTTCCGCATACTTACGATACAACATTGGGGACAATGTTAGACTTAAGTATGTGGGTATTTTCGTGCTTTACTTTCTGCACTTCAATTTTTCTACTTCTCAAAAACGAAAAATACAAAAAAATACATATAACAACAAAACAAAAACAAAAAAATTAAAAAACAACTTAAAATGAAACAAAAAAAATTTTAATGAAAAAACAAAAAAAATTTTAAATGAAAAAACAAAAATCCAAAAAAAAATTTTTATTTAGTTTCACTTTGTATATATTTTTTTTGTTTTTTTTCTCTCTCCCCCTTCCTCATTCTTGTACAAACCTTTTTCTTTTTTCTCCCTTATTTTTGTACATATTATGAAAATTCTCTTAAAAAAAATACAAAAAAAGATAATAGTTCAAAAAAAAATTCAAAAAAATTGATAAAATCAAAAATACAAAAAAGATAATAAATGAAAAACAAAAAAAAATGATGATAACAAAAACTATAAAAATCAACAAAAAAATGTTTTGAAATAAATAAATTAAATATTCCATACTAAACTTTTCTGCTATCCAAAAATTCTGTTCTGAGTTTATTTATATGTGAATACTATTAATTCTCTGTTTGCTACCCGTTTGTTAATTATTGATTGAAACACTTAAATAGCCGGGGTTAAGTTTTAAAGAATTCTTTATGCTTTGTTAAAACTAGCGAACTCGTTTTAGGCACTACTTCTAATTTTTCATTAATAGGAGCACGTATATTATGTTAGGAAATAACGACTATAGAATTCAATTATACTTACATTTAGCTTTCTGAAAATTAATTGGGACGTACAAATTATTAAGGTTGCTCTCAAAAATTTTTAGGATTACAATCTAGTTTTCCTTTCTCCCCTTACTTTTCATGACCTACTTGGCATGAAAAATTTTATCCTTAAAAGATCTTATGTCAATGGGAACAAGATTTCGTTCCGTAAACATAGGCACCCAATAATTTTAAAAGATTATATAGGGAGTAAGAGGATAAAATTCATTACTCCTACAAATATACATTGGGTTAATTTTTCTTATGAAGTTGAAAAACAAAAATCATATTAGGAAAATAAGATTTCGTTTTCCTAATAATCCAAAAGAAAAAAAACATGGAGGTTCGAGAAAAAAATTACCTCACCTCAAATATCAAAACCCTCTTCATAAACCACACTACCCCCTTAGCCAATTACACGATTCTAGAATTAATTCAAAAATCTTTTTGAGAGCATAATTAGTAAATTGTATTATTTCCGATAGCACTCGTATAAGCTAGAGTTCTTATAATTCCAAACTATTTTCGTTAATCTAACCATTACAAATGTTGTCTTCTATTTGATTACATCAAGAAGTCTTTTGGCCAAAACTTTTGCGCTATTTAAATCATCTACATAATTTTAGGACTTAACTCATACACCCCGTATATTTATTTCGATCTCTCTTATAATTGATTAAGCGATAGCCAAAACTTAGAGTTTTATTTATTCCTTATAGATTCACCTCAAACTTTTGCTCTGGAATAGCAAAAGCCTAAGTATGGGGGTATTTGATGAACTGTAAATATACGTATTTTTATGCACATTGATTTAGTCATTTTCATTTATTTTCGTCGTTTTTACTTATTTTTGTTCAATAAAATGTTCCTATTCTTGTAAATTTGCTTCTAACTTGTTTTATTTTATTTTGCAGAAAAATTCCAAAATCTGCCAAAATTTGGGAAGTACATGCCCGTGTCACATTGGTCATGCCCGTGACCGGGCCGTGACTGTGCATTTCCCGTGAAATCGGAAAATTTCTGAAGTAAAGGCTTGACACGCCTGGCGACACGCCCGTGTCACCCGACACGGGGCGTGACCCAAGCCCGTGTCCTCTCCTCTCGACGAATTCAACTCGACGATCGTCGAGTGTCGACACCAACAGTCACGCCCAGTGTCACGCCCGTGACCGAGGGCGTGACTCAATTTCCGCTCGACGATTTCGACTCGACACTTTCCACTCGACATTCGTCGAGTGTCGACACCAACTGACACGCCCAGCGTCACGCCCGTGACCTGGGGCGTGACCTTTCCAGCTGGCCCGACAAGATGCTGCCGAGGACATTTGACGCAACCCGCGCCCGGTTCTACCTCCCCGACACGCCCAGAGTCACGCCCGTGACCTGGGGCGTGACTGCTACAAACTCAGCCCGAAGTCAACTTTGCTGTCCAATCGCCGGCCGCCTTCATGAATAGTACTGTCACGCCCCCCCCCCCCCCCCCCCCCCTACACGCCCGTGACCGAGGGCGTGTACTTAGAAAATTTTTCCTATAAATAGCCCAGTTCTGTAAGGTCCAAGGGTTCAGATTTTTGGGCCAAGTTAGTGTCTTTTTGTGGGCTTAATCCGTGGATACTAGTGCTATGTAAGGAGATTTCTCCCTTCTTATTTCATGTTTTGTTTTGCTTTATCTTTTAGCTTTGTAATAGCTTGAAAATTTTAATAAAAATGTTAGATTTTCTCTCTCTATTTAGCATGAAAAATTCATTTGGATGGCTCACCTTTTCCCCTTTTTATCCTTGGTTTTATCTTTGTTCTTCACTTAGTTCTTCATCTATGAAAGGTGTGTGTGTGTGTATGAGTGTAATGTATTTATTTTCCATGTCTTTTTTCCCTTAACTTGTCTTCATGCATAGTATTTTGATTTCATTCTTATGATTTTTTTAAAAGAGATTTAAAAAAGTGATTTTGTTCTTTTTTACTTAGTTTTCTTTTAGGATTGTAAAACCTCTTTTGTTCTTTTCATCTTCTTTTTCACTTTTTTATCACTTTCATAACATCATAAGAATGAAAATGTTGGTATTTTAATTTTCCAAAAACTTTGGTTTTTAATTTGTTTTGAAAAACTTTAGTCTTCTAAAAATTGTAATTTTCTCTTTTTATTTGTTTTTGGCAAAACCTAAGCATGAAAAAGTTAAAGTTTTAATTTTTAGGTAACTTTGATTTTTCTTTGTTATTTGTGTGTGTGAGTGTATGAGCCTAAATTTCCTTTTGTTCTTCTTAATCTTCATGAAGTGTGTGTGAGTGTAGGTGTATTAACTTTTATGCTTTGATTTAAATTGTGTAGAGTGTGTGAGTGTAGGTGTTAAATTTTAATGCTTTCTTTTTAATTGCTTTCTTTTAATGCTTTATTCAAATTATGTAGAGTGTGTGAGTGTAGGTGTATAATTTTATTGCTTTCTTGAATTTCATATGGAGTGTGTGTGTTTGTGTGCATTTATTTCCGCCTACTCGTTAAGAGTTAAATGGCGCATCGTTTTCATTTTCAGTCCTACTCGTTCGAGTAGGACTTGTAATTTTTCTTTCTTTATTTTTCCGTCTACTCACTTGAGTTTAAATGGTCGGACTTTATTTCCCGCCTACTCGTTTGAGTAGGATTTGTAATTTTTCTTTCTTTATTTTTTCCGCCTACTCACTTGAGTTAAATGGCCGGACTTTTTAGCCCTGTAATCGCATTTATTTTCTCCTACTCATTTGAGTAGGACTCGCTTTCATTTCAGTCCTACTCGTTTGAGTAGGACTTGCAATTTTCAGCCTTTATTTACCGCCCCCACTCATTTGAGTGGGACTCGCAAATTTGAATTATGCAAATTTCTTTCATGTGTAACTTAGTTCCTTTTTAATTTATAATTTGGAGTGTGCGTGAGTTCTCATTTTAGTTAACTTTTTAGCTTTTTAAATGTTGTTATTTTTTCTTTTGTCCCTTTCTTATAAATGTTTAGTGTTTAATTTCGAACTCGCGCCTCACTAAATTATAAGCCGTCCCCATACCGATGTGTGGCTAATCGCTATTAGCCTCGGCATCGAAGAGCATTGGGACATTTAAAATGATTTATAATAATTGAAGCTTTTTATTTTCATTTTAATTTAAGCACTTAGGGTTTACCCCGGGTTTACGACGCGTAGGACCACATATCGATGTGTGGGCCCTACTTCCGTAGTCCATATGCTAGCTAGCCGAGAGGCCGTGCATATGGACCGATCACCCCTGGGTAAATAGAGTTGCGTGCATACCCTCGAGAGAGGACAAGCGTAATTCTACCGGATTGGGTTCCCCACCCAATAGCGGGGTTCTTAGCGTAAAGCGGGCGTTAAGAGGAATCCTTCGTCGGACTAACGTTCGGTCGAATAGTCTTAACGTTTAGGTGAGCGATATCCCTATAGCTAGGTGAGCTCACATTTATGGAACCTCCACGGCCAAGTTGCCTTATTATTAATTTGAAATCAAAGTCTTTTTATTATTAAAAATTGTTTTAGTCTTAATCCGATTCGATGCCGAGCGTTAACCCTTCATCGAATATTTTATAAATCGTTTTTTCGCTCCTTGCTTTTCCTCCTTTTATTAAGTAAAAAAATCCACCTTACTTTCAGTAAAATAATAGTCCTCCCGGAGGAGTAAGAATAGTCAACGCGACCCCGAGAACAATACGACCTCGGTATTCCCCCGAATATCGAGTACTACTTGCGATAGGTGCACTTGCCTACCCGAGCGAGCCCGCGGCGATCGACTCACTGAACCAACCACAGTAAGAGTCTGTTCGCGGGCCCATCATACTTCTACTGCCAGACATGTTCCAAGTCATAGTGGGGGTGGAAGATACAAGAAAAAGGCCAATGTCGTACCTTCTAGACTGAGAGCTGCTAATAGCACTGCTACTAGACCAGCTATTAAAAGAAGGTATAATATTTATGAGTGCTGGTGCTATGGCAAAGTGGGCCACTATGCTATATATTACTGGCACAATACAAGTGTGTCAAGAGTAAGAGAGAGCTTACCTGTCAGAAGAGTTGTAGGTAGGCATAGTTATTATTAGACTAACATGCACCTAGGACCCAATAAAAATCAGGCTCCTAAGGTTAACTGATTTATGCCTTGCAGGTTAGTCCAAGTGGTCATACCCCTAAATGGTACTTGGACAGTGGATGTTCCAGGCATATGACTGGAACAACTAGCATGCCAAACGACTACACTCCATTAAGAATGGTCCAAAAGTCATCTTTGGTGGTTCAGAAATGGGAGTGAATAAAGGGTATGGCAAGATATCAAATGGCATAATCAATATCACAAAAGTAGCTTATGTGAAAGGGTTACAACAAAACCTCATAAGCAAAAGCCAACTATGTGGTCTTAGCTATGACATTTCTTTCCTCAAGGATGAGTGCCAAATTAGGAGGTCAAGTGACTAAGGGGTCATATTGAAAGGCAATAGGAGAGGAAATATCTATTGTCTTAATTTTGATTGAGAAAGTAAGGACTTCCCATATGTCTAGTTACTGATGATAAAGCCTCATATTGTGTCCAATGGAAGAAGAGACTGGCTCGTCTTAACTACAAGACCATAGACAAACTCTTTAGTGAATAGTTTGTTAGAAATGACCCCAAGTTCAAAATGCACTAAGGAGGGTATCTGCTATGCATGCCAAAAGGGCAAACAGACCAAGACCTCCTTCAAGAGCATTGGGGTCAAAAACTTAGTTAGGTGCCTATACCTCCTGCATATGGACTTGTTTGGTCCTATGCCAGTTCAAAGTCTAGGTAGGAAAGTTTACACAGTTGTGGTTGTTGATGACCTTTCTAGGTTTGCATGGGTGTTCTTCCTTAAGAGAAAAGATGATAACCTTGAAGTCTTCAAGACTTTTGTCAAGCAGATAAAGAATGAACTAGACAATACTATTGTCAAAATCAAAAGTGACCATTATCACAACCCGCATTTTATCTTCATTTAATAATATATCAGAGTAAGGGAAAATGCGCATCAGATGTCATGTTAGCAGGGGATAACAGCAGATGCTCGGGTGAAACTCCAACTAAACAGTACTATGGTAAATAGATGAAAAACTTGAAGTCTTCAAGACTTTTGTCAAGAAAATACGGAATGAACTAGACAGTACTATGTTCAAAATCAGAAGTGACCATTATCACAACTCGCATTTTCTCTTCATTTAATAATATATCAGAGTAAGGGAAAATGCGCGTCATGATGCCACGTCAGCTAGGGATAACTACAGATGCTCAGGCGAAACTCCAACTAAACACCTTTATAAAAGATTTATAAGTTTTTTAATGAAATCCAGTTCAAGTTAAGCGGTTAGTCGTATCCCTCGGCTCAGTGGCTCATCTAGTTCACAAGAAAAAGATAATTATATGCGGCAGAAAATACATTATTTACAATTTTAGACGTCCTACATGTGTTTAAAAATCCCCAGAGGATAACTCATGGTATGCAAGACTCTAGATTTATAAAAATAGAAAAGGTAGCTCTTACGTTCGTTTAAATATTGTGATTTAGATTTCAAATATGGTATGTATGAAGTATTAATAGTAACTCTTTATACTTTAAAATACATAACATGCAACCAAACATAAAGCCTTCCCAGAGATCAAGTAAAAATAACCACAAAGAGATAAACTAGCAGCTAACAAAGTATTCAATAATCCCAAAAGAAAACTACCATTGGGCGTCAACAACCTGACACGAACTCACTGAAAGTATGCAAGTCAGAACAAAAAAACCAAGACAACAGACTATGAAAGTTGCCTCTGATACTAATTATAAGAGAGGGACAGAATTACTTTACACTAGAAGGGGGGATAGGGTATTTTAAAATCCTGATTTTGTTTTATAACAGATTTGAAAACTAGTGATATATATATATATATATATATTAAGAAAACAAACATCATAGCACAAAGATTAGAAGAATAACAATCACAGACGGCACACGGAAATTTATAGTGCTTCCCCAATAAATCTGGGTACATCCACTCTTCTACCACCTAGTAAGAATCCACTAGAAGTTTTTGATTAGGTGCCCTGCCACCACAAGTTTTTTCTCAAGTTCCCTGCCACCACAAGATCTATTTTTCTAAGAGATATCTAGCAACCCTTTGAGCTTTTGATCAGGTGTCCAAAAACCAATCTAAGTATTTTGATCAGGTGACTTAAGAAATAAGGGGTTTAACTTTTGAAGGGAGTTATAACCTTGTACACAGTTTATGAAAATAAACAAAAGTGATGATGTCTTCTCTTTCAAGATTCTCTGAGAAGACTGGTGGATTGATGTTGAAGCAAAAAGCTCCCCATGATTTGAATAGTGTTTATGATCAGGAGAGGGAGTCTTTTCTTTAGGGTGTAGGCTTTCAAGAATGTTGTTTTTCTCTAGTAGAACTTTTGGACTGATATGAATTGTGTTGTCCCTTGGAGAGTATGTGTTGATTTGTAAGTCTCCAAGTCAGTATCTCTAAGTTTGTATGTCTGAGTCTATATCCTTGAGGCAACAATCTTCTATATATATATATATATATATATATATATATATATATATATATATATATATATATATATATATAGAGAGAGAGAGAGAGAGAGAGAGAGAATGCTGAGAGGAATTAAAATATTTGAATTAATCGGCTCTGAAATGTCTGAGTTACCGAGAATGGTAACTACCTTGGAAATTGATTAGCCTTAAACTCTGTGATATATCTATATTTGTGTTGGAGTTACCATGGTGATCTAGAAGTGGTCAAACATGTAATCTCACTGCCAATGCGATATGAGCCTGCAGGGTCGCACATAAGAGATGTGAAGAAGTTGGATGATTGACTGTGTTGGTAAAGGTTACCAATCACCGACCTGAATGGGGTTATGGGCAAAGTGTTGCCTTAAAGGATCGTCGGGTTGGGCAAATGTTGCCTTGAAGGATTGGTAAGAATAGTCGACTGCGGGTCGATGTGTATCGTCAACCCACGTTCGACGTGAATCGTCGAGTATTGTACTCTGATTCTCGCCGATCCTAGGTGATACTCGCCGACTGATTCTCGCCGATCCTAGCTGATTCTCGCCGATCCTAGCTGATTCTCGCCGATTAATTCTCACCGAATCTGCAAGGTGATTCTCGCTGATTCTGGAACCCTAATTTTCTGGGTGGTCTGTGGATAGCGATATTCCTAAGTCTGTTTATGCCTTTGGTATAAATAAATACTTAGGGTTTTCGGGACTTATCACTGATCGAATCCCGCCGAGCTCTCTGATCGAATCGACGGAAGTGTTCCGCCGTTCTTCGCTCATTCTGCCGATACCGAATCCGCCGACGGAAGTGTTCCGCCACCGCGCTCTCTCCGTCGACCTCCTCCTCTCCGGCGATTGTCGCTGGTGTTGCTATCCCTGGCGCGGACCTAGCAGTCCGTGGAAAAGCAAGGTGCGGTCATTCTCCTTCCCGATTATCCGTGCGACGGAAAAGTCGGTGTTCTCCCGCTCGTGTGGATTTCTGCAGAGACGTGGATATCATTCCACGTAGAACTCGCCACCAGCAAGTACACGAAGCTTGGAGCATCTCCGTTGAGTTGTGACTCAACGCCACCGAGGTAATTTTTGCCTAGTTGTATGTTAACTTCTTGATTCAACTACCATGGCCCGATCCCATCTCTTTTGGGTTTTTCTTGATATTTTTATTCTTCCGTTGCGTGCACAAGTGTTGTGCCATCCTCATAAAGAAACCCAACAGTGGTATCAGAGGCAGGTTGCGGCCATGATTGTTGTATTGGAAGTTTTGTTATTCCAGTGCGTGTAAACCTAGGGATTTAGAAGTGTTCTAAATATCTAGATTTAGTTTTGGTACCCCGCCAAGAACGTCTGGGATTTCGTGGAAATTTCTAATTGTTAGAAATTGTAGTCTCCTTAGCAGTAACCATCCCTCGAGTTTGTTTTGGATTTTGAATCCAACATAGAGAGATGAGCTTGTCTACTGCTTTAAGTTGAGTTGTCTTTGCTTTTGTCCAATGCATGTAAATCTGAGGATTTAGAAGTTTCCGGATGTTCAGATATAGCCCTTCCTTCAATCAAATGTTGATGGTGTCAGGTTGTGCACATAAGGGATGCATGTGGTTTTAGAAAAATTATTTTTCTTTGGATGTGCAAATTGATCAAATGTTGATCATGGTTAACTGTTAACCTATAATCAAAATCCCTTCATCAAATATTAAGTGTTCGGATGCCTTCCGATGGATGACACTCTTCCTGTCTCGATCGATGAAGTGTGGGCTTGCCAAAGCAAGGTGCATTAATCTATCTTGGTAAGGGTGCGAGCGGATAATTGTGATATCCCACTGTCGACATCGGGTCCAGCTTAACTAGGTGACCTCAAAGGTTGAGTGCCTAGAGGCATAGGGTTGGCATGCACCATATGATGGATGCGAGTAAGGAGTTATTCACCAACCATACAAGAATTGCATGAGGATGCAATTGGCAAGCGTTGCCTACCTAAATAACCGCATCGTGAGAGGAAAGCCAAAGCTGACTCATTGTGTTGGTGAAATACGGATCTTGTCCACTAAGAGAGTAGCTCGCATGAACTCTCCGAATTGTTAGTGAGGGCTATCATTTCGAATAAAATAGTGGGAGTGTTTTAATTGAAGTCCAAATTAAAATAAATTGTATTTGAAATTTTGGTACTGATTTTATTCTGCATGAATTCTTGTTGAATTCCATGGCAAGTGTTTCACACTCCACGTTGTCTCTGAGAGCCATCCTTGGGAAGGATAAGCTCAGTGGGACTAATTACATGGACTGGTACAGGAACCTGAGAATTGTTCTCAGGCAAGAGCAAAAGCTCTATGTCTTGGAAGAAGAAGCCCCCGAGGTGCCGACCGGGAACTCCTCCCGTGCTGAGAAGGATGCTTATAAGAAGTATACAGATGATGCTTTAGATGTCGAATGCCTTATGCTTGCCACTATGAACTCTGAGCTTTAGAAGCAACATGAGAACATGGGGTGCAAGGAGATTGACGAGCATCTCAAGAAAATGTTTCAAGGGCAGGCTAGTCAAGAGAGGTTTGACATCACAAAAGCGTTGTTTCAGTACAAGATGGGAGTTCGAGACTCAGTAGGGACTCACATACTCAAGATGATTGGGTATATAGAGAACCTTGAAAGGCTGGGTTTTCCTCTTGGTCAAGAGTTGGCCGCAGATCTGATCCTGCAATCATTGCCGGATAGTTATGAGCAGTTCGTCTTGAACTACAACATGAATTAAATAGACAAGACACTGCCCGAACTCTTAGGCATATTGAGAACTGCCGAAATTAATATGAAGAAGGCCAAGCCTACCAGCCCCATACTGATGGTGCATAAGGGCAAGGGCAAGGCCAAGGGCTCTAAGAAGATGAAGGTGGGACCTAAGTCATATCTTGAGCCCAAGTCTTCTGCACTGATGAAAAAGAAAAGCACGGTGAAGGAAGGGAAATGCCACCACTATGGCAAGGCTGGTCATTGGAGGAGGAACTGTCCTTCGTACATTGAAGGTCTGCAGAAAATGAAGGGAGGCATGACTTCCGCTTCAAATGTTCACATTATAGAGATAAACCTTTCTTCTCCTTCATCTTAGGTATTGGATACCGGATGTGGTTCTCACATTTGTACAAATGTGCAGGAACTGGGAAGGAGAAGATTGTTGAGTAAATGGGAGGTGGACCTCCGCGTCGGCAATGGAGCAAGAGTTTCTGTTGTAGCCGTAGGGGTTTACCGTCTTTCTTTGCCCAGTAGGCTTGTAATAGAACTAGATAATTGTTATTTTGTTCCGGCCATAACTAGAAACATTATATCTATTTCATGTTTGGACATGATTGGATTTTCTTTTATAATTAAGAACAACTGTTGTTCTATATTTAAGAATGATGTTTGTTATGTTGTAGCCCAATTGTTTAATGGTCTTTATGTTTTGAACTTGCACCATCTGATCTGTAATGTAGAAAATAATAAAAGACTAAGAACAAATGACTCGAACCCTACATTTCTCTGGCATTGTCGTTTGGGCCAGATCAACGAGAAGCGCATATCCAAGCTCCATAGAGATGGACTTTTGGACTCATTTGATTATGAATCATTTGAGCGATGCGAATCTTGTTTGTTAGCCAAGATGACTAAAGCTCCTTTCACTGGTTATACTGAGAGGGCTGAGGATCTCTTTGGTGTTGTACATAGTGATGTATGCAAACCCATGAGTTCCATGGCTAGAGGTGGGTATTTCTACTTTGTTACATTTACTGATGATTTCAGTAGATACGGATATGTGTATCTTATGAAATGCAAATCCGAGACCTTTGAAAAGTTCAAAGAGTTCAAGAATGAAGTAGAAAACCAGTTGGGTAAAAGGGTTAAAGCACTCTGATCTGATCGTGGTGGCGAATACCTGAGTCATGAGTTCCGTGATCATCTGAAAGAGTGTGGTATTGTATCACAGCTCACTCCACCTAGAACACCACAACATAATGGTGTGTCTGAGAGGAGAAATCGTACTATGTTAGACATGGTACGTTCGATGATGAGTCATGCAGACTTGCCTGTTTCCTTTTGGGGTTTTGCTTTAGAGACTGCTGCAATGACATTGAATCGCGCTCCAACGAAAACTGTTCTGAAGACACCATATGAGATATGGACTGGGAAGCATCCTAGTATGTCGTTCATTAAAATTTGGGGCTGTGAGGCATACGTGAGACGTCAAATGCCTGACAAGCTGGAACCCAAATCAGACAAATGTTATCTTGTGGGATATCCTAAGGAAACAAAAGGGTATTACTTTTACCTACCGTCTGAGGGCAAAGTGTTTGTCGCAAGGACTGGTGTCTTCTTGGAGAAAGAGTTCTTATCAAGAAAGACTGAAAAGGTAGAGCTTGAAGAAGTTCAAGAACCACATGTAGTGAATGAACCGGAATTGGATTCTGAGACAGGACTACAAGATGTTGTAGCTAGAGAACCTACTCAAGGAACACAAGTCCTACTTAGATCTGGTAGACCGAGGATTGAGCCTGAGAGATATGGATTTCTCGTGTCTTAAATAGGTAATGTGTTGCTTATGGATCATGATGATGAACCAGCAACCTACCAAGAGGCTATGAATGGACCGGACTCCGACAAATGGCTTGAGGCTATGAAATCTGAAATGGACTCCATGTATGCAAACCAAGTTTGGAACTTGGTGGAACCACCTGAAGGGGTACGACCCATAGGGTGCAAGTGGGTCTTCAAGAAGAAGACCGACATGGATGAGAATGTATAGACATTCAAAGGGCGACTGGTGGCTAATGGTTTCAAGCAAATTCATGGTATTGACTATGATGAGACTTTTTCCCCTATTGCCATGGTAAAGTCCATAAGGATATTGCTTGCTGTTGCTGCGTACTATGACTACGAGATCTGGCAGATGGATGTCAAAACGGCTTTCCTTAATGGAAACCTCCTTGAGGAAGTGTATATAACACAACCCGAGGGTTTTGTATCCCCAGATGAAGCCACTAAAATATGCAAGCTGAATAAGTCCATCTATGGACTGAAACAGGCCTCTCGAAGTTGGAATATTCATTTTTATGAGAAAATCAAAGAGTTTGGTTTCATCAAGAATGAAGATCAGCCTTGTGTTTACAAGCGAATCAGTGGGAGCATTGTTGTCTTCCTGATATTGTATGTAGATGACATACTGTTGATTTGGAATGACATTCCTACCCTGAAAGTTGTTAAGAACAACCTAGGGAACTGCTTTTCAATGAAGGATTTGGGTGAAGCGACTTATATACTCGGTATTAAGATCTATAGAGATAGATCGAAGAAGTTGTTGGGTTTGACCCAGAGTACGTACATCGAAAAGGTGTTGAAGCGGTTCAACATGCTTGAGTCCAAGAAAGGATTTTTGCCCATGTCTCATGGTGTGAATCTCTCTAAGGACCAGTGTCCAAAGTCTTGTGAAGATAAGGACCGCATGAAGTTGATTCCATATGCTTCGGCAATTGGATCAATCATGTACGCGATGTTATGTACTCGACCCGACGTCTCCTTTGCTTTGAGCATGACTAGCATGTATCAGTCAGACCCCGGTGAGTGTCACTGGATTGCAGTCAAGAATGTCCTGAAGTACTTGAGAAGGACTAAGGATGTGTTCTTGGTGTATGGTGGAGAGGAAGAGCTCGTTGTAAGTGGTTATACGGATGCTAGCTTCCAAACTGATAGAGATAACTCCAAGTCTCAGTCAGGTTTTGTGTTTTACCTGAATGGAGGAGCTGTGAGCTGGAAGAGTTTCAAGCAAGAGATAATTGCTGATTCTACAACAGAGGCCGAGTATATTGCCGCAGCTAATGCGGCGAAGGAGGCTGTATGGATTAGGAAATTCATCGGCGAGCTTGATGTAGTTCCTAGCATTTTTGGTCCCGTAGTTCTCTACTGTGATAACAATGGTGCAATTGCACAATCTAAGGAACCTAGATCCCATCAGTGCTCCAAGCACATACTTCATCATCCATCTCTAGCTCAACAATGGTGCAATTGCACAATCTAAGGAACCTAGATCCCATCAGCGCTCCAAGCACCCGTTGCGCCGCTTATCTAGCTGAGCTAGAGGTGGATGACGAGCCAGATTTTCGGATTGTCTCCACTTCAACCTTGGACAGCATCCCTTCTGTATCGGGGTATGCACCATTGCCATCTCTCTGTTATGGAGAAGACATCCCAGGTATGTGCACTGATACATGTTCTTATCCCCATTCTGACACTGCTATTTATACTCCTAAAGTGCATACATCACCTAACATAGAATCTTTTGGTTGTGGAGAGCTAGCGCTCAATGTCCTACCGAGCTTCCTGCCTTCGCCTTCTTCTTTGTATAGCATTCTTTCTTCTTCTGACAGTGCTGTTGAGGTTGAATCGTAGGTGGCAATTAGCATTTCCAGCGTTCTGTTAGATCCAGTTGAGGAGGACGACTCCGTGGCAGAGGTTGCAACCTTCACCCCATGTGAGGATGCCCGAGGCATGGACGAGGCAGATGCAGCTTTAGAACATTCCTTCACTAGCCTAGACAGTTGTATGGAAGCACCCACAATTCCACCGACGGTGGATGACTCCGGGATCATCCCCAAGATCGAGGTTCGTTTATGTTATTCTTCTAGTTTGTTTCTTGACCCTGCTCTCATGTATACTTCCATGCAGGACCACATTGTGGAATTGGTCCAATCAGTGCAAGGGCCTGTAATGCGGCCTAGGACTTATTGTGACCAGATGCAAGTGGAGTTGGAGCCTATGAGCTTCCCAAGTTACTGTCTGCCCATGCCTGACACATACGACAGGTATACGTATACAGGTATTGGGGCTTATGTTCTATCTCCGTTCCGGTACTCGCTACCGCAGCGCGACCATGAACCTCTGCCTGAGCATTTCCAATTTCATTTGCCCATCAGTTAGGAAATGTTCAGATTTTGAATAAGTCCTGTTGGGAGACAATAAACCCAACAGTTATCTAGGATAGTGTTACTTTTGTTTAAATTTTTGTTTGAATTTAATTTTAGGTGTGGTAGCCCAGCTGCGTGATGAGCTCTCTGTGCACCACGTGGTCAGCAGTGTGAAATAGACTGAAAACTCGGGCGTGGGAAAAATTTCACTGCGCATGACCACTGGTCAAGCTCACTACTTATCATCACACGACCACTGGTCGTGCGCATGCCCAGTTTCTTTAAATTCCAGTCCGTTGTCCACTGTGTGTGCACCCTAATCTCCCGCTTGGTCCGCTGCACGTGCGTTGTCAACGCTCATCCCGTTCTGATTCCTCTCCAGTGGTCCGGCTCTCTCTCCTCCAGTAGGCTCCCTCAATTTCAGATCTCTCTTCCTCACTGTGCTGTAATGGAGCCTGGACGCCACCCTGTAGTAAAGGCATATCAATGATCCAGTCATGCTTCAACAACCCCTGCTTAGATCTTGGGGAGAATGGGAACCTTCTCTAAGGCAGAGCATACTCAATGCTACAATTCCTTGAAGGACAAGCCATTCCTCTCTCAGCGACTTGTTGACGGGAACGAGCTACGTTCCATTGGGGATGACGGTGCATTAGCAGAGGCCGTGCTCATTCTCTACTCTTTTGATTTTTGGAGCAAGTTGTTCGAGTGCGACGAACTTGGCTACCGAGAATTGACGTTGGAGTTCCTTTCCACATTCACTTGGGAGACAACGGCGGACAACCGCTATTTCCCCAATTGTTCCTTTCGGATGATGGGAAATGTCTTCTCTGTCACACTGCCGGAGCTTGCCATTCATGCGGGCGGCTATACTGCGGTGGAGGCATCCCAGATTAATTTCCCCGAGTTGTGCTATGATTTTCCAGAGGGTGTGACTTTGCGGTCCACTTGGCGTTCTCTGACCGGAGGGAACGAGGAGTACGTCGCCCGCCGTGCCAAATCAACGAAGATTGTCTCCCCCGCTCTAAGGTATATGCAGCATTTGCTTAGTCACTCACTCACCGCTCGGACCCTGAGCAAAAATTTGGTAGGATGGCAGGATTTAATATCCTTATTTACCATGTAGCAGCAGTACCCCATCCATCTGGGGTATATCTTGTCCTATTTCTTCCACCACGAAACCACTTATGGCCCCGCAGGCGCAATCGGGGGTGCTCACTACATTACCCGCATTGCCAAAAGTTTGGGAGTTTTGAGCCAGCTACCTCCGATGGTGTAGGTCACTACCCCATCCATGATCTCCAGGGCCAACCTGGTGAGTTGCCATTTGCTACGTGTGGTTGGGAGAAAAGGTGGCCGGAAGTTTATTGTTTGCATGCCTGGTGATGCGCCTGCGGGTAGAGATGAAGAGGAAGATGAAGGAGAGCCGGGTGAATCTTCCGCTATGGGTAAGCGGAGTGCGGGAGTACCACTGCAGTAGAGTCATCAGGAACTGAGGCCTCTCGTAAAGTATGAGGGGCAATCTAGCCGCCAGTTCGGCTTAGCTCAAGAGCAGGGCGTCCCATATTATCCGAGCACCTTGCTGATCTGGATGCTTCCCAGTTTTGGATGCAAGACTTTATTTATCAGCAAGTAGTATGAGGAGGGTTGAACATTCGACCACCGCCCACTCGTGTCGCTCCATCAGCTCCTGGTCCACGTCCGTCGCCCATCGAGATTCACGACAGCGATAGTGAGGGGGAGTGAGTGGAGTTCACCGCAGAGCTCGTCTACCACGCCTTCTGTTTATTTTTATTATTTTTATCTTATGAGCAAGGAGACAACTATATTTTTGTGGGCACCCATCTGGGAGCCGAATGTTTTTTTATATACTATTTGAACTGCTAATACAGGTATTTGGTCCACCTTAAGGACGGTTAACAAAAAGGCTTTCGGGAGACAACCTAAGTTGGATCGTTTGGTCCTATGCTGTGTTTTGAGTTCTTTTTATTTATTCATATATATATATATATGTCCATATTTTGTTTGGCGTGCATACTTCAATCGTAGGTGCAGGAATATTTGAGGCGCGGCAACTTGGCCGCACTTGGACATCTCATTACACGACTGGTATGCTCAATTTTGAGCATAGGTACTTCCTACCCTAGCTTTTTATCATCTTTGGAATGTTTATTTTTACTAGTTGTCGACTTTAAGTCTGGGGGAAGAGCGTGCATGTGGTCACTACACCCCACATTCTATTGCATACTAGTTTCTTGTTTAATTATTTCTTGATCTCTATTGCACACACTGAATCACCCACACGAGTGCGCTCTTATCCACGCGCACAACCCGAGTCAAATGTATTGTTTTTGTGTAAACTTTAAAATAGTGGTGCTGGCTTAGGATTTCAGGATTGAGTAGTTCGAAACTCATGCAGTGCTCCTAATCAAGTACTCATGGTTTGTGTAGAACTAGGATAGAATTAATTTTTCTTTATGCTCGTAGTTTTATATTTTTCTACAAACGTAAATATTATTTGTACTACTCAAAATCTGAATCTGGAGTAATCGAACGATAATGTAGGAATGTGTGTAGCCGCCACTAGACTCGTATTGCTCGAGTCGGGAGGAAGGATCATCTTTCTTGGTGGTTAAGAACTTGCCCTAAGGTACTCTCGAAGCATTGGTGCCCGGTTAGTCAAGCGTGAGCATGACGTAGGCCCTCATTTTTCTTAGTTTGAGCCTGGTTTAGCCTTTCCTACCCCTTAACCGTTGCATGCCAATTTTGTGCCTACCCTTCCTTTGATCCAGCTCCACTCACATTCACCAAGGCCTGAAGCTAAACCCACCATCGTAATCAAATGCTTGAGCTGATTTGTATTTACTGTTTTGCCGAGGTTGTGATAGGTGGATATTGTTTTTGGGGGTGGTGAATTCATTCACATTTTGATTGCTACGTTTGGGGATTGCAAGCGCAGAAAAGAAAAAAATAAAAAAAAATAAAAAACCGATAAGCGCAAAAGAGAGAAAAATCTGAAAGAATTGCTTTGAGAATTCTATCCCCATCCTCTTTATTGATTTTGGTCGGGTTCGGCCGTGTACACGCCCGGTTTTCAAGCTCAGTCTGGGGGTGTGTTCCCCATTCATTTCTATGTAGCTGTATTGGTTTAGGTTTTTATTAGCTCGCTTTGGTTGCGTGTAGCCTTCATGTTTATCATTGACTACCAAGCCTTTGCCTAAGCCCCATTTTCTCCTACAAGTCCTACTGATTCATGCTTGAGTCTAACCCGTGTCGTGGAGATAGTGTGAACGTGTAAGCATATGGTCCCCGACATTGGTGGATTCCTTTGGAGGAGATCCCGAGTCCCGAGCTTTGGCAATGCTCACCTTAGTGGCATGCCTACTTTCTTCCTACACATGATCGCAAAATTCTCCAGAATTCTAATTTTGAGTAATTACAATATTTATTTACGTCTGTCGAATAGTTTAAACTACGTCGTATAATTAAAAAGTTTTTCTCTTACATCTTCTATGCCCATGATGTATTTGATTTCTCGTTTTACTTCTTTTTGAAATTTCTGAGCCAGCTAGGTATTTTCTAGTCCACGGAGTGATGATTTGCTCGGGATGTGCAAATGGTTAAGTTTAGGGGTGTGATGAGTTCACATTTTACACTAATTTTGGACTCATCTAGGCTAGTTTTTTCATCTTAGCACTACACTTGAGAACCTTTATTGCTTATATTTGCTTATGTGCCTATTTCACGATTAAGTGCACTGTAGGCCCATTTTTGTGTGCTTTTTGTGTTTCTTTGTTTTTGTTGTTCTTTAACCCTGTCTTGGGGATGTGGTGTGCACGTTTGGTGTCCTATCTGCCTCTTCTGCTGGTGCAGGGTTCGTGTGCGTGCTCCGGAACTGCTCGGGAGACCCCGATGATGCAGGAATACTGCGCACGACCACTGGAATTATTGCGCACGACCAATGGTCGTGCGCCACCGATCGTGCGCATTACATTCTCATTTTCCTAATCCTGTCCCGGTAATCACATGATCAGTGGATTTAGTGCGCACGACCACTGGTCGTGCGCCACTGATCGTGCGCATATATGCTGTTGCTTCTTATCCAGGTTGCAGGTCTATTTGGAAATGGCGCACGATCATCGACCGACAGTGCGCACGACCACTAGCCGTGTGCCACTGATCGTGCGTACTGCTTCTGCTGTCTTCGTATTTAACGCCCTGCTCCGCGATTTAGGTCAACGCATGTCATTTTTTCTGCGATCGGGAGTGCGCGGGAATCGCCATTTCACTTCTCCAGCTGCTCCATCACCTCTACCTTCGTCGGGAGTCCATAGCTGGCTACTCCGAAACTTTTCAAACTCTCCGGTGAAGCCCTCGGCCATTGACGACTTCAACTCCAAGCTTTCCACCGGAGTTGGTGAAGTAGACAACCTAGAGAACGAACATAAAGGCCTTCGAGGTGACAGCTCGTCGGTACCGGAAGCCTCCTTGGACTGAGACCGAAAGCGGATTGACAACTCGCTACTCCGGCCACGACCCGCGGTGGATCTTCACTCTCTTTTGGTTTACTCCTCTTCCCCTTCCTCTGTAGTATGGAATGGTTTAAAACATTATAATGAACACTTCCATCCATGAACATCAAGGTTATTTTATATCTAATGGGATGTTAGTATTTTTCTTATGCTTGTGAGTAGTGTCTGTGAATGCGCCTCGCTCACTCCACATCCACTCCATTCCCGTGTCTCACCCGATTGCACTCCATACAAGAATACTTCCATCCATTAGCTTTCCGTCGACTCGCCCAACCGAAAGTTCGGCATCACGGCCGAAACACCCACTCCACCTTGCGAAGCGATGCCTTCGACATGCATATCTTTTACTAGTTTAGTAGATCAAACATCCACAATATCCCAAGTCCTTTTTTTACTCTATAACTCTCATTTCAATATTTTCTGTACTGTTGCCGCTTTACGCTAATTGCATTCATCAAGAGACCGACACTCGGGGATTTATTCTGAAAACTTTATTACTTGTGTGACTGGTGCTCTTGCCGATTTACACGCATCAGTGGTCTTCATTGATGATATCTTGGTGTACTCCAAATCGGAGGCTGAGTATGAGACTCACTAGAGAGTGGTCTTGCAAGTGTTGTGAGAGAACCAGCTTTATGCAAAGTTCTCGAAGTCTGAGTTCTGGTTGCAGAAGATGGCTTTTCTGGGCCATGTGATTAGTGGTGACGGGGTGGTGGTGGATCCGGCGAAAGTTGAAGCCATCAGAGATTGGCCAATTTGAGAATCATGGCGGATGTCCAAAGTTTTCTAGGACTAGCCAGGTACTATAGAAGGTCTATGGAAAACCTTTCGCGGATACCCTACCCCTCACCCCTCTAACTCGTAAAGACCAGAAGTCTATTTGGACTCCGGAGTGCAGTCAGGCATTTGACACTCTAAAGGGGAGTCTAATGGCAACTCCAATCCTAAGCCTTCCTAATGGGACTGAAGGATTTCAGATTTTTAGTGATGCATCTGAATGAGATTTGGGTTGCGTGTTGGTGCAACATGTCCGTGTGATAGCTTTTGGATCGAGGCAGCTAAAGCCTCACGAGAAGAATTACCCCTTCCATGATTTGGAGTTGGCGGCGGTAACGTTTTCTTTGAAATTGTGGCGCAACTATGTGTATGGTGCGAAAGTGGAGATCTTCACGGATCACAAGAGCCTGAAGTATCTTCTAGATTAGAGGGACTTGAATATGCGGCAGCGCAGATGGGTCAATTTCCTTGGAGACTATGAAGTGGCGATTCAGTATATGTCATGCAAATCCAATGTGGTGGCGGATGCCTTTGAGTATAAAATATTCTGGTCAAGGGAGTTGGATCGACGCTCCAGATGAATGGTTGTTGCGGGACTGGGATTCCCTTGGCATGGAGTGTGTAGCAAGAGACGAGTCTAGCATGGCTCAGTTGAAATAGATTGAAATGCATAATGACTTGTCCGATCGTATTTGGGAAGCGACCCATTTGGATGTGGAGTTCAAGACATACGTAGTGGAAGCTCAAAATGGCGAGAGTAGCGCATGGGAGTTGATTGATGGGATTTTAAGGAAGGACGAAAGGATTTGTGTACTGCAGTTTGGTAAGCTCCGTGAGGAGTTGATGTTTGAGGCTCACTTCACAAAATACTCCATTCACCCAGACAATACAAAGATGTGTTTGGATATGAAGCAATCCTTTTGGTGGACTGGTTTGAAGCTGGAAGTAGATTTGTACGTGAGTCAGTGCCAAACTTGTGCACTTGTGAAGGCGGAGTGTCAGAAGCCAGGCGGATTCCTGAAGCCTCTCCCTATTCCCAAGTGGAAATTTGATGGCATCTTCAAGGACTTTGAACATCGATTACCTAGATCGCAACAGGGTAACGACGCGATTTGGGTGAGCGTGGATCGCTTGACCAAATTGGCTCACTTCATCCCAAATTAGAAAGAGGACAACGTGGATAAGCAGGTAGAGTTGTTTGTTCGTAACATTATGCGACTACATGTAATTCCTAAGAGTATAGTTAGTGATCGTGATGGACGTTTCGCGTCCAAGGACTGGAGGTTGGTTCAGAAAAGTCTGGGAACGAAGCTCAAGTTCAGCACGACTTTCCATCCTCAAACAGATGGGCAAACCGAAAGAACGAACCGCACTATGGAGGATATGCTGAGGATTTGTACTCTTGACTTAGGTAAGAGTGGGAAGATCACCTCTTCATGGTAGAGTTCGCTTATAACAATAGTTACCAAGCTAGTATACGAATGGTGCCGTACGAAGCTTTATATGGGAGGCAGTGTCGAACACCGATGTCTTGGACAGAGGCGGGAGACACCAAACTTTTGGGAAAAGAAGTGGTAGCTGATGCATGCGAGTTGGTGCGAACCATTCAAGAGCACATGAAGGTTGCTCAAGATCGGCACGCAAAATATTTTAATGCTCGCCATAGAAAGGTGGAGTTCACGGTAGGCGACTGGGTTTATCTAATGATCAAGCCGTTCAAAGGTGTTTCATGGATTAGCCGACTCAAGAAGCTGAGTTCGAGGTTTTTGTGACCTTTTGAGGTTATATAATGGGTGGGAGAAGCAGCATACCGGTTAGCATAGTCCACAGAGCTGAGTGGATTACACGATGTTTTCCATGTCTCTGTCTTGAGGAAAGCCTTAGTGGAGGCTAGTGTGGTAATCGAATCGGAATCGGTGTCGATAGAAGAGGACTTGAGGATGCGAGTTCGTCCAGTTAGTATAGAGGATACAAAAGTTCGACAGTTGCGGAACAAATAAGTTAAGCTTGTTAAGGTGCGTTGGGATAACTAGGGCGTGATAAGTTCTCTTGGGAACGTGAGCAAGCAATGCGCGAGGACAATCCCGAGTTATTTATGTAATACTGGTTTGAAACAGTAACAGATATGTAGCAACAGTGATTTGAAACGTTGCAATTTTGTTTTCGGCTGTTTGACTGATTAGAAATGGTTTGTGTAAAGTTATCATAACAATGTTTTTATTTGCTGCAATAATTTTCTTGTTGTCTTCCTGTCTGAAGATTAATTTCGGGGATGAAATTCTTATAAGGTGGGAGGAGTTGTAACACCCCCAGTTTTCATACCTAGAGTCGCTGGAATCTAACGCCTGGCGGTAGAGATACTGCTGGAAGTTGGACGACGAGCTCGACATTGGATCTAGCGCACGATCATTGGATCTAGTGCGCACGACCATTGGTCATGCGCCACTGATCGTGTGCACTAGTCTCCATTTTTCCAAGTTCTGCTAAGGGAACCGCACGACCATTGGACATAGTGTGCACGACCACTGGTTGTGCGCCGCTGCTCATGCACGTTTTACCATTTTCTCTAGAGTTCTGCCATTATTAATCGCACGATCATGGGATCCAGTGCGTACGACCACTAGTCGTGCGCCACTGATCGTGCGTGTGGGTGCAGTTCCGTCATTTTATTTTGTGGCCGTCTGATGCTTCGTTAAACTCGATCCAAGGGCCCAGGATCTTCCTCCCAAAGGACTTTAATAGGGCTGAGAGTGTCTTTCCCCTCATTTTTCTCATCTTTTAGAGTGAGAGTTGGGGTTGGAGAGTAAGATACGGGAGGAGGAAGGAGAGAGAGCTTTCTTCCACCATAGATGGAGCTTCACAGCTCCGATCGTCGTTCCGAGACCAGATCTGTGGAGAGGGTGTTGAGGCGCTCGTGTAAATCCGTTCAAAGCAAGGATTCCATGGGTAAGAAGAGGGGTCGTAAGGTAACGACATTTCTCCTCTCAGTTTATATGATGCATGCATAACATGTTTTTCTTTCTTGCTTTTCAAGCTTTTGGGCACCAAATCTCTCAAATGAGAGGTGTTTGGGTCGCCATGGTTTAAGAGGAACCACCTGGTTGATTTTGTCCATCCTCGATATGATATTGCATTAGAGATCCGCTCCGTTAGTGGATTAGGCATTGTGGGTGAAGCTGTAGTCGCGACCGTTAGTCCGACTCGGTGATGTTGCTTAGCGAGCCTTAAGGATTTTCTAGAAATCTGTTGCGACAAGATGTCGTTTGTGATGTATGTGTTTCCCCCTTTTTTGAGTGAGTACGTGTAGCCGAAACCGGACAAGGTTAGCTCCACGTTGGTGATAGATGGTTTCCTTGGTGCGCGGGAACGTTGCATTACGAATGATGGATTAGGGTGAGAAAGGCTATGGATTGTGTGTGCTAAGGTACAACTTTGTCTCTGTGGTCGGCTGGCTATCCAGTGATGTTCAAGTCATGTGGGGAGATTGTCCCGGCGAGACTATTCCCCTTTTGTGAGACTGACAATAACGCCAAGCATAGGACGAGCCCGGGAAATGAAGCCCACGAACGGGTGGGGTCCAGCAAGGGTACTTAGAATTGTTTTATGTGTGAGACGGAATCCTGACGTGAGAAGTCATAGTTTGTAAGACCCCCTTTTTTTTCTTTTACTACACCGGGGTCTTAGGCCCAGAACCGCCGTTTTGTGGTAACTCCTTCACGCCCTGAAGGGTCTGTTGAATTCTTTGAAGTGAAAGTGGGTGAATGGAAGGCTTGGGAAACCTATCCGCGCGGACTACGCGGACAGGGTTGGCGGACTGCTAGGTCGGCAGGGATGTTGCAGGTGGTTTGCTCTGTGGCGGCCTGGGCGGTCTGTTCGCGCGGACTACACGGATAGCAGCGGCGGTCTGACAGGCCAGTGTATGCATAGCAGGCGGTTGACTCCCAGGAAGTAACCGGGCGGATAGGAATGCTATCCGTAGAGTCCGGCATAAAGCGGACTGAAGAACTGGAGCTCGGCAGACCGGTTTGGCAGTTGCCTTGGTCTTGCTCTAGTGAAGCGGCAAGTGGAAGCTGCGGAGACTGCCGGTCAGCGCGGACAGAAACTGGAGGTCGCCCGGTATGGCGGGCTAGATACAGTGTCCGCCAGTAAGTGCGGACTGGCCCTTGTGGCCAGTGGACTGGACTTGGTGTGATCTGAACCAAGTCCAGGATGGCTCAGTCCGGGGAGATCGCGCAGTGGAGCGCGGGCTGGTTTCTCAGTCCGCCAAGCATAGTAGAAGTGCAGTTGCCTTGTTTGCTAGCTTGGGGAAATGCGGACTGGAGAATTGCTTGTGCAGGAGCGTGCGGACTGGAGCCAGAGTCCGCTGAGTCCGGTTTATCCTTGTGATGAGGTTATGGACTCAGGAGTTGCGGACTGGAGTCTGCTGTTAGCAGACTGGATTGGTGTGTCCGCTAAGTCCGGAGGTGCCTTGGCAATGAGGCAATGGACTTGGGATATGCGGATGGTAGTCGGGTGTCCGCTGAGTCCGGCAGGTGCCTTGATGGCGAGGCTGCGGGCTCGGGTTTTGCAGGCTGATGCCTTGTCCGCAGAATGGCGGACACGGCTATTGTGGAGTCCGGCTGTGGTGGTCCTGGCTTGGTCTCTGGCGGCAAGGCGGGCTGGATATTGGAGTCCGGCCTTGGAGAAGCTGGGGCGGACTGGCTATCTGCACAGGAGCGGCGAAATGAAATCTGTGTCCACGGGCTGGCGGACACACTTGTTCTAACTGCGGGATGTGACGGTGATCCTATCGGCTAGGGCGGTGACCATACTCATCGTCGTGCCTATAAATAGGACCCATGTCACATCAGGAGAAATGGACCTAGACTGAAGTAAGTGAACAGTAATTGAGCTCGCGTAAGTTGCTGCGGTCTGGACCTTGGTGTCCGCGCGGATAGAGAGTTGACCCGGTTGTGCTATGCAGGTTGTGCGGATAGCGCTGGAAAGCCAGGACTTGGCTCTGATTGCGGTCAGGGACAGTGCGGACTCTGCGGTTAAGCAACGGGCGGTAAACAGCAGGTCGCGGATAGCGACCAGGCGGTCTTCTCTTTGGCAACTTGGTTCGGGGTTCAGGAAGTCGCCTGCTTCAGGCGGACTGTTCCATTCGGTGACGCAGCTTGTGCGATCTGGTGGTTAGGCGACCTCGCGATCAGGCGGCCTGCAGATCGGCGGTGAAGAGCTAAGTATTGGAATAAGGGTGAGTCCGTGCGACTTGGGTTGCGGTCTGGCGACCTGGCGGACTGAGCGGACTCCACAGCAGTAGGTCGGCGGCTTGTTGATTGAGTCCGCGCGGCTTGTTTTTGTTCTTGTCTTTGTAACTGTCTCTGCTCTCCCGGTGTTGGGTTTTGGTGAAGCATGTCTCGCCATGTATGTCTCGCCTTGTAAAGAAGTTTGCTCTTGATCAATAAAGAAGCTTGTGCTGCATGTGTTGCTGGTTGTTACTGCTTTGTTGAGATAACCCCTGCTAACTCCACGATCCGGGAAAACATTCAACATTATAAGTGGGCGTATCCTCCTTCGGTTTGTTGAGTTTTCAACAGGGTATCCAAGGGGCGTCTGCGGTTTGTTGAATTTTAACATGGTATCAGAGGGAGGTTGTTGGAGTGGTCAAGCAGTGCTCAATGGAAGTAGTTGCTCGTCTGTAGAGGAAACCAGTGGTAGAACCATGGCAGTGGAGGATGCAAGCTGTCTTGGAATTGATCTCCTTACAGAGACGAACTGTGAACGGTGGAAGTCCTGTATGAAGAGTTTTCTTCTTGGCGAGGACCTTTGGGAGGTTGTATGCAGAGCAGGAAGACAAGAGGATACTGCTAAAAATGCTGAGGCGATGAGAGCTTGGAAGGAGGCAAATGCGAAAGCGGAGTCTATTCTCAAGCAGGTGATCTCATCGGAGCTCTTGGACCACATCAGTGGATGTCGGTCAGCTGCGGAGGTCTGGACTTCCCTTGATGGGTTGTTCAGGAAGGAGGTGAAGATTGCTGCGGAAGATGGTCCCTCTACTTCGTATCAGGAAGAAAGGAGTGTTTCTCCTAGGCGTGATAGGAAGAGGAAGGAAGGACCAAGGTGCTATAAATGCAAGCAGCAAGGTCATCTTCGGAAGGAGTGCAAGGTTGTCTTGCTCTCGGCGAACGTTGCTCAGGTAGGGAGGAAGGAGAAGAACGTGGTTGGGATATCAACTAGTTCTGGAGTTGATCGGATGAATGCCAGTGATAGTGCAGCTATCTGGCATGAAAGACTAGGGCATGTAGGGATGGACAAGCTGAAAGCAATGGTGGAAAGAAGACTCGTAAGAGGCTTGCCTAGATTGTCATCCTATGGCGATGGTCGGGGGTGTGCGGGATGTCAGGAAAGTGGAGCCTATCGCTTCATGGTTGACAAAGCACAATCCAGATGTAATGCACCATTGGCGGTTGTCCATTGTGCTCTGGTGGGACCGACCGTCACGGCCAGTCTTGGAGGCAGCAGGTTCATGCTGATATTGGTTGATGACTATTCTAGGTATACTTGGGTATACTTTATGAAGAAGAAGTCCAACATGGTACGCTTGTTTGTGGAGTTCAAGAAGCTTGTGGAAGGCCAGCTTGGCCGGAGGATCAAGGTGTTGAGGACAAGTATCGGTGGTGAGTTTGGCTCAACCGAGTTCTCACGCTTTTGCAGGAAGCAAGGGATCCGGATGGAGCTTTCTTGTGGACATACTTCACAACAAGGTAGTATTGCAGCTTGGATGATCTGTTGGTTAACGGAGACCTGCAAGTGTTGGCTTCAGAGTAAAGGCGTTCCAAAGGCTCTTTGGGCGGAAGGAACGGCCTGTGCTGCTCATGTCATCAACCGGATGCCTCTTAGTCCGATCATAATGAAGACTCCTTATGAGCTGATGTTCGGAGTGAAGCCCTCAGTGAAGCACCTTCGGATGTTTGGATCTACCTGCTATATACACTCTCCGGGTGCTCTCAAGACAAAGCTAGTCTTTATTGGGTATGATGAGCAGAGAAGAAGATGGAGGTGTATGGATCCTGCGACGAAGAAACTCATAGTGTCGAGAGACATTGTTTTTGATGAGTTGACGCCGTATTGGGGTAGCTCTTATGTGGAGCTAGAGATAAGCAGGTCAGATGGTGGGCTGAAGGAGGCTGCTGCTAAGGAAGTGGAGTTGCCTGAGTCACCAGGTGCTCCAGGTTGTTCTAGCTCTGGGGCAAAGGCATCAGAGTCGGGAAGAAGGGGGAGCGATGCTCCAGGATCTTCTGGCTCGAAGGCGGAGGCTTCCGGTTCAGGAAGCAAGGGGAGCGATGTTCCAGGCTGTTCTTGTTCAAGAGGGGAGTCTTCTGGTTCAGGTAGCAGGGGGAGCGTTGCACCAGATGCTTTTGGTTCCAGTACGGAGGCGTCTTGTTCAGGGAGCAAAGGGAGCATTGTTCCGGGTTTGCCCGGGAACGGAGTTGGTTCAATAGCAGCGGACGTGGTTAGCCATGATCAGTTTCTTCGGAGATCGAAGAGGATCAATAAGCCACCAGCTCGATATAGTGAAGGGAACATGGCGGAATTGGTTCCGTGTTTCCTTATTAGCCCTCAGGTCGAGCAAGGTTCTTCTGGTTGTGATGACCCCACTAGAATCAAGGAGGTTTTTGACACCAAGGCTGAAGAGGTGACTTCTCTCAGAGGCAACGAGGCTTGGACTTCAGTATCCAAGGAAGTTGGTGATACTCCTGTGATGCAAGAGTGGAGGTTGAAGCTGAAGAAGGCAGAGGGAAGCATGACTCCTTTTTGGAGATGCTGGAAGGCTCCCTCATGGTCCATGATATGCGGGGCGAGGACTATGTCTTTGACATCTCTTCGTAGATGATATCGGAGGGACCAGGTGCAAGGTTACGGGAGCTGCTGGAGTTATTCACCACTTCTCACTTCAAGGGGGAGTGTTGAATTCTGTGAAGTGAAAGTGGGTGAATGGAAGGCTTGGGAAACCTATCCGCGCGGACTACGCGGACAGGGTTGGCGGACTGCTAGGTCGGCAGGGATGTTGCAGGCAGTTTGCTCTGTGGCGGCCTGGGCGGTCTGTTCGCGCGGACTACGCGGACAGCAGCGGCGGTCTGACAGGCCAGTGTATGCTTAGCAGGCGGTTGACTCCCAGGAAGTAACTAGGCGGATAGGAATGTTATCCGCAGAGTCCGGCATAAAGCGGACTGAAGAACTGGAGCTCGGCAGACCGGTTTGGCAGTTGTCTTGGTCTTGCTCTAGCGAAGCGGCAAGTGGAAGCCGCGGAGACCGCCGGTCAGCGCGGACAGAAACTGGAGGTCGCCCGGTATGGCGGGTTAGATCCAGTGTCCACCAGTAAGTGCGGACTGGCCCTTGTGGCCAGTGGACTGGACTTGGTATGATCTGAACCAAGTCCAGGATGGCTCAGTCCGGAGAGATCGCGCAGTGGAGCACGGGCTGGTTTCTTAGTCCGCCAAGCGTAGTAGAAGTGCAGTTGCCTTGTTTGCTAGCTTGGGGAAATACGGACTGGAGAATTGCTTGTGCAGGAGCGTGCGGACTGGAGCCAGAGTCCGCTGAGTCCGGTTTAGCCATGTGATGAGGTTATGGACTCAGGAGTTGCGGACTGGAGTCTGCTGTTAGCAGACTGGATTGGCGTGTCCGCTAAGTCCGGAGGTGCCTTGGCAATGAGGCAATGGACTTGGGATATGCGGACGGTAGTCGGGTGTCCGCTGAGTCCGGCAGGTGCCTTGATGGCGAGGCTGCGGGCTCGGGTTTTGCGGGCTGATGCCTTGTCCGTAGAATGGCGGACATGGCTGTTGTGGAGTCCGGCTGTGGTGGTCCTGGCTTGGTCTCTGGCGGCAAGGCGGGCTGGATATTGGAGTCCGGCCTTGGAGAAGCTGGGGCGGACTGGCTATCTGCACAGGAGCGGCGAACTGAAATGTGTGTCTGCGGGCTGGCGGACACACTTGTTCTAACTGCGGGATGTGGCGGTGATCCTATCGGCTAGGGCGGTGACCATACTCATCGTCGTGCCTATAAATAGGACCCATGTCACATCAGGAGAAATGGACCTAGACCGAAGTAAGTGAACAGTAATTGAGCTCGCGTAAGTTGCTGCGGTCTGGACCTTGGTGTCCGCGTGGATAGAGAGTTAACCCGGTTGTGCTGTGCAGGTTGTGCGGATAGCGCTGGAAAGCCAGGACTTGGCTCTGATTGCGGTCAGGGACAGTGCGGACTCTGCGGTTAAGCAACATACGGTAAACAGCAGGTCGCGGATAGCGACTAGGCGGTCTTCTCTTTGGCAACTTGGTTCGGGGTTCAGGAAGTCGCCTGCTTCAGGCGGACTGTTCCATTCGGTGACGCAGCTTGTGCGGTCTGGCGGTTAGGCGACCTCGCGGTCAGGCGGCCTGCAGATCGGCGGTGAAGATCTAAGCATTGGAATAAGGGTGAGTCCGCGCGGCTTGGGTTGCGGTCTGGCGACCTGGCGGACTGAGCGGACTCCACAGCAGTAGGTCGGCGGCTTGTTGATTGAGTCCGCGCGGCTTGTTTTTGTTCTTGTCTTTGTAACTGTCTCTGCTCTCCCGGTGTTGGGTTTGGTGAAGCATGTCTCGTCATGTATGTCTCGCCTTGTAAAGAAGTTTGCTCTTGAT
This sequence comes from Platanthera guangdongensis, assembly GCA_039583875.1. Taxonomy (NCBI): domain Eukaryota; kingdom Viridiplantae; phylum Streptophyta; class Magnoliopsida; order Asparagales; family Orchidaceae; genus Platanthera; species Platanthera guangdongensis. Next base: position 135,925,244 of record CM077166.1, on the reverse strand, counting down.
CAATAAAGAAGCTTGTGCTGCATGTGTTGCTGGTTGTTACTACTTTGTTGAGATAACCCCTGCTAACTCCACGATCCGGGAAAACTTTCAACATTATAAGTGGGCGTATCCTCCTTCGGTTTGTTGAGTTTTCAACAGGGTATCCAAGGGGGCGTCTGCGGTTTGTTGAATTTTAACAGGGTCATTGATAATACGTTTGCAGTCAATTTTATTAGGATATTTTCGGGGTTTTAAAGCCAATCATGTCTTGTCAAGTACTTGTTTTGATTCCCCTTTGTATATATTTTTGTCGCTAATGCATTTTTTTTTGCTTTTTGCAGGTTTTCACGGCTTTCAGCCGAAGTTTGCTGTGACACGCCCCAAGGTCACGCCCTACCAGGGCGTGTACCTAGGGCGTGTACCCAGAGGAATGAAGCAATTGGTCCGAAACTGCATTCCATGGAAACTTAGTGTACACGCCCCTCGGTCACGCCCGTGACATACCAGACACGGGCGTGTACTATAGGCGTGTCCCCAGGTTCCGAGGAATCGCCGCAGCGCGCTCGTTTTTCCCGCTCCACCGTCGCACCGAAAGTGTCACGCCCCAGGGTCACGCCTGACCCGGGCGTGACATATGGGCGTGTACTTCAGCAATTCCGCCTGTCACCTCCAGCATTCAGTTCAGCCCGAAAAAGTCACGCCGCAAACAACACGCCCCAGGTACACGCCCTGCCAGGGCGTGACTTGTGGGCGTGTACCGCAACAACTCCGTCAGAATTCAATTCCTGCCCGAAAAAGTCGCGCCGAATGTGTCACGCCCCAGGGTCACGCCCGACCAGGGCGTGACAGGGGGGCGTGACCCGACCCGAAAAATTCTATAAATAGAGCCCAACTCCAGGGGTTCCAGAACAACTTTCACTTTGAGAGGGGAGGTTCTGTCCTTTGTTTTTCTGAACTTTTAAGCATGTATTTTCATTTCTAGTTCGTAGCTCTAGTTTTATGCTTTCCCTGTATTAGCTCCTAGCTTCTTTCTGTAGTATGATGCTAATGATAGTGTAGTTTCCTTTTCATGTTCTTGTAATCTCTGGTTTTCAAGCTGTAAGGTCGCTGTTTCTCTAAATAAAAAGTGTTGTTTTCTTTTTCGTTCCTGCTCTGTTTTCAGTATTTTTCTTCTACTCATCCCCTTCTTCCACCTCACCATGATTAACTAATCCTCCATGTACTCGATCTAATTGATCCGAGGTTCGAGTGATTAGGTTATGATGCTTTGAATCTTACCTTTTCTTTTTAGGGTTTAGCTTTGAATTACTCTTGATTTATCACGGGTTGGAGGTATATTATCGATATATACTCTCCACCTTTGCTTTCATTCTGGGTTAGCCGAGAGGCCAAAAGTTTGAAATGAGCACTCAAGAGTAAAGGGAGTTGTTCGCACCCCTCGAGAGAGGCAGACGATCAAATCTCCCGGATTGGAGTAAAATCCATTAGAGGGGTTCACCGCGTAAAGCGAGTTTTAGGCCTCCGATTTAGGCGAAAGTCGGTCGGACCTTCCTAAACTCAGTTAGGCACGTCCTTCGAGAGAAGCGTGTCAATATTCATGGAACCTCCACGGTCAAAGACCTTTACCCTAATTAGCTTAGGTTTAGTTATCGTATTTTTCTAATCACTCTTGCCGAGGTGATTTCTGATCGAGTGCATTTTCCCTTCATCGTTACTAAGCTTAAGTTAATCGCTCTCTTTATCTTTTCATACAAGTAGTTCTCTTCTTTTAGTACATTTAGCCAAGCCTTATTTTGCCGTCGATAAAATAATAGATTTCGTGTGAGTAAGCTTACTCAACTGTTCCCGGATTTCAATACGACACTTGTGTCCCCTAGCTGCATTTCGATAGGTATACTTGCCTTGATGAATTGTTAGTTTGGTATTTTCTCTTTGCAGATATCTCAGAGACAATCAAGTTTTTGGCGCCGTTGCCGGGGAAGCAACGCTTGTTGATAAATTGAAAACGCGAATATATTAATTTTATCACTTCTCTTTCTCAGCCTCCTTCTTAATTTTTTTCCGCCTACTCACTTGAGTCAAATGGCTGGATTTTGTTAAGTGTGCGTATTTTATTTTTCCGCCTACTCACTTGAGTTAATTGGCTGGTTTTATTTCAAGCAAGTGTGCGTATTTTATTTTTCCGCCTACTCACTTGAGTTAATTGGCTGGTTTATTTCAAGCAAGTGTGCGTATTTTATTTTTCCGCCTACTCACTTGAGTTAATTGGCAGGCTTTATTTCAGTAGAGTGTGTTTACTTTCTGTCGAGTGGGTGTGTTTTAATTTTCTGACGAGTGCGTGAGTATAGCTTTTCATTTCCGCCTACTCGCACAGAGATAAGTGGCTGGATTTTAATTACCGCATTCATAATAGAAACCCACATCACAAAATTTTCTACACCACCTAACTCTCTCGAAAAGGGCAAAGTGGCTCTAAATGCCACTATCTTGTCTAGTACCTTGCGAACCCTTCACCGGGTAGCCCTTGGGAAGTTCGGGAGTTAAAATATAAAAAAATCTATTTCAAAAAAAATTTTCCAACTTCATTAGCTTTTTTTACTTTTTAGTCTTGCTTCTCCTCTTTTCTTCTAGTGTATGACCCGCGGTAGTCCGTCGGTTACTTTGGACCTGGACCACGAAATTGAGCGTACTCTTCGGAGAAGATCGCGATTTCAAGGCCCTACTACCCAAGTGCCGGTTGAGGATTCCGAGTCATTTTCTACCTTAAGAATGGCAGAACCCAACGTGGAGGAAGTCGTGCAAAGGCCTATGTCCTATTATGCACGACCAAATCTCGAGGGTACAGAAACGAGTATAGTTCGCCCTGCAATAAATAATAATAATTTTGAACTGAAGCCTAGCATAATTCAAATGGTGCAGCAGTATGTGCAATTTGACGGGCTTCAAGATGAAGACCCGAACGCACACATAGCCAGCTTTCTTGAGATTTGTGACACCTTCAAGATAAATGGTGTCACAAATGATGCTATTAGGCTAAGATTATTTCCTTTCTCTCTTAGAATTAAGGCTAAGCAGTGGCTGAACACCCTTCCTAAAAATAGCATAACTACTTGGACGCAATTAACTGAAAAATTTTTGGCCAAGTATTTTCCGCCTGCTAAAACAGCTAAACTTAGGAATGACATTTCTGCCTTTGGACAGATAGACTCTGAGACCCTTTACGAAACCTGGGAAAGATTTAAAGAATTATTAAGACGATGCCCACATCACGCTCTGCCTGTATGGTTGCAGGTGCAGACGTTTTATAATGGGCTAAATCAAAGCACGAAGCAAATGATAGACGCAGCTTCTGGCGGTACTTTAAACCATAAGACCCCGGAAGCAGCTCTTGAGCTGTTTGAAGACATGACCATGAACACTTACCAGTGGAATGTGCCTAGGTCCCGCCCAAACAAACCTGCAGGTCTCTTTGAAGTGGACAACGTCTCACAACTCGCACTGCAAGTTGAAATATTAAGCAAAAAAATTACGGAGATGACTGCTGCCTCCGCCCCTCAGGTATGGGAATCTGCAACTCCTCCCGCCGAACATTTGGATTATGTAAATAATATGCCTAGAACTGCTTTTAATAATTTTTCTGCTGCAAATTATCATCCTCCTGGTTTTAATTTTCCGAATAGTTATAATCCTGCGTTAAGAAATCATCCGAATTTTTCGTGGAGCAATCCATCGAATGCTGTGCGCCCGCCACCGCAAAGTGATTTTTCTGCTCCACCACCACCTCCTCAAAGTTTTCCAAAACCTCCAAATTTGGAGGAAGTGTTTTCAAAATACATGAATGCTAATGACGCTACGATTAGGACCTTAACCGGAAGTGTTAAAAACTTAGAAAATCAGGTAGGACAGCTCGCTAAAATGATTTCTGAGCGACCCGTAGGGTCTCTTCCTTCCAATACCGAGCCCAACCCGAGAGAGCAAGCGAAAGCTATAACTCTTCGGAGTGGGAAGAAAGTTCCTGGTATGGTAAGTGAAGAACCCGAGGCAAGCTCCGCTCCCGTTTTTAAAAATCAAAGCTCCGCTCCCGTTTTTGAAAATCAAAGCTCCGTTCCCCTTTTAAAAATTCCATCCTCTGCCGAAGAAATTATCACCCCTATCGTAGAAAAAGAATTCACTCCACCACCCACCTTTAAAAATAATCCATCCCCGCCATACCCTTCCGAACTTAATAAACAACGACAGGATGATCAATACACCCGTTTTTTGGAAATGTTTAAGCAAATCCACGTAAATCTGCCTTTCCACGAAGCCATATCCCAGATGCCGAAGTACGCAAAATACCTTAAGGACCTCCTAACTAACAAGAAGAAGTTAGAGAACCTTTCTCATGTCACGTTAAATGCCGCGTGCTCGGCGGTTTTGACAAACGGATTACCGAAAAAAATCAGTGACCCGGGTAGTTTCTCTATCCCGTGTGTCTTTGGTGATCTCTTTGTCAAACACGCTTTAGCCGACTTAGGTGCGAGTATTAATCTTATGCCCCTCTCGTTGTTTAAAAAGTTAGGAATTGGTAGTCTCAACCCCACACGAATGAGTATCCAGCTAGCCGACAGGTCAGTCAAATACCCGTTAGGAATAGTGGAGGACGTCCTAGTCAAAGTTGACAAGTTCATCTTCCCGGTGGACTTTGTCATTTTAGACATTGAAGAAGACGTCGAGGTTCCCTTGATCCTTGGCCGACCCTTCCTTGCCACCTCCCGAGCTATCATTGACGTAAGCAATGGTAAGCTCTTCCTTCGAGTGGGCGACGATGAGGTAACTTTCTCCATCACCCCCTCGATGAAGAACACACTAGCTAATGATGACTCCTGTTTTTTCATGGATACCGTAAGTGAAGAATCCTTCTCTCAAACCTCTGCTTTTGAAGAAGAATTTTCCAATTTTTGTTCCTCTCCTCCTCCTCCAACTGAATCTCTACACCTACGTGAAGAATCCTCCACCCGCCTTTCTGATTTTGAAAAAGAATTCTTTGATTTCTGTTCCTCTTCTACTTTTCCAAATGAATCGCTGCACGAAGCCGCCATGGCCGCTAGCAACACCCCTTTTACTTTTACATATAAAAAAGTGTACGAGGACATAGTTTTTGAAAAAGAACAAATTTCCAAGACCTCGTATGATGACCCCCCTACCTTGGAACTGAAAGAACTACCAGAGCACCTTCAATACGCTTTCTTAGAAAAGGACTCTAAGCTGCCTGTCATAATTTCGGCCTACCTCACAGATGCACAAAAAAATAAACTTCTTTCAATTTTACAAAAGCATCGCCAAGCTATTGCTTGGCAGATATCTGATATCAAGGGCATAAGCCCATCTTTCTGCACTCATAAAATCTTAATGGAAGATAATTCTCGTAACTCTATACAACCTCAGCGCCGTATAAACCCAAACATGAAAGACGTAGTTAAGGGCGAGGTTATGAAATTGTTAGACGCAGGAATTATCTATCCTATATCCGACAGTAAGTGGGTTAGCCCAGTACAGGTAGTACCAAAGAAGGGAGGGATAACGGTCGTAAGTAATGAAAATAATGAATTAATCCCGACTCGGACGGTGACCGGATGGCGAATGTGTATAGATTACCGTAAGTTGAATGACGCCACCCGCAAGGATCACTTCCCCTTGCCGTTCATTGATCAAATTTTAGAACGACTTTCCGGACATAGCTTTTATTGTTTTCTCGATGGCCTCTCGGGGTATCTTCAAATCCCCATCTCCCCCGAGGACCAGGAGAAAACTACGTTTACTTGTCCCTTCGGCACCTTCGCCTACCGAAGAATGCCGTTTGGATTGTGCAATGCGCCGGCTACATTCCAACGATGTATGCTCGCCATCTTTGACAAGTACGTAGAAAGCATTATGGAAGTCTTCATGGATGATTTCTCCGTCTTCGGGAATTCCTTCGATAGTTGCTTAGAGAACCTCGAAAAAGTCCTAGAGCGATGCGAAGAAACTAACCTCGCCTTAAATTGGGAAAAATGTCATTTTATGGTAAGGGAAGGGTTAGTTTTGGGACATAAAATTTCTGAAAGGGGTATTGAAGTAGACGTTGCGAAAATAGAAGTTATCGAGAAACTGCCGCCACCTACGAACATAAAAGCCATAAGAAGTTTCCTGGGTCATGCGGGTTTCTACCGCCGCTTCATAAAGGACTTTTCCAAAATCACCAAGCCTCTTACCCATCTCTTAGAAAAAGACGCCCCATTCATCTTTGATGACCTCTGTCTAGCTGCCTTCAATTTAATAAAAGAAAAATTAGTTAATGCGCCAATCATGATAGCTCCAGTGTGGGATCTTCCATTTGAAATAATGTGTGATGCGAGTAGTTATGCGGTGGGAGCCGTACTAGGTCAACGTATTTCCAAAAACTTCCACCCCATTTATTACGCTAGTAAAACACTCACATCTGCACAGGAAAATTACACCACAACCGAGAAGGAGCTCTTAGCGGTAGTATTCGCATTTGACAAATTTCGCCCTTATATTACTCTTTCGAAAATCATTGTTTTTACGGACCACTCGGCCCTCAAATATCTTCTCTCTAAAACGGATGCCAAGCCTCGCTTGATTCGCTGGGTCTTACTCCTCCAGGAGTTTGACTTAGAGATCCGTGATAAGCGAGGTGCCGAGAACTTGGCCGCCGACCACCTTTCGCGCCTAGACAACCCGTTTATCGAGCAATTAGACGAAAATTCTTTTCATTACTATTTTCCTGATGAGAAGCTGTTCATAATTAACACATCTACTTCTCCTTGGTTTGCCCACATCGCCAACTATCTAGTGGCCCGTGTGCTCCCAAAAGAGTTTTCATCTCAGCAAAAGAAGAAATTCTTTTCTGAGCTGAAGAACTACTTTTGGGAGGACCCGCATCTTTTTAAAGTCTGTGCAGACCAAGTGATCAGGAGGTGTGTTTCCTTTAATGAAGGATTAGATATTATTAAACATTTGCATGAAGGACCGACAGGTGGGCACTATCAAGCTGCTCGCACCGCTCACAAAGTGTTAAGCGCGGGTTTTTACTGGCCCAGCCTGTTTAAAGACGCGCATGCCTTTGTGAGTAGGTGTGATAGTTGCCAACGGTCGGGGAATATTTCGAATAAAAATGAAATGCCACAAAATTATTTCCTAGAGTGCGAAGTTTTCGACCTCTGGGGGATTGATTTTGTCGGCCCTTTTCCTTCTAGCTTCGGGAATAAGTATATTTTAGTTGCCGTTGATTATGTTTCACGTTGGGCCGAAGCCCAAGCTCTTCCTACGAATGATGCCCGAGTCGTAGTTAATTTCCTCAAAAAATTATTTTCTCGATTCGGTACGCCGCGCGCTATCGTTAGTGATAGGGGTTCCCATTTCTGTAACGCACAATTTTCAAAAATCCTAACTAAATATGGCGTTACTCATAAGCTTTCCACTGCCTACCACCCCCAAACTAACGGACAAGTCGAAGTAGTGAATAGAGAAATAAAAAGAATTTTAGAAAAGACTGTTTCCACATCTAGAAAAGACTGGTCCGCCAAATTAGACGATGCTCTATGGGCCTACCGCACAGCGTACAAAACCGCCCTCGGCTGTACGCCATATCGGTTGGTTTATGGAAAATCGTGTCATTTACCCGTAGAGTTAGAGCACCGCGCCTTTTGGGCCTTACGATTTTTAAACTTCGATCCCCACTCTGTCGGCGATTTTCGAAAATTTCAACTTAACGAACTCGACGAGTGGCGCTCTTACGCGTATGAAAATAACAGACTTTATAAAGAGCGGACGAAGCGTTTACACGACCGACATCTTAGGCACCCAAAAATCTTTAAGCCAGGCGACCAGGTGCTTCTTTATAACTCTCGTTTACGTTTATTCCCGGGTAAATTAAAATCACGTTGGTCTGGGCCTTTTACTGTTTTAGAAGTCTTTTCTTATGGTACTGTTTTAATTTCTCACCCGATAAGGGTACTTTCAAAGTGAATGGTCAGCGTCTTAAACTGTATTTCTGTGATGATGTCAGTCTAAACCCTGTTAACTCTATCTTTCCGGTCCTGACATTTGATTAATCTGAACATTATTTTACTCACCAACTTTGACATTTATTCGAACTTATTTTTAACACACTATTTGGGACAATCTTATTTTGATGCGTCGAGCTCAAACGACGCTTTAAACAAAGGGCGCTCTTGGGAGGCAACCCAAGTTATCTTTTTCTGTTTTCTTTCTTTTACACTTTTTGCCCCGCCTGGCTCCGGCAAGCTGAAACTTCTGCGATCGCCTGCTCCAACGGTTCTGCTTCCATGCCAACGTCCGCCCGACGACGTTTCATGAAGATCCACAGCACAAGCATGGAGGAGCGGCATCACTCAACTTGTCCTGCAAAATAAAACCGGGGAAGTACCTGCTTTTCAATTCTGTCTTTTATTTCTATACTTTACTTTTCTCTCGTTCTCCGACCTCCTTCTCCATTGCGGACAATGTAGATTTTAAGCTTGGGGGAGGACTTCCTCCTTCTTTTTGTTTTCTTTTTGTTTTGTAAATATCCCAAAAAAAAAAATCCAAAATTTCATAAAACTCTTATATATATATATAGCTGCATTTTGGTATTTCAATAAGTACCCCATGTTTATGTTTTGTTTTTCTCAAACTTCTTTATAAACAACGTAGTTAATTATAATTTTTCTAATCATTCTTTTTAATCATATTTCACAAGTAAAATGTTGGCCATGCTGTGTTTCTAATTCACGGTAGCATGTTAAGGTAAAATATTTCTCTAAACCGTGCATTTCTATTATGGTTTTTCGTTCTTTATTTTCTTTACTTTCTCTAAAAATTTATCATCCACTATTTTCCTTTTCGTCTTTAGATGATTTTTGTAAGAACATATTTTGAATAACGTAGTAGATATGAACGATCCAAGTGACATATTATTTTTATTTTCAAGATAATTTCATCAATCTTCTTTTATTATCTCGAACTTGCTTTTTGAAATTTATCGACTCTATGTTTTAAATAAATTTAAAAAAAAATGCGTGAAAATGATTTAGGCCATTTTTGTTTACGTTTGAGCTTTCTTGCCAACCTAAACTCTTTTACCACTAGTTAGCCGCTTTTGAGCCTTTTTTTCCAAATTCATTTGATAAACTCCACACACCATTTCATTTTCACCAAAGCCCAAATTCCTACCTATCTAAATCACGCTACTTTTGTTTGATAGGAAATTTTGTGTTATCTTTGGAGAAATTGTTGAAAAAAGTGTACTCAAAAGCAATAAATTGAAAAAAAAAGAAGAAGAAAACAAAAATGAATGAAAATAAGAAAAAAAAAAAAGAGATAAAAAAAATCATAAAGAGAAAAAAATAAATTTATTTATACATATTTTGTTTAAAATAAATTTATTTTTTTTTTGAAACTCGTTGTTTTGGTTTAGTGTGATTTTTAAGCCTCCATGTTTATATTTGAATTCCACTCCTATTCATATTCCTAAACCAAACGTTTCGGTCCTATTAAGTCCTTTTGATTCACGCCCCTTTTTTTAATTTTATTTAACAACTAAGAAAAGAAGAAAAGTAAATCAGTTTTAGTTTTGGATTTAAACTTAGATTTTTGTTATTTAATTGATATAATTATAATGCATTGCTTGGATCTAGTAATAACTCAATACGTTCTTTTCATTTTCATTGCCTTGCTCAAATCTATTTAAAGAATTTCGTCAAAATTCTGGATGATTTATTTTTATTAAGTAAAGTTTATAAAAGTTAAAATCATACCTAAATAATTGTTTTAGATTTACGTTTTACATTCTCCCTGCCAAGAATTTCGCATAGTACTTGTGTGAGTATGATTAAAACTTTTTGAATTAGTCATTTTTTATGATTAGCTTGTCTTTATATCTTTGCTTGGGGACAAGCAAAACTTAAGCTTGGGGGAATTTGATAATACGTTTGCAGTCAATTTTATTAGGATATTTTCGGGGTTTTAAAGCCAATCATGTCTTGTCAAGTACTTGTTTTGATTCCCCTTTGTATATATTTTTGTCGCTAATGCATTTTTTTTTGCTTTTTGCAGGTTTTCACGGCTTTCAGCCGAAGTTTGCTGTGACACGCCCCAAGGTCACGCCCTACCAGGGCGTGTACCTAGGGCGTGTACCCAGAGGAATGAAGCAATTGGTCCGAAACTGCATTCCATGGAAACTTAGTGTACACGCCCCTCGGTCACGCCCGTGACATACCAGACACGGGCGTGTACTATAGGCGTGTCCCCAGGTTCCGAGGAATCGCCGCAGCGCGCTCGTTTTTCCCGCTCCACCGTCGCACCGAAAGTGTCACGCCCCAGGGTCACGCCTGACCCGGGCGTGACATATGGGCGTGTACTTCAGCAATTCCGCCCGTCACCTCCAGCATTCAGTTCAGCCCGAAAAAGTCACGCCGCAAACAACACGCCCCAGGTACACGCCCTGCCAGGGCGTGACTTGTGGGCGTATACCGCAACAACTCCGTCAGAATTCAATTCCTGCCCAAAAAAGTCGCGCCGAATGTGTCACGCCCCAGGGTCACGCCCGACCAGGGCGTGACAGGGGGGCGTGACCCGACCCGAAAAATTCTATAAATAGAGCCCAACTCCAGGGGTTCCAGAACAACTTTCACTTTGAGAGGGGAGGTTCTGTCCTTTGTTTTCTGAACTTTTAAGCATGTATTTTCATTTCTAGTTCGTAGCTCTAGTTTTATGCTTTCCCTGTATTAGCTCCTAGCTTCTTTCTGTAGTATGATGCTAATGATAGTGTAGTTTCCTTTTCATGTTCTTGTAATCTCTGGTTTTCAAGCTGTAAGGTCGCTGTTTCTCTAAATAAAAAGTGTTGTTTTCTTTTTTCGTTCCTGCTCTGTTTTCAGTATTTTTCTTCTACTCATCCCCTTCTTCCACCTCACCATGATTAACTAATCCTCCATGTACTCGATCTAATTGATCCGAGGTTCGAGTGATTAGGTTATGATGCTTTGAATCTTACCTTTTCTTTTTAGGGTTTAGCTTTGAATTACTCTTGATTTATCACGGGTTGGAGGTATATTATCGATATATACTCTCCACCTTTGCTTTCATTCTGGGTTAGCCGAGAGGCCAAAAGTTTGAAATGAGCACTCAAGAGTAAAGGGAGTTGTTCGCACCCCTCGAGAGAGGCAGACGATCAAATCTCCCAGATTGGAGTAAAATCCTTTAGAGGGGTTCACCGCGTAAAGCGAGTTTTAGGCCTCCGATTTAGGCGAAAGTCGGTCGGACCTTCCTAAACTCAGTTAGGCACGGCCTTCGAGAGAAGCGTGTCAATATTCATGGAACCTCCACGGTCAAAGACCTTTACCCTAATTAGCTTAGGTTTAGTTATCGTATTTTTCTAATCACTCTTGCCGAGGTGATTTCTGATCGAGTGCATTTTCCCTTCATCGTTACTAAGCTTAAGTTAATCGCTCTCTTTATCTTTTCATACAAGTAGTTCTCTTCTTTTAGTACATTTAGCCAAGCCTTATTTTGCCGTCGATAAAATAATAGATTTCGTGTGAGTAAGCTTACTCAACTGTTCCCGGATTTCAATACGACACTTGTGTCCCCTAGCTGCATTTCGATAGGTATACTTGCCTTGATGAATTGTTAGTTTGGTATTTTCTCTTTGCAGATATCTCAGAGACAATCAGTCATCACCACAAAGCGCCGATTCTGCCGGCCAATTTGATCACAGAAAATTAGCAAAACAAAGTAAACGCAAACTAGCAGTCCACAGAAAATCACATATCATATAGATAATCTCCACGTAGGGAGTGTCCACAGAATAATATATCAGAGTACTAAATACGAGCTTATGCCCGGTACATCATGTCCTCACGACAAATCACTCATGTGCAAGCAAAAACGGAACATCTACTCAAGGTTGAGACTCACGGTCCCAGCTATATAAACTCCGGAGCTAGACTGCCCCATCTCCAAGCGCACCGGTCTCTTGGGCTGCTCCTCCATGCTGGGCTCCACGATCCCCTAAATGATGTAGTTCAAAAACCATTAGTCTAAAAGACTAAGCCCTATCATACCCCACCCCTTCCCCCATGGCTCCTAGCCACCGAGCGGAGAGGAAGAAAGGGGAGGACTAGAAGGTGGAGAATAATCAAAAACAGATGGCAGCGGACCTATACTAGCAATTCTATAATAGATATTGACAATAAGATGAAGTATGAAAAGTTACCTTCACTTGTGTGAGAACACATAAGCCAAGGGGTCTTCTGCAAGGCTCTCATCGTATAAAAAGTCTCATACCAATTTATACGTTGGGGTGTCGGTTATCAAACAACAATAAATATATATCAAAATTGACCTTAATTTATAAATTGCCCACACAAGCTTGTAGACCAAGGGGTCGTTTTGCAAGTCCTAATATATAAGCATCCCATTCCACTTATACATTAGTTGTTAGGGGTTAAATGAATCGATTATGCTATAATATGCAAGTGGGTATGATGGAACATGCAAGTGCAACACACACACCCGACTCTGTGCACACAGACCTTTAGTTCCCCCTTTCTGGAGCCGTAACCTCCAAGGATACCTCCGTAGTGGCAGACAGAAGCGGTGGGTTGGGCCTCGCCCACCTCTAAATCAGTAAAGCACTACCTGTAAGACCTATCGTATGCCTCAATGCTTGGTGCACGAAGCGGACTCCTGTGTACTCTTGCCGGCTGGCGCATCGGACTTATGTTGGCGAAGTGCTAATCACACTTGCCGAGTCAGCGTATTGGCGTCAGTGAATCGACAATCCAATACTGAAGACCCACCACCTTAATTTTCTTTCCTTTTATGCACATGCAAATTTAACATATCAAAACCGAGCCGAAGCTCCCCGGACCAAAATGACCATCTCAAACAATCGAGCCGAAACTCCCCGGACCAAAACGTCTGTCTCTTAACTATCCAAGCCGAAGCTCCCAACTATCTTCCTGTGCTATCTGTGTTCGTGAAATGTGCAACCCTAATTACTAAGTTACTCTTTACAGCTTGTTAATACAGTTTACGTTAACCCGGGACTGCCCCCGGTGTTCCCTGTGAAGGGCTCTCAAGGGGCACTAGGAACTATGTTGGGTTTACTCCCAGCATTCCTTTTCGCAAGGTACTTATTATTATTATTGGTTGATTCCCTTACCCATTACCTTCTCATATTACAATAGGCTAATCCTAGGGTGATTTGACTCCACCTCACCTCGGGAAAGACGATCTTTCGTCGAACCCGAGCATCTCTAAACTCTAGCCAAACCAATTTCTCACCACTCTTCCTACCCTTCTATGGTGAACTCATCCACATCTATCCAAAATGACTAACTCCTACACCATGTCACATCGTATCTTATTGCAATTACCCATCTTGCCAAATGCAGACCATCATAGGTTATGTGTCGGACCGGACAGGAGATAATCCAAATACTCATCCAAATGGCCTACCTTATTTACTGGAGACTTATCATGACACAAATAGACTAAATCCAGGAAATTATAATTTTCCTAATTTATCTGGCATTTAGTTAATTTCCTTAAAGCTTCCAAAGGCTACCAGTTTGAACATGAACTACCCTAAATACTCATGCAAGATGACTAACAAAATTATTATAAATATTAGGTTATCTCAATATGGTAATTTCAAAGTATCATAATTTTTCTATCATCAAAGGGCACTAAAACTATTTTAGCAATATTTACTATCTTTCGTTGTTTATGAATCAAGTACAGAAAATATCCATCCAAAAATTATAAATTAATTGTACTATGCAGATACAACCTTAAAAGTAGCATTGGTCAAGTTTCATAATTTTTCAGCAAGTATTAATCTCTGAATAAATTAATTATCAAAAATCTCCAAATTATGGACTTGTAAAGAAAGTACTGTAATCAACCCTCTAAAAATTATGAATAAATTCCTACAAGCATATTTTGGCCTGATATCATCATTACCTAAGTCTCATGATTTTTCAATAGATATGAAAGTTCAGGAGGTATGCTTGATACTACCTGAAGGTGTTAGTTAGATCAGATATACTCTAGAGGGGGGTGAATAGAGTATGTTGGTGATTTTAAAACTTTTACAACTGTTGTTGTATTTTAGGTGTGTGTGCAGGGAAGAAAATACAATAAACCAAGATGCAGCAACTATATAATCACAGCACATTCACAGAGCAAGGCCAGAAAACAAAAGGAAAAGAAAGCAACCAGACGACACAAGAATTTTATAGTGGTTCCCCAAATCTTGGTAGTCCACTCTTCTACCACCCTGGTTGGAATCCACTACAGGAAGGAGTTGATCAGGTGTCCTTGCACCAATGGGGTTTTGATCAGGTTCCCAAAAACCAAACCCTCAAGTCTTTTGGAGGGAGACTTGCAACCAGAATAATTTTGAAGGGAATTAAAACCCTGTACAGAGGTGGAGTGAGAGGGTGATGAGGTCTTCTCTTTCTCAAGTCAAATGAGAAGACTTGTGGATTATTGTTTAGCAGCTTTGCTCCCCCTGAGATGTAGAATGAATCAGGAAGAATGATGGAGCACTGCTTCAGGGTGATAGGTCTTCAAAGACCTAGAATTCCAGGTCCAGAGAAAGTTTCCAGGAACTTCTTGTGACTGATATGAATGTATTGTCTTTGAAGTTATCCTGAGTAAAAGCAGATGAAGAGGACTCTTGATATTGATGTAGTGTTCTTCTTCTTCTTCTTGATCACTTTCTCTCTGGGCCAAGAATGAATTTCTTTTTCTATGTTATCTGAATCACTGTCTGTCTTTTTTTGTTGTTGTTGTTTCTGTATTTTCTGATTCTTTCTGTATATCTCTATATCTCATAAGAAACCTTCGAATTTTGAATATAGAGCAGTAATGGCAGACGACCTGGAAAGGAAGCAGCAATTAATTATTTCCCCAACTGTTTCCATGGGAAAATGGTATGAAATAATCTAGGATTAACTTCGCATTCTAACGGTAGTATTCTGGGAAGAACTGCCATTAAATGTTCAGGAATCAGCGCCATGGAATGAGACGGGAATGGAAGAAGACCTAGTCTGGAATCGTCGACCGAAGAACATAATTCGTCAGACTGAATTTTGAGTTCATCGAGCTAAGCTGAGTTCGTCGAGCTGACAGTCTTCATTCGTTGAACAGACAATCTTCAATATCAGACAAACAATATTCAATGAGCAGAGAACTCAATTCGTCGAGCTGAGAACCAAATTCGTCGACCTGAGAAAAGTTCTGGACTAAGACGAAATACTCTGCATCTGCTGAAATGCTGTGTGATGGTTAAAACTCCAAAATTATTTACGGTCACGCGGCGACCCGGCGGTTTTATTTGAGAAAAAGGCGAAGTGATTTTATTTAAGAAAACGGGGCGCGCGTATTTATTTATTTGGATATAAAATGGGTTGGATCGAGTTTTAACGAAAGGAGGCAAGTGCACCTATCGTGAGTAGTACAGGATATTCCGGGTGGAATATCGAGGTCGTATTGTTCTCGGGGCCGGTTCGATTATTTCTACTCTTCCCTGGAGGGGACTATTATTTTACCGATAATTATCTTGTCGGGATATTTTATATAATTATAAAAATACAGAAAATGGCAGAAAGAAAATGAAAGCATGAAGGTGGTGCCGATGAAGAGCTTAGCTCGATGGCACCGAGAAAACAAATGAACTAAAATAGACTTTAAATAAAAAGAGCTCCTAAATTTCTAATTAATTAAGGCGGAGACTTGGCCGTGGAGGTTCCACTAAAATGAGCTCACCTATCTCTAGGACTATCGCTCACCTGAACGCTAAGACTATTCAACTGGGCTCTCGTCCGACGAAGGATTCCTCTTAACGCCTGCATTACGCTAAGAACCCCGCTATTGGGTGGGGGACCCAATCCGGTAGAGTTGGCGCGCCTCCTCTCTCGAGGGTTAGTGCGGAACTCTCTTTGCCAAGGGGTGATCTGTCCATACGCACGGCCTCTCGGCGAGCATATGGAAAACGGAAATAGGGCCCATACATCGATATGTGGTCCTACGCTTCGTTAACCCCGGGCAAACCTTAAGTACTTTTAATTAATTAGAAAGATATGACCTTTAATTATTTAAAGCTATTTTATCTGTCCCAATGCTCTTCGATGCCGAGGGCTAAGAACGATTAGCCACACATCGGAATGGGGACGGCTTGCGGGAAAGCAATAAAGAAAGCAGAAAATGGAAAGCAGGAAATGAAAGCAGTAAATGAAAGCAGGAAAATAAAGCAGAAAATTACAAGTCCTACTCAAACGAGTAGGACTAAAGAAAGCTGTAAATTGCGAGTCCCGGCATAAATGCGTGGGCAGGAGAAAGAAAGCGGGTCCTATTCAAACGAGTAGGACTAAATAAATGCAACACACGCACACACTCGACATAAAGTAAAACTCACGCACACACTCTCTCGACATAAATGAAATCACACACACACAAATCCTACTCAAATGAGTAGGGAAAATAAAGACCTGCCATTTAACTCAAGTGAGTAGGCGGAAAAAAAGAAAATTACAAACTCACGCACTCTACAGAAAGTAAAATAAGCAAGCGCCATTTAACTCTTAACGAGTAGGCGAAAATAAATGCGCACATACAAAAAAATGTAAAAAACTAAGTTATCTAAAAATGAAAACAACTGCATTTCTACCGCTATAATGCGGTAGAAATGCATAAAAAGTGAAAATAAAAATTAAACAGAAAGAAAGATTTGCAAATAAAAAAGGAAATGCAAGTGCTCGAAAAATTAAAACGAATACATTTCTACCGCTAGAATGCGGTAGAAATGCATAAAAAGAGAACGAAAAAATTAAATAAGGAAAAAGGTTTTTGAAATAAAAACAAAAACGAAAATGCTTGAAAAATTAAAACGATTATGTTTCCATTCTTATAATTTTATAAAAACGCCTAAAAAGTGGAAATAAGACTAAAAGAGAACGAAAAGTTTTACAATCCTAAAGAGCCTAATTTAAAAGAAATTAAAAACCACTTTTATAACCGTTTTTATAGTCTTATAAGAATGAAAATAGAGAGAGTACAAAAAAGGAATCCTAAAACTAAACTAACCTAAGTAAACAGAACTTATGAAAACATAAAAGTAAAACTCTAACCTCATACACACACACACGCATATAAAAAAAAGAACGAAAAAAACTAAGTTAAGACAAGGAATAAAGATAAGATTGCATAGAGGTAGTCGTTTAGACTCATTCCAAAGCCAAATAAAGGGATGAAAAACACATTTTATTAAGCTAATAATAACGGGTTACACAGGAACGAAAATAAAAACTAAGGAGAGGGGAAGAAAACATCCCTTACATAGCATTTGGACTTCATCCGAGCAGCATAACTCTATACAAAATGGAACCAAAAAGGGAACAGAAATCTTAAGCAGAACCTCTGAATTTATAGAAAAAATTTACATGGGTCACGCCCTTGGTCACGGGCGTGACAGGGGGCGTGACAGTACTATTTGAGAAGGCGGCCGGCGATTTGACGGGAAAGTGGACTTCGGGCTGGACACGTGTCGGTCTCGCAGTGGTCACGCCCCAGGTCACGGGCGTGACGCTGGGCGTGTCAAGCAGGTGGATCTGGGCGCGGTGCGCACCGAAAGTCTTCGGGCAGGTCTTGTCGGCCAGGCGCAGTGGTCACGCCCCAGGTCACGGGCGTGAAGCTGGGCGTGTCGGCTAGTGTCGACACTCGACGAATGTCGAGCTGAAAGTGTCGAGTTGAAAATCGTCGAGCGGAAAGAGGTGTCACGCCCTAGGTCACGGGCGTGACGCTAGGCGTGTCGGCTGGTGTCGACGATCGTTGAGATGAAAACGTTGAGCGGGTGGACACGGGCTTGGGTCACACCCCGTGTCGGGTGACACGGGCGTGACATGGGGCGTGTCAAGCTTTGCTCTTCAAAATTTGCTGATTTCACGGTTTTTGCATTGTCACGCCCTGGTCACGGGCGTGACCAATTTGTCACGGGCATGACTTGGCAATTTTTGGCAGATTTTTCATTTTTCTCCTGAAAAATAAAATAAAATAAGTTAGTAATATATTTATAAAATAGGAGCATTTTATTGAATAAAAATAAGTAAAAATGACAAAATGAAATGAAAACGACTAAATTAATGTACACAAAAATACGTATATTTACAATTCATCAAATACCCCCATACTTAAGCTTTTGCTATTCCAGAGCAAAAGTTGGAGATGAACTTATAAAGAATAAAAGAAATCCTAAGTTTAGCTACCGCTTGAAT
Organism: Platanthera guangdongensis; assembly: GCA_039583875.1. Taxonomy (NCBI): domain Eukaryota; kingdom Viridiplantae; phylum Streptophyta; class Magnoliopsida; order Asparagales; family Orchidaceae; genus Platanthera; species Platanthera guangdongensis. The sequence continues at coordinate 135,906,942 of CM077166.1, read as the reverse complement.
TAATTAAAAGTAAGATCAAAATAAACATCCGGGGTTAAAGAATTAAATCCTAATTTATGAAATGTTATGAATAGAGGAAGAGTTTCAAAAAGACTTCTAGATAAAATAAAATAGAAAGCAAAAATTTATTTTTGTTAGTTTAACAAAGATGGATTGGATTTATATAAAAAACCTTAGCTTAAAAGAAGTTAAAGGAAATAATGCAATTTAAAAATTATGCTCTCAAAAAAAATTTTAAATTAATTCTAGAATCATTGAAATGAGATAAGTGGTTTGGTGGTTTATGAAGAAGGCTTGGATATTGAGGTGAGGTAATTTTTTATCGAACCTCCAATTTTTTTCTTTTTTGATAGTTAGGAAAATGAAATCTTATTTTCCTAACACATAATAAATTTTTTTTTCTTTCTTCATAAATAATAAATAACCCAATGTATATGTGTAGAAGTAATGAATTTTATCCTCTTACTCCATAACATATAATCTTTTTAAATATTGGGTGCCTATGTTTACGGAATGAAATCTTATTCTCATTGACATAAGATCTTTTAATGGATAAGGGTAAACATGTCAAGTAAGACATGAAAAAAAATGAAAGCGGGTTTAGTTTTTCAAAAGGAAAACTAAATTTTAATAAAAAAGTTTTGAGAGCAACCTTTTTAAAATGAACGTTCCAATGTTTCTAAAAGCAAAGAGTAGAAATAATTGAAATCCATGGATGTTATTTTCTAACATAAAAAACGAGCTTCTATTTATAAAATTAGAAGTGGTGGTGAAAAACAAGTTCCCTATTATAAGGAAAAGACATAAAAGATTCTTTAAATCTTAACCCCAGACACTTAAATATATCGAACTTTAATTAATAAACGAATAGTAAGCAAAGAATAACTAAAATTCGCATATAAATTAACTCGGAACTAGATTTTTGGAAAGCAAAAAGGGTTAAGAAATGGTATATTCGATTTATTTTGTTACATAATTTAACAAAATATATTTTTTGGAATTTTTAGAGTTTTATCATTTTTTTTATTTTTTTGTGATTATGATTTTTTTTGTTGAATTTTTAGAGTTATTTTCTTTTTTATGAATTTTTGGTTTTTCTAATTTTTTTTATGTTTTAGTGTTTTATGATAAGTAATTTACAAGAATGAGGAGAGAAAGAAGAGTTATTTACAAAGAAGATAGGGGGAAAGAGAGATTTTTACAAAAAAAGGGACAAAGCAAAAACTCGAATGCAGCCCCCGCGAACAGACTCTTATTTGAATGGTTGGTTCGATGAGTCGAACGTCGCGGGCAGGCAGAATGCAAGCTTTTACAAATAAGAAGATGAGGGGAAAGAGATTTTTTTTTTGAAGTTTTATGAAAATAAAAACAAGGGAAAAATTTTTTAGGTTTTATGTTTTGCAACTTTTTTTTTGTATTTTTGATGAGTACAGAATAAAAATGCAGTATAGGAAAACACCCCCATACTTAAACCCAACATTGTCCCCAATGTTGCAATCTAAGTATGCGGAACAGATAATATACAAAATAAAATAAGTACAAAAAGAAAAAGGGAGTGAAGGAGCTTCCCTTAGACGAGTCCGGGAAGGCGCAGGTTGAAACTCTGCATTATTTAGAAGAAAAAGCAAAAAGATAACAGAAAAAAAAAAAAAAAAAAGATAAACTCGGCCTAAAGAGTGCGGGCGGTAGGGGGGCATGTGCGTGGGTGACTCGAAAGGTAGCTACGGCCTTAGCGACCATTGCGTGATAAATATGTGATTCTCTAGCGCGCACAATAATGGAAGCGTGCCGAAGTAAAATGAAACGAAATAAAACAAATTAAAATAAAAGTAGTTAAATAAAATATATATAGATTTATTAATATCAAATTATATTTTTTTTTTTGGTGTTTTTAAGTAGATTTTTTATTTTTTTAGTTGATTTTTTTTTAGGTAGGTTTTTTAGTTTTTAGTTTTTTTTTGTTTTCATAAAAATAATGAAAATATAAGTTTTTTTATTATTATATTTTTTGTTGTTTTTTTGTTTTTTTTTCAAAACCAATAATGAAAATAAAAATATTTTTTTTGTTAAGTTTTTTTTTTTTTCATTTTTTGGATTTTTAGTTTTTTGTTTTGAGTTTAGTTTTTTTAGTTTTAGTTTTATAGTTTTTTTTTTCAAATTTTAAGTTTTTAAGGTTTTGCAAAAATTTTTTTAGTTTTATAAGTTTTTCACATTTTTTTTTGTTTTATAATTTTGTAATATTTTGTTTATAGTTTTTATTATTATTATTATTTTTATATTTTTGTTGGCCATTTTTAATTTTTGTTATATATAGATATAGGTAAAATTAATAGATTTCCAGGGTTTAAAATAACGACACCAAAAACTCCCCGGCAACGGCGCCAAAAACTTGATGGTTAAAACTCCAAAATTATTTACGGTCACGCGGCGACCCGGCGGTTTTATTTGAGAAAAAGGCGAAGTGATTTTATTTAAGAAAACGGGGAGCGCGTATTTATTTATTTGGATATAAAACTGGTTGGATCGAGTTTTAACGAAAGGAGGCAAGTGCACCTATCGTGAGTAGTACAGGATATTCCGGGTGGAATATCGAGGTCGTATTGTTCTCGAGGCCGGTTCGATTATTTCTACTCTTCCCTGGAGGGGACTATTATTTTACCGATAATTATCTTGTCGGGATATTTTATATAATTATAAAAATACAGAAAATGGCAGAAAAAAAATGAAAGCATGAAGGTGGTGCCGATGAAGAGCTTAGCTCGATGGCACCGAGAAAACAAATGAACTAAAATAGACTTTAAATAAAAAGAGCTCCTAAATTTCTAATTAATTAAGGCGGAGACTTTGCCGTGGAGGTTCCACTAAAATGAGCTCACCTATCTCTAGGACTATCGCTCACCTGAACGCTAAGACTATTCGACCGGGCTCTCGTCCGACGAAGGATTCCTCTTAACGCCCGCATTACGCTAAGAACCCCGCTATTGGGTGGGGGACCCAATCCGGTAGAGTTGGCGCGCCTCCTCTCTCGAGGGTTAGTGCGGAACTCTCTTTGCCAAGGGGTGATCTATCCATACGCACGGCCTCTCGGCGAGCGTATGGAAAACAGAAATAGGGCCCACACATCGATATATGGTCCTACGCGTCGTTAACCCCGGGCAAACCTTAAGTACTTTTAATTAATTAGAAAGATATGACCTTTAATTATTTTAAGCTATTTTATCTGTCCCAATGCTCTTCGATGTCGAGGGCTAAGAACGATTAGCCACTCATCGGAATGGGGACGGCTTGCGGGAAAGCAATAAAGAAAGCAGAAAATGGAAAGCAGGAAATGAAAGCAGTAAATGAAAGCAGGAAAATAAAGCAGAAAATTACAAGTCCTACTCAAACGAGTAGGACTAAAGAAAGCTGTAAATTGCGAGTCCCGACACAAATGCGTGGGCGGGAGAAAGAAAGCGGGTCCTACTCAAACGAGTAGGACTAAATAATTGCAACACACGCACACACTCGACATAAAGTAAAACTCACGCACACACTCTCTCGACATAAATGAAAACACACACACACAAATCCTACTCAAATGAGTAGGGAAAATAAAGACCTGCCATTTAACTCAAGTGAGTAGGCGAAAAAAAAGAAAATTATAAACTCACGCACTCTACAGAAAGTAAAATAAGCAAGCGCCATTTAACTCTTAATGAGTAGGCGAAAATAAATGCGCACATACAAAAAAATGTAAAAAACTAAGTTATCTAAAAATGAAAACAGCTGCATTTCTACCGCTATAATGCGGTAGAAATGCATAAAAAGTGAAAATAAAAATTAAACGGAAAGAAAGATTTGCAAATAAAAAAGGAAATGCAAGTGCTCGAAAAATTAAAATGAATACATTTCTACCGCTAGAATGCGGTAGAAATGCATAAAAAGAGAACGAAAAAATTAAATAAGGAAAAAGGTTTTTGAAATAAAAACAAAAACAAAAATGCTTGAAAAATTAAAACGATTATGTTTCCATTCTTATAATTTTATAAAAACGCCTAAAAAGTGGAAATAAGACTAAAAGAGAACGAAAAGTTTTACAATCCTAAAGAGCCTAATTTAAAAGAAATTAAAAACCACTTTTATAACCGTTTTTATAGTCTTATAAGAATGAAAATAGAGAGAGTACAAAAAAGGAATCCTAAAACTAAACTAACCTAAGTAAACAGAACTTATGAAAACATAAAAGTAAAACTCTAACCTCATACACACACACACGCATATAAAAAAAGAACGAAAAAAAACTAAGTTAAGACAAGGAATAAAGATAAGATTGCATAGAGGTAGTCGTTTAGACTCATTCCAAAGCCAAATAAAGGGATGAAAAACACATTTTATTAAGCTAATAATAACGGGTTACACAGGAACGAAAATAAAAACTAAGGAGAGGGGAAGAAAATATCCCTTACATAGCTTTTGGACTTCATCCGAGCAGCATAACTCTATACAAAATGGAACCAAAAAGGGAACAGAAATCCTAAGCAGAACCTCTGAATTTATAGAAAAAATTTACATGGGTCACGCCCTTGGTCACGGGCGTGATAGGGGGCGTGACAGTACTATTTGAGAAGGCGACCGGCGATTTGACGGGAAAGTGGACTTCGGGCTGGACACGTGTCGGTCTCGCAGTGGTCACGCCCCAGGTCACGGGCGTGACGCTGGGCGTGTCAAGCAGGTGGGTCTGGGCGCGGTGCGCGCCGAAAGTCTTCGGGCAGGTCTTGTCGGCCAGGCGTAGTGGTCACGCCCCAGGTCACGGGCATGACGCTGGGCGTGTCGGCTAGTGTCGACACTCGACGAATGTCGAGCTGAAAGTGTCGAGTCGAAAATCGTCGAGCGGAAAGAGGTGTCACGCCCTAGGTCATGGGCGTGACGCTAGGCGTGTCGGCTGGTGTCGACGATCGTTGAGATGAAAACGTTGAGCGGGTGGACACGGGCTTGGGTCACGCCCCGTATCGGGTGACACGGGCGTGACATGGGGCGTGTCAAGCTTTGCTCTTCAAAATTTGCTGATTTCACGGTTTTCGCATTGTCACGCCCTGGTCACGGGCATGACCAATTTGTCACGGGCATGACTTGGCAATTTTTGGCAGAGTTTTCATTTTTCTCCTGAAAAATAAAATAAAATAAGTTAGTAATATATTTATAAAATAGGAGCATTTTATTGAATAAAAATAAGTAAAAATGACAAAATGAAATGAAAACGACTAAATTAATGTACACAAAAATACGTATATTTACAATTCATCACTGTGTCGACACAAATTGGTGTCGACAGATTGATCTTGGTGTCGACACAAATCCTCTGGTGTCGACATAAGTTGGTGTCGACTGAAATCCTGGTGTCGACACAGATCGTCTGGTGTCGACTCAAACCCTAAGTGTTGACACAGATTCTCTGAGTACGAAAATCGTCGAGTAGAGATTAGCATTCGTCGACCTGAGAAGGTGTGAACTTGAGGTCCAAGTTTTTCGAGCTCAGAATATAATTCGTCGACCGAAGCATGAAGCTGTACTTAGAGAAATTTTGAAGTAGTCCTGATAAGCTTGAGGTAGAATCCCGGTGTTCGTCGAGCAAAGAACATAGTTCGTCGAGCTCAGCACTACGAATTGTCTCACGATCGTCGAGCGAAGAACTCCCTTCGTCGAGCTGAGTTCGACGAACGTCAAACTCATTTCACTTAGTCTGAAAAACTGATAGATCTGGAGTTCCTGATGGTCTTGAGGAAGGTTGGTCCTTCTGAAGTTGAGATAAAGGACTGTCCTAGACTCTAAGACAAAAGCTTGACCCAGACTATACATGATGGGTCACATCCTAAGTCAGTGGACCTAGCCCAAATCAACTTGGGATCCAACAAGATATATCATCTATAAATAATATTATACCACCAAAGCCCCTTTTTGAAACTAGTGAAGAAAGTACTAAATATCATCAATTAAAAATTGTAACAAAATTCAGGGATATTCACTTAGACCTCGATCATCTACTTACCAAGTTTCATTAGTTTCAAATTAACAGAATAATCAAATTAATTAAAACACCATTTTGGGCCTATTGATATTTAACAAATAAAGTACTAGAAATATAATCCATAAAATTCTAATAAAATTACTAGGGGTTATAGATTGTTTAAAACTTAATCTACCAAAGTTTGACAACCTTTAAATAAGGTTTAGTGGCTGAATTTACAAAATTGTGCTTCTACCCTAAAACTAGGGTTAGAGTTTTGAGGTGTCTACCTTCCTCCAAGCCCTCTAAGATTCCTTCCAGAGAACTTAGGTTACACTATCTTAAATTCCACTGAGTTTTCAAGGTCATACAAAGGCATTAGCCCCCATGTCCTTCATAACCCCCAAAAGTCCTTCCTTACGGTTTGAGTTGAACCCTAAGATAAATCAAGCCTAAATCACCTCATTTTAATTAAGACGGTGACATTGGCCATACTAAGTCAGTGTCCAAAACCACTGCCTCTGTTGAGGGGAGGTGGCCACATTAAGCCCATGGTGCACTTTTAATCAAAAACACCTCCTTAAGGCCAAACTACGGTTTGGTGATTCCCTAACCAAAACCCATCTAAATGAGTTGAACGTTTGTACATAGCTAGGAATTGATGTCAGGGACCAGTCACCAAAATTTGTGAGGGTTTGGAGGTGATTAGACCACTTAATTAAATAAGCCTATCATTATTAAATAAAAGTCAAAACTTTAGGCAAAGTGTCTCCCAAAAATCCCAATTTTGGACAGACCCTAGGTATAGTTAATACTAATCCCCTGTCCAAATTTCAGCCCATTTGGACAAGGGATAAAGGGTGGGCATCCATTTGAATTTCAGGACAGCCCTAAGTATAGGTCCCACCAAAATGGGTGCCCTGGTTTAACCATAGGGCCAAATTGGTCCAAAAAAATTTTGGATTAAAGTAGACCCCTAGGGCTACAAGTTTCATGTTGAACGTTTTCCCACCAGGTGGCCCTATGTATTTCTAACTTTTAAAACCATTAAATATAAAATCTGTGACAGAAATTGAAATAATAATGAAATTAATCCTATAGTTAAATAATTGATGAAGCACGAATCTTGGCGCAAATGAACGGGATCCGTTCATCTCCTTCCTTGAGCAGACGGCCAGGATTTGTTCTTCTTGGGCTGAATTCAAGCAGCTGCCGCAGGCCATCCAGCCCCTTCCCCGGCTGGCCACCGCCACCACCACCTTTGTTGAGGTGGTGGCTGTCGCCAAGCGGCGGCACAGCTGCCGGAGAGGCATTTTCCGGCGGTTCTACTAGGTTATTTTTCGGCCAAAAATTGTGAAAGCCATGATTTGGATCGGGCTCAATTGAGCCCGAACCTTGCACCTAAAGATTGCTACGATCTACCCATGAGATAAGGAGAGGAGGAGGACCTGAATCGTAGTCTGGGAGCGGGTGTTGTGCCTCCTCGCCATTATCGGCCACCAAGCTTGAGCTCCTCTGCAACTTCTACACCAACCCCTCTGGAACTGAGATATGATCGGGGGAAACGTTTCCCCTTGCCCTGGTGAAGGTGTCTAATAAAGGAATTGGGGAGAGGAGGTTTGTAACTCCGCAATTCTTCAAGACACCATTAAGGCCATTAATGGGGGATTTTCGGTTTCACTGAATTTGTATGGCTGAGCTCCTCCACTGCCCGGCCACCACTTGACAACTCATCCCCTACCTCCAAGGAGTTAAAGCCCCATTAAAGGAGGGGGTTATGAAGCCTCCATGGCCATGATGGCCATTAAGCTCCTTCTTCTCTCTCTTCCAAATGTAGGTAACTCCCTCTTTCTCTCTTCTATTCATCCATTTCTGAATTTGATGGGCCCAAAATATGTCTCACCACCTCCTAGACCTATGAGCCACACTTGCCTAGGCCTAGCCCACTTGAATTGGGCTTGAGTTAGCCATTTAAGCTAGTTTGACCATCTTGACCCAAAAGTTGACTTTGGTCAATTTAGCCACTAGGGCTGACCACAATGGATCCTTGGTTACCCATGGGACTCAGTAAAGTCTACAAGCACTTGGGTAAGGTCCACTTGCACAATGTAGGTCACTTGACCATTGGTAAGGGCACTTTGACCACTTTGGGAGTTAAAGTTGACTTGGGTCAACATGACCATTTGGGTTGACCCCAAGGTGTCCTTGGTGACCCATTGACCTCACTTTAGGGTTAGGAGGGCATGGGTGGGGTCTACTTCTCTAGGGGAAGGTCAATTGACACTAAATAGTCTAGTTTGACCCATTTAGGGTTAGGGTTGACTTGGGTCAACTGAGTCTCTTTGATTGACCCCAATGGGTCATTATGGCTCTAATGGGCCTCCCAAAATGTTTGCGGGTGTTGTGGTACGGTCTTGGGGTCAAGGTGTAGCCCCATGGTCATCCTAAACTAGTGTTCAGAATCCTACTATTTTCAGACCATGATGATTTCCAACTTCATGTCTAAGCTCACTTGGTCTTCTTGAGCTTCCTAGGGTTTTGTCATGACTTAGTCATGACAAAAAAACTCTTAGGGGTATAGTTGGAAATGGGATGTTACAGAGTTTGCAGGAAAGCCCAGGTCTAAGACCCACGAGCGGATGGTGCCTTGGCAAGATTTCCATGTTGCGGCTTGTATGCTGTTAGGGGAATTACAGTACCCTTTTTGTTTGCGGCTTGACGCCGATGGGGAAATTAGAAGTACCCAGTTATTATGACGATGTGCTAGATGCATATGCAATAGGGTGCCCTGGGTGAAGCCCAAGTTTGCATACATGCTGCATAGTAGGACCCTTTGATTATATGTTCGACATAGAAAACATGGTTGTTGTTTGAGACATCCAAACATATTTTTAAAGCTTTACATGTTTATGTATATGGCATACGAAGTGCTGACTTGCAGGTTGGATGTGTATCCCGGGGTCTGTTAGGGGCGGCCAGGAGGAGATGTGTTTGTTACACAGTAAAGGTCAGCCTTTACTAACCCATGTTACCACAAATTTTTTTATGGCAAGGAATGCAAGCGGGAGCAAGTGCTCCGGCCGAAAATTCCTAAGCCTCATGGAGTGATTACAATGCTTACTAGCTTGTTTTCTTCTTGACTGTGATGCTCCAAGTTATTGGTATTTCCGGCTTGCATGCTGAGGTTGCCTAGGAGAGATTTTGCACGTCCATGTTTGACCTTGTTGTCATTCAGTTTTGGACTTATTTTGTTTAAGGCCTTAAGGATATTTTGATACTTCTGATTGGTAGTGGATAACTTCTAGTTTTGTTGGTATGTTTCCGCTGTTACTTTATTCTGAGTTTTGAGTTGGGTAGTTAATACTATATTTTAATGTTAAAGCTGTGGCATCCATATGTTGTGGGGCCCCGACCGGACCCATATTATATGGTCATTATAAGGGAGGCGTTACATGCTAGGTTTCAAGTCAACCCTAATTAATCTCACCTTACTTTAGTAAAAAGAATTTTGAGATATATAAAGGGTTTTCCTAATCTAGGACTCTGGTATCCTATTGAGTTAGGATTTGATTTAACTGGATTCACAGATTGTAACGCCACCGATTTTTCGATGTTATTATTTGATTTGGTGTCATCATAATTATGACATAAGGGCATTACCTTTTTACATCTTGTTGTCGGCGCTGCACCGTTTGTGTATTTTCACGTCTGTTGGGTCTGTTTGACCAGATTTTGGGATTTTGATTGGATTGATTGTTTTCCTTGATTGAAAGGATGAAGTTTTGAGGTTTTGGACTTGTCTAGTTTTATTGCGATACGAGCATTTTGGAGTCTCGCCGCGCGCTTGGATCTTTGTGATGATTTTTGCTTGTGTATGCATTTGATGTTTGTGTCTCAAGAATGGTGCGTCAGATTCTAGTGTTGTTTTCACTGCTAAATTCATAGAGTCAGCAATTTATCCTGGAATTTTAGTCAAATCTGCTTTGTACTCGTGATGACCAGTCTCATTTCTTGAGAAGCAGGGAGCTGTTCCCGAGAATTTTATATTCCTTCTCAATAAATGTTGTCTTTGTTCCCGTGAAGTCTTGCTTCATCTCGAGAAAATCCCTCCTCTAGTTCCCGAGTGGTCTTAAAGCTCTTGAGAAGTGCACACTTTTTGTTCTTGAGAAGTCCTGCAGTTCTCGAGAAATCCTTTTTTGTTCTCGAGAAATAGATTTGTTGTTCTCGAGATGTCCAAAAGCCCTTCTCGAGAAATCCATAGTCTCTTCTCGAGAAGTCCCGTTTTGTACTCGAGATCTGCCCTTGTTCTCAAGAATGTCATCTTGTTGTCGAGAAGACTCTACCTTGTACTCGAGAACATGAGTCGTTGTTCCTGAGTAGTACTTGTACTTGGTCTTGAGACACCTTTCTTCCGTACCTGAGATTATTCTTTAGTTCTCGAGATAACTTCCTTTTATTCTCGACAAATCTTCTTCTTTACTTGAGAAATTTCCTTCTTTACTCGAGAAATCCCTGACTCCTTCTCAAAAGTTTCCGGCTCAACCGAACCTTGCGTCTCCTCTTAAGTGTGCTATTTTTATAATTTATATATATATACATAAGAAAGTACTTCTTCTTATCCTTCCTTCACGAAATTCCCGAATCAGAGTGATGTGAGAGAGAGAGAGAGAAAGTTCTTTCGTGACTCTTCTGGTGGCCGCCGACTGTGCTACGGTGCTCGAAATCTGAAACTGATCGTAGATCCTGAAAGCTCTCAACGAGAGCTACGCCACCGTGGTAAAATCTTCCTCGTTTCTTGAGTTTTTCTCATTAGAGTTTTTGGCCCTAACCTCTATATCGGTCATTTTTGTTCAGATTTTGACTTTCCCCGTCTTCCTTAGTCCCGATCTACGTCGTGGTGCGATTTGGAGGTCTTCTCCAGTAAAACCAAGGCAAGTGATGGTTTTACTCCCCTCTTCCCTTCTTTCTCCCGATCTGCTGAAATTTCTAACTTCTTGTTATCACTATTGTTAATAACTTGCTGATTATAGTGTTGTCTTAATCCTATGTTTAAATCCACTTGTATTTACATGTTCTTGATTTTGCTAATCTAATCTTGTAAAGTGGTATATGTTTTGATGATGTGGTTTAATCTTGCTCTTTTAACCATCACTTAACTATTATGTAGGACATGTTAGAGTTTATCTAGGATTATAAATCCTTTCTAAAGGTTGATGAACCGTTTCTTAAATCTAGATATGTTTAGTAAAATCCGATGTGGCAAGTCTTGAGATTTATATCATGGTTCCCTCTATAGCGATGTCGTGGGGCGAGACAAGCCGCCAGGGCCAGGAAGGGTTGTGCTGGGCCTCTGAGCTCTAAACTCGGGTCATTACGGATTGTGATGGTCATGGTTTTATTTGTTGTGTGTGTTATTAGTGGATGAAACCACCGCTGCAGTGATTGAACCCTATATAAATACCTTGTGGAACTCTACCGGGTGTTTGGGTATTTGTAGTGAATGGTGGAGTGTTTGAGTCACCCCCGTAATTAGACAGATAATATATCTGTGAGGGGTTTGTCCGGATGAGTGACCACCCTGCCCGTATTTTTACGTAGAGTTGACCACATGTGGCTAATGGAGTTTTGCAATTCTTCCTGATGATTTAATCGTGATTTTCCCCTTATAGTGTTGTGCATCTGGGGTACTTTTGTTGTACGTGATGATTCTCGTAAGTGTCCCTTTTTGAGTTTTTGTACCTTACTTTTGTACTTTACTTCAGTATTTTTGGTCTTGGGTTGGTACACTTTACCTTTGTTTACTTTTGGCTTACTTTTCTGTCTTTGGAATGCCTCAGGTTTAAAGTAGTAGCTGGTAGTGGAGCTAGTTTTGGAGTTCTTGAGCAACTCTGTAGGTTGTGGTTTTTACCTCACTATTGCGAGGTAGTTTGTTGTTTTAGTTTTCTTTACCTAGTTCAGACATAATTTTGTTTTATGTGGGTTCGTGTCAGATTGTTGATGCCTACAAGATGGTTGATTTTGGATACTTTTGCTAGCTGCTACTTGTTTTCTTTCCGAATGTTTGGATTACCTGTTCTCTGAGATGTTTTATGCTAGGATTACATGATAGGTAATTTCAATTACAAAACTACTATTATTATCTCTTGCATTGCATGTTTTATAATGCTAAATCACTATATTTAACGACCGTAAAAGCTACTTTTACTTCTATTATAAACGTAGAACCTTGCATACCATGAGTTATCCTCTGGGGACCATTATAATTATGTAGGATGTCTAACCTTGTAAAAGAAGTATTTTTCGCGGTGTATATCTATTTTTTTCTCGTGGACTAGAAGAGCCACTAAGCTGAGGGATACTGCTAACTGTTTCACATAGACTGGTTTTGTCTCTAAATAACCTAAAGATCTTTCTTTATGTAATATGTAGGAGTTTTAACTGAGCATCCGTAGTTATCCTGTGATGACGTGGCATCACAATGCACATTTTCCCTTGCTCTGATACATCTTTAAAAGCAGTGAAAATATGGGTTGTGACAGTTAGTATCAGAGGGAGGTTGGTTTGTTAAGTTAGTCAAACCAGTTAATATCGTATAGTTTGTTTCCCTTCATTCAATTGCATACACACACCAATGTGTCTTTAGTTCGTCTTAACCGAAGCATAATCACTACACTCATAGCATGATAAGAAGTATACATGGCATATTATGTAGTATGAGATGCATAATATGTGAAAGTCCACCTAGTGTCAACTATGTGCACCTATGGGGCGGGGGAATAGGTGACGTGTAGCGCTTTTGCGGAATTTACGAATGTACCTGCACAATAAAAATAAAAAGCACAGCACACAGAATACACAGGCAATTTATAGTGGTTCGCCGACTTGGGTACATCCACTTTCCCCCTTCGACCTATCTCCCAACAAGGGACGACTCGGTCTCTTCTCCAACAGGATTGAAATCCAATCCCTGCACTATCGGAAGGAACCCTTCCACACGTGAGAGTCTACACTCCCACAAAACGGGTTGCACCCAACCCTTACAACACGGAACAAAAGTTCCTTTACAACAAAAGTAAATATAGAATGTACACGAGATACAAACTTCGTTTGGAGACTACGGTGTTCCTCTTCGTTCGACGACGTGTTCGTGAAGTCAACGAAGAGTCTACAACCTTGGTCTCTCTTGGAGAGGATCTCCCCGGAACCGGCGGCGGCAACACGAGCGGCGGCTAGCTTTGGGATCGGCGGCTATGATGATGAGCGGCTGCAGAAAATAGAGATCCAATCTTCGTAGCGAAGCAGGCTAGGTCTACCAACGGTCATACGAGGATCGGTCGTCTCGATCGATTCAGATGGGACGTTTTTCCCGATCAATAAATCGAGAGACAAGGGATCTCTGGATAGACGCGTGAGACTCAAGCTTTGTAAGCTTCTGTTGCCGGAGATCGGGAAGAAACACGATCAACAGCGGCGGCTGACTAGCGCGAGCGGCGACGGATGCGGCGGAGCAATTTCGCGATTTTAGGGTTTGCTCTGCTCGGCTTCTTTTTCTATTGTTTTTACACTTCAAAATACCCGTATATATACTGTAGATACTACTAATTTGACCGTTGTGGGACCCACAAGAAAAATCCCGAAAACCAGTCCAGAACATTGACAGCGGCAGAATCCGGTTCAGGAAGATCCAGAAAAACGCCCAAGTCAAAATCGGTGAGAATCGAAAGTGATGCTCGCCGATTCGTCGAGAATCAAAGGTGATTCTCGATGATTCAGCGAGAATCAAGATTGATTCTCGTCGAATTTGCCTTGGTTGCACGCACTGCTTTAGGCCAGGTCGAGACGGCGAGAATCAACCAGTGATTCTCGACGATTCGACGAGAATCACTAGTGATTCTGGCCGAATCGGCGAGAATCACTTGGTGATTCTCGTCGATTCTTAGTTAGAAGCAGAGGTGCTCGCTTAGAAGTGGCTGGGTCGAGTGCGGCGAGAATCAACTACTGATTCTCGACGAATCGGCGAGAATCCCAAGTGATTCTCGCCGAATCGGCGAGAATCACTTGGTGATTCTCGTCGATTTAAACTTAGACGAATTTTCGTCTTTCCACCTATGAGGTGCTCCTTGACCCATCCTTGCTCCTTGTCTGCTCCTGCATATTTACAGCCCTGTGCTTGAAAGTAAGTGCACTCCAATAGAGAGAGTATACGTAGGCCAACACACTGATCTGCTCAACGAGGGATTACGTCGTGCAGACCCGTGTATATTGACCTACTGCACCCTGACATTGGTGTGCACTTAGCATGGAAAAACTGCAAGCACAACTAGAAAGAGTTTATCAAATACATAGTCTATTGACCTTAGCTTGTCCAGGGGCTTCTTCAAATCAGGTACATTGTGGATACAATACCCAACAATCTCCCCCTATTTGAAGAAGCCTAAACCCTACAAGCTAAGGTGAATAGAGCAAATGGGAATGAAAACCATAAACTTAAAGTTGAGTTGAGTGAGTTATCCCTTACCAATACCAATTTCTTGGGAGCAAGCTTGGAGCCACCTTAGCCTTGGCCGAGAGGGTAATCTCCCCCTTTTCGGCTTCTGCAAATCGGGGCGGTAGCATTTGACCCCTTGCTCCCCCTCAGTTCTTGCGTCTGTGCTCACACTTGATTTCCTTGCTCCCCCTCAGATCGTGCACGAGCCTGGAGCTTCTGTAGTCTTCATTCCTCATAATTGAGCATCCCCAATTCAGTCTTGAAAAGATTGAACTTGGCCTCGTCTAAGGGCTTTGTGAATATATCAGCAATCTGCTTGTCCGTGGGGACATAACAGAGAGAGATGTCCTTGTTCTCCACGTGCTCCCGAATGAAGTGGTAGCGCACTTCAATATGCTTCGTTCTGCTGTGCGAGACAGGATTGTTGGCAATGGAAATTGCACTGGAGGAGTCGCAGTACATTGGAACTTCCTTGAACTGAAGGTCGTAGTCGGCTAACTGGTTTCTGATCCATAGGAGTTGTGCGCAACAACTGCCTGCGGAGATGTACTCAGATTCTGCTGTGGAGGTAGCCACACAGTTTTGCTTCTTGCTGTTCCATGAGATAAGCCTTCTTCCGAGGAATTGACACGTCCCGGAAGTGCTTTTCCTGTCATCCCTACTCCCTGCAAAATCAGCATCTGAAAAGCCTATTAGCTCGACATCATTGTTTCTCGGGTACCACAAGCCAAGATTAGGAGTACCTTTAAGGTATCTTAGAATTCGCTTTGCAGCGACATAGTGAGATTCCTTAGTGTTCACCTGATATCGGGCACACACACATGTGGAGAACATAATATCCGGTCTACTGGCAGTAAGGTAGAGCAGGGATCCAATGATGCTTCTGTATTTGGTTTCATCGAAAGGTTTACCTTTCTCATCCTTATCCAGAGACATAGTGGATCCCATTGGATTCCTCATAAATGTTGCACTCTCCATACCGAATTTCTTAAGGAGTTCATTTATGAACTTCGTCTGAGAGATGAAGATTCCATCCGCAGACTGTTTCACTTGAAGTCCTAAGAAATACTTGAGCTCTCCCATACTGCTCATTTCAAACTTTCCTTGCATAAGTTTAGAAAACGTTTTGCAAAGATTGTTGTCCGTTGAGCCAAATATTATGTCATCGACATAGATTTGCACCAGCAAAATCTTGCCTTTGACTTCCCTGAGAAACAATGTTTTATCTATTTTACCTCTGGAGAACTTGTTCTCAAGAAGAAAACTAGATAAAGTCTCATACCAAGCTCGTGGAGCTTGTTTCAACCCATATAAGGCCTTATTAAGAAAATAAACATGATTGGGATAAGTAGGATCGACAAAACCTGGGGGTTGAGCGACGTATACTTCCTCTTTCAGGTCTGAAAGGTATGGTACCTAAACACCTAGAGGGGGGTGAATAGGTGACCTAATCCTTTTCTAACTTTGTTGGCAGCCACTTAGTTAAATCACAGAGTTCTAAGTACTTTTGCACAGCAAAAAGCAATAACAAAACATACACAGCACAATCACAGCACAGCACACAGTGTTTTATAGTGGTTCCCCAAGATATGGGTACATCCACTTTCCCCCTTCGCCTATCTAGCAGTGTACTAGATTCGGCCAAACTCCTGCACTGTCTCAGAACCCAATTTGGTTCCTACACCTCAGGCCCAAAGCCTTACAACTCAGCTTTATCCCAAAGCCTACACTCAGCCAATCAAGGCCTACACTCAGCCAATCCAAGGCCTACACTCAGCCTACAAGGCCTACACTCAGAGATCACAATCTCCTACACTCAGGATAACAAGCCCTACCCTCAGCCTTTATAAATATAGGCTTACAATCACTCAGATTCAATGGATCCTACAAGTTAAAAATGTAATACAAGTAATAACTCTACAACTCAGAATTAAAGGAGGGGAGTTGAGAGATTCTTGATGAGTTCGTGGAAGAACTCAGCTGGATTCACCCTGACTTAGCTTTCTTCAAAGCTTCTTGAGTAGAACTGAATAAGGCTGAATCCTCTGCAGTTGTTCCTTGACCTCTGCCACTTAAGATCCAGACTGAATCTGAATCCTTCTTCTCAGCCTAGTTCCAAAGGCTGATTTCTTGGATGGAGCCCTCTCTCTCCAACTTCTTAGATCTGCACTTGGACTGCAAGATCTTCTTGTGTTGATACTCAGTATCTCACTTTTCTGTTTACTTGAATAATCTGTACCACTTGTTAATCACTTGATCAACTCTTTCAACAACTCTGAACCACAATTTCTGTAAACTGTGGATGCCTATTTATAGGCCTTCTTCATGGTAACCGGCTGGTCCGGTTCATAACTGACTTCTGACATCTCTGACAGTTGCTGTAGACCGGTTGGATCGGCAGCTGTCATGTCAACCAGTCACTTCTTGAAAATCTATAACAGTCAGTAAGTGTCGAGACTTTCTGTCTTTAAGTGTCGACACTTATAGACTAAGTGTCGACACATGCTTTGTAAGTGTCGACACAAGTCTACAAGGTGTCGAAACATATCCTTGTATATCTCGACACAGATTCTTCTTCATGTGTCGACACTGAAATTGAGTGTCGACACAAGTACTTGTTCTTCTAGCTTTTGCTGAATTCTTCTATGTGTCGAATCTGTCAAGTGTCGACACTGCTCCTTGGTGTCGACACATAGTCTTCTGTGTTGAATCTTGCTGAGTGTCGACACAGCTCCTTGTGTCGACACACCTTCTTGTTGTTGAGACTTCAGCTGAGTGTCGACACATTCCCATAGTGTCGACACTTGTACTTAGAATAATTTGTTGTTCTTTCTGTTCTTTGCTAAGTGTCGACACAGCTCCATGTGTCGACACTTTCTTCAAGTGTTGAGTCTTCAGCTGTGTGTCGACACATTGTTCTGGGTGTCGACACATACTTCAAATGTTGACTCTTCTGTTGAGTGTCGACATATTGTGTTGAGTGTCGACACATGCTTCAAGTGCTGACTCTTCTGCTTAGTGTCGACACATTGTGTTGAGTGTCGACACTTGTACTTAGACTCTGCAGACTTTTGCTGAGTGTCGACACAGCTCCAAGTGTCGACACTTTCTGGTGTAGACACAGCTTCACTGGGTGTCGACACAGCTCCTTGTGTCGACACTTTTTGTCTGCACTTTTCTTCACTGAGTGTCGACACAGCTTCAAGTGTCGACACTTTCTGTCTGGTGTCGACTCTGCATCCCAGGTGTCGACACAATGACTCCAAGTGTCGACACTGCTTGTTTGGGTGTCGACACAAGCTTTCTTAAGTGTCGACACTTTCCCTCTGGGTGTCGACACATGGACTTAGAAACTTTTTGCTTCAGTTCAGTACTTTCTTAACCTGCACAAGTAACTCAAACATACATCAAATACATTATGATGTATATCATTGAGTTGGGTGAGGCTTCTTCAAATCAGGTACATTTGACCAATGTACCCAACAATCTCCCCCTATTTGGAGAAGTCATAACCCTTAGTCAATGATATACACCATCCATAATTAAAATTACAAAATGATGTACAGCAGATTACATTCAGCAGGGTAAACATAAACATGTAGAAATACACACATGTATACACATTCATCATTTCAGAACAATCAAGAAATAGACACATTTACAGAACAATCATGAAATATATTTATCATATATTGTTCTAACATTTTTCTTATACATCTTCAATGTTTTACAAAAATGTTTTACATTAAAAAGGATTGCAACATAATCTTCAAGTAAAACCCTAATCTATTTCTGATCAGGTTCCTTGATAACAATTCCCTTTCCATCTTGGACTTGAGCTTTGACAGGGGCTTCAACAGTTGCAGCATCAGCAGGCTTCTTTCCTTTTAAGTCCTTCTTCAGCTCTTCTGCTTTGATTTTCTGTCTCTCAAAATAGTGGTATGGCTTGGGGAAGTACTTGCTAGGCTCCACAGCAGTAGGAGGTAGCTTTCCCATCTTAGCCTTCCTTCTGAATTGTACTATAGCCTCCTGCCTGATCTCATACTTTCTCCATTCTGCCTCAGAGAACCATTTGTTCCTGTCATTCATGTTGTCTTTAGCAGCTTTCCAGGCAGTTAGAATTATATTTCTAGAGGTAGGGCTCCATTGTTCAAAATCTGGCTTTTGTTCTGCTTGTTCCCTAAACCTCTTTTTAGACAACCTTGTCTCTTCTTCTTTGTTCAGAGCCTCTTGCAGAGCTTCAGAAATAGGTTGAACAACCTTCTCAATATGAACATTGGCCTTGCCCTCAGTTGGGCTATACATTGTGCTGACATCTGCTTGAACCATGTCAAAATCTGGAGGTGGATATATCACTTGAGCTACTTCTTGTTGCTCACCTCCAAGATATGAAGTTTGTATTCCTGATTCAGCCACATTATCATCATCACAAAGTGGAGGATAGCCCAGTGTAGCTCTGATGGAGTTAGATATCCATTTGGCATGGTCAGAGCTAGCTTTGACTAATACTCTCTCCCCCTTTATGACTTCTCTGGCCATATGGTCTCTGACATCATCCTTTTGAAATCTAATCTGACTATCCAAATACCTGATTCCCTCTTTAAAGTAAGGTCTGAGCTTAGTGAGCTGTTCAGAGATGGCCTTCTGGGAATCTTGAATTGCAGTCTTGACAGCAGTAATCTCAGCTTGAAATACCTTATCAAAGTCAGCCTTAGCAGCAGCAGTAGATGTTGAAGGTTCAGCATTCTTATTCTTCAACTCAGTGACTATAGCATTATGGGAGGCAGTCAAATTATCATTCATTCTTAACTGATTCTCCAGCACATATCCTTGCTTTAATGCTATATCATCTACCAGAGCCTTGATCTTCTCCTAGTGAGTTGCTAAATAGACTACTGCATTCCCACACTTGTGGAAGCAGTCAGTCATCTCCTTCTTGTTCAGGTTCATTTCAAACCTTATAGATTTTATATCTTGTGCAAGATCAAACTGTAGGGACTTGTGCCCTTCATCCACATAAGCCTCTATTGCCTTCCTTTGCTCATCCAACTTGATCTGCATGGCAATCATCAAAGCACTATAATCAACTGTTGGAGCTTGTTGAACTATAGGCTGTGGGGCAATGGATTGCAAGGCTTTCTTGTAACTCTGGCTTCTTCTTTTAAAAACATATAATTTCTTCCTCTTAGCCTTTGCAGCCTCATCTTCTTCAGATTCTGAAGTGTTGGTTATTTCAACCCTTTCCTTAGGGCTTGGAGGTTTGTCAGCTTGCACAGCAGTTGCCTTCTCAGGTTCTTGCCTAATAGGCTCTTCCAGAACTTCCATGTGCTCCCCCTCAGCAGCAGCACTCTTATCTTCAGCAGCAGCATACTTGTCCATATCAAAATCTTCTTGATCTAGATTTAGGAATAAATCCTCCATTGTATATTCAGGTGGAGATGGAGCTGGAGACAGTCTTTGCTCTTCAACCACTGACTCAGGTACCACTTCTTGTTCAGCAGATTTGTCTTCTAAAACAACATCTAAAACTTGACTGTCTAGCTGAGTTTGCTGATGGACATCAGATAAATTAGCATCTTCTATAATATAGTCTAAAGTTTTTAGGTCAGTGAGTACCTCTTGGATAATGATGGTGGCTTGCTCACTGTCCAGAGTAGATGGTTCTTCTACTACTGGAAGCTCCCCCTGGATCTCAGCATTATCTGCAGCAGCAGGGGTCTTCTCTGCAGCCACATCCTCTTGGTCATCAGGAGTGAAGACAACATGTTCTTCACTACCAGAACTGCTGGAGGACTCTTGTGCCACAGCAGTAGTTTTTCTCTTCTTCTTAGGAGGAATCTCCTTCTCAGTAACTGGCTTCTCTGGGGTTGCCACTTCCTTGGACAACACCCTGTCCCATCTGGAAAATATCATTTGGTCCATCTTCCTTATGTGGTTGATCTTGCTTCCAGCAGCATTGCTCATTACCTCTGGTATTGTACCAGCTAGGTAGAGACTGATAATTCTGCCCAGATTGGGCTTCTTCAAGCTTTCCTTGATCTTGTCAAAAACCACTAGAGACCAGTCTGTTCTTAGAGTAAAGATTATTCTTGTCATAATTTCAAACATAGAGGCAGACACCCTGTCATGCCCTCCTGGCTTACTGAGAATAACCATGCCCACAATTTCAGACATGAATTTTCCTTGATTGTTCATGTCTTTCCTGTTGAATACCGATCCTATTTTCAGCTTGGGATCAAGACCACACCAGGTAAGAGCTTCCCTGGTCTTTGAAGCAGTTACTTCCTCTTCATCTTGAGTCTTGGGTAGCTGGAGTACCTTCCTCAGACTTTTTGGAGAAATCTTGACCTTAGATCCATGAACTCTGGATTTGATCCTGTATCCAGATTCATCTACAGCAGCTCCATTAAGGAATTCAAGAACTTCCTTCTTCCAAATCTTTGTTGGTTCTGAAACCAAGTATTCTAGTCCAGAATTGGCGACTAGGGTTATCACCGATTGGATTTCTTGATCTGCGTCGTCAAATGCGCCACGCACCAGCTCATAGCCCTCGTTCACGTTCTCCTCAAGCTTAGGAGTCATTAGGGTTTGGAGAATTTGTCTTTAGAAAAGAGAAGTGTCGACACAATAGTTTTGGTCTCGAAACTTTGAAAGCGTGTCGACAAACAAAGACAGAACCCTATTTATACCTTTCTGATTTTGAAGATGAACAGGCGGGACAGCTAACTCAACATGTGTCGACACTGGCAATAAGTGTCGACACTGACTTATAATGTCTCGACACACATGTGTCGACACAAGTTTAGTCAACAGAGTTTATGTGTCGACACTTGGTTATGTGTCGACACAACATAACTCGACACATTGTCGAGACTTTACTTAGAAAAATTCTGAGTAAAACTTAAGTGTCGACACCATATTGATGTGTCGACACCTACTTGACATGTGTCGACACTAACATTCTGAAGTGTCGACACCACATTCCTAGATGTGTCGACACCATATTCCTGAAGTGTCGACACCACTATTCTGTGTCGACATAGACTTGTCTATGTGTCGACACCTTTTTACTTAGCCAATTTTCTATTCTGTAAACTTAGTCTAAGTTTATCATTCCTAGTTCAATTTTGAATCTATTGAACTTAGCTACTTCTAAGGGCTTAGTAAACATATCAGCTACTTGTTCATCTGTTTTAACATATTCAAGTGAAATATCTTTTCTTTCTACATGTTCTCTAAGAAAGTGATATTTAATCTCAATATGTTTTGTTCTACTATGAGATACAGGGTTATTAGCTATTGAAATAGCACTTGTAGAATCACAGTAAAGTGGAGTTCTACTTACCTGAAATCCATAGTCCTCTAGCTGATGTTGAATCCACAGAAGTTGAGCACAGCAACTTCCTGCAGCCACATATTCTGACTCAGCTGTGGAGATAGCCACACTAGTCTGCTTTTTGCTGCTCCATGAAATTAGTCTTCCACCTAGGAATTGACAGGTTCCAGTAGTGCTCTTTCTATCCTCTTTGCATCCTGCAAAGTCTGCATCTGAATAACCTGTTAGATCAAAGTCTCCATTCCTAGGGTACCAGAGGCCTAGATAGGGAGTGCCCTTTAGATATCTCAAAATTCTCTTGACAGCAGTCAAGTGAGACTCTTTAGGGCAGGCTTGATACCTTGCACAAACACATGTAGCATACATGATGTCTGGTCTACTAGCAGTCAAGTATAATAGGGAGCCAACTATCCCTCTATACAAGGTTTCATCTACAGGTTTCCCTGCATCATCCTTGCTAAGAGACATACTTGACCCCATAGGAGTCTTCATGGTACTGGATGAATCCATACCATACTTCCTTATGAGTTCTAGGGTGAACTTTGACTGACAAATGGACAAACCACTCTCAGTCTGTTTAACTTGGAGACCCAAGAAAAACTTCAGCTCTCCCATACTACTCATTTCAAACTGACCTTGCATAAGTTTTGCAAACTTTTTGCAAAGGTTGCTTTCAGTAGACCCAAATATAATGTCATCTACATATATTTGGACTAGTATGACTTTGCCTCTAGATTCCCTAAGGAATAGAGTCTTATCTATTTTCCCCCTTGAGAACTTGTTCTCAATGAGGAAACTAGATAGGGTTTCATACCAAGCCCTAGGGGCTTGCTTTAACCCATATAAAGCTTTCCTAAGTCTATAGACATAATGAGGTAGAGTTGGATCAACAAAACCTGAAGGCTGCTCCACATAGACTTCTTCTTTCAAATTACCATTTAGGAATGCTGACTTGACATCCATTTGGTATACCTTGAATCCTTGATAGGTTGCATAGGCCAAGAACATTCTTATGGCTTCCAGTCTGGCTACTGGAGCAAAGGTTTGATCAAAATCAATACCTTCTTCTTGCCTATATCCTTTAGCAACCAGTCTAGCTTTATTCTTAATGATGACACCTTGTTCATCCATCTTATTCCTGTAGATCCACTTAACTCCTATTACATTGTGGTCTTTAGGTTTAGGAACAAGTTCCCAAACCTTGCACCTCTTGAACTGATTAAGCTCTTCTTGCATTGCTTCAGTCCATTGTGGATCATTATTGCTTCTTCAAATCTTTTAGGTTCAACTTGAGACAAAAAGCTGGAATAGATTGCAGCATTCATGTTTCTACTCCTGGTTTGTACTCCTTGTCTTGGATCTCCAATAATCAGCTCTACTGGATGATCTCTAAGATGCCTGTGGGCTGGAGGCATCCTCACTTCAGGTTGAACCACTTCAGCATCTTGCATCATGCTGTATTCCTTGGATTTCTTCAGCAATTGGCACATGTAGTTCTCCCCCTGGACAGCAGCTACTCTCCTCTCCTTGCTGTCTTGCAGCAGGCACTTCTTCTATAGTCAGCTTGTCCATTGTCTTTGTCAAACCTGTGGGGCTGCATACATTGCTAGACAACTCATTATTAATAAGTTTAGTCTCATCAAAAACTACATGCACTGATTCTTCTACAACTTGTGTAGTCAAGTTGTAGACTCTATAAGCCTTACTATTATTGCTGTACCCAACAAAAATTCCCTCTTGGGACTTGGCAGCAAACTTAGTTATGTAAGACTTCCCATTGTTAAGTATGAAGCATTTACAACCAAAGATCCTAAAATAGGATAGGTTTGGTTTCCTGCCTTTCACTACTTCATAGGGGGTCTTGTTTAGCCCTTTAGTGATGGTAGCCCTATTTATAACATGGCATGCAGTGTTAACTGCTTCAGCCCAGAAATACTCAGGCAGTGATGTATCACTTAGTAGGGTTCTACCAGCTTCTATCAAGGTCCTATTTTTCCTCTCAGCAATGCCATTTTGCTGAGGTGTTCTAGGTGAAGAGAATTCTTGAAATATCCCAAAGTCTTCACATAGTTTTGTCATGCTTTCAGATTGAAACTCAGTACCATGGTCACTTCTAATTTTGACCACAGTACTATTAAGTTCATTCTGAATTTGCTTGACAAAGCTGTAGAAGACACTAGGTGTTTCAGATTTCTGTCTTAAGAAGAACACCCAGGAAAACCTTGAGTAGTCATCTACAACTACAAGGGTATAGACCTTCCTACCTAAGCTGTGAACTGGCATTGGACCAAAGAGATCCAAATGCAAGAGGTACAAACACCTCACAGCATCTTTGTTATCTATGCTTCTAAAGGTGGATTTAGTCTGCTTGCCCTTTTGACAAGCTGAGCAAATGCCATCTTTAACACACTTAACTTGAGGACCATTCCTCACTAACTCTTTACTAAAGAGTTTGCTAATTGTCTTGTAGTTAAGATGGGCCAGCCTCTTGTGCCATTTGACACAATGAGAGACTGTCTCATCAGCTACAAGACAAACTGGAGAACCATTGTTCTCAATCATAATGTCTAGGCAGTAGACATTTCTCTTCCTATAACCTGTCAAGATGATCTCTTGATCACTTGACCTCTTGATATGACAACCATTTTTAACAAATGAGATGTCATACCCTACATCACTTAACTGACTTATACTTATTAGGTTGTGTTTCAACCCTTTAACATAAGCCACTTGAGTAATGGTAACTAAGTTTGAAGAAATGTTACCAAACCCTTTGATGATTCCTTTTTCAGAACCACCAAAGGTCACTTTAGGACCATTTTGATTGGAATGTAGTCCTTCAGTAGTCCCCTAGTTCCAGTCATATGTCTGGAACATCCACTATCCAAGTACCATGTAGGGGTATGGCCACTTGGACTCACCTGCAAAACAGATTAATGGACCTTAGAACCCAAAACAATCTTGGGTCCTTGGTACTTGTTAGTCTGTAACTTGACAAAGCTACCTACTGGCTTTCCACCAGGTAGCTTGCTACTCACCTTGGCACTGGCATTGTACCAACAGTCCATTGCAAAATGGCCAATCTTGCCACAGCACCAGCATTCAAACTTGTTGTACCTTTGCTTAGGTACTGCCTTGGCTGTCTTGACTACAGCAGGTTTGTTGAATGTTGGGGCTTTGCCCTTGGACTTAGACTTGGACTGCTCAGTCCCTGCAGGTCTAACAAAACCCAGTCCAGCCTTGCCTTTATGATGAACAAATTCATCAATTAAAGGTAGCACTGATTTAGGTTTTGAAAACCTAGCAACAAGCTCTCTTTCTTTCTGAAGATTGATCTCCAGTCTCTTAATTTGATCATTCTTATAGGTGATAGTTCCCATCTGAATCACAGTAATGTGTTTCAGCCTGGCTACCTCATTCAGTTTTTGATCAAATTGTTTCTCAAAATCTGTTGCAACAGCCTTGAGATCTGCAATCTCCTTTGCCTGACTTTTGGCTAGGGTCTTGCTTTTCTTGTAGGCTTGCAACAGTACCTTATATTCATCTATGAGCTGATGAATATCTTCCTCAGACTCAGATATATTCTCATCACTTGATGAAGAAAAATCTGATTCTGAACTAGAACAAGAAACTGAATTTAAACTTGAACTTTGTACCTGACTGGGTCCTGGCTGCTCCAGGATTTTGGCACTCTCTGTCAAAGCCATTAGCCCTTGGCAATGACTGTCTTCTTGTTCATAAATTGATTCCAAGATCTGCATGAATTCTTCCTCTTCTTCTTCTGCATACAGCCCTATGTAGGCTTCAGCCTCAGACTCAGTTTCTGAAGAAGATATATCTGATAGAGTCTTCTCCTTCTTAGCAACAAAAGACTTTTCTTTCTTCCCTTTGAAGTGAGTCTTTTTCCTGTCACCAGATTCCTTTCTCTTCTCTGGACAATCTGCAATAACATGGCCATGTCTATTGCAGCAATAGCAAACAATCTTTGAACTAGTTGCCTTGCTTGATTTTGTCCTTTTCTTGTCATCTTTGAAGACCTCTTTTTCTGATAAGAGTCTTCCTTTCCTTGTGATGTAGAAGGCCTTGACCTCCACTATTTCTTTTTCAAAAACTTCTGAAAGTGTCTAGTGAAAGCAGCAAAGTCTTCATCACTTCCACTGCTCTTAGACTTTATGCTGACAGACTCATCAGACTCTGATTCTACTACCTCTGGAGGTGGAGTTGAAGACTTATTCCTGCACTTTCTAGGAACTTCTATTTTGAAAGCAATAGTTCTTTCCTTGTGCTCAGTCCTTGTTGATTTCTCCTCCTCTTTTCTCACTGTTAACTGCATTTCATAAGACAATAGCTTGCCAAACAGTGTGGGAGGAGGAATTTCCCCCAACTTAGCCATTTCTCTTATGACACAGATCTTGGTGTCCCAATCTTTGGTTAGGGACCTTAAGAACTTGTCATTTAGTTCATAGTTAGTGAACTCTCTTCCATAAGACATGAGTTCATTAACTATCCTGTAAAATTTCTTATAGCACTCAGTGATGCTATCACCCTTTCCTTGCCTAAAGCTCTCATATTCCTGATTTAGCAAGGACTTCCTATCTTTTCTAACTTCTTCAAAACCTTCCATATAGACAATGAGAGTATCTCACATCTCTTTTGCTGTCTTACAGTGAATTAAGTTCTGAAAAGTGGCATCATCAATGGCACTCACTATTATGTTCTGTGCCCTCTTGTCCATGGTGGCTAGGACAATTTCATCCTTAGTCATCTCAGAGAAATCCTTTGGAGTCCTCTGATTTGCATCCAATACTGAAATCTTCATTGGCACATAAGGCCCTTCCTTGACTGTAATGTAGATTCTAGGGTCAGAGGCCTCCATAAATAGCCTTACCCTCTCTTTCCAGATCCCAAAGATCTCTTTCCTGCAAATGGGTAATTTCATGGAACCCAATTCCTTGTGATTCTCATAAGAACCCATGTTTCTTGATGTTCTTGAATTTCTTGAATCTGTGAATTGCCTTACACTGAATCTGCCAAACAGGATCTCCTCAGACTGTTAGTCCTTGTTTCGAGGAACCTGGCTCTGATACCACTTGAAAGATATGGTACTTAAACACCTAGAGGGGGGGGTGAATAGGTGACCTAATCCTTTTCTAACTTTGTTGGCAGCCACTTAGTTAAATCACAGAGTTCTAACTACTTTTGCACAGCAAACAGCAATAACAAAACATACACAGCACAATCACAGCACAGCACACAGTGTTTTATAGTGGTTCCCCAAGATATGGGTACATCCACTTTCCCCCTTCGCCTATCTAGCAGTGTACTAGATTCGGCCAAACTCCTGCACTGTCTCAGAACCCAATTTGGTTCCTACACCTCAGGCCCAAAGCCTTACAACTCAGCTTTATCCCAAAACCTACACTCAGCCAATCAAGGCCTACACTCAGCCAATCCAAGGCCTACACTCAGCCTACAAGGCCTACACTCAGAGATCACAATCTCCTACACTCAGGCTAACAAGCCCTACCTTCAGCCTTTATAAATATAGGCTTACAATCACTCAGATCCAATGGATCCTACAAGTTAAAAATGTAATACAAGTAATAACTCTACAACTCAGAATTAAAGGAGGGGAGTTGAGAGATTCTTGATGAGTTCTTGGAAGAACTCAGCTGGATTCACCCTGACTTAGCTTTCTTCAAAGCTTATTGAGTAGAACTGAATAAGGCTGAATCCTCTGCAGTTGTTCCTTGACCTCTGCCACTTAAGATCCAGACTGAATCTGAATCCTTCTTCTCAGCCTAGTTCCAAAGGCTGATTTCTTGGATGGAGCCCTCTCTCTCCAACTTCTTAGAACTGCACTTGGACTGCAAGATCTTCTTGTGTTGATACTCAGTATCTCACTTTTATGTTTACTTGAATAATCTGTACCACTTGTTAATCACTTGATCAACTCTTTCAACAACTCTGAACCACAATTTCTGTAAACTGTGGATGCCTATTTATAGGCCTTCTTCATGGTAACCGGCTGGTCCGGTTCATAACTGACTTCTGACATCTCTGACAGTTGCTGTAGACCGGCTGGATCGGCAGCTGTCATGTCAACCAGTCACTTCTTGAAAATCTCTAACAGTCAGTAAGTGTCGAGACTTTCTGTCTTTAAGTGTTGACACTTATAGACTAAGTGTCGACACATGCTTTGTAAGTGTCGACACAAGTCTACAAGGTGTCGACACATATCCTTGTATGTCTCGACACAGATTCTTCTTCATGTGTCGACACTGAAATTGAGTGTCGACACAAGTACTTGTTCTTCTAGCTTTTGCTGAATTCTTCTATGTGTCGAATCTGTCAAGTGTCGACACTGCTCCTTGGTGTCGACACATAGTCTTCTGTGTTGAATCTTGCTGAGTGTCGACACAGCTCCTTGTGTCGACACACCTTCTTGTTGTTGAGACTTCAGCTGAGTGTCGACACATTCCCATAGTGTCGACACTTGTACTTAGAATAATTTGTTGTTCTTTCTGTTCTTTGCTAAGTGTCGACACAGCTCCATGTGTCGACACTTTCTTCAAGTGTTGAGTCTTCAGCTGTGTGTCGACACATTGTTCTGGGTGTCGACACATACTTCAAATGTTGACTCTTCTGTTGAGTGTCGACACATTGTGTTGAGTGTCGACACATGCTTCAAGTGCTGACTCTTCTGCTTAGTGTCGACACATTGTGTTGAGTGTCGACACTTGTACTTAGACTCTGCAGACTTTTGCTGAGTGTCGACACAGCTCCAAGTGTCGACACTTTCTGGTGTAGACACAGCTTCACTGGGTGTCGACACAGCTCCTTGTGTCGACACTTTCTGTCTGCACTTTTCTTCACTGAGTGTCGACACAGCTCCAAGTGTCGACACTTTCTGTCTGGTGTCGACTCTGCATCCCAGGTGTCGACACAATGACTCCAAGTGTCGACACTGCTTGTCTGGGTGTCGACACAAGCTTTCTTAAGTGTCGACACTTTCCCTCTGGGTGTCGACACATGGACTTAGAAACTTTTTGCTTCAGTCCAGTACTTTCTTAACCTGCACAAGTAACTCAAACATACATCAAATACATTATGATGTATATCATTGAGTTGGGTGAGGCTTCTTCAAATCAGGTACATTTGACCAATGTACCCAACAAGTTCTCCGTTCAGGAATGTCGATTTCACATCCATTTGATAGACTGTGAATCCTTTGTGTGAAGCATACGCCAGGAACAACCTGATTGCCTCGAGCCATGCTACTGGTGCGAAGGTCCGGTCGAAGTCAATCCCTTCCTCCTATCTGTAACCTTGAGCCACCAGCCTGGCCTTGTTCTTTACGATGACACCATGTTCATCCAGCTTGTTTCTGAAGATCCACTTCGTGCCAATCACATTCTGCTTGTATGGTCTGGGAACCAGCGTCCAAACATTGCAACGTTCGAATTGATGTAGTTCCTCTTGCATGTCCAGAATCCATGCCGCATCCTTGTTCGCCTCGTCGAACTTCTTTGGCTCAACCTGTGACAGGAAGCTAAGATGCAATACTTCGTTAATAGTACCTCTTCGAGTTCTGACACCGACACGAGGATCTCCGATGATCTGATCTCTAGGATGATCCCTCACGTGCCGGAGCTCAAGAAGTCTGGCGTTTGGAGCTTCGACTACTTCTTGGGCTTCTCCTTCTTCTAAGATATTTGTTCCATTTTGATCTTCAACATTTTCAGATGACGTGGAGGTGGAAACTTTGATGTACTTAGGAGCGTCATCTTTAGCGGTCTCATCCAGACTTAGCTGTTCAAGTCGAGCACCTGCATCTTCAAGAATACTACTGGAAGAATTGCTGTTAAGCAAACTTCCTTCATCAAATACAACATTTATTGATTCTTCTACCACTAGGGTTTTCTTATTGAAGACCCTATATGCCCGACTATGGAAACTATAGCCCATGAATATGCCTTCGAAGCATTTTTCACCGAATTTAGTACGCGGGTACTTCCCATTATTCAGTACATAGCATCTGCAACGAAAAATCCTCAAGTAGGACATGGTTGGTTTCCTGCCTTTCAGTAGCTCGTAGGGCGTCTTACGATGATGCTTGTTGATCAATGCTCGGTTTTGTACATGACAAGCTGTATTGACAGCCTCCGCCCAGAAGTATTCCAGGAGAGAAGCGTCTTTCAACATTGTCGTGCAGGCTTCAATGAGAGTTCTATTTCTCCTCTCCACAACTCCATTTTGCTGAGGAGTGCGCGGGGAGGAAAACTCATGAAAGATACCTTGTTCTTCACAAAATTCTGTCATAGCACCAGATTTGAATTCTGTTTCATGGTCACTTCTGATTTTGACCACGGAGCAGTTAAATTCGTTCTGAACCTGCTTGACAAAATTAGTGAAGATGTCAAACGTATCTGACTTTCGTTTCAAAAAGAACACCCATGTAAATCGAGAATGATCATCAACTATCACTAGCGTATAGGACTTGCCTCCCAAGCTATGAACTTGCATTGGACCAAACAAGTCCATATGTAAAAGGTAAAGACATCGGGAAGAGTCTTTGTCTGCGATGCTCTTAAAGGTAGCCCGAGTCTGTTTGCCCATCTGGCATGCAGGACAGGGGCTATCTTTGATGCACTTGATACTGGGAGCATCCCTTACCAAGTTCTTAGAAAACAGCATACTAATTGTCTTGAAATTAATATGTGCCAATCTCTTGTGCCATTGTTCACAAAGAGATGCACTGCCTGTTGCCACAAGGCATACGGGGGTAGATGAATCTAAACTGAGAAAATCTAAACAGAAGATATTTCTGCTCCTAATGCCTGATAATACCGTTTCAGAAGAGGTACGTGAAATTATCAGACATTTATCCTTGCAGAACTTAACGTCATAACCTTTATCACATAACTGACTTACACTGATCAGGTTATGGTTTAACCCTTCAACATAAGCCACGTCGGTGATAGAGATTATACCGTTGGAAATCATACCGTAACCTCTGGTGACTCCTCGATCTGACCCTCCAAAGATGACTTTGGGTCCATTCTCGATTGGAGTGTAATCACGCAGCAGGCTTCTTGTCCCGGTCATATGCTGGGAGCATCCACTGTCCAAATACCAGATCGGTGTTTTGGTGGCCTTTGGACATTCCTGCAAAACAAAATTAATTTGCCTTAGGAACCCAATCGAACTTGGGTCCTAGATTCCTTGTTAGCACACTCCCCCTCGGTTGGTTAACCCTACGAGTGGTCGGTCTCGCATTGCTAACATAGGGAGTCTCGTAATTCCTTGGATTAAACCAACAATCCACGGCAAAGTGATCGACTTTGCCACAGCACCAACAGTCGAATCTGTTGTACCTCTTCCTAGGCTCCTGCCTTACCCTGGGAACAGTGGGTACTGCTGGGGCCTTGGATCTGGAGGTGGAGACCTCATGGTGGCAACAGTCACATGACTTTGTCACATTCTGTATAACAGGCTTGGCTTTTGGTGCCTGCTTTCCATTATGGCCGCTGGAGAACGGACCATAATTTCCCATGTGGATTTCCTCATAAGGTGCCTTGAAGGCACTCTCACCGAAGTTCCGGGGAAAGTTCCAACCGTCATACCGGCTCTTTGGCTTTGCAACCGAGGGTCGGAAATGATGCCCAAATGTTGACTCAAAGTCATGTTGGCTGCAAGGAAAGCCAGGCTTTCTGAACGCAACAGGACTAAGAGGAGCCTTACCCTTTTCATCAGCAGAGGCCTTCTTGGCGGCCTTATTCTTCCTCTAGTTCTTGTTTCTCCTAGATGAAGAACCAGATACCCCTATATGCCCCAAGCCAGCTCCTTTGGCCTGAGCAGAGAAGGTATCAACGACTGGAAGAACTGTCTTTGGCATAGAGAAGCTCTTGACGATCTTCCTTTCTGCCGCAAGTAGTTCTTCCAACTTATCGACTTCCTCCTGCTTAAGATCAAGGAGCTTCAAAGGCTCTGAATGCTTTGAAGTCAGGTCAAGGTGCTCCTGTCGGAGAGAAATCAAGCTAGTGACCTCTTCCCTTAGGGATACACACTCACCCTTAAGGAATTTTACTTCCTTCTTCTCAGCCTTCAGTCTCTTACGGCACTCATCGAAAGTGTTGAGCAGAAGCTCATACTTCTCGAGGAGCTCAGCTTCACGGGCCGAAGGGCCATCCTCAGGTTCATCATCCTGAGACTCAGGATCAGAGTCGGAGTCGGAGAGAGGGGTGTGAACTTTTACCTTCCCAGTAAATGGGGGGCATTCTCCTTCTGAGTCCGAGCGACCCACCAGCCCGAAGTAGGCTTCCTCATCATCACTAGAGTCTGAGGAGTCAGACTCACTCAGTGTCTTTGGCCGTTTGGCGATGTAGCTTCGCTCCTTCTTCTTGTCTCTAGAGGATTTGAGCTCCTCTCCTTTCCCTTTTTCTCTTTTGCTTTGATAGCAGTCGGCCACGACATGTCCTGGCTTATTGCATCCAAAGCAAATAATGTCAGAAGAGCGTTGTTTGTTAGGTTTAGATGCATACCTGTCAGAGGAATAATTTTTCTTCTGATGCCTGGAGGAGGAGCTGTCTTTCTTTCTTTGATTCCTCATCTTGAGGAACTTCTTGAACTCTCGGGTGATGAGGGAGAAATCCTCCTCCGACATCTCTGAGCCGGAGGAGCATGGTTCAGAGTCCTCCTCCTCTTCCTTATTCCTCGCACGGTATGACATCGCACCCTTGCCTTTTCTGGAGTAACTGGCTTTTAGGGTCACAGTCTTTTCTCTTGCAGCAGCCTTCTCTGCTTCTTCCTCTGCTTTCCTGGTGCTCAGCAGAAGCTCATAGGACATCAGCTTCCCAAACAGGATTTGTGGATCATTTTCTGCTAGTCTGCCAAATTCTCTGATGGCGCAGAT
The DNA here is from genome assembly GCA_039583875.1 of Platanthera guangdongensis. Classification (NCBI taxonomy): domain Eukaryota; kingdom Viridiplantae; phylum Streptophyta; class Magnoliopsida; order Asparagales; family Orchidaceae; genus Platanthera; species Platanthera guangdongensis. The sequence continues at coordinate 135,874,220 of CM077166.1, read as the reverse complement.
CTTTGTGTCTCATTCCTTAGTAAGGGACCTAAGGAATTTGTCATTGAGTTCACCATTAGTGAACACTCTTCCGTAGCCCTTGAGGGCGTTGACAATCTTTAGGAAGTTCTCGTAGGTGACTCCGATCTCTTCCTTAGGCCCTTGCCTGAAGGCCTCATATTTTTGGTTCAGGAGGGATCTCTGATCATCCCTCACTTCATCCGTGCCCTCCATTAGGATGATCAGGCACTGCCAGATCTCCTGTGCTGTCCTGCAGTTGCTGAAGTTTTGCATCATAGAATCATCAACTGCGCTCACCAGAATGTTTCGTGCCTTCTTGTCCAGTCCCACTAGCACCATCTCGTCCTTGTCCATTTCAGAAAGTGTCTTCGGCACCTTCTTGGTGGGATCAATGGTGGAGGCCTTAGTGGGGACATAAGGTCCCTCCTCCACGATCATGAAGAGTCGAGGATCGACTGCTTCCATGTAGAACCTGATCCTTTCCTTCCAGATCGGAAAGTTGAGCCTGGTGCACACTGGGATCTTGCCGGAGAACTTGAGCCCGTCCATAGTAGATGTTTGTCTTCTTCTTGACACTAGGGGCAGGATTCAACTCAAGGTGTTAACCTTTTTGATGAGCAACCTCGCTTTGATACCACTTGAAAGTCCACCTAGTGTCAACTATGTGCACCTATGGGGGGGGGTGGAATTGGTGACATGTAGCGCTTTTGCGGAATTTACGAATGTACCTGCACAATAAAAATAAAAAGCACAGCACACAGAATACACAGGCAATTTATAGTGGTTCCCCTACTTGGGTACATCCACTTTCCCCCTTCGACCTATCTCCCAATAAGGGACGACTCGGTCTCTTCTCCAACAGGATTGAAATCCAATCCATGCACTATCGGAAGGAACCCTTCCACACGTGAGAGTCTACACTCCCACAAAACGGGTTGCACCCAACCCTTACAACACGGAACAAAAGTTCCTTTACAACAAAAGTAAATATAGAATGTACACGAGATACAAACTTCGTTTGGAGACTACGGTGTTCCTCTTCCTTTCGACGACGTGTTCGTGAAGTCAACGAAGAGTCTACAACCTTGGTCTCTCTTGGAGAGGATCTCCCCGGAACTGGCGGCGGCAACACGAGCGGCGGCTAGCTTCGGGATCGGCGGCTATGATGATGAGCGGCTACAGAAAATAGAGATCCAATCTTCGTAGCGAAGCAGGCTAGGTCTACCAACGGTCACACGAGGATCGGTCGTCTCGATCGATTCGGATGGGAAGTTTTTCCCGATCAACAAATCGAGAGACAAGGGATCTCTGGATAGACGCGTGAGACTCAAGCTTTGCTAAGCTTCTGTTGCCGGAGATCGGGAAGAAACACGATCAACAGCGGCGGCTGACTAGCGCGAGCGGCGACGGATGCGGCGGAGCGATTTCGCGATTTTAGGGTTTGCTCTGCTCGGCTTCTTTTTCTGTTGTTTCTACACTTCAAAATACCCGTATATATACTGTAGATACTACTAATTTGACCGTTGTGGGACCCATAAGAAAAATCCCGAAAACCGGTCCAGAACATTGACAGCGGCAGAATCCGGTTCAGGAAGATCCAGAAAAACGCCCAAGTCAAAATCAGTGAGAATCGAAAGTGATGCTCGCCGATTCGTCGAGAATCAAAGGTGATTCTCGACGATTCGGCGAGAATTGATTCTCGTCGAATTTGCCTTGGTTGCACGCACTGCTTTAGGCCAGGTCGAGACGGCGAGAATCAACCAGTGATTCTCGACGATTCGACGAGAATCACTAGTGATTCTCGCCGAATCGGCGAGAATCACTTGGTGATTCTCGTCGATTCTTACTTAGAAGCAGAGGTGCTCGCTTAGAAGTGGCTGGGTCGAGTGCGTCGAGAATCAACTACTGATTCTCGACGAATCGGCGAGAATCCCAAGTGATTCTCGCCGAATCGGCGAGAATCACTTGGTGATTCTCGTCGATTTAAACTTAGACGAATTTTCGTCTTTCCACCTATGAGGTGCTCCTTGACCCATCCTTGCTCCTTGTCTGCTCCTACATATTTACAGCCCTGTGCTTGAAAGTAAGTGCACTCCAATAGAGAGAGTACACGTAGGCCAACACACTGATCTGCTCAACGAGGGATTACGTCGTGCAGACCCGTGTATATTGACCTACTGCACCCTGACATTGGTGTGCACTTAGCGTGGAAAAACTGCAAGCACAACTAGAAAGAGTTTATCAAATACATAGTCTATTGACCTTAGCTTGTCCAGGGGCTTCTTCAAATCAGGTACATTGTGGATACAATACCCAACAATATGTGATTGTATATGGATCCACCATAGGAGGCAACATTTGACGGTTATGTAGTATGGGATACATAACTACCATCACATGGGTGCCCATTATCACGTTTTCTTTTCTCATTGCTTGTGATGTTATGTTGTATAAGATGCATAACATTTCATGTGTACTCCACACATACATGACTTAAGGCCATTTTTAGAATGCATAACACTGTATCATAGCAAATCATCGCATAAGCACGCGTGCTAAGTTAAGGTTTACATGATGACAAATGTATACAAATGATTTTTCTAAATTAAAACAAAGAATCTATGCTTTCATATAATAGACACGTAAGTAAATAGGATGAGAGGATATCATCCTAAGTAGGACATAGCATCATTATAAAATTTAAGAGCAAGTTCGCAGCATAAGCAAGTGTCTTTAAGTATGGTCTGAACTAGTTGTGTGGCCCAGTTGTAATCTAGGATTTTTGATGAGTCATTCGTTACTTTTCTAGAAATGCTGAGTAGACGTACTGTGACGAGGTCGACTCCCCAGACGGAGGGTGAGTTATCTGGTGTGTAGAGTAACGAGGCTTTATAGAGGTACTTAGTTGTGATGCAATCGCAGATTCATTCCTTGTTGTCTTCCACACCGGGGCAGCAACCCTTAGTGCAAGATTCTGCCGCGGGATAAACCATACCCGCTAATCCTGCTCCTCTAGTGCCCCCAATGATGTTACCACCAGAGATGAATTTTATTTCGTATTTCCAGCGATTGGGACCTCCACTTATGACGGGAGTGCCGACTTTATGGTTTTAGATGATTGAATCATCACCATAGAAGAGATGTTCTCATATTCGGGGATTGCAGAAGACCAGAAGTTGATGATTACGGACTACCAGCTAAAAGTCCTTGCCAAGAGCTGGTGGATTCAGGAACAGGAGAGCCTGAAGGAAGGATGCTCGTGGGAATCTTTTAAGAAGATGCTGCATAAGAAGTTTTTACCTTCGATCAAGCAGAACCGCCTAATGAATAATTTCCTGCATCTGCAGTAGAGAGAGCTCATAATGAGCGAATATGAGATTGAGTTTAGTAAGTTGAGCAGTTTTGCTCCTGATATTGTAGCTTCAAAGGCGGGAAGAGTGAAGCGTATTCTCAGAGGACTAAGAAATGATGTCCAACAGTTGGCATGCACTTATAGAGTAGAAAGTTATGTTGAGGCAATGAAAGCCTCTCTGAAGGTTGAGGGGATTAAAAAGCCAAGAATCGAGGTGTGGCGACGAGAAAAGAGAAGAGGAAAGTCGATGAGGATGGAAGCTCTAGGGCATCTGGCCCTTCTTCGAAGAGGAAAAGTAGAGATATATGTAGCTTATATGGTCGATATGGCCACCCTTACGAAAGGTGTTTCAAAAGGATTGGAACCCTAAAGCAGCAACAGGTACTCGCCATCCAAGGTGCACCCAAGGGAGATCTGGTGTGCATGCTCTATACAAGGAAGGGACTTGATGTGAGTTGTTGCTGGTCGAAGGATAAGGCTTGCTTCCAGTACGGGCAGAAGGGGCACCTGAAGTCTTCATGCCCCCAGGATCAGACTCCAATGTAGCCTGCCCCACTTCGGGCTATGCCACCACCACCAAACCAGGACAGAGGGAAAGGAAAGCTGAATGTAGTGACCAGGGAGGAAGCTCAGACCTCTACTCAAGTGATAACAGGTTAGCTTTTCGTCTAGCTTTTAATCTTCATTGTTTACCCTAGTTTCGTTCATTTAGTTATGCATGCTATGTTTTAGGGGAGTTTAAGGTGAAGAATAGGTGGGCGCACGTTCTTTTGGATTCGGGTGCCACCCATTCCTTTGTGGCATAGAGTTTCGTAGATAAACATCAATTGAACGTGGTTCTATTCGGAGACTCCTTCAACGTCAAGATTCCTTCCAGAAATTTAGTGATATCAAATCAATGAATTCAGAGGTGCCCTATTTGTCTAGGTGATTTCCTTACCTTTACGGATCTGATGGTGTTGGATCTGGCGTATTTGGACATGATTTTGGGCATGGACTGGTTGTCCAAGTATGATGCAGTCATCTAGTACAAGGCAATGCGACTGGGCTTCAAGATGGACAATGGCCAATATATGAGCGTTTATGGTTTTCAGGACAAGGTTTCCCCTATTATCTCCGTGGTACGTGCCTGTCGAGCTATAGAGTCTAGTTGTGAGGCATATCTTATTTCTATTTCTGCTTTAGAAATAGCTTTTGTTACCCCACGTCTTGAGGATATCTTGGTGGTGTGAGAGTTTCCAGATGTATTCCCTGATAGTCTTCCAGGACTTCCTCCTTTGAGAGAGGTAGAGTTTGTGATAGACGTCGAGCCAAGTACTCGTCTTATTGCCAAGGCACCGTATCGTATGGCTCCATGTGAGTTGGATGAGTTACGTACTCAGGTCGACGAGTTGCTGCAGTGTGGATTTTTTAGGCCAAGTTCTTCTCCGTGTGGTGCTCCTGTAATGTTTGTAAAGAAAAAGGATGGATCGATGAGGCTTTGCATCGATTATAGAGAATTAAATAAGGTGACCATTAAGAATAGATATCCCTTGACGAGGATTGATGATTTGTTCGATCAGTTGCGTGGTAGCTCAGTGTTTTCAAAGATCGATCTTTGTTCAGGATACCACCAGTTGAGAATTCATGAGGCAGATATTCCACGGACGGCTTTCCGTTCACGACATGGAAATTTTAAATTTTTGATGATGTCCTTTGGTTTGACAAATGCACCCTCTGCTTTCATGGATTTAATGAATAGAGTGTTCAAATATTTCTTGGACCGTTTTGTGATTGTTTTCATAGATGACGTCCTGGTGTATTCCCGTAGTGTTGAGGAGCATACTCAACATTTGCAATTGGTTTTGTCGATCCCGAGGGAGCGTAAGTTATATGTGAAGTTGAGCAAGTTTGAGTTCTGGCTACCTCAGGTGTCCTTTCTAGGTCATGTTGTGAGCAAGGACGGTATTTCCGTAGAACCAACCAAGATTTTTGCTGTGATGGAATGGAAGAGACCTTCTACACCCATGGAGATTAGGAGCTTCTTAGGCTTTATTGGATATTATAGAAGATTCATGGAAGGGTTTTTTGTGTTATATGCTCCTCTAACTAGACTTACCCAGAAGAACATCGTGTTCATTTGGAGCGATAAGTGTGAAGAAGTTTTCCAAAAGCTGAAGAAGTATTTTGTACTGCTCCAGTTTTAACCTTGCCAACTGAAGGAGTTGAGTACGCTGTATATGTGGATGCATCACGCATTGGACTGGGTTCTATTTTAATGCAAGATGGAAAGATGATCGCATATGGATCAAGGAAATTAAAAATTAATGAAAGAAACTATCCTACACATGATATAGAGTTTGCTGCCGTAATTTTTGTGCCGAAGCTTTGGAGACATTTATTGTGTGACGCGCTATGCAAGATCTACACAGACCATAAGAGCTTGAGGTACGTCTTCACTCAAAAGGAGCTAAATCTGCACCAGGGTTGGTGGTTAGAGTATGTGGTCGATTATGAAGAGGAGATTCTTTATCATCTAGGAAAGGTTAACGTAGTAGCTGATGCTCTGAGTAGGAAGACCGAAAAAATCTCAAATCTATTTGTGCAGTCCTTGGTGGAAGAATTTTTGTTGATGGACATTGAAGTTGGGAGTAGTACTGTTCCTGCTAGTTTGTAAGCAGAAGAGCCCTCTTGGATTTCCCTTACCAGAGTGCACTAAAAGGATGACTAGGATTTGTTGCATCTCCAGAATAGAACAATGAGTGGAGAGCTACCCAATTTCTCTTTTTACGAGTTTGATACTTTGAAATATCGGGGTAGATTTTGTATTCCTGCTTTTGGTGACATTCGGGCTAAAATTTGTAATGAAGATCATGGTTCCAATGTTGCCTACCATCCTGGTTCCACAAAAATATATAAAGATATAAAGAAGTTGTTTGTTGATCGGGAATGAATAATGATATAGCAAAGTTTGTGTCAGAATGTTATATGTGTCAGCATGTTAAGGCTGACCATAGAAGGCTTGGTGGCAACCTGACACCACTTGATATTCCAACTTGGAAGTTGGAGAGTATTTCGATGGATTTCATCACTAGTTTACTGAAATCTCAAAGTGGGCACGACTCTGTTTGGGTGAGAGTTGTTAGATTGACTAAGTGTGCTCACTTTCTGCCTTTTAAAATTGGATATTCTATGAGGAAGATAGCTGAATTATTCCTTGATGAGGTCATCTGATTACATTGAGTGCCTGTTAGCATCGTATCAGATCGAGACTCTATATTTACGTCTCATTTTTGGAAGATTTACATGAGGGGTTGGGTACTGATTTAAGGTATTCCACCGCCTATCTTCTACAGACGAATAGTCAGGTGGAAAAGGTAAACCAGATCGTGGAATATATGATCAGGTGCTATATTTTGTATCACGGTGGTGCTTGGGATGAGCATCTCAGACTCATGGAATTTACTTATAATAATAGTTATCAAGCGAGTTTGTGGATGGCCCCGTTCGAGGCCTTATATGGGAGGCGTTATATGACTCCTTTGTTTTGGGCTGAAATGTGTGAGAAACCACTACTAGGTCCGTAATCCCTTGAAGAGATGAATTGTGTTGTAACACATATTCGTGAGAAACATCGTGTAGCACAAGAGAGTTATGAGAAGTATGATAATCGAAGAAGAGTAGATCTGGAGTTCGCCGTTGGGGACTTGGTTTTTCTAAAAGTCTCTCCGTTGTCAGGTATTAAAAGGTTTGGAAGGAACCACAAGTTGGACCCCGATATGTGGGACCTTTTCAAATTCTGGAGCACATCAGAGCGTCAACTTATAGGCTCGAGTTGCATGCTACCTTCCCTGGTGTCCATGATGTGTTCCTTGTGAGCCAGTTACGGAAGTGTTTTCGTAGTGATCGTCAAGTCCTTGACTCGGTGCCCCAAATTCAGCCAAACCTTAAATACGTGGATGAACCTGTCCGTATTTTAGAATCTCAAGATCGAGTGTGGCGCGGAGGGAATCTCATCCGCATCTCTTCCCTTAGTTTTGTTATGTCTTCATATTTTTGGTGGTATTTGGTTTTTCGTTTTGGTTTGGTTCTAAAGTTGTGATAAGTTTTGGGACGAAACTTCTTTTTAGCGGGAGTGACTGTAACGGCGTCGATTTTTCGATGTTATTATTTGATTTGGTGTCATCATAATTATGACGTCAGTGCGTTACCTTTTTTCGTCATGTTGACGGCATTGCACAGTTTGCGCATTTACGCGTCTGTTTGGTTTTTTTGACCAGATTTTGGGATTTTGATTGGATTGAATGTTTTCCTTGATTGAAAGGATGAAGTTTTGAGATTTTGGACCTGTCTAGTTTTATTGGGATCCGAGCATTTTGGAGTCTCGGCGCATGTTTGGATATTTGTGATGAATTTTGCTTGTGTAAGCATTGGATGTTTGTGTCTCAACAATGGTGCGTCACATTCTAGTATTATCTTCGCTGCTAAATTCGTGGAGTCGGCTATTTATGCTGGAATATTAGTCAAATCTGAATTTCTAATATTTTCCAGCTTAGTTCTGGGAAAACCTACTTTTTACTCGTGATGACCAGTCACTTTTCTCGAGAAGCCGGGAGCTGTTCCCGAGCATTGTATATTCCTTCTAGAGAAATGATGTCTTTGTTCCCGGGAAGTCCTGCATCATCTCTAAAAAATCCCTCCTCTAGTTCCCGAGAGGTCTTAAAGCTCTCGAGAAGTGCTCCCTTTTTATTCTTGAGAAGTTCTGCAGTTCTCTAGAAATCCTCTTTTATTCTCAAGAAATTGATTCTTTGTTCTCGACATGTCCAAAAGCCCTTCTCGAGAAGTCCACAGTCTCTTCTCCAGAAGTCCCTTTTTGTACTCGAGATTTTCCATTGTTCTCGAGAATGCCATCTTATTCTCGAGAAGACTCTACCTTATACTCGAGAACATGAGTCGTTGTTCCCAAGTAGTAATTCTACTTGTTCTCGAGTAGTACTTCTAATTGTTCTCGAGAAGCCTTTCTTCCATACCCGAGAATATTCTTTAGTTCACAAGATACCTTCCTTTTGTTCTCGAGAAATCTTCTTCTTTACTTGAGAAATTTCCTTCTTTACTCGAGAAATCCTTGACACCTCGAAAGTTTCTGGTTCAGCCGAACCTTGTGTCTCCTCTTAAGTGTACTATTTTTATATTATATATGTATATATATATATATATATATATATATATATATATATATATATATATATATATATATATATATATACATACATACATACATAAGAAAACACTTCTTCTTCTCCTTCCTTCCCGAAAATCCCGAATCAGACTGACGTGAGTGAGAGAGAGAAAGTTCTTCCACGACTCTTCCGGTGGCCGCCGACGGTGCCCCGGTGTTCGAAATCTGAAACCGATCGTAGATCCTGAAAGATCTAAATGAGGGCTACGCATCGTGGTAAAATCTTCCCCATTTCTTGAGTTTTTCTCGTTAGAATTTTTGCCCCTAACCTCTATATCGGTCATTTTTGTTTAGATTTCGACTTTCCATGTCCTCTTTAGTCCTGATCTACGCTGTGGTGCTATTTGAAGGTCTTCTCCAGCCAATCCAAGGCAAGTGATGGTTTTACTCCCCTCTTCCCTTCTCTCTTGATTTGCTGAAATTTTTAACTTCTTGTTGTCGTTATTGTTAATTACTTGATGATTATAGTGCAGTCTTAATTCTTTGTTTAAATCCACCTATATTTACATGTTCTTGATTTTGCTAATCTAATCTTTTAAAGTGGTATATGTTTTGATGTTGTGGTTGAATCTTGCTATTTTAACCATCCCTTAACTATTATGTAGGACGTGTTATAGTTTTTCTAGGATTTTAAATCCTTCGTAAAGGTTGATCAATCATTTCTTAAATCTAGATATGTTTAGTAAAATCCGATGTGCCAAGTTTTGAGATTTATATCATGCTTCCCTGCATAGCGATGTCGTGGGTCGAGACAAGCCGACAGGCCCTGGAAGGGTTGTTGTTGGCCTCTGAGCTCTAAACCCGGGTCATTAAAATTGTGATGATCATGGTTTTCTTCATTGTGGGTGTTATTACTGGACGAATCAACCACCGCAATAATCGGGTGTTTGCGCATTTGCGGTGAATGGTGGAGTGTTTGAGTCTCTCCCGCAATTAGATGGATAATATATCTATAGGGGGTGTGTCCGGATGAGTGACCACCCTGCCCATGTTTTTTGGTAGAGTTGAACACAAGTGGCTAATGGAGTTTTGCAATTCTTCCTGATGATTTAATTGTGATTTTTCCCGTTATAGTCTTGTGCATCTGGGTACTTTTGTTGTAGGTGACGATTCACGTAAGTCTTCCTTTCTGGGTTTTTGTACTTTGCTTCATTATTTTTGGTCTTGGGTTGTTACCCCTTGACCTTTGATTACTTTTGGCTTACTTTTTTGCCATCACTTGCACTTTCTTACTGAGGTGTTCTCTCTTTGGAATGCCTCAGGTTCAGAGCAGTAGCTGGTAGTGGAGCTGGTTTTGGAGTTCCTGAGCAGCAGTGTAGGCTGTGGTTTTGACCTCGCCGTTGCGAGGTAGTTTGTTGTTTTAGTATACTTTACCTAGTTTAGACATACTTTTATTTTTTGTGGGTTCATGTCAGATTGTTGACGCTCACAGGATGGTTGATTTTGGAAACTTTTGCTAGCTGGTACTTGTTTTCTTTCTGAATGTTTGGATTACTTGTTCTTTGGGATGTTTAAGGTTAGGATTACAGGATAGATATTTTCAAGTATAAAACTACTATTATTACCTCATGCATTGCATGTTTTAAAATGCTAAATCACTATATTTAACGACCATAAAAGCTACTTTTACTTCTATTATAAACCTATAACCTTACATACCATGAGTAGTCCTCTCTGGATCTTTATACTCATGTAGGATGTCTAACATTGCAAAAGAAGTACTTTCCACAGTGTATAACTATTTTTTTCTCGTGAACTAGATGAGCCACTAAGCCGAGGGATATAGCTAACTACTTCACTTAAACTGGATTTGTCTCTAAATAACTTTAAGATCTTTCTTTATGTGATATGTAGGAGTTTTGCCCGAGTGTCCACAGTTATCTCCTGCTGACATGGCATCATGAAGCGTATTTTCCCTTACTCTGATACATCTCTAAAGACGGTGAAAATATGGGTTGTGACACAGATGCTGACTATGTTGGGTGCAGAGTTGACAAAATAAGCACATTAGGAACTTGTGAGTTCCTTTGTGATAGGCTTGTGTCATGGATTTGCAAAAAGCAAACATCTGTTTCTACTTCAACTACTAAAGTTGAATATATTGCAGTAGGTAGTTATTGTTCACAGATATTATGGATTCAAAATCAATTACTAGATTATGGATACAACTTAAATAATTCTATTATATACTATGACAATACTTGTGCAATTTCAATTGCACAGAATCTAGTCCTCCATAGTAGGACTAAACATATAGAAATAAGGCACGACTTTATCACGGATAATGTGGATAAAAATAAAATTAACCTAATATTTATTCCTTCTATTTTACAAAGAGCAGATATTTACACAATACCATTAGATAAAAAGGAATATATTTTCATTTTAAATCAGTTAGGAATGATTGATGGCGTGACATTTAATTGATTTTGGATGGAGATCGACAAATTGTGAACCTTTCGTCGAAAGGAGATCGAAGAATTGTGAACATTTCGTAAACCTTTCGTCGAACGGAGATCGACGAATTATGAACCCTTTCGTGAACCTTTCGTTGAACGGAGCTCGACGAATTGTGTACCTTTCGACAAATTATATTTCCTCCTTTCAACTTCTAAAAACTTATATTAGGTTTTCATCGAGCTCCGTCCCGCACATTCTCCATTTATCTTGCATTTGATCTCTCTGTATTGCAGGATAACGGCATTGTTGCAAGCGATTCTCACTTTGTTGAAGTTTTACACCGGATTCGATATCGACATGGACTCTTTTCGTCATTCAGAATAGATATTGCATGAAATTTTGCAACTATTTAAGGCACAACATCTGCGCAATCTTATGTCCACCCGAATCAAGATCTCAGTCGCAGAAATAAAGGAATGGGTTCATACTGCAAAGGTTCATGATCACACAACCATTACCGGATCAATCTCAGGTCATCGGGTTTCTCTCACCCCTGCAATTCTATCCAAAATTGAAAGATATATTACCTAAACACCTAGAGGGGGGGGTGAATAGGTGACCTAATCCTTTTTAAACTTTAATGGCAGCAAACAGTTATATCACAGAATTCTAACTACTTTTGCACATCAAGCACAAAGCATACACAGCAAATCACAACACAGCACAGCAGACACAGAGTTTTATAGTGGTTCCCCAAGATTTGGGTACATCCACTTTCCCCCTTCGCCTATCTAGCAGTGTACTAGATTCGGCCAAACTTCACCACTGTATCAGAACCCAAACTGGTTCCTACACCTCAGGCCCAAGGCCCTACAACTCAGCTTCTCCACAAAGCCTACACTCAGCCACAAAGGCCTACACTCAGCCAACAAGGCCTACACTCAGCCAACAAGGGCCTACACTCAGAGATTCCAATCTCCTACACTCAGGCTCTCAAGCCCTACCCTCAGCCTTTATAATTACAGGCTTACAATCACTCAGATCCAAAGGATCCTACAAGATAAAAATGATTTTACAAATAATAACTCAGCAACTCAGAAACAATAGAGGGGAGTTGTGAGTTTCTTGATGAGTTCTTGGAAGAACTCAGCTGGATTCAATCTGACTTAGCTTTCTTCAAAGCTTCTTGAAAGTAGAACTGAATAAGACTGATTCCTTCTGCAGTTGATCATTGACCTCTGCTTCTTAAGATCCAGAATGAAACTGAATCCTTCTTCTCAGCCTAGTTCCAATGGCTGATTTCTTGGATGGAGCCCTCTCTCTCCAACTTCTTAGATCTGCACTTGGACAGTTAGATCTTCTTGATTTGATACTTGATCAAATAACTTGAACAACTCTATGAACCACTTTTTGAATTGCTTCAGCAACTTCTTCAACAACAGTTTCTGTAGACTGTAAGTGCCTATTTATAGGCCTTCTTCATGGTAACCGACTGGTCTGGTTCATAACTATCTTCTGACATCTCTGACAGGTGTTGTAGACCGGCTGGAATGGCAGCTGTCAAGTCATCCAGTCAGTTCTTGAAAGTTCTCTAACTGTCTGAAAGTGTCGAGACTTTCTGTCTTTAAGTGTCGACACTTATAGACCAAGTGTCGACACAAGTTGTGTAAGTGTCGACACAAGTCTACAAGGTGTCGACACAACTCCTTGTGTTGTAGATTCTATGTCTCGACACAGTTTCTTCTGCATGTGTCGACACTGAAATTGAGTGTCGACACAAGTACTTGATCTTCTATCTTTTGCTGAATTCTTCTAAGTGTCGACACATCTCCTTTGTGTCGACACAACTTCTTATGTTGAATCTGTTAAGTGTCGACACTACTTCTTGGTGTCGACACATAGTATTCAATGTTGATACTTGCTGAGTGTCGACACAGCTCCTTGTGTCGACACTTGATTCTTCTGTTGAGACTTCAGCTGAGTGTCGACACTTGTACTTAGAATAATTTGTTGATCTTTCTGTTCTTTGCTAAGTGTCGACACAGCTCCATGTGTCGACACTTTCTTCAAGTGTTGAGTCTTTAGCTGAGTGTCGATACATACTGTCTTGTGTCGACACTTTCTTTAAGTGTTGACTCTTCTGTTGTGTGTCGACACATTGTTCTGGGTGTCGACACATACTTCAAATGCTGACTCTTCTGTTGAGTGTCGACACATTGTTCTGAGTGTCGACACTTATACTTAGTCTCTGCTGACTTTTGCTGAGTGTCGACACAGCTCCACGTGTCGACACTTTCTGGTGTAGACACAGCTTCACTAGGTGTCGACACAGCTCCTTGTGTCGACACTTTCTGTCTGCACTTTTCTTCATTGAGTGTCGACACAGTTCCTTGTGTCGACACTTTGTGTCTGGTGTCGACTCTGCATCCCAGGTGTCGACACAATGACTCCAAGTGTCGACACTGCTTGTCTGGGTGTCGACACAAGTCTTCTTAAGTGTCGACACTTTCCCTCTGGGTGTCGACACATGGACTTAGAAATTTTTGCTTCAGTCCTGCAAATACTTAACCTGCACAAGTAACTCAAAAACACATCAAATACATTTTGATGTATATCATTGAGTTGGGTGAGGCTTCTTCAAATCAGGTACATTTAAACCAATGTACCCAACAATCTCCCCCTATTTGGAGAAGTCATAACCCTTAGTCAATGATATACACCATTCATAATAAAAATTACAAAATGATGTAAAGCAGGATAATGTACAGCAGGGTAAACATAAACATGTATCAATTTCACATGTATACAAATTCATCATTACAGAACAAATAAGAAATAGACATAGACATATTCACAGAACAAACATGAAATATATTAATCATATATTGTTCTAATATCTGTCTTATACATTTTCAGAAGTTCACTAAATGTTTTACATCCAAAAGATTACAAAATAAACTTCAAGAAAATTCTAAATCTATTTTTTTTCTAACTCCTTAATCACTATGCCTTTGCCAGCTTGAACTTTAGCTTGGACAGGAGCAACAGCAGTTTCAGCATCAGCAGGCTTCTTGCCTTTCAGATCTTTCTTCTTAAGCTCTTCAGCTTTGATCTTCTGCCTCTCAAAATAATGGTATGGCTTTGGAAAGTACTTGCTAGGCTCCAGAGCAGTAGGAGGTAGCTTTCCCAACTTTGCCTTCCTTCTATGTTGAACTATGGCCTCCTGTCTAGTCTCATGTTTTCTCCATTCAGCCTCAGAGAACCATTTGTTCCTGTCTTGAATGTTATCGTTGGTACAGCTTTCCAGGCAGTTAATATAATGTTCCTAGAGGTAGGGCTCCACTGCTCAAAGTCTGGTCTTTGCTCAGCTTGTTCCCTAAACCTCTTCTTTGACAATCGTGTCTCTTCTTCTTTCTGTAATGCCTCTTGCATGGCTTCAGATATAGGCTGAACAACCTTTTCAATAATTACATTGTCCTTGCCCCCAGGTGGGCTGTACATGGTCTGTACATCAGCATGCACCATTTCAAAATCTGGAGGAGGATAAATGACTTGAGCTACCTCTGGTTGCTCACCTCCTAGATATGCAGGGTTAATTCCAGATTCAGCAACATCATTGTCATCACACAGAGGAGGATATCCAAGTGTAGCTCTGATAGAATTTGATATCCACTTAGCATGGTCAGAGCTTGCCTTGACTAACACTCTCTCCCCCTTTATGACTTCTCTAGCCATGTGATCTCTGACATCATCCTTCTGAAATCTGATTTGATTATCCAAGTATCTGACTCCATCTTTAAAGAAAGGTTTGAGATTTTTAAGTTGTTCAGATATGGCCTTCTGGGAGTCTTCAATGGCAGTCTTAACAGCATTGATTTCTTCTTGAAATACCTTATCAAATTCAGCTTTAACAGCAGCAGTAGAGGTAGAAGGTGCAGCAGCCTGGTTCTTTAATTCTGTGACAATAGCATTATGGGAAGCAGTCAAATTGTCATTCATCCTTAGTTGATTTTCAAGAACATATCCTTGCTTCAATGCTATGTCATCCACTTGTGCTTTGATCTTTTCCTGGTGTGTTGCCAAGTACACCACTGCATTTCCACCCTTGTGAAAGCAGTCTGTCATCTCTTTCTTGTTAAGGTTCATTTCAAACCTTTATAGACTTGATGTCCTGGGCCAGATCAAACTGTAAGGATTTCTGCCCTTCATCTACATATTTCTCAATTGCTTTTCTATGTTCATCCAGTTTAATCTGCATTGCCACCATTAAAGCACTATAATCAACAGAGGTGTTTGCTGAACGATAGGTTGTGGTGCAATAGATTGTAGAGCCTTCGTATAACTTTGACTTCTTCTCTTAAATACATAAAGTTTCTTCTTCTTAGCCATGGCAATCTCCTCATCTTCAGAGGCAGATGTGCTGGCAATATCCACCCTCTCCTTAGGGCTTGAAGGCTTCTCAGGTTGCACATCTGTTGCTTTCTCAGGTTCTTTCCTTACAGGCTCTTCCAGAATTTCCATCTGCTCCCCCTCAACAGCAGCATTCTCTTTTTCAGCAGCAGTAGTAGGTTCTTTGTCAAAATCCACTTGATCCAGATTTAAAAATAAATCTTCCATGGTGTATTCTTGTGGTGAAGGAGCTGGAGTAATTCTAGGCTCTTCAACCACTGGATCAGGAACCACTTCTAGTACAGCAGATGTGTCTTCTCTAACAGCATCTGGAACTTGACTATCCAGCTGGATTTGCTGATGATCATCAGACAAATCAGTATCTTCTATAGAAAAATCTAAAGTGTTTAGTTCAGTGATTACCTCTAGTATAATGGTGGTTGCTTGCTCACTTTCCAGTGTAGTGGGTTCAGTTACAACTGGAAGCTCCCCTTGGCTGTGATCCTTGTTGATGGGGCTAGCTTGAGGTAGCTCCCCCTGGATCTCAGCAACCTCTTGAGGAGCAGGAGATTTCACTGCAGGCTCTTCCTCTTGCTCATCTGGAGTGAAGACAACCTGTTCTTCACTTGCAGAACTGCTAGTGGACTCTTGTGCCACTGGAGCAGTCTTCCTTTTTGTCTTGGGAGGAATCTCTTTCTCAGAAACTGTCTTCTCAGGGGTTGGCATTTCCTTTGACAACACCCTGTCCCATCTAGAAAAGATCCTCAGATCCATCCTTCTCATATGATTTATCTTGCTTCCTGCATCTTGTTGCATTACCTCTGGTATGGCACCAGCTAGGTATAGACTTATAATTCTGCCCAGGTTGGGCTTCTTCAAGCTTTCCTTAATCTTCTCATAAACTACCATAGACCAGTCATTTTTAGAGAGAAGATAATCCTTGTCATAATTCCAAACATATAGGCAGACACTCTGTCATGCCCTCCTGGCTTGCTGAGTAAGACCTTACCAACAATTTCTGAAAGAAATTTGCCTTGGCTGTTCATGCCTTTCCTGTTAAACACAGATCCCAGCTTCATTGTAGAATCAAGTCCACACCAGGTTAGAGCTTCCCTGGTCCTTGAAGCAGTAACCTCATCTTCCTCCTTTGTTCTTGGCAATTGAAGCACCTTCCTCAAGCTCTTTGGTGAAATCTTAACCTTTGTTCCATGAACTCTGGATTTGATTTTGTATCCAGATTCGTCCACCTTTGCTCCATTGAGGAATTCAAGTACCTCTTTCTTCCATATCTTTGTAGGTTCAGAAACTAAATACTCTAACCCAGAATCGACAACTAGGGTTACGACCGCCTGGATTTCTTGAACAACATCATTAAAAGCGCCGTGCACCAGCTCATATCCTTCGTTGACGTTCTCCTCTAGCTTAGGCGCCATTAGGGTTTGTAGAATTTGTCTTGAGAGAAGAGAGGTGTCGACACAGAAGTTTGGTCTCAAAACTTTGAAAGCGTGTCGACAATCAAAGACAAAGCCCTATTTATACCTTTCTAATTTGAAGATGAACAGGCGGGACAGCTAACTGAAAATGTGTCGACACTGGCAATAAGTGTCGACACTGACTAAGTCCTCTACTTAGAAAATTCTGAGTATAACTTAAGTGTCGACACCACATTGGATGTGTCGACACCTACTTGACATGTGTCGACACTAATATTCTGAAGTGTCGACACCAACTTCCTAGATGTGTCGACACCTTTTTCCTGAAGTGTCGACACCACTATTCTGTGTCGACATAGACTTGTCTATGTGTCGACACCTTTTTACTTAGCCAATTTCAATCTTGTAAACTTACTCTAAGTTTATCATTCCTAGTTCAATTTTAAATCTATTGAACTTAGCTTCTTCTAGGGGCTTAGTGAACATATCAGCTACTTGATTATCAGTTTTAACATATTCTAATAAAATATCTTCTCTTTCTACATGCTCCCTAAGAAAATGATATTTAATTTCAATATGTTTTGTTCTACTATGAGATACAGGGTTATTAGCTATTGAAATAGCACTTGTAGAATCACAAAAGAGTGGAGTTCTACTTACCTGAAATCCATAGTCCTCTAGCTGATGTTGTATCCACAGAAGTTGAGCACAGAAACTTCCTGCAGCCACATACTCTTACTCTGCAGTGGAGATAGCCACACTGGTTTGCTTTTTGCTACTCCATGAAATTAGTCTCCCTCCTAGGAATTCACAGGTTCCAGTAGTGCTTTTTCTATCTTCTTTGTATCCTGCAAAGTCTGCATCTGAATAACCTGTTAGATCAAAATCTCCATTCCTAGGGTACCAGAGGCCTAGATAGGGAGTGCCCTTTAGATATCTCAATATTCTTTTGACTGCTGTCAAATGAGACTCTTTAGGGCAGGCTTGATACCTTGCACAGACACATGTAGCATACATGATATCTGGTCTACTAGTAGTCAAGTATAATAGGGAGCCAACTATCCCTCTATACAAGGTTTCATCTACAGGTTTCCCTGCATCATCCTTGCTGAGAGACATACTTGACCCCATAGGAGTCTTCATGGTACTGGATGAATCCATACCATACTTCCTTATGAGTTCTAGGGTGAACTTGGACTGACATATGGATAAACCACTCTCAGTCTGTTTAACTTGGAGACCCAAGAAAAACTTCAGCTCTCCCATACTGCTCATCTCAAACTGACCTTGCATAAGTTTTGCAAACTTTTTGCAAAGGCTGCTTTCAGTAGACCCAAATATAATGTCATCTACATATATTTGGACTAGTATAACTTTGCCTCTAGATTACCTAAGGAATAGAGTCTTATCTATTTTCCCCCTTGAGAACTTGTTCTCAATGAGGAAACTAGATAGGGTTTCATACCAAGCCCTAGGGGCTTGCTTTAACCCATATAAAGCTTTCCTAAGTCTATAGACATGATGAGGTAGAGTTGGATCAACAAAACCTGAAGGCTGTTCCACATAGACTTCTTCCTTAAGATTACCATTCAGAAATGCTGACTTGACATCCATTTGGTAAACCTTGAATCCTTGATAGGTTGCATAGGCTAAGAACATCCTTATGGCTTCCAGTCTGGCTACTGGAGCAAAGGTTTGATCAAAGTCAATACCTTCTTCTTGCTTATATCCTTTAGCAACCAATCTAGCTTTATTCTTAATGATGACCCCTTGTTCATCCATCTTATTCCTGTAGATCCACTTGGTTCCTATTATATTGTGGTCTTTAGGTTTAGGAACAAGTTCCCAGACCTTGCACCTCTTGAACTGATTAAGCTCTTCTTGCATTGCTTCAGTCCATTGTGGATCTAGTATGGCTTCTTCAAACTTCTTAGGTTCAACTTGAGATAGAAAACTGGAGTAGATTGCTGCATTCATGTATCTGCTCCTGGTTTGTACTCCTTGTCTTGGATCTCCAATAATCTGCTCTACTGGATGATCTCTAAGATGCCTGTTGGCTGGAGGCATCCTAACTTCTGGTTGAACCACTTCAGCATCTCCATCATGCTGTATTCCTTGAACTTCATCAGCAATTGGCACATGTAGTTCTCCCCCTGGACAACAGCTACTCTCCTCTACTTGCTGTCTTGCAGCAGGTACTTCTTCTATAGTAAGCTTGTCCATTTTCTTTGTTAAACCTGTGGGGCTGCATACAGTACTAGACAACTCATTGTTAATAAGTTTAGTCTCATCAAAAACTACATGCACAGATTCTTCTACAACTTGTGTAGTCAAGTTGTAGACTCTATAAGCCTTACTATTATTCCTGTACCCAACAAAAATTCCCTCTTTTGGGACTTGGCAGCAAACTTAGTTAAGTAAGACTTCCCATTGTTAAGTATGAAGCATTTGCAACCAAAGATCCTGAAGTAGGATAGGTTTGGTTTCCTGCCTTTCACAACTTCATAGGGGGTCTTGTTGAGGCCTTTAGTGATGGTAGCCCTATTTATAACATGACATGCAGTGTTAACTGCTTCAGCCCAGAAATACTCTGGCAGTGATGTATCACTTAGTAGGGTCCTACCAGCCTCTATCAAGGTCCTATTCTTCCTCTCAGCAATGCCATTTTGCTGAGGTGTTCTAGGTGAAGAGAATTCTTAAAATATCCCAAATTCTTCACATAGTTTTGTCATGCTATCAGACTGAAATTCAGTACCATGGTCACTTCTAATCTTGACCACTGTACTGTTTAGTTCATTCTGAATTTGCTTGACAAAGCTATAGAAGACACTAGGTGTTTCAGATTTCTGTCTTAAGAAGAACACCCAGGAAAACCTTGAGTAGTCATCTACAACTACAAGGGTATAGACCTTCCTACCTAAGCTGTGAACTGGCATTGGACCAAAGAGATCCATATGCAAGAGGTATAAACACCTCACAGCATCTTTGTTTTCTATGCTTCTAAAGGTGGATTTAGTCTGCTTGCCCTTTTGACAAGCTGAGCAAATACCATCTTTAACACACTTAACTTGAGGACCATTCCTCACTAACTCTTTGCTAAAGAGTTTGCCAATAGTCTTGTAGTTAAGATGGGCTAGCCTCTTGTGCCATTTGACACAATGAGAGACTGTCTCATCAGCTACAAGACACACTGGAGAACCATTGTTCTCAATCATAATGTCTAGGCAGTAGACATTCCTTTTCCTATAACCTGTCAAAATGATCTCTTGATCACTTGACCTCTTGATATGACAACCATTTTTAACAAATGAGATGTCATACCCTACATCACTTAATTGACTTATACTTATTAGGTTGTGTTTCAACCCTTTAACATAAGCCACTTGAGTAATGGTAACCAAGTTGCTAGAAATGTTACCAAATCCTTTGATGATTCCTTTTTCAGAACCACCAAAGGTGACTTTTGGACCATCTTTTATTGGAATGTAGTCCTTTAGTAATCCTCTTGTTCCAGTCATATGTCTGGAACATCCACTGTCCAAGTACCATGTTGGGGTATGGCCACTTGGACTCACCTGCAAAACAGATTAATGAACCTTAGAACCCAAAGAATTCTTGGGTCCTTGGTACTTGTTAGTTTGCAACTTGACAAAGCTACCTACTGGCTTTCCAACAGGTAGTTTGCTACTCACTTTGGCACTAGCATTGTGCCAACAGTCCATTGCAAAATGGCCAACTTTGCCACAGCACCAACATTCAAACTTATTGTACCTTTGCTTAGGTACTGTCTTTGCTGTCTTATCTACAGCAGACTTGTTGAATGTTGGGGCTTTGCCCTTGGACTTGGACTTGGACTGCTCAGTCCTTGCAGGTTTAATAAAACCCAGTCCAGCCTTGCCTTTATGATGAACAAATTCATCAATTAAAGGTAGCACTGACTTAGGTTTAGAAAACCTAGCAACAAGCTCTCTCTCTCTTCTGAAGATTGATCTCCAGACTCTTGATTTGATCATTCTTAAATGTGATAGTCCCCATCTGAATCACTGTTATGTGTTTCAGCCTGGCTATCTCATTTAGCTTTTGATCAAATAGCTTCTCAGAATCTGTTGCAGCAGCTTTAAGATCAGCAATTTCCTTTGCCTGACTTTTGGCTAGGGACTTGCTTTTCTTGTAAGCTTGCAACAGCACTTTATATTCATCTATAAGCTGATGAATATCATCCTCAGACTCAGATACATTCTCATCACTTGATGATGATGAATCTGATTCTGAACTGGAACAAGAAATTGAACTTAGAGTTGAACTTTGTACCTTACTGGGTCCTGGCTGCTCCAGGATTTTGTCACTCTCAGTCAATGCCATCAGTCCTTGGCACTGACAGTCTTCTTGTTCATAAATAGACTCCATGATCTGCATGAATTCTTCTTCTTCTTCTTCTTCAGCAAACAGCCCTATGTATGCCTCAGCATCAGACTCAGTTTCTGAAGAAGAGATATCTGATAGAGTCTTCTCTTCTTGGCAACAAAAGACTTTTCTTTCTTGCCTTTGAAATGAGTCTTCTTCCTGTCACTAGACTCCTTTCTCTTTTCATGACAATCTGCAATAACATGACCTTGTCTATTGCAGCAATAGCACACTATTTTTGATCCAGTTGCCTTGCTAGACTTAGTCCTCTTCCTATCCTTCTTTGAGGCCTTTTTATTCTGATATAGGTCTTCTTTTCCCTGTGAAGTAGAAGGCCTTGACCTCCACTGTTTCTTCTTCAAGAATTTCTGAAAATGTCTAGTGAAGGCAGCAAAGTCTTCATCACTTTCACTGCTTTCAGATTTTGTGCTGGCTGACTCATCTGACTCTGATTCAACTACCTTTGGAGGTGGAGTTGATGACTTATTCCTACACTTCCTGGAGGCTTCTGTCTTGAAGGCTACTGTTCTTTCTTGTGTTCAGTTCTTGTTGACTTCTCCTCCTCTTTCCTCACTGTCAATTGCATTTCATATGACAACAATTTGCCAAACAGTGTAGGAGGAGGAATTTCTCCCAACTTAGCCATTTCTCTAATGGCACAAATCTTTGTGTCCCAATCTTTAGTTAGGGACCTTAGGAACTTGTCATTTAGTTCATAATTGCTGAACTCTCTTCCATAAGACATGAGTTCATTCACTATTCTGTAGAACTTCTTATAGCACTCAGTTATGCTATCACCCTTTCCTTGTCTAAAACTTTCATACTCTTGATTTAGCAAGGATTTTCTATCTTGTCTAACTTCTTCAGAACCATCCATATACACAATAAGAGTGTCCCACATCTCTTTGGCTGTCTTACAGTGTATAAGATTCTGAAATGTTGCATCATCTATGGCACTCACTATAATGTTTTGTGCCCTCTTGTCCATGGTGGCTAGGACAATCTCATCCTTAGTCATTTCAGAGAAATCCTTTGGAGTTCTCTGATTTGCATCTAGAACTGATATCTTCATGGGCACATATGGCCCCTCTTTCACTGTGATGTAGATCCTAGGGTCTGAGGCTTCCATAAACAGCCTTACCCTTTCCTTCCAGATCCCAAAGATCTCTTTCCTGCATATGGGTAATTTCATGGAACCCAATTCCTTGTGATTTTCAGAGGAACCCATGGTTCTTGATTTTCTTGAATCTGTAATTTACCTTAGACTGAATCTGCCAATCAGGATCTCCTCAGACTGTTAGTCCTTTTTGAGGAACCTGGCTTTGATACCACTTGAAAGATATATTACCTAAACACCTAGAGGGGGGGTGAATAGGTGACCTAATCCTTTTTAAACTTTAATGGCAGCAAACAGTTATATCACAGAATTCTAACTACATTTGCACAGCAATCACAAAGCATACACAGCAAATCACAACACAGCACATCAGACACAGAGTTTTATAGTGGTTCCCCAAGATTTGGGTACATCCACTTTCCCCCTTCGCCTATCTAGCAGTGTACTAGATTCGGCCAAACTTCACCACTGTCTCAGAACCCAAACTGGTTCCTACACCTCAGGCCCAAGGCCCTACAACTCAGCTTCTCCACAAAGCCTACACTCAGCCACAAAGGCCTACACTCAGCCAACAAGGCCTACACTCAGCCAACAAGGGCCTACACTCAGAGATTCCAATCTCCTACACTCAGGCTCTCAAGCCCTACCCTCAGCCTTTATAATTACAGGCTTACAATCACTCAGATCCAAAGGATCCTACAAGATAAAAATGATTTTACAAATAATAACTCAGCAACTCAGAAACAATAGAGGGGAGTTGTGAGTTTCTTGATGAGTTCTTGGAAGAACTCAGCTGGATTCAATCTGACTTAGCTTTCTTCAAAGCTTCTTGAAAGTAGAACTGAATAAGACTGATTCCTTCTGCAGTTGATCCTTGACCTCTGCTTCTTAAGATCCAGAATGAATCTGAATCCTTCTTCTCAGCCTAGTTCCAATGGCTGATTTCTTGGATGGAGCCCTCTCTCTCCAACTTCTTAGATCTGCACTTGGACAGCTAGATCTTCTTGATTTGATACTTGATCAAATAACTTGAACAACTCTGTGAACCACTTTTTGAATTGCTTCAGCAACTTCTTCAACAACAGTTTTTGTTGACTGTAAGAGCCTATTTATAGGCCTTCTTCATGGTAACCTGCTGGTCCGGTTCATAACTGTCTTCTGACATCTCTGACAGGTGCTGTAGACCGGCTGGAACGGCAGCTGTCAAGTCATCCAGTCAGTTCTTGAAAGTTCTCTAACTGTCTGAAAGTGTCGAGACTTTCTGTCTTTAAGTGTCGACACTTATAGACCAAGTGTCGACATAAGTTGTGTAAGTGTCGACACAAGTCTACAAGGTGTCGACACAACTCCTTGTGTTGTAGATTCTATGTCTCGACACAGTTTCTTCTGCATGTGTCGACACTGAAATTGAGTGTCGACACAAGTACTTGATCTTCTATCTTTTGCTGAATTCTTCTAAGTGTCGACACATCTCCTTTGTGTCGACACAACTTCTTGTGTTGAATCTGTTAAGTGTCGACACTACTTCTTGGTGTCGACACATAGTCTTTAATGTTGATACTTGCTGAGTGTCGACACAGCTCCTTGTATCGACACTTGATTCTTCTGTTGAGACTTCAGCTGAGTGTCGACACATCTCCTTAGTGTCGACACTTGTACTTAGAATAATTTGTTGATCTTTTTGTTCTTTGCTAAGTGTCGACACAGCTCCATGTGTCGACACTTTCTTCAAGTGTTGAGTCTTTAGCTGAGTGTCGACACATACTGTCTTGTGTCGACACTTTCTTTAAGTGCTGACTCTTCTGTTGTGTGTCGACACATTGTTCTGGGTGTCGACACATACTTCAAATGCTGACTCTTCTGTTGAGTGTCGACACATTGTTCTGAGTGTCGACACTTATACTTAGTATCTGCTGACTTTTGCTGAGTGTCGACACAGCTCCACGTGTCGACACTTTCTGGTGTAGACACAGCTTCACTGGGTGTCGACACAGCTCCTTGTGTCGACACTTTCTGTCTGCACTTTTCTTCATTGAGTGTCGACACAGCTCCTTGTGTCGACACTTTGTGTCTGGTGTCGACTCTGCATCCCAAGTGTCGACACAATGACTCCAAGTGTCGACACTGCTTGTCTGGGTGTCGACACAAGTCTTCTTAAGTGTCGACACTTTCCCTCTGGGTGTCGACACATGGACTTAGAAATTTTTGCTTCAGTCCTGCAAATACTTAACCTGCACAAGTAACTCAAAAACACATCAAATACATTTTGATGTATATCATTGAGTTGGGTGAGGCTTCTTCAAATCAGGTACATTTAAACCAATGTACCCAACAAAAATTTTTGGCTTAACCAATGGAGAAGATGATGTAGAATTATCTAGTACAGAATTTTATATTATGCTAGATAGAATGGTTCACTCACAAGGAAACCCTAACCATTTGATGAATTTTTTTGGTGGAGTATAAATTTCTAGCTGATGTGGTTGGAAAGGTTATTCTGAGCAAACACTCAGACCATGACTATGTCACCAGGAACCAAATTCAATCGATGTGTGCTCTGGTTGATCAGAAGAACATTAATTGGGGCACAATGTTATTTAATTCTATTAAGAAGAAAATTAATAAGCAGAACGTATGCTATGGGAGAATTTAAGGCAATTTTCTCCAGACCAAATGTCCAGAAGTTTTGGTTTCTCAGACTGTATACATTAATGCGTCTAAGAGGATCACCTCTGCTCTATTTGCTAAATGGGAGAGGGTGATACCTAAGCCTTCCAGGCTTGAATCTTCTAGGGCAGCCTCTGAAAGCACTAGAGCTGTCTCATCTACTCTCCCTACTCTAGAGAAGATCCTCACTTTATTTCTCCTACTCCACTATCTCCACATCATTCCACTAGACCTTCCACACCACCTTCTCTACAGCCTACTGTATCTGAAGAAGTTTCATCCTCTATCTTCCATGAAGATTCCCGAGCTCATCAGCCACCTCACATATCTCCACCTCACATATATTCACCTCATTTATCTTCATCTCACTATCTCCACCTCATTCATCTCCACCTCCCTTATCTCCACCTCACTCACCCATCCAGTACACAATACCTAGTGACATTCACGCTGTCATCAATCCTCCATCTATACCATAGACTTTCTTTATCAGTACAAACTGTGCTACCAGATCAACTCCCACTTCATCTTCACAGAATCCATCCTCTGCATCTACTCAGAATCCACCTGAGTTTATGTATCTAGATTTCTCATTTTATTTCCAATCAACTTCTTGGTTTCATCTCTCCTACACTCAAAAAGCTCTTAGATGCATCTTTTGCTCCTATTTTGGCTTCTATTTAAGAACTCTCTTCTAAAGTTTCATCTTCCCATTTTGTCACTTCTTCTGGGGCCTAGATTCAATTTTCCATGGACCTAGGCAGGGGGAGATTCTTAATGAAGAAGCTCCAATTGCAGCAGCCAATGAAGAAGCTCTACTTCCTGATTCAGGAATAATAGTTGAGGATGAGTTTTCAGAACCTCCAGAAGTTATTATTGTTGGTGATTTCATCATTAATACCACAGTTAAGAATAAGGTTATTACTGTTTGTGATTTCATCATTAATCCCATAGTTAATATATATTCTTTAATATCAGATTTTAATTTACTGCACAGTCATATTACTACTAGCTTACCAGATTTTGGAGAGGATCTCTCTAGAGCAATAGTCTGATACTCTACTCCTATTGATGCCTCTACTTTAGAGTAGCATTTAAGGGAAGTTTCTACCAGTTTTGAGAATGTCTCGCAGACTATGATAATTGATGATCTAGTCCCACAGTCTATTATGATTAATGAGATAATTAATATTCCTGAGAAGGTCATTCCCCTCCTAAATAGGATGAATCTCCAATGCCTAAATCTGATGATCTTCATAATAAAGATAAGGAAGAGGTAGATAAATTAGTTAAACTAATTGATGAATTATATGAAGACCCAAAGGTGCAGTCTTATGATAATACAGATTCTGATGAATCAGACAATTCTATTTCTAAGAAAAGGAAAAGTAAGAAAAAGGCTCAAGCTAAGGTTGCTCCTTAACCTTCTTCTACTATAGATATCCCATAGTATATTTTGCATGGGATAAATCTTAATCCAGAACATCCAAGCAGGTTGAGGTATTCTAAACATGAGCAGAAAAGATGGAAGTAAATGAAAAGATTTCAATCACATCCAAAATCTTAGAGTAGTCCTCCTCCTCCTCCAGCAACAGGATCTACAGAAATTTCATCTTCTTCTTAGAGGCCTATATCTCACTATTCTAGATCAACTCAGTTCCAGCAAGACAAACCTACAAGGCAAGACACACCTATATGGTCTAAGACTTATGGCAGGCAGAGCAGTCAGCAATATCCTAGCCAAGACAGGCCAGCCTCTCCTATAAATAAACTAGAGTTAGATCTTGTGTACATATTGGATAGGTTCAAAGAACAAGTTGCACTTTCTCAGATAAGGAAGGCAAGAACTTAAGGTAAGGATACCTCTCAGATTACTAATATGTCTTCATAGAAGCAATAGGAATTGGACAGATATCGGAAGAAAAGCATGTTTAATGTTGATAAATATATGAGCTTGCATCCAGAAGCTGTTGTTCCTATAGTCTCCTCCCAAAAGATTATTGGCTCTCAAGATCTAAAGCTAAGCAAAAGGGAGTCTGATGATCAAACAAGACAACTGATCTTTACTAAGTCTTCTTCAAATCCTTCATGATGCACCGTACAATGATGCCTAACTTTTATGTTTTTAAACATTATTGTTATAACTTGAATTTTTATATATCTACTGAAATTTATGTTTTTGTCAGATAATTATTTATTCTCTGTGTTTTTCTTATTTGATAGTATCCTCACCCAAATAGGGGGAGATTTTTAGAACTCCTTATTACTGATTTGGGCTAGGATTACTATTCTATGATTAGGATTTTTATTTTGATCCAACTTGTATAGATTAGGGTCATATTTTAATTACAGATTTGTTTCAGAAGGTATTCCAGAGATGCACAGTTCGACGAACTCAGAACTCAGTTCGACTAACTCATATCTCAAATCCGAGCTTAGTTCGTCGAAATCTGAGCTCAATTTGACGAACTCTGAGCTCAGCACGACGAAAGAAGAAGTTCAATCCGTGAAATCATAGTTCAACGAATGCCAAGCTCAGTTCGAAGAAATCCTTGCTAAGTTCAACGATCAGACAGTTTCTATATACAGAAGGCAGAATATTTTCAAATGCTT
The DNA here is from genome assembly GCA_039583875.1 of Platanthera guangdongensis. Taxonomy (NCBI): domain Eukaryota; kingdom Viridiplantae; phylum Streptophyta; class Magnoliopsida; order Asparagales; family Orchidaceae; genus Platanthera; species Platanthera guangdongensis. The sequence goes on along the minus strand of CM077166.1, from coordinate 135,846,627 downwards.
GATAATTGAAACTCTGATATTTAATGCTAAATATTCTAATGAATATAGCCGTTTAATGCAATATTAAATATGGATTTATCACCGAGTTTTTAAGTGTAATTAATTCTAAGGCAGTTATAAATTCTCAAGGGATTCTTTAGACATTTTAGAATCTCTACTATTTCAAATATTAAAATCTTCCCTGACTGTATATATTTATATAAGATTGCTGCTTCACTAGAGAATTACACATAGATGTACATACATAGATTTTGAGATACACAGATATTCTGCTTCAGACTATTCTTAAGAGACATCCTAATTTATATCTTGTCTGAAATATCTAATGGAGAGTAAAAGCATAAAAGAAGGCCTACACACTGAAGAAAAGTCTCCTCCATTGATCACAATCTCTATTCAAATCAGGGGTAGTTTTTTGCAACATCATCCACTAAGTCATCTCAGAGATACTTGATAGAGAAGATACCATCTAACTCATTTAGTTTATTCATAAACTGTGTACAGGGTTCTAACTCCCTTCAAAAGTAAACACTTGGTTCATAAGTCACTTGATCAAAAGACTTTAGTTTGGTTTTTGGCTACCTGGTCAAAACCACAAAGGGTTGCTAGATCTCCCTTAGAAAGTAGATCTTATTGTGATATGGAACCTGATCAAAAACCTGTTGTGGATTCCTTCATGGTGGTAGAAGAGTAGACATACCCAGATTTATTGGGGAACTACTATAAAATCCTTATGTAATCTGTGATTGATTACTTTTTATTTGTGTCCTGTGAATATTATCTATATATATATCACTAATTTTCAAAACCACCATAAAAAACAAAATTAAAGTTTTTAAATACTCAATTCAGCGCCCCTCTAGTGTAAAGTTAGATCAATAGCTTCACTTTCAGTTTATTTGACCTTTTAAGAACTCTTTGAATGGAGGAATCAAAATAAGCTTTCTGCTTGGCCAACATTGCTTCTATGCTCAACAGAATTGAATTATTAGCACTAGTACTTGGGATATCATGAATAGGAGTGCTAGGCAGATCCTCACTGGAAGACTCGTCTTTCAGAGATATACGAGCATTAGAAGTTGTACCAAGGTCTTCAAAAACAATTAGAACTGGAGTCTGCTCCTGTGCATCTCCCTCCTCATCTGAAAGAACAATAACCTCCTCTACAGTAACAAGATGTGCATCTGGCATCTTGTCTATCCTTTTCTCAAGGTTTCTCCTGAGCCTAATAACCTCAGCAGCAACTGATATTGAGGGCCTAGTCTCCTCCCACTCAGAAGATGAAACAGGAACAATTTATGGGAGAGGGACAATCAAGTTCTCTACTAACACTAGCTCAGAACCATCATTTACATTATCAGCAGATTTGGTCTCATCAACAATCATCAGTACCTCACCGGTATCTATCTCATAGTCATCCACATGCAAATCCTCCTCTACAGCAATATCAGCCTCAACCTCCTCAGACACTAACTCTTCAATAACAGTCCGTGCCATCTTGGCAACCTCTGTCATCAGATCCTCTGTCTCTGCAACTATGTCAACTAGCTCCCCCTCCTCTCCTACACTCAATCTCTTAGGTGTTTCCTGGGGGTTGGAGTCGGAATCCTATCCTCAGGAATCTGTTCTACCTCCTCCATAGAGAACACTTGGGCTCCCCTAGTCTCAAGATCTTTCTATCCTACCTGTAAAATATGGATGAGTATATTTTATTCAATTGATGGATAGGCACACCCTTGGACATATCAAACTCATCCCGATTCATCTGGTTCAGGTATAGGATGAGAATCCATCAAACGTTTGTTGTGTGAAGACTATCCTTTATTTTCTCAAACAACATATCACCTTAGTCCAATTTCATCATGCAGATAATTGCTACTAGGGTCTTCAACATCTCATTAAAAATGTAGTCATGGGAACCAGTTTTTCACAACAACACTTTACTAATGATGTCTGATAGAAGATTTCCTTCTTCATTCATTCGTTTCTGCTTTACAGCTTTGGTTCCTTGGGGCAGTCCATAGAAAATAATGCTCTAGAAAAATCATCCTCGTCGATTTAATCGGCATCTTCACAAACAGGAAGCCGCAAGTGAGGAGTGAACCTTTAACTCTGACTTTAGTCTAAAAAACTCTGCTTTTGATGATGGGGTCCTCATGTCACAGGCTTGGCATATTGAAATAATTCAAGAACTTCCTTGTCCAGAACCTGGCAAGGGTGTTCTAGGACAAAGGAATGTCCTGCAGTTTCCAACATAAGAATCGCATTACGGAATTCATCAAAGTCAGAGGCAAACCCCATCAGAACTAATTCTCCACCTCCCATCAAACCACTAGTGCTTCAAGGGGCCTTAGAGATTCAACAAACAAAGGAGAGCTTGTTGGACTGCTGTCGGTTGAAGAAATTACTGTCACTGCACTGTCACTGTTGGAATTGCGAGAAACCACTGTTGGATTGGTGAAAACAAGCTATCGGGATTTCAAGCGGTCGGAGGAATAATTGCGGGAAAATGGTTTAGGTCTTGTTGGAACTTTGTAGAATCCTTGGATTTCTGTCACTAAACTAGATGATGAGGAGTAATCCCTAGTCCATGGGAGGAAAACGGCGAGCAACTGTCGCGGGAGCCGAAGAGTCGGGAGGGACTTTGCGGCGATTCAGCTTCATTTCGGCGAGGGCAGTCTTGTCGTTGCCCCTTTTTACCGTATTATATATATATATGTATATATGTATATATATATATATATATATATATATATATATATATACATATATATATATATATATATATATATATATATATATATATATATATATATATATATATATATATATATATATATATATATATATATTATATATATATATATATATATAATTCTTCAGTTTTAAAATTGACAAGGAAAGCACATACGTGACATTCGGCGGCTTTTTGGATACAATATAGAAAGATATAAAATTTTGTCCGGGGTGAAATTTAGTTAGTTTCACCGGAACTGAGTTCTATTCGGCAAGTATCCAATGATATCTGACGAATCAGAGAGAGTTATGTCCGATATTCGACGAATTTCACTTGGGATATTTTTCAGCCTTGATGCATTTATCGAGAGCTTCCTATCTTCTTGGCCCTCTTCTTGAATCCTTGTTCAGCATACCTAGTTCCGTTTGAAAAATGAGAACTTGGCCTCGTCGAGCGGCTTTGTGAAAATATCTGAGACCTATTTATCCATCGAGACATAGCTGAGGGCAATGTACTTGTTCTCCACATGCTCTCGGATAAAGTGATATCATACCTCAATGTGCTTTGTCTGGGTGTGAGAGACTGGATTATTCGCGATTACTATTGTGTTGGATGATTCGCAATATATTGAAATCTCTTTAAACTTCAAGTTATTGTCTTCAAGTTGATTCCTGATCCTTATAAGCTGTGCGCAACAACTACCCACAGAGATATACTCTGACTCTGCCGTAGAAGTTGCCACTTAATTCTGCTTCTTACTGCTCCATGAAATAAGCCGTCTTCCGAGGAATTAGGATGTCCCGGAGGTGTTTTTCCTGTCATCCAGGCTTCCTACAAAATCGGTATCTAAAAAACCAATTAGCTCGACATCATTATTTCTCGAGTACCATAAGCCAAGATTGGGTGTACCCTTAATGTATCTTAAAATTTGCTTTGCAGTAACGTAATGAGATTCCTTTGAGTTCAAGTAAAATATAGCGCAGACTCATGTTGAAAATATTATATCTGGTGTACTGGCAGTAAGGTAGAGCAAGAATCCAATTATGCTTCTGTAATTGTTTCATCAATGGGTTTCCCTTTCTCACCCCTGTCCAGAGATATAGTTGAACCCATTGGAGTCCTCATAGAGGTTACATTCTCCATTCTGTTTTCTTAAGAAGCTCCTTGGTGAACTTCATCTATGAGATGAAAATTCCAACTTCAGATTGTTTCACCTGAAGTCCTAAGAAATACTTTAGCTCTCCCATACTACTCATTTCAAACTTCCCTTGCATAAGTTTGGAAAACTTCTTACAAAGGTTGTCTTTCATAGAGCCAAAACCTATATCATCGACATAGATTTGCACTAGTAGAATCTTTCATTTTACTTCCCTAAGAAATAATGTTTTGTCTATCTTTCCTCTTGTGAGCTTGTTCTCGAGGAGAAAGCTCGGCAACATCTCATACCAAGCTCGGGGAGCTTGCTTTAAGCCGTATAGAGCTTTATTTAAAAAATAAACATAATTAGGGAAATTGGAATTAACAAAACCTAGGGGTTGCGCTACCTATACTTCCTCTTTTAGATTCCCGTTTAGGGATGCTGACTTCACACCCATTTGGTAGACGATGAAGCCTTTCAGGGAGTATACGCAAGAAACAACCTGATCTCCTCGAGCCTAGCCACTGGAGAAAAGGTCTATTCGAAGTCGATCCCTTCTACTTGTATGTATCCTTGAGCTACAAACCTGCATTTATTCATGATAATGACTCCATTTTCGTTCATCTTGTTTCTGAAGATTCACTTGGTGCCGATCACGTTCCCTCACTTGGACCTGGGTACCAACTCCTAGACTTTGCAATGTTCAAACTGATTGAGCTCCTCTAGCATTACCAAAATCCATGAAGCATCCTTGTTTGACTCTTCAAATTTCTTTAGCTCAACCTATGACAGAAAAATAAGATGCATAATCTCATTAGTTGTACCTCTTCGGGTTCTAACACTATCGCTTGGCTCTCCAATTATTTAATCAACTGGGTGATCTCTTAGGTGTCTGAATACTATATTTCCTGCTCTCCAACCCGCAGGCTCTGCGCATTTGGTGTATCCTCTAGACGTTGAATAATTTCTTCCTCTAGTGGTTCTACATCCACCAAGCCTGGATCGACAATCTTGACCGAGCTTAGAGCTTCTTCCTTTACAGCTTCATCCAAGCTTAGTTCCTCGAACCTGGTACCTGCATCTGCACCAATAACACTAGACGAGCTGCTTTGGAGCATGCTTGCCTCATCAAATACAACATTGATTGACTCTTTTATCACCAGATTTTTCTTAATGAAAATCCTATATGCCTTACTATGACTATTATAACCTACGAAAATACCTTCAAAACATTTTCACTAAACTTCTTGTGGTAATACTTCCCATTATTAATTGCAAAACATTTACTTCCAAAGATTCTAAAATATGACACAGTCAGTTTTCTGCTCTTCAATAGCTCATAGGGGGTCTTATGATATTTTTGTTGATAAGTGCTCTGTTTTGCACATGACAAGCTGTGTTGAATGATCCAGCACAGAAGTACTCCGGAAGTGAAGCGTCATTAAACATTGTTGTACATGCTTAAATTATGGTTCTATTTCTTCTCCCCAAAACTCCATTTTATTGTGGAGTGCGCGGGGAAGAAAACTCATGAAATATACCTTGACTTCCACAAGTTTCTGTCATGGCACCAGACACAAATTCTGTTCCATGGTCACTTCTGATTTTGTCCACTGAGCAGTTCAATTCGTTCTGAAATTGCCAGAAAAAATTTATGAATGTGTTGAAGGTGTCTGACATTTGTTTCAAAAAGAACGACCAAGTAAAACATCAGTAGTCATCAACAATTACTAACGTGTAGACCTTACCTCCTATACTGTGAATAGGCATAAGTATAAACTTCTTGAAGAATCTTTCTCAGTGATATCCTTGAAGGTAGCCCTTGTCTGCGTACCCATTTGGCATGTGTGACACGAACTTTCTTTAAGGCACTTAATGTTGGGGGCATCGCACACTAAACTGTGAGAAAATAACATATTTATTGTTTTGAAATTAATATGTGCTAATCTCATGTGTCATTGGTCACAAATGTTGAAAGCGATTTCTCGGTCTCTTTGTGGAGTTCGACCCTTGGGGAAGGGGTGGTCTCGCGCCTACTTCACTACTGCAAGAAAAACAACAAAGAAGACAAGGAGAAACTGACCCAAGGGCTCGACGGGGAGGTCCCACCACAAACCCGGAAGATCTCAGAGCGCTTCCCCTCCTTAGTTAGAACCCGAGCTAAGGTACCCCCAGAAAGCACTTGAAAATTGGAGTAGGAAGGCATAGGAAGCACGCATTCTGGGGTACCCCTTGGGTCCTATTTATAGTTTTTAGAATCTGTACTGCCAATAATCAATTGAACTGACCTGGAATTACCAGAAAACCCTTGGTTGGGCCTGCCAACAGCCAAACTTCGCTGTTTTGAAGGGCTATGGGCAGACTAGCGGGGCAAAACAGTAAAAAGTACCTCATTCATCCAGGCGAGCTGTGGAGCTTTGATCACCTTGGCAGGTCCTGCTCGCCTACTGTTGTCGAGTTCCACGATCAGGGTGCGAGTTGGGGCTAGCTCGGCGGATGTCGAGCTCATGGTCGACGAATATCAATCTCCGGTCGACGGTCGCCGATCTCTGGTCGACGAATGCCGAGCTCGGGCTCGGCTCCCCTGCTTCCGTGCTCGCCTACTGTCTCCAGCCAGATCTGTCAGGTTCCTCACAGCCTTGCTTGCCGAACACGTGGTTGTACAACAAAGAGATGCACTATCTTTTTCAAGATAACATACTGTTGTAGAATTGTCTAAGCAAAGAAAATTTAAATAGAAAATATTTCTGCCCAGAGTGCCTGTTAAGACCATCTCCAAATTTACAGACGACTATATCAAACACTTGTCCCTGCATAACTCAACGACGTAGCCTTTATGACATAGCTGACTTATGCTTATAAGATAATGGTGTAATCTTTCAACATAAGCCACGTCTGTGAGAGAGATAACTCTGTTGGAGATCATACCATCGCCTTTAGTAATTCACCCGTTTTACTATCCAAAGATGACTTTTGGTCCGTCTTCGGTTAGGGTAAATTCTTGCAGTAGGCTTCTTGTCCCGGTGATATGGCGAGAGCATCCGCTGTCCAAATACCAGATGGGATTTTTGTTGGCCATTGGACATACCTGCAATGACAAATCACTTTAACTTAGGAACCCAACATATTTGGGTCCTCGGTTCTTTATCAGATTACAACCACTAGGAACATTAACTTTGCGAGTGGTCTGTCTCGAATGGTTAATTCGTGGAATTTCAAAATTAGTAGAGTTAAACCAACAATCTGTGCCAAAATGACCAATTTTGCCACAGCAACAACAGTCAAACCTGTTGTACCTTCTCTTGTATTCCTGCTTTACCTATTGAGCGTGATGTCTAACAGGGGCCATATACTTGGAGGTAGAAGCCTCCTGATTATAGCATACACAGGGCTACTCCATCTCTTTTTCCTTAGGTACAAAAGTTTTGGCTTTTGGTGCCCTCTTATGGTTTTGTCCATGAATATAAGGACCATAACTCTTGAGTTCAATCTCTTCATAAGGTGCTTTGAAAACACAGGCACCGTAGTCTCGAGGATGGGTATATCCCTGGCATCACTTCTTGGGCTCTACATATATAGGCCTTGCAAGATGACCGTAGGACGACTCAAGGCCAAACTTTTTTGTCGGAAGATTAGCTTCCTAAATGAGGGTTGTCCTAGAGGTGCCTTCCCTTTTTCTTTGGCACTGGCTTTCATGGCAACATTACCTTTTCCAATTACATTGCCAAGAACACCACCATTCTTCGGAGCTGAAAACAGATCATTGAGAGGGAGAAAAGTCTTCATCCTTGAGTAACTCTCAACAAGTTTTCTCTCCACCAAGAGATTTTCCTCTAGCTCATCAGGATATTTCTCTTTTAGACCTAATATTTCAGCCGAACTTTTCAATTCCTCTTGCAAGGAGTGAGCTTCACTTCAAAGAGGAGTCAATTCTGCAAATTCCTCCGTTAGTCTTGATTCCACTACCTTGAGAAAGGCAAAATATTTTGCTTGCTTTTTGACTACCTTTCGGCATTTGTCAAAAGCCTTCAAAAGGTTCTCATGATGAACCATTAACTCAAACTCGTCCTATTCAGAAGAATATCCTTCATGACCATTACTAGACGTTTCTGATTACGATAGTATCATGTATGAGTTTACCTTCCCGCGATACTCAGAGTCACCAACTTCCCCGTCAGATTGAGCAATGAGCCAGAAGTAGGATTCCTTATTCTTTAAGCTCGACTCACTTGAGTGATTGTTGCTGAGAGTCTTGGACTAATTGTCGACAAAGCTCTTTTCTTCTTTTCTTTTGCCGTTGAAGGACCTTTTCTACTCTTTCTTCGAGACCTCATTCTTCTTGTATGGGCATTCAACAATCATGTGACCTATCTTGTTGCAATAGTAGCACACAACATTAGAGAAAGAGTGTTTGTTCAGTTTAGATATTTACCAGCCCTCTCGGTTGTAGCTTTTTCTAGAGCGATCACCATCACGATGAGATTTCCTGAAATAAGATGAGGATGACTTATTCTTCATCCATCATCTCTTGCTGAGCAGTTTCTTGAACTTCTTAGATAGAACTCTCCATCGGATAGCTCAGAACCAAATGTGCTAGGCTCGGAGTCCTCTGGGTGTCAAGAGCACTATTCCTTACTGGTTAAACAACTTTGGACTTTCTTGACCCTTGTTCCTTTAGGACCACCGACTTCTCTTTGCTGGAAGTACGACTGCTTTGCTACTCCTTCTTTCTGGTGTTCATTTGTTGGTCATATGAGAGCAAATTCCCAAAGAGGTTCTGAGGGTCAATTTCAGGCAGCTTTACAAATTCTCTAATGGCTACGACATTGGTGTCCCAGTCCTTTATTAGGGATCTCAGAAATTTGTCGTTGATCTCGCCATTAGTCAAACTACGAACATAGTTCCTGAGGTCGTTTACAATCTTAAAGAATTTCTCGAAGCTGTCAGCAATATTATCACTTGATCCTTACTTGAATGCTTCGTCTTCCTGATTTACAATGATCTGCGGTGGTCTTTGACTTCTTCTATTTCTTCCACTAGCACAACTATGCAGTCTCACATTTCTTTGGCAGATTTGTAGTGGAATAGAATCTGAAGCATTGAGTCATCCACTACACTTGCTTGATGTTCTTTGCCTTCTTATCAAGAGAGACTAAGACAATTCCATCCTTAGTCAAGTCCATCGTCTTCTTAGGGATCATGACTGTGGGATTCAATGTTGATGGTTGAGTTGGTATGTGGGATCCTTCTTCCACAATCTGGAATATTCGGGGATCAGCAGCTTCCATTGTATGACCTCGTATTCACAGAGTAGGCCCTCCCATGTAGGTTCAGGGCATTGTAGGGCAAGGGCCTAGGAATACCAGCTAGGAGATTGAGACAGGCTAACATGCACTCCCCCAGATCCCTATAAGGAGCATTCGCATGAACAAAGGAGGGGTAACTTAGGCCCTTAGGTGAGTTTGATCTTCATTAATCACTCGCTCAAACCTCGCGCCTTAGCACGAATGCAGGACAGGTTCTCGCCAAGGCAGGCGAATGGTTGCCCCTATGGGCACCCGCCCCTTTAAGAAACTAAAGCCGGCGAGTGCGCTTGCCCATCTAAGAACATCAAGGAGGCGAGTGCCTGGCTTCCCTAGCACTCACCCAGTGGGGTCCAGGGGTGAAATTTCTTAGGTACCTTTGTAGGGTTGCATATAGACAGTTAGAACAGCAGAGATTTGTTGTTGGCAGACTAAATTGGGCTGCATTTAATCATTCAGAGCAGCAAAGGTATGCTATTTGAAGACCATTTTCAGATAACTATAAATAGACACAATGGGGTACCTCAGAAGGCATGCTTACTAGTGCCTTGATCTTATTGCACTTTTTGAGATATCCTTAGCTCAGTACTTGGCTAAGGAATGGAATAGCTCTAAGATCTTCCGAGTCTGTGGTAGGACCTTCATGCTAGAGACTTGGGTGTGTTACTTGTGCTAATTCTTTGGTTGTTTAGTTTGTGAGTGAGAAGTAAGTGTGCGATCATACCTTCCCATGGGTCAAACTCCATAGATACTGATTCTACAATTTTAACATTTTGGTGCGATCAGCGTGGAGAGTGGTCATCACCGAAAATCTTCTGTGAGCTCGATGACTGGTGGAGAAGGATAGGGATCTGAAAGGGCCTAATCGCCACCTCCCACTCCTCTCACCACCCTCGGGATGTTAGAGGATATCCTGCAGGAGGTGATCAGCCTCGTCAAGTTTGCACTCATCACGAGCGCCGAGTGATCGACGCCAGCAATCCTAGTCCTGGACGCCCCAGCTCGGTGAGCTGGGAAGGAGATAGCAGGGGAAGGGAGGGGGCAAGATTTACAGGGCCTAGTGTTCTTCCCGGACACGATGAGTGGAGGACGAATCGGCGAGATGGGCATGCGAGATCTCTCGGTTTACCCAGTAGGGGGAGGCAGCCTATTTAGTGAGTTGGTTTCATCAGCCCCAGTTCTAGAGGGGTTCCAGGAGACGTAAATGTCCTACTATACTAGGAATGATGACCCGGTTTAGCACATCCAGTAGTTCGAGGATGTTGTTTTGATAAGGCAGATGTTGGATGCCTTTAAGCGCAAACTCTTCCTCATCACCCTCAAGGAGAAGGCAAGTGATTGGTTCCACCTACTGCCGGCCAGCTCTATCTACTACTTCGAGGACCTACATTGGGGGTTCATGTTGAGGTTAACCACTTCTAAAAAGAGGAAGAGGCAGTTCGAGTCCCTATTCCACATCAAGCAGTGGGTGAACGGGACCCTGGGGATCTACGTGGACCGATTCCAAGAGGAGGTCACCCTGGTGCAAGAGATGCTAGGGCGTACCCTCAAGATGACCTTCACCTTGGGGCTATAACAGGGCTTATTCAGGATGGAGATGAAGAGGTTGCCTCCTCTCTCTTTTGAGGATTTGATAGAGAAGGCAGCTAGGGAGGTCAACGATGAGGCGTCGAACTCGGACTTTGTTGGAAGTTGGCAAGGTGGGCTACGGTGGAGGAGAAGCTTCCAGGAGGTGGCAGTGGTCAGGAGGTGAGGAGAGTTGTACCTAATCAGAGGGAATAATGGCAGCTGCTGCAGCAGCAGCCGAGGTGGGGGCGGCAGGAGCCGAATAATTGGCTCGGCTAGAGGCAGCAGGTGTGGCAGGACCAAAAATAGCGGAGAGGTCTCCCTGGAGGAGACAACCACCATGAAGCCAGTATTAGTTGAATCCCCAGTGCTGGAGGCAGGGCCAAAGTCCTTCTCTCCCCAACAATGTCAGGATATGGTGATAGCCTAGAGGAGGAGAGGCTAGCAGAGGAGAAGTCGAGGAGTAATGGTGGAGTTGCCCTATTATTTCCTCGAGATAAGGGGAAACAGGGAGCAGCAGCAGCAACACCCCCAGGAGGTTCAGATTGAGGAGGTACTGCCTAGCGGAGAGGAGGACTGGTATGAGGATAGGGCTGATGTCGGTAATTGTAGAGGGATCAGAGTTATCCATGAGTTTGTGGGAGTTGAGGCTGCCCGAAAGGCGAGTCTCCATACTATGTACCGCCAGAGCGTCGCTTCCACATCTTTAACCCCATACCCAGTGTAGAAGTTTACCTTCTCCAGGAAGGATATGCCAGATCATGATGATCCTTTTTGCGACGCACTGGTCATCCAGACCATGGTCGAGAATTTTACTGTCTCCCAAATCATCACCGATAACGGCAGCTCGGTCAACATCATGTTCAAGAAGACGTTTGATGCAATGAAAGTGGAGTCCCAAAGGGTGCTCGCCTCAGATGGACCTCTCTCCGAGTTCTCGGGAGAGAGGAAGGAGGTTAAAGGAGGGGTAGGACTCCACGTTATCCGGGGAGACAGTCTAGAAATTATAGGTTCGTCGTCGTGGACACACCCAACAGTTAAAACACTCTCTTCAGAGGCCCCTCATCAGTGCCTTCTACTGCATGCCCTCATCTTTCCATCAGTGCTTGAAGTTCAATACTAAGGTCATCTAGGTCAGAGACCGGGGAGACCCCAAGGTGGCAAGGGAGTGCTATGTCACCGTGGTGAACTTGATCTCTTGACATGGAGGAGCCGAGAAGATGGAGACGAGGATAGAGGAGCTGTCCCGGCAGGAGGCCGAAGGAGTGGTGGAGGTGATGGAAGGGGAAGACGAGATTTGCACCCTGGTAGAGGTGGTAGAAGGAGTTCGAGAGGAGCCGGCCAAGGTGATGGTCGTGGAGGAAGTCGAGGAGGAGGTCCCGGTCCCAGGTGAGGGAGCCTTTGGAGAGTGGGAAGAGCAGTACTGGTTGGAGGCTGTCGAGGAGGCAGTGCTGTTGGAGGTTATCCCCCAGGGAGGTAGGGTGGAGAAGGTGCGCATTAGTGGGGGGTTGGTCCCAGAGGACCAGGGGAGTATGCTGAAGTGCCTCCAGGAGAACGTGGACGTCTTCTCATGGAGTGTGGCAGAGATGCCGGGGATCGATGCAGACGTCGCCTGCCATGACCTCAACCTAGATCCAGAATCCCACGCCATCCAGAAGAGGAAGAGGTCCACAACGGATAAGTTGGTCTAGCCCATCAGGGAGGAGGTGGATGGAGTTGGGGTCACCTTGGAATGCCAAGGAGGTCCAGAGATTGACTGAAAAGTTGGCAGGTCTTAGCAGATTCCTCTCTCATGTAGGAGAGAAATGCTCCCCCTTCTTCAAAGCATTGAGGGGGGGGGGGGGTGGAGTCAGAAGTTCGAGTGGTCCGAGGAGTGCGAGGAGGCATTTCAAGCCTTGAAGAGGCAGCTGACCCAGGCTCCGGTCCTCCAAGTGCCCAAGAAAGTGGAGGACTTGTCCCAGTATTTTGGGGTGGGAGCCGAGGCCTTAAGCTATATTTTGGTCCGGGAAGAAGGGAAGAAACATTTTCCTATCTATTACATGAGTAAGGTCTTGAGTAAGGCAGAGCTCCGATATCCGAGTTTCGAGAAGTTAGCTTTCATCCTCGTTATCTTGGCTTGGAGGCTCAGACCCTACTTCTAGGCGCACTCCATCTGAGTGGTGACTGACTACCTCCTCCGAAATAGCTTTAAGTGGGTGGAACACTCGGGTGGTTGGCGAAGTTGTCAGTGGAGTTGAGTGAGTTCGACATATACTTCGTTCCCGACCTATGGATCAAGGCCAAGCTGATAGCCAACTTTCGTGCTGATTACATGGTCAAGGTGGCCAAGGGGGAACACACTCATCTAGTCCCTTGGAAGGTGATGGTGGATTGCACTTCAGGAAGACATTCTTTGTGGGTGGGCGTGATCTTGGAGAGTCCCCAGGGAGCAAAGATTGAGAAAACAGTGGATGTATATTTTCCCATCAACAACAATCAAGCTGAGTACGAGGCAGTGATAACAGGATTGTGCCTGACTAGGGAGCTGTGAGTGCATGATGTTGAGTTCATCGCAGACTCCATGGTGGTGGCCTTCCAGATCAATGGGGAGTTTGAAACAAGGGATCCAACTCTCCAGTTATACTTGGCAAAAGTGAAGGGGGTGATCAACATGTTTCGAACATTCTCCATTCGGCACATTCCAAGGGAAGAAAATGAGCAGGTGGACCAGTTGGCCGAGAGAGGACCCCGGGCCTGTGGCACCATCACTGACTTGTTCCGCACATCCATCGAGGAGGGAGAATTGATGGACGTGGACTAGTACCCCGCGTGGATGGATCCTCTTTCAACCTTGATATTAACGGTGAAGTACCCAAAGGGGATGGACAAGAAGTGATTCAAGCATAACTCGGCATACTACCTCATATGCGACGGGAAGCTGTATTGGAAAACCATATGGGGGATGTTAGCATGTTGCGTGGCCGAGAGGGAGGTCCCGATGATTTTGAAAGAGGTCCACTCTGGGGAGTGCGGGAGTCACTCTGGAAGCCAGACCCTATATTGGTGGATAGTAAGACAAGGATATTTCTGGCCGACGCTAGGTCATGATGCCGCTGAAATCACAAAGAAGTGCCACAAGTGATGTAGGCTACGGTGTTTGACGCTATAACGGCAAAGGGAGTAACACGTATGCCTTTCTATTTCCACTATTACGCTCGCACAATAACTAAACGCAGCACACCCACAAACAACGTTATCAACTATCGCTAACATACGGTAGCCACGCCGATTAAAGATTGAACAAACGACTAGAGTCCGATGTTCTCTCAAGATAAAAGGACCAATCTTGGGTCCGACCGAGCGATGGTTGTACCAAAAGAGATCTACCGAAAGGTTCGGTTTCGAAATGGTAGATCTCCCCCAATAAAACGAAAGCAAGGCTCGCCAAACCTCTCGAAAAATTAAACAATTAGAAAGAACAACACATGCGATCGGAAAGATAAGCCACAAACGAAAAAATGATTCCAAAGTAACACAAAGATATTCGACCAATTAAAAATCTAAAGGGATAAGAATCACACAAGAGGTAGAAGATCTCGTTACCTAACCAGAATAGATTATTCCGGTTCAGTTTCAAGGATCGTTCTTCCATGACTCCGTCGGAGTGTCGCCGGATGGAGAGAAACCTGTCTGCTTCCTTTACTTCACGCCGGGATGGAGGAAAAAAAACCAGAAATGGAGAAAACACCTTTGATCTTGGTCGATTTCACTATGAAAAGGGGCTGATTTGGGGGCTCTTGACGGAGGTCGGGTTTTGGATAAGGGGGAGGGTGGTGGTTCGGTTTGGTGTTGGTGGAGGAGGCCGGCGGCTAGGGAGGAATTGTGGTGGTCGGATTTGTGAGGGAGGAAAGGAAAGAGAGGAGGAGCTAGAGGGGAAACCGAGGGGAGCAAAGGAGGAAAGGGGAGGAGTGAGGAGGAGGGAGGCCGATCAAGAGGAGGGGAGAGGAAGGGCGGCCGGCGGCCAAGAGGAAGGGAGGAAGAGGGGGCCGAATTTTGCCTAAGTGGGAAAAGAGAGGTGAGGGGGAAATTCAAATTTTGAATTCAAGTTTTAATTTTTTCATTCTCTAAGTGAAACCATGAAATTCCATGCATATATATAGGCTTTACAAAATGCATAGGCTATGTGCAGCCCACTAAATAAAAATAAATCAACACCTAAAATACTTAAACATTACATGATGAAAATAAAAATGCAAATAGAAATAAACTAAATAATATTTAAAAGCCTTCATCTCATGTAGCTCCACATCATGTAGTCATCATCTTCAACATGTAAGAGAACGTCGTCGTCGTCGCCGTCATCATATTCAACTTTAACACGTTGGGGTTTGCCGCCATCATCATCGCCATCGTCGTCATCATCTTCAACTTTAACTTGGGGGTTGCCGCCATCGCCGTCGCCGTCGCCGTCATCATCTTCAACTTTAACTTGGGGGTTGCCGCCATCGTCATCACCGTCGTCGTCATCATCTTCAACTTTAACACATTGGGGGTTGCCGCCATCAATCCACCCCTGCTCAAAAAAACTCATCACCGATGAGTTGGCATGGCAGTGCTGGCGCCGAAGAACATCATCCAAAAGAACCATCGCCGAGTCCAGAATCCAAGGGTCACCGGAGACCGGGAGAGCACACCAACGTATCACATAACGCTGAATACCACCGCTTGGAGAGGAGAGCAAAACACCAAATGTGAACCTATCTAGCAAAAAGATTGTCCTTGGGAAACTGGTAAAAGCATTAGGCAAATAAAGAGGAAAAATTTCTTCATCAACAGTCAACGTACCTCCGTTGGAGACCAATGGAGAGAACGATCCAAGAACAAGCTCAGCCCCCAACCCAAATGAAAATATAGTGGCACCAAACGTAGAGTTAGATATTTCAAAAGGTGGAAAAACACAATGCGTGAAAGTGGAAACATTTAAACTAGGGGATTTACCACATTCAGTGGTTAACTTCAACAGATATGTTGCTTCTCCTAACTGATTAAAAATCCGAAAAGTTCTAACTCGCCGACTCGCCAACGTTTCTATAGTGCCCGTAGGCATCCGTTCAGGGACGAGTCGCACCAAGAGTAAACCGAGAACCTTATAGGGAGATGCCCTCTTATGTAAGTTAGCGATATATTGATAAGAAGACGTGTGCGACTAGCGCTTCCTTACTGTGCTTATGTAAAATGAAAGCGTGAGAGACAAATACTATTGCATGCAGAGTTGATCTATAAAAATACTATTGCTAAAAAAATAAAATATAGGACGCTATTGGCAGATCAAATTTAAAAATTGATTTATATGTTGTGCAATGAAATGGGCAAGTGCGTGTCGACGTGCTAAATAAATGTTTCCTAGGATGGTACTAATTGAGAAATTAGCACAACCTGCCTCTGATACCAAATTGATGCAGGCCCAAGGTTTCGACAGATTAAACTACGTGTTCTTCTGTTCGACAATTTAATTAAATATCTAGTGCGTGGTTTCTCTACTTAGTACTATCAAATACTCAAACATTAAGAGACAAAAATTCCACAATCATCAACGCAAAGGGACGCAACCCATTTTATAGATTGAACAAGGGCTATAGGCCAATGTTTGCTCAAGCGAAAAGGACCCACACGATCCGGACAATTAGCTATTCAAATTAGATTATGCACAAGCAATTCACAATTCCAATAAAGAAAGTTCCAGGCTAAATTAGTGATTAAAATGAAGTCCTAATTTCAATCCCAAATTAATTAAAATGAGGGTTTACCAAATCTCTTGAGCGCAAGGGGAAATCAAAGGTGATGAACCCGATTTCTTCAAGTGTTCACGAGATCTACCCACTCCAAGTTATATGAAACATATTCGGGAAATATATGCTTGAAAATTCAGATTTTATTAAGCCATAATTTTAATATAAATCCGGACTAAAACTAGCCTTCTAATTCCACCAAACCTCACAAAATAAGTTAGAATAAATCACACAAAGAGGTGTAGGAATCGTTACTCAAATCCCAAGAAAACCTTCCACAAAGATGAGTGGAGGAACACATGTTGAGGGTGGTATATTCTCTATTTCCATGAAGAAATCCTCGGATCCGCACCGGACGATGAAGACACTCGTTGTTTTCTCCTTTTGACAAACCCTTGGAGAGGGACGAGGAGGAGGGGAGGGGGAAGGTGGCCGAGCCACTAAGAGTCGGAGAGACAGAAGGCCGACGGCCAAGAGAGAAGAGAAAGGGGGGAGAATTTCTCAAAGAGGAAGGAGAAAGGAGGGGGAAAATTCAAATTTTGAATTCAAGTTTTAATTTTTTTCATTCTCTAAGTAAAACCATAAAAGTCCATGCCTATATATAGGGTTTACAAAATGCATAGGCTATGTGCAGCCCACTAAATAAAAATAAATCAACACCTAAAATACTTAAACATTACATGATGAAAATAAAAATGCAAATAGAAATAAACTAAATAATATTTAAAAGCCTTCATCTCATGTAGCTCCACATCATGTAGTCATCATCTTCAACATGTAGGAGAACGTCATCATCGCCGCCGTCATCATCTTCATCTTTAACACGTTGGGGGTTGCGGCCATCGCCGTCGCCGTCATCATCTTCAACTTTAACTTGGGGGTTGCCTCCATCACCGTCGCCATCACCGTCATCATCTTCAACTTTAACACGTTGGGGGTTGCCGCCATCAACATGTGTCAGTTGTTCGCACCACTCCAACTTCAACCAGCTCAGCAGCTCAAAAATATCACGACACCTCGGCCTTTCACCAGCTAGGGAATGGATCTGGTGGGACCCTTCCCTCAGGCTAGTGGACAAAGGAGGTTCTTGCTGATGATGATTGATTATTTCTCCAAGAGGTTGGACGTGAAGGCGATGGCCAAGGTGACCTCCCAAGTATTTAGGATCTTTTTATGGGGGGAGATCATATGCCGGCATGGGTTTCCCCAAGCCATTGTCACGGACATTGGGCATCAGTTTGTCAGTGTGGAGTTTATCAGCTTTTGTGGATAGCTTGTGATTGACCTCAGGTTTGTCTCAATCCACCACCCCAGGAGCAACAGGCAGGTGGAGGCAGCAAACAAGATCATTGTAAACCTCTTGAAGAATAAAGATGGGAACTTGAAGGTGATCTGGATGGAACATTTCCCTTTAGTCCTCTGGGACTGGAGTAACACCTCCAACACAGCCATAGGGATACCACTTTCAAACTCTCCCATAGTTGTGAAGCAGGACTTCCTATCGTGTTTGAGGTTCGAACACCGCGGGAGGGGGCAGCATAGGAAGGTGGAGAAGAGTGGAGGGCCGAGAATGTGGATGAGCTTCATCTCTCCCTTGACATGGTGGTGGAGCTGAGCGATCTGTTAGTTATCAAGCAGGAAGAGGTCAAACGGAGGATGGCCAAATAGTTTGACAAGCACGTTCGAATCAAGCAATTCACGGAGGGGGACTTGGTATTGAAAAAGTTTGATGCAGTTGGAAGATCAGCTGCTGTGGGAAATCTTAACCCCAACTACGGAGGCCCGTATATTATACAGGAAGCATTGAGGCCAGGGGTATCGTCTCCGGAATGTGGAGAGCGAGTACCTAAGTCATACCTGGAGCGGCGATGACTTGAAGCGATTCTACACATGAAAGTAATGAGATAGCATTTTTCACGAATTTATTATTTGTTGATGACTCATTTGCTTGGCAGGAACAACATCAGACTCGGTCAAGGGAAAGTCTAGTTGATGCTCAACACCTACCGTCAGACTATCATCTAGCAAATTAGGCCGGTGGTAGCACCCGGTGGTTGGCCAAAGGAAAGTCCGGTTGATGCACAACACCCGCCGTCAGACTCTCATCTAGCTGATTGGGCAAGTGGTAGTACCTGTCGGATCCCTAGTTTTGATTTGGGCTTAGGTTCACTATTTGGTTGTTGACCCTTCATGTATAGCCTAGGGTCATTTTGTTATTTCTAAGGTGTAGGTTAGTCAATCTTTGATCCAGTCCTCAGAAGAAATCATAGTTCCAAACTTAAAAGAATGGCAGTTTTTAAGAGTTCAGAGAATCAGTTCGAAGTTCTTCGAACTCAGCTCGACGATTGTCGATCGTAGCTCGACGGACTCAGAGTCCCTACTATGAGTTAAGCTCGATGAACTTAGAGCTCAGCTCGAGGATATTCCTAATTCTTTCAACTTCTTAACTCGACGAACTTCAATCTCTGGTCGACAAACTTGGAGCCCAGCTTTGATAGTCTATTTCTCCAGTTCAATTTTCTCTGATCTCAGCTCGATGAAGACGATTTCTCACCTCGACGAACTTGGAGTTCTGGTCGACGAAATTTGTTCTGAGCTTGACGATTTCTGTCAGTTCTTTATGTTTCCTCTCTGTAGTTAATTTCTGGATTGACCAAGGCTTATATAATTTCCTTTATTGCACTGAGTAATTAATTGCATATATTTTTATGAATATAGCCCTTCATTGACAGCATTATTTACTGAATTTCACAGAGTTAATATTTGGCTTAATAACTGGGACAGTTAAGGAATTAATTCATTGCCTTCTAGCCATTTGTCCAAGTTCCAAGATTTCAGAGATTAATCATGGAATAGAATTAAAATTCAGAGACAAAACTTATGCAGGAGATATAAAGGAATTTCAAAAAGATATTCAGAAGAAGATACACAACCAGACAGACAACAAACATATTTAGTCTGCGTACACCCATTCTTCATCTTCTACAACCCTTCAGAGCTTTCAAGAGACAATAAAATACAATCAGTCTAAAAGCTTCTGGAGATCATCGTTGAAGGCCTACACCCTGCAAAGCTTCAAACCATTCCTAAACCATAATCATCTCAGGGCGAGATTTGACAATAGCAAGCAATCCACTAATGTCTTCTCAGCTGTTTGAGAAAGAGAAGACCACATCAATTTTCTTTCACCAACTATACACAGGGTTTTAACTCCCTTCAAAAGTTAACCACTTGGTTCTTAAGTCTCCTTATCAAAAGACTCAGGTTGGTTTTTGGGCACCTGATCAAAAGCCTAAAGATTTATAAGATCACACTTCAAATAGATCTTGTGGTAACAAGACACCTGAGAAAAAACCTGGTGGTGACAGGGCACCTGATCAAAAACCTGTAGTGGATTCCTACCAGTGATGTAGAAGAGTGGATGTACCCAAGTTTTGGGGAACCACTATAAATTTCTTGTTTCGTCTGTTTGTTTTTCTATTTTCTTATTGTTGTGTGTTGTGTTAGTTTTTTTTCTTTCCTGCACTCTCTTAGATATATATATATATCACTTTTTTTTTACTTTCGCTATAAAAACTAACCTTCAATTGGTATCAGAGGGTTAAGGTTTCTTTGGTTTCTAAGACTTACATCTGAACCAAGATCCTTTGATAGATCTCTTTCTCTCTAGCCACTTGTTACAGCATGGCACAAAATAAGGAATATTCTTGCATCAGACCTCCTATGTGCAACTTGAATAAATTTGCACTATAGAAGGCAAGAATTAGATTATATATGAACACTATTGATAAAGATATATACAACTCTATTTTGACAGGTCCCCCCTCTCCCTCTACATCAACTTCAACAAGTTCTTCAACAGTTCCACCACCTGAGTGGACTGATGCTTAAAAGAAAGCCAAGATGGCTGATGCCAAAGCAATGAATATTCTGCACAGATAATGTCAGATGATATCTTTCAGAAGGTGACTGAGTGCACATATGCAAAGGTTATTTGGGACTCACTGAACCAAATAGTTGCTGGCTCTTCAGATGAAAGAAAAGACAGGGGATCCCTCCTCATATCACAATATGAGAACTTCAAGAAGGAGGAATCAGTAGTGTTGCTGATATGTATAATAGACTCAGTGTCATCATAAATAAACTGAGAATCCTGGACAAGGACATCTCATTAAATGAGATAAATGACAAAATCATAATGTGTTTCCCCAGCACTTGGGATTCTAGGATATGGAGAATTAAGGAGGCCAGAAGTTTGAATGAAATTTCTACAGAATCTCTCATTAGCAAGCTTAAGTCTTATGAGCTGTTGATCAAGACAAGGGAGGCTGCTGAACAGAAGGCTTCCACATCTTCAAGGAAGGAGCAAAACATTACTTTCAAAGAAACAAAAGAATCCGAACCTCTTCCAACCAATGAAGAACTACTAAGCTTATTGGCTAAAAGATTTTATAAAATGGATAAGAAAGACTTTAGATGAAGGTCATCCAAGTATGATAAAAAGCCAAGATATGACAAGACTCCTACCAAGGAGATTGTTTGTTTTGGATGCAGAAATCCTCATTCTGCCTGAATGCTCAGAGGCTCAGAAGAAAGACGGAATAAAAGAAAAGGAAAATAAAAGGCATTCAAGCAAGCACTACAGTAAGCACTCCTCCAGCAAACATAAGAGAAAGGAGAAAGGTTTCATTGCTGAGACCTGGAGTGACATAGAAGAAGAATCCACATCTTACCTCTCTAGTGAAGATGAAGAGGAGGAAAAGGCAAGGGAAGTTTGCCTTATGGCTATCAATGCCTCCTGCAGCAAATCTGATTTTGAGGAACAAGCAGAAGAATCAGAGTCTGAAGAAGATCATGTAATCACTTCATTTAGTTTTAATTCAGAAGATTTTAAAACTGAATTTAAATCTTTATGCAATGATTTAATTAAGTCAGAAAAGGAAATAAAAGTTCTTAGATATAAACAGGCTGAATTTGATAAACTATTTACTGAAAATATCAAACTGAAAAATGATTTAGATATAGCCAATGAACAAATCATTTCACATAAAACTGAATTAAGTGAGGCTAAGCAACTTGAGGAATCTCTCAATGGGAGAAGCCTTAAACTGATAACATCACAAGCATAGTCAATGCCAGATTGAATGGCAAGCTGGGCTTAGGTGCTTCATCAAACTTACCCTCCATATTAAAGAAAAATATCCTTTCAACTCAAATTAAGTTTATCTCAAAAAAAGGCAAAGAAAAAATAGGAGAGACTACTCAACCAAATATCTCTCAGAAATCTGCAAAAAAGAAGAATAAGAATAAGAATCTAAATAAAAACTATGTTCAACAGATTTTGTCGAACTCAAATCAACGAAATATGTATAGTTCATCGAACCCAGATCGACGATCTATGAACGCAAATTATAAGTATAATAATTCATCTTACTGCGATCGAAGAATTATATATGGTTCTTCATGTAGTGATCGACGAACTTGGGGCACAAAAAATGATTATGTTCTTTCTCTGAGCATGGTTCGACGAACTCAACCCTATTTGTCGAATGCAGATTGACAAACCTTTAGTAATTCATCAAACCTAGTCAGGTTTTATAAAAATTACAACCTTGATAGAAACTTCAATCAATTCAGAGAATTTATTAATCCTTTTACTCAATGGGAAATACCACCTAGAAGATATCATCCCTTTGGATATAAAAATCAACCAGAATTCTCTGTTATTTCCAGTTTCTCTTATTTAAAGAAACAAGGACCCAAGGTAACCAGGTTCAAAAACACCTAATCCCTTTTTATGCATGTGAAGGACTGTCCAGTCTTTAATCAACAATGGTATCTGGACAGTGGATGCTTAAAGTATATGACTGGTTGTAAGGACAATCTAAAAAACTACAAGTCCAAGCTAGGTCCAAAGGTGATCTTTTGTGATTCCAACTGTGGCCAAACTAAAGGCTATGGAGATGTTAAAGTTGGAGCTATCACCTTCAGAAAAGTTGCTTATGTGAGTGGCTTAAAGCATAACCTAATATCCATAAGTCAATTATGTGATGAATATTATTAGGTATTATTTAACTCATCTTCTTGTATCATTTCATGTAAAGAAAACAAACCTGTTTTAACTGGACATAGACAAGGCAACATATATTTAGTAAATTTTCAAGCAGCTAGTTCAGAAATGTCTATTTAACCAGGTTAGCAATCAAAATGAACTTTGGCATAAAAGATTAGGACATGTAAATCTTAAAAATATTGCTAAATTATCTTGGGACAACCTTGTTACAGTATTGCCTTCTGGACCCTACAAGAAGGAAGGCCTTTGCAGGGCTTGTCAGTTAGGCAAGCAAACTAAAAATAGCTTTAAATCTGTAAATAAAAGTGACACACCTAGAATATTGTACTTGCTACATATGGACCTCTTTGGCTCTATTGTAGTACAAAGTCTAGGGGGGAAATCTTATACTTTTGTGATTGTAGATGACTTCTTACGATTCACTTGGGTATTCTTTCTGAGATCTAAGTCTGATAACTTCAAGGTTCTTACAGATTTTCTCAAGAACATACAAGTTGAGTACTCTACTCTAGTTGCATTGATCAGAAGTGATCGTGGTACTGAGTTTGAGTCTCTTCTTATGCAAGAGTTCTGTGATAAGGAAGGTATCAGGCACTGTATCTCAGCTCCTAGAACTCCTCAACAAAATGGGGTTGCTGAAAGGAAAAATAGAAACATAATTGAATCCATAGGGACATTACTTGCAGATGCATACATGCCCCTATCTTTTTAGGCAGAGACTGTGAGCACAACAAACTATGTGCTGAACAGAAGTCTGATACACAAGCTTAAGAATAAGACTCCTTATGAGCTACTTAAATGAAAGAAACCTAAAATCACCTATTTTAAAGTATTTGGATGTTTATGTTATATTCACAATAATGACAAGAAACACACTAGAAAGTTTGAAGTGAAAGCTATAGAGGGAATTTTTCTAGGATATTCCCAAGTCAGCAAAGCTTATATGGTGTTTAATAAATCCACATTAAAAATAGAGGAATCTGTTCATGTTACTTTTTATGAGACTAACATGTTTTACAAGGAGAAAGAAGTTTCTACCAATAACATTTTTCAGGTCTCTCACTTGTGTGAGAGATTGGATGATCTAAACCTTACCCAAGAGATTCCATCACATCCTTCTCCACAAGTAGAAGAAGAAAGTGAAGAAGAAAGTTTGTCAGTCGCTGAACTTCCTCCAACAGCTAACATAATTCCACAAGATGAATTAATTCCACAAGCTATTGCTCAATCAACTCCTCCCACTGATCTTGTCACACTTAGAGATCACCACATATCTCAAGTAATTGGAGACATTTCAGTTGGTGTGCAAACAAGGCATCAACTCAACAATGATGTGATGCAAGCTTGCTTCATTTCTCAACTTGAGCACCATTTAATCAAATATGCAGAGCAAGGTCCCTACTGTAACATTATAATGCAAGATAAGCTCAATCAGTTTGAGAGGTGAAGAGTTTGGGATTTGGTTCCTACACCCAAAGGCTATCCAGTCATTGGAACCAAATGGGTCTTCAGAAATAAATTGGATGCTGAAGAAAACATTATAAAGAACAAAGCAAGGCTAGTAGATCATGGCTATTCACAGGAGGAAGGAATAGTCTATGATCAGACCTTTGCTCCAGTGGCAAGGCTTGAGGCTATAAGGATTTTCTTAGCCTTTGCTGCCTATAAAAGATTCAAAGTCTACCAGATGGATGTAAAGAGTGCTTTCCTCAATGGAGATTTAAAAGAAGAAGTATATGTGGAGCAACCACCAGGTTTTATCTCTTCAACTCATCCTTATTATGTCTTTAGATTGCATAAAAGTCTATATGGATTAAAGCAAGCTCCAAGAGCTTGGTATGAGACCTTAGCTAGCTTTCTTATAGATCATAAGTTTTCTAGGGGCATAGTAGATAGAATTCTCTTTATCAGGCATCATAAAAATAAAATTTTGATAGTACAAATATATGTAGATGATATTATTTTTGGCTCTACTGATCGCAAATTATGCAAAAGATTTTCTGATGTAATGTATTCAAAGTTTGTGATGAGTAGCATGGGTGAACTTTCATACCTCCTGGTCTCCAAGTGAAGCAATCACCTGATGGTATCTTCATCTCCCAATCCAAGTATGCTAAGGAGCTTATTAAAAGGTTTGGGATGTGTGATGCCTCAGCAATGAAAAAATATATGACTACTAATGTTGTGATTGATTCTGATGAATATGGCAAGTCTGTTGATCAGAAAACTTATAGGGAAATTGTTGGGTCTCTATTATATCTCTTAGCAAGTAGACCTGACATAATGTTTGCCACATGTATTTGTGCTAGGTTCCAAGTGAACCCTAAAGAATCTCATTATATTTTATTTAAAAGAATTTTGAGATATATAAAGGGTTGACCAAATCTAGGACTCGTATATCCATCAGAGTCAGAATTTTATTTAACTGAATTTTCTGATGCTGGCTATGCTAGATTTAGAGTGGACAAAAAGAGCACATCAAGAACTTGCTAGTTTCTTGGTGATAGGCTTGTGTCCTATTTTTGTAAGAAGCAAACCTCTGTGTTCACATCAACTGCTGAAGCCTAATACATAGCTGCAGGCAGCTGCTGTTCATAGATTTTGCTGGTACAAAATAAATTACTGTATTATGGTATCAACATAAATAATTCAACTATATTTTGTGATAGTACAAGTACAATATTTATTGCACAAAATATAGTGCATCGTAGTAGGACCAAGCATATAGAAATGCGACAACATTTCATTAGAGATTGTGTAGACAAAAAGTAAATTAATCATGTCTTTATCTCTACAGATTTACGAAGAGCAGACATCTTCACCAAGATATTGAATGAGAAGAAACATTTGTTCTTCTTAAATCAGCTAGGTATGATAAATGGGGCAGATTCAACTAAATTGTTGTCTATGATCGATGATTTGGCACAGTTCGTCGAACGGAGATCGACAATCTGTGAACTCTTTGTGAAGAGTTCGTCGAACGGAGATCGACAAACACTTCTTGGTGAAACAGAGTTTGTTGAGCGGAGATCGACGATTTTTGCTTCAGAAAAGTTTCATCGAACTGAACACGATGAAATATTTTCCCCTCTTCTAACTTAGATCGACGATATTATTTCTTCATGGAATTTTTCGTCGAACTGAGAACGAAGATTGTTTATTTTTCGCAAGTCAGAGCCCGACGCTTCATATTCTGAAAACCTTATATCTAGGTTTTTGTCGTGCTCTATCTTGCGCTTTTTTTCTCTTCCTCTTACTCTCTCTTTTGCTTTTGCAGGAAAACTATGGAGATTACGGTGCTCTCACTCTCAAGTTTGAAGTTCGACATAGTATTTGACATTGATTTTGATAACTTCTCCCACACAGATCAAATCTTCATAGATATTCTCAAACTATGTGAAGAGCATCGTCTGAAGAAGTTTATGGCGACAAGGATCAAAATACTAGCAAATGAAATTTGAGAATGGGTTTTTATTTCAACATCTCCAGATACAAATACCATGATCGGCACCATTAGCAGAAACCAGGTCACTCTAACACCTGAAGTTTTATCTGAAATTTTCGATTTGGCTTCTGGAGATGATGAAATGGAATTAGATAATGATGATTTTGAGAATATGCTGAGCAAAATGTGTCATTCTGAAGGAAACCCAAACAAGCTTCTGAAAAAGAACTTATCTATCTAATATAAGTTTTTGGCATATATAGTTGGCAAGATTTTGCTGGGCAAGCATACAACCCATGACAATATCACCAGGTACTAGTTTCTAGTGATGAGTGCTCTAGTAGAGAAGAAATCAGTTAACTGGGGACAAATTTTGTTTGAGTTAATCAAGAAGAAGAAAAAAAAGAAAGAGGCGTGTTTTGGGAGGATTCTAAGAATTTTCCTCCAAGAAAAGGCCCCAGAGTTATTGGTTTCCCAACCAATATTCATTAATGCCTCAAAGAGGATTACCTCTGCCCTATTTGGCAGATGGGAGAGGACCATTCCCAAGCCCTCCAGAGCTTCCTCCTCCTCAAGGACTTCTGAGGACACAAGGGCAGTTATAGTGTAACAACCCCATCCGTTCATATGGTATATTCTAGAAGGTCCGGCCGGGGCCCCACAGGATATATCACAAAACAGACAGTGAAGGTACAAGATGATACCAGAGTAGCGCATTGCACCTATCACAAAGCATTCTAGCGGAAGCCTAGACTACAACTTGAACTCCTCATGAATGCCCAAATATACAACTCCACATTTTATAAGATATAGGAATGTCTTACAACAAGTAAAAGAGTTGGCCTTATGGCTGTACATGGCTTTCACACAGTGGCCTAAACAGATTGGCGCGCAGGCCGGCCATAATAAAAGAAAACACACAACATTTCCAACACATATAGCCTTCGAGGGCGAGCAGCAGTAGCAGCAACAACAGCAGGAACATCAACCTCTATGCGTCTCGCTCGGCTCTCCAGCACCTGTACAGGGACAATCCACCCAACGGTGGCAAACAAAAGCAACGGTCAGCTTTCAGCTGACCAAATTATAACGACCCTACCCCTTTTCTCTGGGCAGCGGTAATCTTCTCTGCAGGCATATTATAACACAGTATGGCAATATATTTCATCAAAATGTGCTTTCACGCACACAAGCCATCACAACCGTTCGCCACCCGGCCCAATGGTCCGTGCACTCAGGGCACATTCTTGGTGTTCTGGCAAAGCTCTTGCCCACCACCGTATCAGGGTCACAGCCCAACGGTAAATCTCTTGAGCATTTACTCCATGGCGTGCAGCCAGAGTTAATCTTCCTACACCGGGATGGCCCGTAGCCCCCCATTGTGTCATGGCGCGCAGGCTGAAGACTCTTGCTATGCGCTCCAACATACCGTACCTTTTGGTCTCACGTCAGACGGACATAGCGCAGGTCGGATCCTCCACCCCCCATTGCTCAAATCGCCTTGCCTTCTCCGAGTACAGCATACTCATGGCTATATCAAAGGCGCGGGTCAGTCTCACCAATCCTGTTCTTGGCACACAGCCTGGGTATTTCTCTATACCCATTCCTTATCACAGCAGCGGGTCTTTTCTGGGCATCCCAGTACTTCCTGTTACTCTCTTCACAGGTGGACACTGCAAAATCACAAATGTCAGGGGTCTTTCCTGGCTACCATGCCAGTACTTCCTGTTACTCTCTTCACAGGTGGACACCCTACGACATCAAGCATCAAAAAGGGCCTTTCCTGGTCACACCAGTACTTCCTGTGCCTCATTCACAGGTTGGACCCAAAACATAACATGGCTATTTTTCCTGGGCTACCACTCCAGTACTTCCTGCTACTCCTTTTCGCAGGCATAACCCGTTGACTCAAACTACACGTTTATCACGGAGTCTTCTCCGGTTCGTATGCAACATCACCAATCCAGACCAACCTGTCCAGATGGGCTTCACACATCATGTCTATTCCGTACTCCATTTCCGGATCTATATGGCAACAAAGGGGATTTCATGAATCCACCCAAAGACTCCCAAAATCAGCCACCTTTTGGTGGGGGAATCACAAATATATGCCAAAAGGAAGCCTTCACATGGCTAGCATACAACCCATCGCAAATATACTCCAACGGCACATGATCATCCGCGATCACTTGAGCTGGATCTTTCACGGCCTTCCGAAGCACCGAGATGTGAAATATATCATGTAATCCACCCAAGTCTGCTGACAGAGCGAGTCGATAAGCCGCTTCGCCAACTCGCTCAACCACTTCAAAAGGACCCAAATATCATGGACTCAACTTTTTCAATCGTCGAATCCTGGAGACACCTTTGAATGGCTTGATCTTCAAGTAGACCCAATCGCCAACCGCAAATTCCACATTCTGGTGCTTGGCATTGTAGTACTTCGCTTGTCGATCTTGAGCAATAAGCAATCTCTCTTGAATCATCTGTATGGTTGCATTTGCTTCATCAACCTCATTTGGTTTAAAAATCCGAGCTTCGCCCGCTTCTACCCAAGCCAAGGGAGTACGACACTTCCTTCCAAATAGAGCTTCATATGGTGCCATCCCAATGCTCGCCTGGTAGCTGTTATTATATGCAAACTCTACCATATAGAGATGATCTACCCATCTCTTTCTGAAATCAAGGGCGCACATTCGGAGAATGTCCTCCATTGTTCTGTTGGTACGTTCAGTTTGGCCATCCGTTTGGGGATGAAAGGCCGTACTGAAAGTCAATTTCGTGCCCAACAGTCAGTGAACTAGCCTCCAATCATTTTACGTGAATCCCCCATCTCGATCACTTACGATGCTCCGAGGAACACCGTGAAGCCGCACAATCTGGTCAACATATAACTTTTCCAAACTTTCCACTGAATCCTCCCGCCTGTTCGGCAGAAAATGTGCCACTTTTATTAGCCGGTCAACAATCACCCAAAGGGAATCATTTACTCGCTGCGATCTCGGTAACCCGTGCACAAAATTTATGGAAATATCATCAAATTTCCATTCTAGGATCGGCAGTGACTTCAAATAACCGCCCGGCTTTTGGCATTTTGCCTTCACCATCGCATATGTTTGGCATTTGGAGACATAGAGGGCAACATCTTTATTGAGCCCTGGCCACCAAAATAGCTTCTTCATATCGTTGAACATCTTCGTACTCTCGGGGTGAATGGATACTTTGTATAAGGCGCTTCATACATTAGTTCTTCCCTCAATTTCCCCACATTCGGGATGCACAAACGGCCCTCCTTTCGCAAAAGACCGTCATTCCAGGTGAATTTGCCCTCTAGCCCTTCATTCACATAGCGTAAGAGATCTTCATCCAACTCTGTTGCCCGTCGAACTCGGTCTGCAAGGTCACATTGCACCTCAGTCCAGTTTAAACATGCAGTGGCGGTGTAATTCTTGTCAACACAATAAATCTCCAATGCCTCCAGCTTCTGGATAAGACGTTCATCATGCCTTTGTAACCAATTTGCTCTAGCCGGAACCCTCCGACTCAACGCATCCGCGACAACATTCCCCTTCCCGGGCGTATAGTGAATCTCGATAGTGTAGTCCCCAAGGAACTCCAACCACCTTCGTTGTCGCATATTTAAATCTTTCTGCTCCAGTAGGTACTTTAGGCTCTTATGATCTGTATAGATCTCCACCTTCACTCCATAAAGGTAGTGTCGCCACAACTTGAGTGCAAAAATCACCGCCGCTACCTCCAAATCATGGACGGGATAATTTCACTCGTGCACCATCAACTGGCGTGAGCCATAAGCAATAACCTTCCACTTTGCAGAAGAACACAGCCTAAGCCGCTCCCTGAGGCATCACTATAAATCACAAATCCATCGGTCCCATGTGGTGAAGACAACACCGGCGCCGTGGTCAACCGAATCTTCAGCTCTTCAAAAGCTCGTGTGCACTCTGGCGTCCAAATGAACTTCTGATCTTTTCGCATCAACGTGGTTAGCGGCAAAGCAATCCGCGAGAAGTTTTCCACAAATCTTCTATAGTAGCCCGCAAGTCCAAGGAAACTCATGACCTCGGCCACGGAAGACAACAGTGGCCACTCTTGTATGGCCCTTATCTTCGCTGGATCCACTGCAATGCCCGCTCCACTCACCACATGGCACAGAAATACCACTGACGATAGCCAAAACTCGCACTTCGAGAACTTGGCATAAAGCTGATTTTGCCTCAACGTGTTCAACACTAACCGCAAGTGCGTTTCATGTTCCACCTTCGACTTCAAGTACACCAGGATGTCATCAATGAACACGATCACAAACAGATCCAGGTACTCGCGAAAAATACGGTGCATCAGATCCATAAACACCGAGTCCGCATTGCACAGTCCAAATGGCATGACTGTGAACTCATAGTGCCCATAACGCGTTCCAAATGTAGTTTTGGGAATGTCACCTTCCCGAATTCTCAACTGGTAATAACCAAACTTCAGGTCCAACTTCGAATAGACGGTCGAGCCCACCAGCTGATCGAATAACTCATCAATCCGGGGTATCGAATACTTATTCTTCTTGGTCAGCTTATTCAGTTTACGGTAATCGATACACAATCGCAACCCACAATCTTTCTTCTTTACAAAAAGCATTGGCACGCTCCAAGGTGACATGCTTGGGCGTATATACCCTTGCTCTAACATTTCTTGTAGTTGAACCTTCAGCTCAGCCATATCTTTTGGCGCGACGCGATATGGCGAGCGGGCCACAGGTTTCGCACCTGGCACCAACTCGATCGTGAAGTCAATCTCCCGCTGGGGTGGTAGCCCAGGGAGATCCGTGGGAAACACATCTGTAAATTCCGACATAATCGGAACCTCGTACACACTGGCCTTAGGCTCAACAGCCTGAATCAGTGCGAAGTAACACTCCGCACCCTTCCAAATAGCTTTGACAACCTGGAGTGCAGACATCAATGTCCCGCCCACTCCTCGCATACCCGCGAACTTTGTCTCTTGTTCGGTATTTTGGACTAACGTGATTTCTTTAGACTGACAATCAATCATAGCATGCTGCTTCACAAGACAATCCATCCCAAAAATCACATCGAATTCCGATATTGGCAATACAAAAGCAGTCAAACTGAAATTCCGACTTCCTATTTGGACCTCCACATCGCAAGCTTGATCCGCAAGCATCCAACCGCCATTCGGCAACACCACTCTGACGCTATCTGTCTTTGCATGACTGGGTATCCCAAGCCGCGTTATAAACTCGCTAGACAGAAAAGAATGCGACGCACCCGTATCAAACAGTGCTCGCGCCAGTGAGTCCCGAATCATCACAAAGCCTGTGACAAACATGTCACACACAAACCGCAAACATATATATACTAAGTAAAGCATACAAACAATAACATATGCAAAACTAAACTCATACCTATGACCACGTCACTCTGCTTGATGGCCTCCTACAGGCCAAGATTGTAGACCCGGGGTTGCGCCTGCGAGGCAGAGGAATCCACCAACGCCTTTCCTTTTTCCGCATAAGATGCTCCCGCCTTCTTTTCACTCTTTGGCGGCATCCAACAATCTCGCGCTATATGCCCCATCCGGCCACAATTGAAGTAGATACGAGTATCTAGCTTGGAGGTAGCCCCTGACATTGCTCCTGTTGCAACTGATGAAGGAGCTTGTCCACTAGGCTTGGACTTCTTGCCCCATCTCTTTTTATAAAATTGTTTCCCAGATCGGGGCGCCTTCCACTCCGGTTACATCACATCCAACACTCTCTTCCCCTGCACCCTTTTCATATCCTTCTCCAGCGCGCTCGCAGTGTCAACCAACGCTTGGAAACCTTGGTTCATAGAACTTGACAAAAGGAACCTCAGCTCGTCCCTCAGTCCTTCATAGAACCGATTGGTCTTCCTCTGCTCATCCGCAAATATAGAACCTGCATAACACCCCAAGCGAGTAAATTCATGCAGGTATGCGTCAACACTGCCATCGCCTTGTGTTAACCTTTGGAAGTCATTTTCCATGGCTATCCGTTGAGCCGCAGGAAGGTGCTTCGCTAGGAAAAGTCGGGAGAATTCTTCCATGGATATTTGAGTTAAAGGACGACCCGCCAAGTGATGCAACTCCATCTCATCCCACCATAATCGAGCTTCTCCTTCAAGAAAGAAGGTAATTAAGGTAACTTTCTGATGCTCCGCAGTTCCAATCGTCGTCATCACTCGCTTGACGCGCGATAGCCAATCCTCAGCCTGCACCGGAGTTCCCGCTCCTGAGAACGTAGGCGGATGGAAACTCATAAACCGCGTTAGCTGCTTCTTCGCCGCTCGAGGAGCCACATCCACTACAGGTTCAAGCCTTGCCGCCACCTGTTTGGCCTCACAGCCACTTGTTCCTGCCTAAGTGGTTGGCCTTGGATCATGGTAAATAAAGCCTCCGCAACTAAACGCACATGTTCCGCAGACGGTGGAGGTATCAGCACCGCGGCTGGTGTCGTACTTTCATCAGAACGCTGGGCTCAGACGGCCCAGCTCCACTTCGTGTCACATAAAGGTGGACAAGACACACACATTAGCGGTCGTACCCAAGCAAACAACACAAAATAAGAACACGCAGGTTCCTCAAACACATCAATTTTGCATTCCTATCATGGACATTCAGGAGTTCATTCGTAGACTTTGGTTTGCACAAAAGCGTGCTTCGCCACCCCACAAAAGAAGTCGACCACGACTTCGAGAGGGAAAGACCAAGACAACCGATACCAAAAATGTAACAACCCCATCCGTTCATATGGTATATTCTAGAAGGTCCGGCCGGGGCCCCACATGATATATCACAAAACAGGCGGTGAAGGTACAGGATGATACCAGAGTAGCGCATCGCACCTATCACAAAGCATTCTAGCAGAAGCCTAGACTACAACTTGAACTCCTCATGAATACCCAAATATACAACTCCACATTTTATATGATATAGGAATGTCTTACAACAAGTAAAAGAGTTGTCCTTATGGCCGTACATGTCTTTCACACAGTGGCCTAAACAGATTGGCGTGCAGGCCGGCCACAATAAAAGAAAACACACAACATTTCCAACACATGTAGCCTTCGAGGGCGAGCAGCAGTAGCAGCAACAATAGCAGGAACATCAACCTCTATGCATCCCGCTCGGCTCTCCAGCACCTGTACAGGGACAATCCACCCAACGGTGGCAAACAAAAGCAACGGTCATCTTTCAGCTAACCAAATTATAACGACCCTACTCCTTTTCTCGGGGCAGCGGTAATCTTCCCTGCAGGCATATTATAACACAGTATGGCAATATATTTCATCAAAATGTGCTTTCACGCACACAAGCCATCACAACCGTTCGCCACCCGGCCCAACGGTCCGTGTAATCAGGGCACATTCTTGGTATTCTGGCAAAGCTCTTACCCACCACCGTATCAGGGTCACAGCCCAATGGTAAATCTCTTGAGCATTTACTCCATGGCATGCAGTCGGAGATAGTCTTCCTACACCGGGATGGCCCATAGCCCCCATTGTGTCATGCCGCGCAGGCCGAAGACTCTTGCTATGCGCTCCAATAGACCGCACCTTTTGGTCCCACGTCGGACGGACATAGCGCAGGTCAGATCCTCCACCCCCCGTTGCTCAAATCGCCTTGCCTTCTCCCAGTACAGCATACTAATGGCTATATCAAAGGCGCGAGTCGGTCTCACCAATCCTGGTCTTGGCACACAGCCTGGGTATTTCTCTATACCCATTCCTTATCACAGCAGCGGGTCTTTCCTGGGCATCCCAGTACTTCCTGTTACTCTCTTCACAGGTGGACACCGCAAAATCACAAATGTCAGGGGTCTTTCCTGGTTACCATGCCAGTACTTCCTGTTACTCAATTCACAGGTGGACACCCTACGACATCAAGCATCACAAAGGGCCTTTCCTGGTCACACCAGTACTTCCTGTGCCTCATTTACAGGTTGGACCCAAAACATAACATGGCTATTTTTCCTGGGCTACCACTCCAGTACTTCCTGCTACTCCTTTTCGCAGGCATAACCCGTTGACTCCTTAAACTACACGTTTATCACAGAGTCTTCTCCGGTTCGTATGCAACATCACCAATCCAGACCAACCTGTCCAGATGGGCTTCACACAGCATGCCTATTCAGTACTCCATTTCCGGATCTATATGCCAACAAAGGGGATTTCATGAATCCACCCAAAGACTCGCAAAATCAGCCACCTCTTGGTGGGGGAATCTCAAATATATGCCAAAAGGAAGACTTCGCATGGCTAGGAAGAAAAGTCGTTACCCTTGACGACCGCTTCGGTGCCATGAACACAAATCTAGCTCGAAAGACTCGTAAGAGCTTTTCCTCCGCAACGCCGGCTTCGGCTTTCTCGTCGGTAAACCACAGCACCACCACCAGCAGCCCTTCCCCTTCTTTCTTCTTCTTCCTCTCCTTTCTCTCTTAACTTGAAGAAAGATAAAGGCTAAGTAAAATGAGAATAAATTATCAGATTTCGGCCTTTAGGAAAAGAGGAAAGAAGCTCAGCCTTTGGATCTAGGCTGAAGGAATGGATGGCCACAAAAATGCCAGAAAAGCTAAATTTGACCTGACACGGCCTGTGACACGCCCGTGTCCCAGGCCGTGTGCCTCAAGCGGTGGTCAACCGACCTATCCAGACTAGTGACATGCCCATGGGACACGCCCGTGTTATGGGCTGTGTCACCCAACACGCCTTCAGACACGCCCGTGCCTGTGGCCGTGTGTAGTGGCGAAAATAATCCCAAACCATCCCGAGACTTCACATGGCCTGTGACACGCCCGTTTCCCAGGCAGTGTGCCCATACATGACACTCAGACACGACATAGCGCAAAATTCGTCGCGCTGAGTTTGTTGACCTGATTTGACATGCCCTGTGACACGCTTGTGTCACAGGTCGTATTCAACTTCTCGACACTCAACGACCACATCTCGACAATCGACGATCGTCGAGCAAAAGTCGTCGAGCACACGACACGGCTTGGGACACGCCCGTGTCCTAGGCCATGTGCCTCCTCTCGACACATCATCGAGCGAAAAATCGTCGACACGAAGGCCAATCGTCGACACGGCCTCGACAGGCCCTACGACACGCCCGTGTCGCAGGCCGTGTCCGCTGTTCAACGATCGTCGACTCCAAATTTTGTCGACCTCGCGGCAAACTCGTCGACAACATCTTGACATGCCCTGGGACACGTGTCGCAGGCCATGTCCGCTGTTCAACGACCGTCGACTCCAAATTTTGTCGACCTCGCAGCAAACTCGTCGACAACATCTTGACATGCCCTGGGACACGCCCGTGTCCCAGGCCGTGTCACCAAAAAATTTCCTGTTTGAGAAATGTGGGTTGTTACATATAGCATCTCCTCCACCTCGAGAAGAAATTCCTGCATCCACCAGCATTCCTTCTCCTCCTCAACCCCAACAACAACAACAACAACCACTTTCACCTATTCCTCAACCATCACCTCCACATTCTCCCACAATTTTTCATGAGGATATTCCATCTCCACCTCCTCAATCTCCAACTCCAACTTATGTCTCTGACATTCCATCTACTTCACAACCTAACTTCAATCTACTGTCTCCTCCACCATCTCCACATCCCTCTCCAGTTCAGGAACACACCTCCTCACCCATAACCACAGTTCCCCCTTTTACCTCTGCAATTCCTTCAATTGATATCCCTCCAGTCATCACCACTGACATTCCATCCATTCCCCCTTCCACACTTCTATACTACACTCACACAGACTACTCACATGCATTCTCTGTGTGTTCAAATTGTAGACATCATAATCCGTACACCTCCTCTGCTCCTGAACCCCTTTACCTTTATTTTTCTAATATACCAAAAGATCTTCTTGCTTTCATATCACCAACTCTTGAGCAAGTTATAGCAACTGCTATTTCTCCTCTCTCTACTTCCATCATCTATCTCTCTACTAGAATTGAAGCTCTCTCTTATGTTACTTCTTCTAGAGGACTGGCTTCAAGACCCTCTGAACCCAGACAGGGGGAGATGTTATATGAAGACGCCCTAGTTCCTCCTCCTACAGTAGCAGCAGCAGTAGCAGATTCTGAGTTGTTTGATGATTCAACAAAGGCTCCAACAGAAATAATAGATTTAATTGAGTTTGATACAGACATGGATGATGCAATAGCAAAAATGAACAATGTTGTTGATTACATTACAAACCTCACAGTTGATTTAAATTCTTTATTGGATTATTTTTCTGCTTACAAAAATATTCTACCTAGTTTGATGTACAGAACAAAGCTATTTTACCTTATACTGCTCCTATAAGTCATGAAGTTGTAGATCAACTAAAGGCAAGTTTTGTTGTTAAAGATATTGCTGAAACAGTTTTTTTGCTCAAAAAATTCTCTCCAACAACCTTTAGCTGGTGTGAGTCTCCTATGCTAGATCTGGATGACATTCTATTTGCTGACATTGAAGAAGAAGCAGGAAATATTCAGACTGCTATAGATACTCAAATTGCTACAGATATCTCTGTAGAGCCTACAAGCATAGCACAGACACAGATTCCAGATGATGATAATGATAATGAGTCAGATCACTCAGATAATAGAAGTTCAAAGAAAAGAAAGGCTCCTGCAAAATCTGATCTCCCAAAAGCTGTTCCTATGCCAAACCCTTATGCTGATATCCCTTACATCCTGCACAACATAATACTCACTCCAGATACTCCAAACTAGATGAGGTATTCTAAGAATGAGCAAAAATATGGGAAGAAGAGTAGGAGATACTCTCCCCCCTTCAAAATTCAGGAGAGGTCCTCCTCCTCCTCCTTCTGCAGCAGGATCCTATGGAAGTATTTCTCAAGCTCAAAAAGCTACATCTTCTCATCAGTATAGATCTTACAGCAGCAGTCAGCATCAATACTCTTCAAGCAGAAGCAGGCAACAATAGTACCAGAGGCACAACGGGCAACAGAAAGTACCCGAAGATAATCAACCTGACAATGCATCTCCTGAAAGGCCTATTTCTCCTGTTTGTGAACCAGAAATGGGCCCCAACTTCAGGATGGCCAGATTTCAAGAACTGGTAGCTGTTTCACAAATCAGAGAAGCTAAGGAAGAAGCACAAGACACTTCAAAGTATACCACAATGTACTCCTACAGAAAGAAGGAGCTAGATATGTATCAAGTACATAATCTCTTTAATGCAGATTCTTACATGTCTCTACATACAGAAGCTTTTGTTCCAAGGGCTACATTAGTTATAATTCTTGGAGCCAATGACATAATGATGATCAAACAGGAAGTTGCTGATCCCAAAAGGGAAATTATCTTTACTAGATCTACCACAGAAGAGCAGAAGAAGGATTCCAAGGAAAGTTGAACAATTCTTTTTATATATTTTTGATTAAAACTATTGTTTATTTGTTACTTCATAAGGCACTATGTTAATATCTGCTGAACAAATTTAATTCTTCCAGATATTTTTTTTGCTTTGTGATTTTTTCTCTTTTCTGTTATTCATAGTGACCTCACCAAAATATGGGGAGATTTTTGGATCCCTAGTTTGGATTTGGGCTTAGGTTCACAATTAGGTTGTTGACCCTTCATGTATTGCCTAGGGTCATTTTGTTAGTTCTAAGGTGTAGGTCAGTCTGACTAAGTTAGTCAATCTTTGATCCAGTCCTCAGAAGAAATCAGAGTTCCAGACTTAGAAGAATGGCAGTTTTTAAGAGTTCAGAGAATTAGTTCGAAGTTCTTCGAACTCAGCTCGACTATCATCGATCGTAGCTCCACGAACTTATAGCTCAGCTCGACGATCTTCCTGCTTCTTTCAAGTTCTCAGCTCGACGAACTTCAATCTCTGGTCAATGAACTTGGAGCCCAGCTTTGACAGTCTATTTCTCCAGTTCAATTTTCTCTCATCGCAGCTCGACAAAGATGATTTCTCAGCTCGACGAACTTGGAGTCTAGTCGACGAAATTTGTTCTGAGCTCAATGATTTCTGTCTGTTCTTTATGTTACCTCTCTGTAGTTAATTTCTGGATTGACCAAGGCTTATATAATTGCCTTTATTGCTCTGAGTAATTAATTGCATATATTATTATGAATATAGCCGTTCATTGACAACATTATTTACTGGATTTCACAGAGTTAATATTTGGCTTAATAACTGGGACAGTTAAGGAATTAATTCATTACCTTCTAGCCGTTTGTCCAAGTTCCAAGATTTCAGTAATTAATCATGGAGTAGAATACAAATTCAGAGATAGAACTTCTGTAGGAGATATAAAGGAATTTCAAAAAGATATTCAGAAGAAGATACACAAGCAGATAGACAAGAAACATATTCAGTCTGCATACTCACAGTCTTCATCTTCTGCAACTCTTCAGATTTTTCAAGAGACAACAAAATACAATCAGTCTAAAAGCTTTTGGAGATCATCATTAAAGGCCTACACCCTGCAAAGCATCCAACCATTCCTGAACCATAATCATCTCAGGGGGAGCTCTGACAATAACAACAATCCACTAAACTCATCTCAGCTATTTGAGAAAGAGAAGACCGCATAATTTTCTTTCACCCACTGTACACAGGGTTTTAACTCCCTTCAAAAGTTAACCACTTGGTTCTTAAGTTTACTAATCAAAAGACTTAGCTTGGTTTTTGGGCACCTAATCAAAAGCCTAAAGGGTTGTTAGATCTCCCTTCAAATTGATCTTGTGGTGACAGGGCACCTGAGAAAAAACCTATTGGTGATAGGGCACCTGATCAAAAACCTGTAGTGGATTCCTACCAGGGTGGTATAAGAGTGGATGTACCCAAGTTTAGGGGAACCACTATAAATTTCTTGTGTCGTCTGGTTATTTTTCTATTTTCTTATTGTTGTGTGTTATGTACTGTATTAGTTAGTTTTTTTTCTTTCATGCACGCTCTTAGATATATATATATATATATATCACTAATTTTAATTCCGTAATAAAAACTAATTAAGTTTTTAAAATACTCTATTCACCCCCCCCCCTCTAGAGTTAAATAGATCAATCCACTTAGGTCGTAAAGCTCTTACAATCCTTCAGTACCCGATGTTTGGCTAAGGGAAAGTTTGGTTGATGCTCAACACCCACCGTCAGTCTCTCACCTAGCTGATTGGGTCGGTGGTAGTGCCTAGTGGTTAGCCAAAGGAAAGTCTGGTTGATGTTCAACAACAGCCGTCAGGCTCTCACATAGCTGGTTGCGCCTGTGGTAGCACCCATTGGTTGGCTAAAGGAATGTCTTGTTGATGCTCAGCACCTGCGGTCAGGCTCCCACCTAGTTGATTGGGTCAGTGGTAGTGCTCGGTGCTTTCTCTGGGGTTAGGTGTCGAGATTCTCCCGCTGTCAGCCTTCCACCTAACTAGCTGGGTCGGGATCATCGATGGACATCATTATGACCGTAGAGTTGTCTCGAGATGCTCCGATTGTTAGGCTCTCATCTAGCTGGCTAGGACAGGATCCTCGATGGACATCTTGCTTGCTTTGGGGTTAGGTCTCAAGAGGCTCCTACTGTCAGGCTTCCATCTAGCTGGTAGGGTCAGGATCATCGATGGTCATCTTTATGACCCTGGAGTTGTCTCGAGATGCTCCCGCTGTCAGGTTCTCACCTAGATGGCAGGGTCAGGTTCCTTGATGGACAACTTGCTTGCTCTGGGGTTAGGTCTCGAGATGCTCCCGTTATCAGCCTTCCATCTGGCTGGTAGGGTCGGGATACTCGATGGACATCATTATGACCCTAGATTTAAGTCGTAAGTTGCTCCCACTATCAGGCTTTCACCTAGCTGATAGGGAAGCTGGACCCTTATGAGACACTAAAAAATACCTTAGAAGCCTTGTCCTGGGCTACTAATACCAGTCAGGGAGGCTTGAGGTCTGGGGAAGTCTGGGAGGAAGTCCAAAACTTCAATGATATCTCGTCAAAAAGGGAACTCGCCAAAACTAGTTCTCTCCAGAGGTATCCTATTCACGCATAAGCTTAATGGTCCGAGAATGCCGCGAGATCTGTCCAAGGCGACAAGTTCAAGGAAGACAACTATCGGCGCGCGTGAACCTGTTGGGCGAGAATGATGCGAGAACTAGACCTATACATCGAATAATTAAAGTCAATGGTTTACCGGGTTGGCATAGAGAGAAACCAATAGATGGTCTCGCGAGATATCGTTAGCACAAACTATTAAGAAGAAGTGCGAGATTACCGAGTTTCCACGTAATATATCATTCGAAATTAAAGCATAAAAAAGAGGGGGGAGTGTATGATTTTCCATTGAAAACTTCAATTTTTTTACAAACAGTTACATATCGTAAAGGGCAGAGCCCGAAAAAGAGGAAAATTACACGAGAAATATAAAGAGCTTCAAGTCGACGATGTCGAGCTCTTGCTCTTGCCAGTGCGTGCAACACTGTCTTTAGTCTCGGGGACAGGAAGGAAGAGCTCTGGGAGTAGGATCTCGACCGTCACCTTCTCTTTGTCGCTATTTAAGAATCTGGCCTACTTCATCACCTGGAGTGAATGCCTTATCGTCGTAATCACATTCTCCTGCAGCATCAGATCAATCTCATGTGGCGAGTACAACAAAGCATTTTCCTTTCTCATGGGGGAGGAGGGATCAACGAGTCGATCCATTGCTGCTTCTGGGCCATTATTCTCCGATTCTCCTCCTCAAGCTTGGCAATGCGCGTGTCCGTTTTAGCAACAGTCAAGGTATCCTGTAGCACTATAAAAGGCAAAAAGCAAGAACAATATTCACTGACCAAAGCGAAAAAGAATAGGCTTACCACTCTCGCCTCTCGCAGGGCTAGATCCTTTTTGGCAGTGTCCAGCTCCCGTGATAGGTTTGTCAAATCCTGGCTCAGGTTGGATCGTGCTTCGCTCACATCTGCCAACTGTCATGAGAGGCGGATGTCGTGGTGGGCTGATATGTGGGCGAGTTTGATGGCATGGAATTGAGCTAGCGAGCTCTCATAAGAAAGTGACTTCATCAGCGCCTCATCGTAGAATGCGGCGCTGTCCTGCCCGTACAGGCCGAATGCGAGACCATAAGCCTGGCATGAGACGATCTAGCCCTCTTGTCAGGATGGGAGTACAGTGGAGACTGAAGTCATATTGGCTCTGCGGTCCCATAACACCAAAGGCTCGCAAGCTTCATCCAGCACCTTCTCTCCCAGGCCGAAGTTCCTGTGGTCCTTGGGTATGGGTCCCTTTTTTGCTGTCGAGGTCACGCCAATCACCTCCTCCTCCCCCTCCATGGTCTTGTCAATGGCACTTGCCGATAGATCTGAGGCAATCTCCTTGCCCTTGGCAACAACGAATGCTTGTTGCTTCTTAGGAGGTGGAGGAAGGGAGGAGTCGGGCTTTCGCTTATGGCCGCTTGATCCCGGCAGCGATTTTGCCGGGCTTCTGCAAGCAACAGCGGGGGCCTCGATGCTGGTCATCTTCGAAGAATGTGCAGTGTATGGAGGGTTGAAGGGGATATCTCGCACCCCTGCACAAGTGTCATAAGTTAGAAAAATTCCAAAATCATGTAATCTTTAAAGAAAGGTGAATGCGAAAACTACCTTCCCATGTGAGAACTGGAAGCAGCATGTCGACGTGCTTCCTCAGGTAAGGAACTTCAAAATCATTTCGGAAGAGGTATTGGTGGAGCTTGGCCTCATGCCTACTGAGACTGAGAGGGCAGTATGTAGATTCCTCCTGTTTGATCGGCGAGAGTAGGAGGTTGCCGAAATCTCCAGAAACAAAAATGAACTTTTTGACCCAGTTATGGTTTTTGTTGGCGAGACCTTTCACCTTGAGATTGTTGCCAGAGAAGAAGGCGACCCCGTCCCACTTGGTGTGGAAGTTAAACAGTTTGTGGAAGACAGGGAGGCTAAACTCCATTCGCTCTGACCGTAGGTTGTAGGCAAATGAGACCAGCATCGCTATAGAGTTAGGGCTGAGTTGCATGGGAACCACGCTGAAGTAGTGAAGGGATTGGCGGATCTCGAACCAGATGGGGTGCCGAAACCCTACTTTAAAAAGTTCGGTAGGGATGGCGAGCTCTCAAGGCAAGAAGCGGTTGATCGTCTCGTGTAACACCTCCGTCCATCACATGATAAATAATAGATGGTCCGACAGAGGCTCCACACCATATTCCTCAAATAGGCAGCATGATTACATGTGAATATCAAGAGACTACTTGCGCCCTAACACAGAGCTTTCTAGCGGAAGTTTTAAGTTTTCATGAACTTATACCAATTAAATGTCCACTATATATAAAACATCTCATTTATATATATAACAGGATTGTCGATTACAAATACAAAAAAGTTATGGTCTTAAGGCCTTAGAGTTATACTTCACAAGTGTGGTTTACAAGCATCGGCGCGCAGGCTGGCCACAAATGAAAATAGTAAAACTTCTTCGCTTGGACTTCGATGGAAAGCATAGCAGCAAAGGCTTCAGACTGTTATTTATCGTTCAGCTCTCCAGCTCCTACAAAATGACAATCCACCACAAGGGTGGCAAACAAGGCAACGGTCAGCATTCAGCTGACCAATTTATAATGACCCTACCCTTTTCTTGGGGTAGAGGTATTCCTTCCCTACAAGAATAGCATTTTATAAGCAGATATATCACAAGAACGTAAACACACACACAGTTCAATATATCACAGACGCCGACCTTAACTGTCGATGCTCCGTGCACTTAGGGCACATTTTCGGTGCGTTAGTTTCCCAAATTACACCACCTTTCAGAAGTTCAAGACTTGACGATCAACTTTGAGCATTTGTAGTCTTTACGGTGCGCTGGCCTAAGACTCACATTATGCGCTACAATGAGACCAATAACCTAGGCTTTAGAGTCGGTCGGACATAACGCAGGTACATTTCAGCCTTTGCCCGTTTCTCAATTCATCGGTTCAAAAGCAAAGACTGACACGGGTCTGCACAAATAGCTCACCAAGAGATATCACCATTGGCGATACTCACTATCGCCCGTCGATATCCAATAGGTCTTAAAGCCATGGAATTTCATGTGTATTTTCCTGGAGTGCAACTCCAGTACTTCCTACGACTCTCAATTCATAGGTACAGCCCCGCAGACCCCGTAAAGCACTTATTTATACTCGGAGTCTTCTCCAACATGCAAAAGAAAACATCACCATACAGACCAACCTGTCTGCATGGGCTTCACACAACATACAAATTCTATACTGCGAGTTTTGGATCTATATGAAATACCAAATCCGAGGATACTATGAATCAACCCATCAAAGTCTCCTTGATTCTACACCTTTTGGTGGGGGATTCCATGCATATGCCAAAAGAAAGAGTTCACTTGTCCAAGAAGGAAGATCGTTACCCTAGTAATCCGTTTCAGAGCCATGACTGAGCTTTTATTCGGATGGAAAGGAGCACCACAATTTGCTTTGCATGGATCGTACTTCGGATCTTGAACCTGACCGCAATATTTCCTTCCCTTAGCTAGCAAAGCTCTGCCTCAGCCTTCTTATTATCAAGAACCTCAAGAATTAAGAGAAAGAACGATGAGAAATCATTCTCTTAAATAGCTTATATCTGGAGTCTACAGCTGTGTGGTATCTACTACCGCCACGTAGTAACATAGGCGGTAGCCGTTTTGGCCAATTGACATCGTGATGTCACTCCAAAATATCCTCCACCTTATTTTCATGT
Organism: Platanthera guangdongensis; assembly: GCA_039583875.1. NCBI lineage: Eukaryota > Viridiplantae > Streptophyta > Magnoliopsida > Asparagales > Orchidaceae > Platanthera > Platanthera guangdongensis. The sequence goes on along the minus strand of CM077166.1, from coordinate 135,802,841 downwards.
GGAGCTACCACTGCGCGTCAGTTACTACCGCCAAGAAGTACTTAAACCCCAGTTATTGCCATGCATTACTCCTACCATCGTGCGGTAGTCACGCAATGCCGCGTTGAAAGCCTTGAGTGATAGCGCGATGTACTTGCCCACTACCGCCCCGTGGTAGGCCTCTCAATGCGTCGAAGCGTTCAGTGCGTTCAGTCATACCTCCATGCGTTAGCTCACTATTGCCCCGCAGTAGTCCTCTCAATGCTTCGTGGAAAGTATTGAGTGGTACTGCCACGCGCTACCTCTACAATCGCCATGCGGTAGATTCCCGAGAGGTCCGTCGATTTTATTCACAGGCTAATGCTTGCGATAACACTATCGCCGAGCGTTAACTTCCAATTTATCCATAAGAATTTTGGGGCATTTCAAACCTCCCCTCCTTACATAAATTTCATCCAGAAATTTGATATGTTTGTACAGGAAAATAGCACACAAGTTTACAACTTGATTTTACAAAAAAAAAACTCTGGAAATTAATCTCGCATGGTTTGCTCACGCTCCAATGTCAATTCTTCATGACCACAATTGTCCCAACGGACTTTGACCGTCCCAATTGTCTTGTTCCGTAGCTGCTTGACCTCCGCATCATCGATCTGAATGGGCTTGACCTTTGTCATTAGCCCACTATCGACCAGTACTTGATCATTAGCCAATAATTATGGCAGCTCTTTCAAAGCTTTCCTAGCACTGATATGTGGAACACATCGTGCAAACCACTTAGCTCTGTTGAAAGAGCTATTCGATAGGTAGATTCTTCAACTCGTTCAACAACTTCAAAAAACCAACATTCCTCGAATCCAACTTTTTCAAGCGCAGAATCTAGGACACGTCTTTGAATGGCTTGATCTTCAAGTACACTCACTCGCCAACCATAAAATCCATGTTTCGGTGCTTGCCGTTGTAGTACTTTGCTTGCCTATCTTGGGCTACGAATAGCCACTCATGTTTCAAGCATATAGTCGAATTTGCATCTTTGACTTCCTTCCGCTTATAGAACTTTGATTCGCATGTTTCCGCCCAAACTAAAGTAGTAGGACACTTCCTACCGTATAAAGCTTCAAAGGGCACCATTTGTATGCTAGGTTGATAGATATTGTTGTAGTCAAACTCAATCATATGGAGGTGATCTTCCCACCTTTTCCCGAAATCCAAGGCACACATACAAAGCATATCCTCCATTATTATGTTGGTCCTCTCGGTCTGACCATCTGTTTGCGGATGAAAGGTCGTACTGAACTTTAACTTTGTACCCAACAGTTGGTGGATTAGCATTCAATCACCTGAAGTAAAATGCATATCTCGGTCACTGTGGATGCTACGGGGCACACCGTGCAATCGTATGATGTTATCCATGTATAGTTTGGCAATTTTTTCCACTGAATTGTCCTTCCGGCTAGGTATGATGAGCGACACTTTGGTTAACCGGTCAACGATCACCCACACGATATCATCTCCTCTCTGAGATCTCGGCAGTCCATGCACGAAATCAATGGAAATTTCATCGAACTTCCATACTAAAATTGGTAACAACTTCAGGAAACATCCAGGTTTCTGACATTTCGCTTTTACCAAATCGTAAGTCTTTCATTTTGACGCGTAACAGGCTATGTCTTTCTTCAGACCCGACAACCAAAACATCTTCTTCATATCCTTGTACATCTTTGCGCTCCCTGGGTGAATTGAGTACTTTTGTAATACCTCCGTCCGTCACATGAAATATAACAGAAGATCCGGTCGGGGCCCCACACCATATTCCACAGACGGTCGGGGATATTTCTAAGAAATATCAAAACCAGTATACACATCCTAACTCAGAGCATTCTAGCGGAAGCATTCAGGATTAAAGTTGAACTCATTAACCAGGAATGTCCACTATATATATAAACCACCTAGTTTACATATATCTCAAAGGAATGTATACAACTTACACCAAAGAGTTTGGCCTTACGGCCTTACAAGTGTTCTTAATAAGTGTGGATTACATACATCGGCCCATTATAAAATAAAACATTTATTTATTTAGCCAGACATGAATATAATAAAACATTTATTTATTTAGCCTTTGAGGTCCAACATAGCAGCAGCAGCAAGGGCTTCAGCCCATTATTTTCCGCACGGCTCTCCAGCACCTGCATTGGGATAATCCACCGCAAGGGTGGTAAACAAAGCAATGGTCAGGATTCAGCTGACCAATTTATAACGACCATACCCCTTACTCGGGGCAGCGGTATTCGTTCACTGCAGGCATAGCATTTCACAAGCAGTTATATCACAAGAACGTGCACGCACACACAGTTCAATATATCATAAATAAATGCCTCAGGGGCCAAATGTTCTGTGCACTCCTGGCACATATTCGTTGTGCCGAAGTGTCAGGCCCCACCACTGGATTCAATGGGAACCTTGAGTATTACGCTCTACGGCCTACAGCCGGAGACTCTAGTCTTAATGGCACACATGCCTAGGACTCTCATTATGTGTTACAACAAATGGCCATTAACCCGGGCAACTCAAGTTGACAACCATAACATAGAGATAGTTCACCCTTTACCCGTTGCACAAATCGACATAAATGACGTGGGTCTGCTTCTCCCTTATCCGTTCAGCACAAGGACTGGCTTCACAATCAGAGATAGTTCACCCTTTAATAGCTCATAGCTCATAATAGCCATAATGTCCACCAAGGACTGGCTTCACAATAAAAAATGGAGTTAATGCCAACGTTCATCACAATCACTTAGCGGGACCCACAAAACATTCTTTCGACGCCCAAACTCAACCCAAACCCTGCAGTAACCTGCAGTCCCAAAAAAATAGTCTTTCACATCACAAATAGCTGTCTGCGAGCTATTGCCGTCGGCGACACCCACTGTCGCCTGGAGATATCAAAAGTTACCAAAACTGGGATTTCACACTGGTATTTTTCTAGAGATACTCTCTAGTACTTCTTGTTACTCCACTTCGCAGGCATAACCCACAGACTCCGGAAAATACTCGTTTATACGCGTAGACTTCTACTGTTCGCAAAAGAAAACATCACCAATCCAGACCAACCTGTGAAGATGGGCTACACACAGCATACCTATTCCCTACAACACATTTCCGGATCTATATGCAAACTGACTTGGGGATACGAGTATCAAACCAATAGAATCCACTTAACAGTCCACCTTTTGCTGGAGGATTCCATACATATTTAAAACTAGGACTTCACTTGTCCAAGAAGTATGGTCATCACCATTGTAGTTCTCTTCGGAGCTATGGCGAAGCTTTTCTCCATGGATGGAAAGAAAGCACGTCTTTCTCCTCTTCGCGGATCTATCCTCGGATCTGGCCTCCGACCACAAGATCTCCTTCAGCTACTCACAAAGCTTAGCACAGCACTTCCTTAGCTTCCTCATCCTTTTCACTCAAGGGAAATCAAGAAATGAAGAGAGAGAGAGAAAGAGAATGAAACCTCCTTCCTATTCTTCTCTAGTTATGTGGATTCGGCATTAATCCTAGCCACATGATCTCTCATTCAAAATAAAGCAAATGCCAGGATTTGAGTAGACTAGTCAACTTTGGCGATATCACCAGGCAATATCGACTGTCTACATTTGGCGATATCGTTCACCGCTTTGACCATCAAGTTAACCACCGCTTATTGGTCGCTTAACAGCTAATCTGACACGTGTCATATGCTACATAGTACTATCGCCAGGACACACCCACTGTCACCCATGATATCACGCCACTCAACTCTTTCAGGCTTCGAGTGTGTTGAGTGCGTCGAGTGCCGACTGAACGCTTATCGCTATCGCCATCCGGCGATACCCACTATCGCCACTCGACGATATGTGATGCAGGCCAAGGTTTCGACGGATTAAACTATGCACATTGGGGTTTTTACAATTAAATTAAATATTCAACGAGCAATACTGATCTAAATTAATACTAATGACGAGCAACCAATATAGCAATGCACAATGCAAAGGGACGCTACCCATTTTATAGATAGAACAAGGGCTATCGTCCAATGTTCTTTCAAGCGAATAGGACACACACGATACGGACAATTAGTTTTTCAAATTAAATTTATGCGCAACAATTCACAAACTAATAACAGAGGATCCAGACTAAAAAAACAATTTAAAATGAAGTCCAAAATCAATCCCTAAAATTAATTAATATGTGGGTTGCAAAATCACTTGAACACCATAGAAATAAAGGCTAAGGAAACCGATTTCTACAAGCGTTCATGAAATTTACCTGCTCCAATTTATACGAAAACATTCAGAATAACAATGCTTAAAAATCAGATTTAATTACGCACAACATTCAATATAAATCAGGACTAATTACTAGCCTTCTAATTCCACCAAAATCTAACAAATAATTTTAGAAGAAATCACACAAGAGATGTTTAAGAATCGTTACACAATACCAAGAAGTCCGTCCACAATATTGAGTGGAGAAAGCACTCACGTCGGTGGATGATTTTCTATTTTTCACGCGATTCCTCGGACCCGCACCGGATGATGTAGACACTCGCCATTTTCTTCTTTGCCAAACCTTAGAAGAGGGCGTATCTTGAAAGGGCCAAAAGATATATAAGGAAAGAGGAGAGAGGAAAAGTGGTGCCTATTCATTCAAGGGGGGCTTGGTTTTGGGAAGAGGGGATGCCCGGGTTATGTGATGTAGAGGATTCAATGGGTTGGTGGTGGGAGTGGGTGGTCGTGTAACACCTCCCCTATAATGACCGTATAATATGGGTCCGGCCGGGCCCCAAAACATACAGACGCCACAGCTTTAGTATTATAAGATGATATAACTACCCAATCTCAAAACTCATAATCAAACCACACCGGAAATATCAACCAAGACTAGAAGTTATCCACATACACAAGAGTATCGAAACGGTCTTATGGCCTTACAACAAAAGAGAGTCCAAAATACTATCAATACATAACACATCAAAGTGCAAAGGCACTCCTAAGCCACCTCGGCATGCAAGCCGGAAGTCAAAAGCAACAAATATACAATATCACAAAGTATAGCTAAGCAAAGCTGGTAACACTTCATGAAGCTTAGGCCTTTTTGGCCGGCGATCTAGCTCCCGCTTGCGATCCTTGCCCAGTAAAAAATTGGTTATAACGTGGGTCAGTAAAGGCTGACCTCAAACTGTGTAACAAACACATCTCCTCCCGGCCGCCCCTAATTGATCCCGGGGTACCCCTCCAACCTGCAAGTCAGCACTTTGTATACAATATACATAAACAAGTAAAGCACTAAATAATAGGCTTGGATATCTCAAACAACATGCACATTCTCTAATGTTGAGTATATAAGAAAAGGGGCCTAATATGCAACATGTATGCAAACCCCAAGCTTCACCCAAGGCACCGTATAGCGTATGCAACCACGACATCATCACATCATCTGGGTACTCACCATTTCCCCATTGGCATTAAGCCGAAAACAAAGGGGGTACTGCAATTCCCCCAATGAGACAGGCCGCCATACTGAACTCTTGCCAAGGCCCCACCCACTCATGGTCTTAGACTCAGGCTTGCCTGTAAGCTCTGACTTCTCATGTCAGGATTCTGTCTAACACACTGATCGATTCTAAGAAGACTTACGGGACCCTACCCGCACTTGGCCTCATTTCCCGGGCTTGCCCCATGCTTGGCCTTCTCATCAGTCTCACAAAAGAGGACTAGTCTCGACGGGACACTCTCCACACATGACCTGCAAGTCACGGGATAGCCATCCGACCACGGAGCTAAAGCCATTCCTTAGCACATCACAATCCATAATCATTCACACCCCAATCCCTCATTTGTACTACAACGTCCCCGCGCACCAAGGAAACCATCTACCGCCAATGCGGAGCTAACCTTGTCCACCAAGGAAACGACATACCGCCATTGCGGAGCTAACCTTGTCCGGTTCTGGCTACACATACTCACTCGAGAAAAGGGGGAAAACACAAACATCACAAACAACATCTTGCCGCAACGGATTTTTACAAAATCCTTAAATCTTGTATGCAACATCACCGAGTCGGACTAACTGTCGCAACCACAGCTTCACCCACAATTCCTAATCCACTAACAGTGTAGATCTATAATGCAAAAACATGTCGGGGACGGACTCAATCGACCCAGAGTTTCCTCTTGAACCATGGCGACCCAAACCCTTCTCATTTGAGAGTTTTGTGCCCAAACAATAGAAAGTAAAAGATGCTAAACGCGCATCCTAAAACCAAGAGGAGACGTGTCGTTACATTCTGACCCCTCTTCCTAGCCATGGAAACTTAGTCGGATGAAAACCTTCTCATCGGTCTTGCCTCCATGGATCTGGACTCGGCTTGCGATTTGGAGCACCGAAGCTCCTCCGGCAGCCGGATCTCCCCTTCACTTCCTTCCTTGCTCTCCCGTCTCTCTAGATCTTAGAAAGATAGTACTTGAAGAAGAATGAGGGTTCCCAAACCCTATTCCCGGACTTAACCCAGCAAGGGAAAACCTGGACCATCAGATCCCAAAAGAAGGAAACGAACGGCCACGATCCGAACTGAAAATCAAAACACTTGGGCCGAACACGGCTTGTGATAAGTTGTAATTATACACATTTTTCTATGTTTTTATTATGATATTTTAGTTTATTTTGCTTTGTTAAGTTAGTTTTATTTAATAAATTGCCCCTTTTTGTAAATATTATTTCTAACATAGCTTAAATCTGATTTCAGAAAGTTTTCAGAAAATGGTCAAAAATTGACCTGACATGCCCGTGTCAGCCAACCCGACACGCCTGTGTCATTCCCGATCGACGATCAAGGCTTCCAGCTCGACGAAACTCTCTCAACATTCATCGACCAACCTGACACGCCCGTGTCAGCCAACCCGATACGCCCATATCATTCCCGATCGACGATCAAGGCTTCCAGCTCGACGAAATGCTCTCGACGTTTGTCGACCAAAACGACACGCCTAGCGTCACACCCGTGATCTGGGTCGTGACTGCCACGTGACTCCTCCACCTGGCCGACAAGATGCTGCCGACGACTTTTTACGCAACCTGCCCCAGATCCTCCTGCTAAAGATGCCCACCGACACGCCCCGTGTAAATAGAGACACGGGCGTGACTACCACGTGGACCGCCGCAAGTCAATGCTGCCATCAAATTACCGGATCACATCGCAAATAGTGTTGACACCCCCCCCCCGACATGCCCGTGTCGGAGGGAGTGTACTTTGACTTTTTTCCTATAAATACCCCATTTCTGTAATGACCAAGGGTTCACCTTTTTGAGCCAATTTTGTGTGTTTTGTGGGCTGCCCTTGTGTATTCACTTGCTATGTAAGGAGATTTCTCCCCCCCCCCTTCCTTTTATGTTTGTTTTTGCTTTAGCTTTAGCTTTGTAATAGTTTCATTATGATAATAAAAATGTTAGATTTTCTCTCTCTACTTGGCATGAAAATTCATTTGGGTGGCTTATCTCTTTCTCCCTTTATCCTTAAGTTTTTCTTAGTATTTCTCTTTATGAAAAGTGCGTGTATGTGTGTGTGTGTGTGTGTGTGTGTGTGTGTGAGTGTAATTTGTTTAGTTCTATTGCTTTCCCTTGTTTGGTTTGTCTCCATGTTAGGGTTATAGTTGCTTTAAGATTTTCATTCTTATGGATTTGTAAAAGAGTCATTAAAGTGTTTTTGATTTTTTTTTTCTTAGCTTTATTTTACGATGTAAACCCTTTTTGTTTTTCTAAATTTTATTTCAATTTTTTAGCACTTTTATGAACTCTTAAGAATGAAAAAGTTATAATTTTAATTTTTGAGCACGTTTGATTTTAGCTTTATTTTGAAAAACTTTTGTTCTTCTAGTTTTGATTTGTTCTCTTTATTTGTTTTTGGAAATATCTAAGTATAAAAAAGTAGTTGTTTTAATTTTTAGGTAACTTTCATTTTGTTTTTAGTTTGTGTGTGAGTGTAGGAGTTAGGTTTTAATTTTGTTCTTTAAAATTTCATGATGTGTGTGTGAGTGTATGAGCATAATTTTCATGCTCTCTTTTATCGCTTTCTTCAATTATATAGAGTGTGTGTGTTGTTAACCCAGAAATCGGCGATCCTTCCCAAGGTGGCCAGCTGGCCAGTCGTGACCCTTAGGTTCTCCCTTTCGATCGCGACAAGTCCCCGCGTAGGCGGCAGTTTTCCCTCTCCGCCTAGGTTTCCTAGCAACCGCGTGCCCTGCGGGACAGTGGGCTATTCCCATGGCTCACCCTCGCGGGACATGCGGTTAGGTCCGCTAATCGTGCAGTGCTTTTCCTTGCAGGAGTTCGCCAACAGCACCACCCGGAGCGACCTCCTAGTCAGCCCAAGGGGCGGCAGTCTCCTGACGCCATCCGTCGGGGTCGCCCACCAGGGGCGACCTCCCTGCTGCCCGAGAGGCGGCGGCCTCCTGCCGCCGTCCGTCGAGGCCGCCCACCCGGGGCGGCCTCTGCCCGCCAGCCGGGCGGACTCCCCCTGTAGTCCGCCCAGGCCACCCGCAAGGGGGCGGCCAGGCCCGCCGGGCGGACTCCCCCTGGAGTCCGCCCAGGCCGCCCGCTAGGGGGCGGCCCCGGCGCCCAGCCGGGCGGACTCCCCCTGGAGTCCGCCCGCAAGGGGGCGGCCAGGCCCGCCGGGCGGACTCCCCCTGGAGTCCGCCCAGGCCGCCCGCTAGGGGGCGGCCCCGGCGACCTGCCGGGCGGACTCCCCCTGGAGTCCGCCCAGGTCGCCCGCAAGGGGGCGGCCAGGCCCGCCGGGCGGACTCCCCCTGGAGTCCGCCCAGGCCGCCCGCTAGGGGGCAGCCCCGGCAACCAGCCGGGCGGACTCCCCCTGGAGTCCGCCCAGGCCGCCCGCAAGGGGGCGGCCAGGCCCGGCGGGCGGACTCCCCCTGGAGTCCGCCCAGGCCGCCCGCTAGGGGGCGGCCCCGGCGCCCAGCCGGGCGGACTCCCCCCGGAGTCCGCCCGGCCGCCCGCAAGGGGGCGGGTAGGCCCTGCCGGGCGGACTCCCCCTGGAGTCCGCCCAGGCCGCCCGCTAGGGGGCGGCCTCCGGCCTACCGGGCGGACTCCTCCCGGAGTCCGCCCAGGTCGCCCGCCAGGGGTGGCCTCCAGTTCTCTCCAGGAGCCTCCTTCCGCTTGCTTCCTCAGTCAACAGTGGCGGACGCAAAAGCTCAGTCCGCGGAGTCCGCGCAGGTCGTCATGCTGATGTCACTGGGCCCCGCTTCTTCAAGAACTCCCCTGGGCCTATAAATACCCCCTGAAGCCTCTCATTTGAGGGGCTGGAGGCTGGATCCTGAATCCTGGTGGTGGAGACAAGTCTTGCCAGCAGCCCCTGCGGACTCCGTTTTCCAGTCCGTCATCACCTCTCCAGTAAGCTCAGCGGACTCAGTTTCCTGTCCGCGCAGTCCTCCACAGCTCTTCAGCAGCTTTCCAGAAGACTCTGCAGAATCAGTTTCCCAGTCCTCCAGCAGCTAGCAGACTATTTTACTTAGTCTCTGGCAGCTTCTCTTCTCTGCTTTCTGGCAACTTCTTCTCTCTTAGCTGCCAGCTTCTCCTTGTACCCCTTTTATTGATTTGTTGTAAAGGAGTACTTGTAAGCTTGTAATCTCTAGCTTTTAATAAAAGGAAAGCCCGTCGCAGGAGTGGCATTTAGGCCGCGACGGGCGAAGTGTGTTGTTGCCGCTGCTAGCGGCCCCCTCTCCTCTCCTCAGCTCAGCAAGCCTTGCTCCTCTGCTCAGCAAGCCTTGCTCCTCTGCTCAGCAAGCCTTGCTCCTCTGCTCAGCAAGCCTTGTTCCTCTGCTCAGCAAGCCTTGCCCTCAGCTCAGCTCGGCTCTCCTCGGCTTTCAACCTGCAAGCGCAGCCGTTGCAATTGCTGTCTGCTCGACCTCTCTTGGTCTCCCTCTTCCTTCCCCTCTTGATCAACCCTCTCTGTTGATCAAGGCTCGCCTCTTCTCTCAAGCCTCTCCCTTCCTCCGCAACCTTCTCCTTCCTCCTCACCTAGCCTGTGAGGCCCAATCACCCCCTCGGTGATAGCTGTCCCCCCGGTGCCGTTTTCGTGTATCAATATTTGGTGCGGTGAGCGTGGACCCGAACAGCTCACGCGCAAACCTTCAGATCAGAACAGGCAGTGAAAGCAACAGCTAATCATGTCAGACCATCAGTCAGCTGAGAACCATGCTCCAAGTCCCAGTGAAGATCCTCTCTGGGAAGCCTTTGAGCAGTCGCGTCGAGAGAATGCTCAACAGTTCCAAGCTATCAACAAAGTTCTTGCTGCTATAACGCAGCGATTGGACGCTCATCCAGCAGCTGCTCCAATCAACCCAACATCAACAGCAGAGCGTCAGCAAGCTTACTCTCAAGCTTGTCCGTCGTTCTATCCCCCGTACACTCCAACCTTTCCGCAAGGGCCCGCAGCTCCTTTGCGGACTCAAGATGAAGAGTTCGCTGCTCGCCATAACTTCTTCCGGGAAGCAGCCCGGGGAAGTCCAGCTAGAGTTCTCAACTTTCAGGGAAGTCATCCCTACCCTTCAGCTCCTGCCCCTGCTCCTCCTGCAGCAACTTTTCCTTGTTATCCTCATGCTCCTTTTGCAGCTGCAGCTTATGCTCCTTTCTTTCCCTATGCTGTAGGAGAGCAAGAAGAACCTTCACCTTTCGCGGAGAGTGTCCGCCATGAGCCAACTCCAGCAAACTTCAGAGAGCCTCAACTACCAACCTACACTGGAGAGACAGATCCAGTAAAGCACCTCCAAGCTTTTGAGTCAGCCGTTGCTCTCAAGACTCTCTCAGATGCAACCAAGTGCAAGCTTCTTGTTACCTCTTTTGATGGGCAAGTGAGGGACTGGTTCTATGGCCTCCATCGTCACTCCATCGCTTCCTTCCTTGATCTTCGAAGGGAGTTTCTTCTCAGATTCTCTACGTCAACTAAGAGAAAGGGCGGTCCTGAAGCCCTCTTTGAGATCAAGCAGCGCGGGAATGAGACTTGGTCTCAGTTTGTGGATCGATTCCAAAGAGAGATTTTGGACATTGAGGTTACTGATCAAGAGATTTACCGAGTGGCTCTTATCCACGGTCTTCGTGAAGGGCCTCTCAAATTTGAAGCCAACGTCCGTGCTCCAAGGACATATCAAGAGTTGATCGCTCTAGCCAACTCATACATACGAGGCGAAAAGAGCAATCCAGGCTTCGTCTCCAAACTTCTATCCGAGGAGGATCCCTCCTGCAAGCATCCTCCAAGGTCTCCTCGCAATCATGCCCCAACTTACTCAAGGAAGGAGAGAAGGCTTCATCGCCAGCGATACTCCTTCCCGAGCCGCGATGCTCAAGACTCATTGTTGTCGCTAGCTCGTTCTCAAACAGCAGCTGTTCAACAAGAGCAAGACGATGACTTGCATGAGTCTGATCTCGACGACGTCGTGCAAGAAGTAGTCCAGATCATGAAAGATAGGGCAAACTACAAGAAGCCCTATCGGCCGACGGATCAGAGGTCCAGAAACTCAGAGCCTTATTGTGAATTCCACAAAGAGTCAGGCCATCGAGCAGAAGACTGCCGAGTATTCCGCCAGCTTGTGCAAAGGATGCTCCGGCAAGGCAAGATGCATGACTTGCTTCCTAAAGAAGATCGCCCTGATCCATCAACTTCAAAGGGCAAAGAAATTTCAGACGCTCCTTGCTCCTCAAGAGCAGTGAACCACGTCGAAGAGCCTCCTCTCCTCGTTGTTCACCCAACAGTCGAATGCTTCGATGCCGACGACGAGGGTATACTGGGAAGGCTATTCTAAGCTAGCGATGGACTTCACAGTCCTCCAAAGCTCCTTGCAACCTTTGGGGGTTATCTCAACCCTTTCTCTCTCTCCTTTTCAAACATTTTCATTACAACACTTCTCAGTGTTCTTTACTTGCTTTCCAGCAAAGCTTTTATTCAGGGATCCCGTACTGACACAGTTCCCTTCTTGTGTTGCTCCTTCCTCTCTTCTCCCTCTCTTAGGATCGTTACGCCAATGAGATTTCGCCGAGCCTGAAACGTTCCCTCCGTAGTTTGTTCTCGCACTACCGCTTCGACCACACATGGCAGGAGTATACCCATGTGTGTAGTGGGAGCAGTTCATTCTACGATTATGAGCTTCAGACTTAGGATCCTAGCCAACATCTGACACAGAGTGTGTGCTAGGGGAGCCCCATGTGTTAGCTCTGTTGTGCGTCCTATAGGATACATTACGGTTAGGATGATCTTCGCTGGACAAGCAATGGCGATCAAGCGTAGCCTTGTCTCTTTGCTCATCCTTCAACTGTGGTGGCCGAAGCACTCTCCGGTATCCTCGATCCGTGCCTTCTTGGGTTCGCAACTCCACTGATCAATACACAAACAAGATAGGCCTCTTGGCGCAACCCGTCTCGTTGATCAGTGATGCTTGTACCCAAGGCGAGAGAGCGGTCCTTCTCAGGACCTTTCCCTTGCTTTTCTCTTTTGTGCCCTCCTTGAGGATGCGCGGCCAGCCCGCTTTGAGCAGGATCATGCTCGGAATTATCTTTCGGGCAAGTGATGTATAAGGCCCACGGGGAACACCTGTGGCAGCATTCAACCCTCCTTAGTCATTCCGAACATGGACCTCTTTTTCCTTTTTCCCCCTCCTTGAGGATGCGCGGCCAGCCCGCTTTGAGTAGGACTATACTCGGGATGATTTTTCGGGCAAGTGATGCATAAGGCCCACGGGGAACACCTGTGGCAACATTCAACCCACTTTAATCATTCCGGGTGTAGACCTCCTTTTCTATCTTCCCTCCTTTCACAGGTGGACAGGTTAATCCAACCTACCAAAAGGATTCTGGCATTCATTTTGATCGTGTCCATCTAGTCATGTCGACAGCTAGTGCTCGATTCATTAATCTGGACTTCGTGATAATATTCATCGGGCATTTCTCTTGCTACTTGGTCATATCGACCCTATCTCATCAACCTTCATGGGTTATCTCAAGAAGATTTTCAGCAATCACTTTGCTTATGCTCGTTTCATGTACTTTGCTTACTCAAGCTCTATCATATGGAGATTCACAGAGCTGCTCATTAGTCTTGCCAAAGTCTATTGGCGTCAATCATTAATAGAATCATATCACCATTTTTGGTATGGTTCTGGTGCGGTTATCCTCGCGTCTTGTTTGCTTCCAATCTCTCCCGCAGAGGTTAGCAAACATTTGCAAGCCTGCTCCACAGGTACTTGCAAACTCCTTTCATATGCATATTGTCTGCTTCTAACTTTTCTCCTTGTAGAAAACAACAGAAACCTGCAAACCTTGTTCAGGTACCTGCAGTTTAAATCATTATTTTATCTCTGCTACTCACTCTTCACTTTGCAGTGGTTAGCAGACATCTGCAAGTCATATTCAGGTACTTGCAGTTTATCTTTATATACAATATCTGCCTTTAACTCTATTCTTGCAGAGGTCACCGACACTTGCAAGCATCATTCAGGTACTTGCAAGTTACTTTCATGTACTATGCATGCTCTTAACTCTTCTCTTGCAGAAACCACAAAAGATTTGCAAGCCCCTTCCAGGTACTTGCAACTCATTTTTTCTGTCCTTGTATACTCTTTTCCCTTCTCTTTTTTGCAGAGAATTACAGATGCTTGCAAGCATCATTCAGGTACTTGCAAGTTATTATGCCTTTCTGTTTTCCCTCACTATTGTTTTGTAGAACTTTACAGGAGAAGCGCCTTCTTCGTTTTGCAAAATCAAACTCAGGTACACACTCGATGTACCACCCATACATGCTTACCCTTAATTTTCCTCTTGCAGGAAAATAGACAGGAAACACCATGCTAGTAAGGAGAGGCTTCAGGTTCTATCTCTCCTTGCCTCCCCCTCTCTTTCCTTTGGGGTGGATCACGATTTTCATGGGTCTCCAACTTTTTCGAAGTTCCCTTCGGAACTTAAAAAAGTGCGGGGATTATGTTAACCCAGAAATCGGCGATCCTTCCCAAGGTGGCCAGTTGGCCAGTCGCGACCCTTAGGTTCTCCATTTCGATCGCGACAAGTCCCCGCGTAGGCGGCAGTTTTCCCTGTCCGCCTAGGTTTCCTAGCAACCGCGTGCCCTGCGGGACGGTGGGCCATTCCCATGGCTCACCCTCGCGGGACATGCGGTTAGGTCCGCTAATCGTGCAGTGCTTTTCCTTGCAGGAGTTCGCCAACAGCACCACCAGGAGCGACCTCCTAGTCAGCCCAAGGGGCGGCAGTCTCTTGCCGCCTTCCGTCGGGGTCGCCCACCAGGGGCGACCTCCCTGCTGCCCGAGAGGCAGCGGCCTCCTGCCGCCGTCCGTCGAGGCCGCCCACCCGGGGCGGCCTCTGCCCTCCAGCCGGGCGGACTCCCCCTGGAGTCCGCCCAGGCCACCCGCAAGGGGGCGGCCAGGCCCGCCGGGCGGACTCCCCCTGGAGTCCGCCCAGGCCGCCCGCTAGGGGGCGGCCCTGGCGCCCAGCCGGGCGGACTCCTCCTGGAGTCCGCCCAGGCCGCCCGCAAGGGGGCGGCCAGGCCCACCGGGCGGACTCCCCCTGGAGTCCGCCCAGGCCGCCCTCTAGGGTGCGGCCCCGGCGACCTGCCGGGCGGACTCCCCCTGGAGTCCGCCCAGGCTGCCCGCAAGGGGGTGGCCAGGCCCGCCAGGCGGACTCCCCCTGGAGTCCGCCCAGGCCGCCCGCTAGGGGGCGGCCCCGGCGACCAGCCGGGCGGACTCCCCCTGGAGTCCGCCCAGGCCGCCCGCAAGGGGGCAGCCAGGCCCGCCGGGCGGACTCCCCCTGGAGTCCGCCCAGGCCGCCCGCTAGGGGGCGGCCCCGGCGCCCAGCCGGGCGGACTCCCCCTGGAGTCCGCCCAGGCCACCCGCAAGGGGGCGGCCAGGCCCTGCCGGGCGGACTCCCCCTGGAGTCCGCCCAGGCCGCCCGCTAGGGGGAGGCCTCCGGCCTGCCGGGCGGACTCTTCCCGGAGTCCGCCCAGGTCGCCCGCCAGGGGTGGCCTCCAGTTCTCTCCAGGAGCCTCCTTCCGCTTGCTTCCTCAGTCAACAGTGGCGGACGCAAAAGCTCAGTCTGCGGAGTCCACGCAGGTCGTCATGCTGATGTCACTGGGCCCCGCTTCTTCAAGAACTCCCCTGGGCCTATAAATACCCCCTGAAGCCTCTCATTTGAGGGGCTGGAGGCTGGATCCTGAATCCCGGTGGTGGAGACAAGTCTTGCCAGCAGCCCCTGCGGACTCCGTTTTCCAGTCCGTCATCACCTCTCCAGCAAGCTCAGCGGACTCAGTTTCCTATCCGCGCAGTCCTCCACAGCTCTTCAGCAGCTTTCCAGCAGACTCTGCAGACTCAGTTTCCCAGTCCTCCAGCAGCTAGCAGACTATTTTACTTAGTCTCTGGCAGCTTCTCTTCTCTGCTTTCTGGCAACTTCTTCTCTCTTAGCCGCCAGCTTCTCCTTGTACCCCTTTTATTGATTTATTGTAAAGGAGTACTTGTAAGCTTGTAATCTCTAGCTTTTAATAAAAGGAAAGCCCGTCGCAGGAGTGGCATTTAGGCCGCGACGGGCGAAGTGTGTTGTTGCCGCTGCTAGCGGCCCCCTCTCCTCTCCTCAGCTCAGCAAGCCTTGCTCCTCTGCTCAGCAAGCCTTGCTCCGCTGCTCAGCAAGCCTTGCTCCTCTGCTCAGCAAGCCTTGCTCCTCTGCTCAGCAAGCCTTGCCCTCAGCTCAGCTCGGCTCTCCTCGGCTTTCAACCTGCAAGCGCAGCCGTTGCAATTGCTGTCTGCTCGACCGCTCTTGGTCTCCCTCTTCCTTCCCCTCTTGATCAACCCTCTCTGTTGATCAAGGCTCGCCTCTTCTCTCAAGCCTCTCCCTTCCTCCGCAACCTTCTCCTTCCTCCTCACCTAGCCTGTGAGGCCCAATCACCCCCTCGGTGATAGCTGTCCCCCCAGTGCCGTTTTCGTGTATCAACATTTGTAAGAGATAAATTTTCATGCTTTCTTTTATCGCTTTATTCAATTATGTAGAGCGCGTATTTGTAAGAGATAAATTTTCACGCTTTATTTTTATCGCTTTCTTCAATTATGTAGAGTGCGTTGTGTGTAGAAGATAGTTTTATTGTTTTCTTTTAATTCATGTAGAGTGTGTGCGTGTGCGCATTTATTTCCGCTCATTCGTTAAGAGTTAAATGGTGCGCCTTTATTTCCCGCCTACTCGTTTGAGTAGGACTTGTAATTTTCTTTTTTTTCTTTTCCGCCTACTCATTTAGAGTTAAATGACGCGCCCTTATTTCTCGCCTACTCATTTGAGTAGGACTTGTAATTTTCCTTTTTTGTAACTTAGTTTTATTTATTTATAATTTGAAGTGTGTGTGAGTTCTCGTTTTATCTAACTTTCTAAGCTTTCTAAATGTTTGTTATTTTCATGTCTTTTTCTTATAACTCTTTAGCGCTTAATTACGAACTCGCGCCTCATCAAATTATAAAGTCGTCCCCATACCAATGTGTGGCTAATCGTTATTAGTCTCGGCATCGAAGAGCATTGGGACATTTAAAATGATTTGAAATAATTATTGAACTTAGTTATTCCACCCAACTCGTACTGTTACGGGTTGAAGAGTGTGCATCGATTATAGAAAACTTAATGATGCCACCCACAAGGACCATTTCCCACTCCCGTTTCTAGACCAGATTTTAGAGCGTTTATCCGGTCATCCATATTATTGTTTTCTTGATGGTTTATCGGGGTTTTTCCAAATCCCTATTTCCCCCGATGATCAAGAGAAAACAACTTTTACTTGCCTGTTTGGCACCTTCGCATACCGAAGAATGCCATTTGGACTCTGCAATGCGCTAGCTACATTCCAAAGATGTATGCTAGCGATCTTTGGAGAGCTAGTAGAAGATATTATGGAGGTCTTTATGGATGACTTTTCTGTTTTTGGACGCTCTTTTTCCGATTGCTTTCACAATCTAGATCGTGTCCTCCAACGGTGCGAGGACACAAGCCTTCTTTTAAATTGTGAAAAATGCAACTTTATGGTTCGAGGAGGTTTGGTCCTCGGCCATATGATTTTGTCTAAGGGGATGGAGGTGGATAAGGACAAGATAGAAATCATAGAAAAACTTCCGCAACGAACAAACGTAAAATCTAGTAGGAGTTTCTTAGGACATCAAGTTTTTGGCGTCGTTGCTGGGGATTCTCTCTTGAGTTGTTATTTCAAATTCCGGAGTCTATTACTTTTACTTATTTTATAAAAAAACAAACAAAAACAAAAAAAAAGTTTCTTTCATTTTAAATTTTTTTTTAGGGTGTATGACCCGTGGACAACCTACCGAGTCTGAAGATTTTGACTTCGACCATGAGATCGAACGCTCCCTTGCGCATATTCGATCTCAACGCCGAATTCCTTCTTTAAACCACGAAGAATCTATCGGGAACCCTCTGTTCTAGTTATGACCGACCGTAATCCGAATGCGGCCGTCGAGCGTACAATGTCTTATTACGCCCGGCCGAATTTGGACGATACTGGGTCCAGTATTGTTCGCACTATGGTGGCGAATAATAATTTCGAAATAAAATCAAGTGTCATTCAAATGGTCCAAAATGCCCTGCAGTTCGATGGAATGCCGTATGAGGACCCGAATGTCCACTTGTCCAACTTTTTGGAAATATGCGACAGCTTCAAGATTAATGGCGTCACTGATGACGCCATTCGCTTGCGCCTATTTCCTTTTTACTTTAAGTCCAAAGCTAAGGCATGTTTGAATTCCCTCCCGCGAGGATGTATCACCACGTGGGCTGAGTTGATGGAGCGGTTCCTAACGAAGTACTTTCCACCCGCAAAAACTACAAAGTGGCGGGCGGACATTTCTTCGTTTGTGAAAAACGATCCTGGGTCTCTATATGAGACTATGGAACGGTTTAAGGAGTTCCTCTGCCGGTACCCGCACCACGTGCTGCCAACGTGGTTGCAGGTACAAATGTTTTATAACGTCCTTAACTTTCAGACGCGTCAAATGATTGACGCGGCTGTCGGGGGTACCTTGAATAACAAAACCCCCAAGGCCGCCCAGTCTTTATTTGAAGAAATGGCTATGAACGCCTATCAATGGAACGTCCCGCGGGGACACCGTAAGCCGGCGACCGGCATTTTTGAAGTGGATGCCACTGCTCTCTTAACCCTTCAAGTTTAAAGGATAACAAAGCAGGTGGCGGAGATGTCTGCAGCCTCCTCCACTCCGCCTTATTTTGTTCCCCCTAACGTCTGCGTGGCTGAAGAGTTCGTGGACTTCATAGGAAATTCGGGTCATCCTTCCTTCAACCCCAACAAAAACCCTTATAGTAATAACTACAATCCGGGTTGGAGGACTCACCCCAATTTTTCTTGTAGCAACCCGAACAAAGCGCAACGCCCCCCTATTTCTTATGCGCCCGGATTTCTGCAGCCTCCCCCTCTTCCAATATCCTCCCCGATGGAGGAGAATCTTTCTAAATATATAGCGTCCAACGAATCAAATATCTGAAACATCACCGGATCGCTAAAAACACTTGAACAACAGGTTTCACAACTAGCAAGGATGATGTCCGAGCGCACGCTCGGGGCACTGCTTTGAAACACGGAGCCCAACCCTCGGGAGAACGCTAATTCTATAACCCTCCGTAGCGGAAAGGAGGTGATCGATCCAAAACGGATCAATCCACAGGTACATATTTCACCTCCAACCGCTCTTCCCTCTTCTTTGTTTACGCAGCCTTTACCAATTTTAAATGAAAAAATTATTTTAAACAAGGCATTGCCGTATCCGCATAAATTAGATAACGAGCGTAAGGACGCGCAATACGAAAAATTTATTTTATTATTAAAACAAATTCATATTAATGTTCCTTTTTGCAAGGCTATCTTGCAAATGCCCAAATATGCGACATTTTAAAAAGATTTACTTTCTAATAAACCTAAATTTGAGGATATTTCGCATGTATCTCTCAATGCTATCTGCTCGGTGGCCCTTACTAATAAATTGCCCACAAAACAAAACGACCCGGGACGGTTTTCCATCTCGTGCCTTTTTGGCAATATATTAGTAAAATACGCCTTAGCTGATTTAGGGGCTTGCATTAATCTGATGTCGTTCTCGCTCTTTCAACATTTAGGCTTGGGTACTCCTAGTCCTACGAATATGCACATCCAATTAGCGGATCGCTCGGTTAAGTTCCCTATCGGGGTAGTGGAGGACGTCCTTGTCCAAGTAGACAATTTTACCTTTCTGGTAGACTTCGTCGTCTTAGACATCGAGGAGGACGCCGAGGTATCAATAATACTCGGTCGCCCTTTTCTCGCCACCTCCCGCGCACTAATAGATGTTAGTAATGGTAGTCTTCTCCTCCGAGTAGGAGATGATCAAGTTAATTTCTCTATTAATCCCTCGATGGACAATTTATCATCGAGCGACGATTTCTGCTATTCTTTAGATACCTTTTTTGGAGATCATTCTTCTACCATTTTCGAGTCCGTATTTTTAAATGACGATATTTATGCGCTCGAAAATTTTAAATGCCATGAGGATACCTCTATAGACTTGCCTTTTGAACCAATTGGTAAAAATACATAGGAATTAAAACCTCCCTAGAAGAACCGACCATCCTAGATCTCAAACCCTTACCCGCATCACTCAAATACGCTTTTTTTGGGAAAAGGCGATACACTTCCCATTACTATTTCCTCGGACTTGAGTGATTCGAAGACTTCCGATTTATTGGAAGTTTTATTTAAACATGACCACGCAATTGCATGGCAATCTCTGACTTAAATGGGATTAACCCCTCCTTTTGCACCCATAAGATATTTCTTAACGATAATTGCCGCAAAACGATTCAGCCGCAACATCGTCTAAACCCAAACATGAAAGGTGTTGTTAAAGCCGAGATTATTAAGTTATTAGATGCGGGGATTATCTACCCTATTTCAGACAGTGTATGGGTTAGTCCCGTGCATGTAGTGCCCAAGAAGGGCGGTCTAATCGTAGTGGCGAATGAGCATAATGAGCTCGCCCCAACTCGTACTGTTATGGGTTATCGAGTGTGCATCGATTATAGAAAACTTAATGATGCCACCCGCAAGGAAAATTTCCCACTACCGTTTCTGGACCAGATTTTAGAGTGTTTATCCGGTCATCCATATTATTGTTTTCTTGATGGTTTATCGGGGTTTTTCCAAATCCCCATTTCCCCCGATGATCAAGAGAAAACAACTTTTACTTACCCGTTTGGCACCTTCACATACCGAAGAATGCCATTTGGACTCTATAATGCGCCAGCTACATTCCAAACATGTATGCTAGCGATCTTTGGCAAGCTAGTAGAAGGCATTATGGAAGTCTTTATGGATGACTTTTCTGTTTTCGGACGCTCTTTTCCCGATTGCCTTCACAATCTAGATCATGCCCTCCAACGGTGCGAGGACACATGCCTTATTTTAAATTGGGAAAAATGCAACTTTATGGTTCGAGGAGGTTTGTTCCTCAGCCATATGATTTCATCTACGGGGATGGAGGTGGATAAGGCCAAGATAGAAATCATCGAAAAACTTCTGCAACCAACAAACATAAAAGCTATTATGAGTTTCTTAGGCCATCAAGTTTTTGGCGCCGTTGCTGGGGATCGAAAACCGGGTCACCCACGTGACAGGAAGGAATACTCACTACTATACTACAACGACGATTTATTCAACACTTTTCAAAAATAACAAAGCCACTAACTCAGCTCTTGGAGAAGGAATCACATTTCATCTTTAGTAGCGAATGCGTGTCTGCCTTTAATTTAATAAAATAAAAACTTATCTCCTCACCAATTTTAGTGGCCCCTAATTTGTCCCTTCCATTCGAAATTATGTGCGACGTTAGTGATATTGCCTTAGGTGTCGTTCTTGGCCAACGCGTAGAAAAACATTTTCATCCAATTTATTACGCTAGCAAGAAGCTCACTTCCGCACAAGTAAATTACACCACGACGGAAAAGGAACGCTTAGGCATCATTTTCGCTTTTTATAAGTTTCGCTCGTATATAAAGCTATCAAAAGTTATCGTATTTACTGATCACTCCGCCCTTAAATATTTATTAGCTAAAAATGATGCGAAGCCCCACCTTCTTCGATGGATTCTCCTCCTACAAGTGTTTGATTTGGAGATCCGAGAAAAGAGGGGTGCGGAAAATCTAGCTGTAGACCACCTCTCCCGCTTAGAAAATTCGGGTGCGGAAGCGCTCGTCGAATCTGAAATAAATGACAGATTCCCAGAGGAACGCCTCCTAGCCATTCATAATTCTTCGTCATCTTCGCCTTGGTTCGCAGATTTAGCAAATTACTTAGTAGCGCGGGTGCTTCCAAAAGAGTTTTCAAGTCATCAAAAGAAGAGATTCTTTTCTGACTTGAAAAATTTCTTTTGGGAGGACCCATTTCTTTTTTGTATCTGCGCGGACAAAGCAGTCCGAAGATGCGTTGTGGGTGTGGAGTGCTTGCAAATTCTTAAGCACTGCCTTGAGGGTCCAGCTGGTGGGCATTATCAAGTCAACTGGACCGCTCAGAAGGCGCTAGAGGCGGGCTACTTTTGGCCCACTCTCTTCAAAGACGCACACACTTTTGTGCGCGTTTGTGATAGCTGTCAGCGGTCGGGTAACATCTCTTGTCGCGACGAGATGCCCCAAAACATGATTTTGGAATGCAAAGTCTTCGATTTATGGGGCATAGATTTTGTTGGCCCCCTACCTCCCTCTTTCAAAAATATGTATATTTTAGTAGCGGTCGACTACATATCGAGGTTGCGGAAGCGCAAGATCTCCCCACCAACGATGCGTGAGTCGTCGTTACATTTCTTAAAAAACTATTTTCTCGCTTCGACACGCCTCGCGCAATTGTTAGTGATAGGGGAACGCATTTCTGTAAAGCTAAGACGTTAGCTAAATACGGAGTCACGCACAAACTCGCCACCCCCTACCATCCGCAAACCAGTGGCCAAGTTGAGGTAGTTAATCGAGAGATTAAGCGAATATTAGAAAAAACTGTTTCACTAAATAGGAAAGATTGGTCTGTTAAACTCAACGATGCGTTGTGGGCGTATCGGACGGCATACAAAACCACAATTCATTTTACGCCATTCCGATTAGTCTATAGAAAAGCTTGCCATTTACCCGTAGAACTAGAGCATCACACTCTTTGGGCATTAAAACTCTTAAACCTTCGGACCAACTTAGCCGCTCAGAATAGAAAACTGCAACTAAATGAGCTCGATGAATGGCGTGCAAACGCATAAGAGAGCAATAAGTTCTATAAGGAGCGTTCTAAGTTATATCACGATCGAAAAATAAAGTCCCCAAAATTATTTTCTCCGGGCAATCTTGTCCTTCTTTACAATTCACGTCTTAGGCTTTTTCCGGATAAACTAAAATCACGTTGGTCCGGCCCCTTCCTAGTCGAAGAAGTTTTTCCATATGGGACCGTACTCGTCTCCCACCCAGAAAAAGGTTCGTTTAAAGTAAACGGTCATCGATTAAAGTCTTATAAAGCGGGCGACCCAGTGATAGAGCATAACGAAACCATAACTTTCATCAACATTATAAACCCGCCAAAATAGTCAAGCTACACAACTATAAACAAAGAGCACCTGGGAGGCACCTCTTGATTATCTTTTTCGCCCTTTATTTATTCTGTTTGCTACTTTTTCTACTAAACTACAGGGTTTCTGATGGGCCTCCCCAAACGCGTTTCACGGAAGCTTCTACCCCCCCCTCCCCTCTCTTTATTTTATTTGTAAATATTGTCTTTTCTCTTTTGTTCCTCATACTTACGTTGCACCATTGGGGACAATGTTGGACTTAAGTATGAGGGTATTTTCGTGCTTTATTTTCTGCACTTCTATTTTCTGCATTTCAAAAACCCAAAAAAATATATAACAACAAAGCAAAAGAAAAAAAATTTTAAAATGAAAAAATCCAAAAAAAATTCTTTTCTTTTAAAACAAAATTTCAAAAAAATTATAAAACACAAAATCCAAAAAAAGTTTTTTCTTTTCATTTCTTTTTATTACAAAAATTCTAGAATAATTAAAAAAAAAATCCCAAAAATTTATATAATTTTATTTTGTAAATATTTTTCTTTTCTCGCTTTTTCCTGTTCTTTTCTTCCTCTTATTTGTAATTTTCATTTCTCTCATTCCTTATTTTTATAAATATTTGCTTATAAAAACCCAAAAAAAATCCAAAAAAGTTAGAAAAAAAATAATATATAGTTCAAAAATATATATATTTCTTATCATTTTCCGTATGTATATAATAACAAATTTAAAAACAAAACAAAAAGATAATAAGTCAAAAATTCAAAAAAATTGAGTAAAACAAAACAAAAATTCAAAAAAAGGTAATAAGCTAAAAATAAAGAAAAAAATGATGATAAAAACTCTAAAAAATCCTTAAAATGTTTTGAAAGAAATAAATCAAATATACCATTCTTAATTTTCTTGCTATCCAAAAATTCTGTTTTGAGTTTATTTATATGTGAATCAAAAAGATAATAATTTACTATTCGTTTATTAATTATTGATTGAAAAATTTAAATAGTCAAGTTTAAGTTTTAAATAATTCATTATGTTTTGTTAAAAATAGCGATCTCGTTTTAGGCACTACTTCTAATTTTTCATTGATAGGAGCACTTGTATTATGTTAGAAACTAACGATTATAGAATTCAATTATGTTTACTTCTAGCTTTCTGAAAAATTGGAACGTACAATTCATTAAGGTTGCTCTCAAAAATTTTTTTAATTAAAAATCTTGTTTTCTTTTCCCCCCTTATCATGCCTTACTTGGCATGATAAATTTTTTTACCTTAAAAGATCCTATGTCAATGGGAATAAGATTTCGTTCCGTAAACATAGCCACCCAATAATTTAAAAAGATTATATGTTATGGAGTAAGAGGATGAAATTCATTACTCCCACACATATACATTGGGTCAATTTTATTATGAAGTTGAAAAAAAAAATGATATTAGTAAAATAAGATTTCATTTTCCTAATAATCCAAAAAGAATAAAAAATAGAGGTTCGAGAAAAAATCACCTCACCTCAATATCCAAACCCTCTTCATAAACCAACATCAACCCCCTTAGCCAATTTCACGATTCTAGAATTAATTCAAAAATCTTTTGGAGAGCATAATTTGTAAATTGCATTATTTCCAGTAAAACTCCTATAAGACAAAGTTCATATAATTCCAAACTATTTTCGTTAATCTAACCATTACAATTATTGCTTTCTATTTGATTACATCAAGAACTCTTTTGGCCAAAACTTTCGCGCTCTTTAAATCATCTACATAATTTTAAGACTTAACTCTTACACCTCATATGTTTATTTAGATCTCTCTTATAATTAATTTAGCAGTAGGTAAACATAGAGTTTCTTTTATTCCTTATAAGTTCACCTCAAACTTTTGCTCTGGAATAGCAAAAGCTTAAGTATGGGGGTATTTGATATGTTGTAATTATACGCATTTCCTATGTTTTATTATGATATTTTAGTTTAGTTTTGCTTTTTTTAGTTAGTTTTCTTTAATAAATTGCTCCTTTTTGTAAATATTGTTTCTAACATATCTTAAATCTAATTTCTTAAATTTTTCAGAAAATGGTCAAAAATTGAACTGACACGCCCGTGTCAGCCAACCCGACACGCCCGTGTCATTCCCGATCGACGATCAAGGCTTCCAGCTCGATGAAACACTCTCGACATTCGTCGACCAACCTTACACGCCAGTGTTAGCCAACCTGACACGCCCTTGTCATTCCCGATCGACGATCAAGGCTTCCTGCTCGATGAAATTCTCTCGACGTTCGTCGACCAAGCCAACACGCCCGGAGTCACGCTCGTGACTTAGGTCGTGACCGCCACGTGACTCCTCCACCTTGCCAACAAGACACCGCCGGCGACTTTTTACGTAACCCGCCCCATATCCGCCTGCTGAACACGCCCACCGACACACCCCGTGTAAACAGAGACACGGGCGTGACTGCCACGTGGACCTCCGCAAGTCAATGCTGCCATCAAATCACCGGATCACATCGCAAATAGTGTTGACATGCCCCCTTGACACGCCCGTGTCGGAGGGTGTGTACTTTGATTTTTTTTCCTATAAATACACCATTTCTGTAATGACCAAGGGTTCACCTTTTTGAGCCAATTTTGTGTGTTTTGTGGACTGCCCTTGTGGATTCACTTGCTATGTAAGGTGATTTCTCCACCCTTCCTTTTATGTTTGTTTTTTTGCTTTATCTTAAGCTTTGTAATAGTTTCATTATGATAATAAAAATATTAGTTTTTCTCTCTCTACATGGCATGAAAATTCATTTGGGTGGCTTATCTCTTTCTCCTTTTATCCTTAAGTTTTTCTTAGTATTTCTCTTTATGAAAAGAGTGTGTGTGTGTGTGTGTGTGTGTGTGTGTGTGTGTGTATGAGTGTAATTTGTTTAGTTCTATTGCCTTCCCTTGTTTGGTTTGTCTCCATGTTAGGGTTATAGTTGCTTTAAGATTTTCATTCCTATGGATTGGTAAAAGAGTTATTAAAGTGTTTTTGATTTTTTTTACTTAGCTTTATTTTAGGATGTAAACCCTTTCTGTTCTTTTAAATTTTATTTCAATTTTTTAGCACTTTTATGAACTCTTATGAATGAAAAGTTATAATTTTAATTTTTGAGCATCTTTGATTTTAGCTTTATTTTGAAAACTTTTGTTCTTTTAGTTTTGATTTGTTTTTTATTTGTTTTTGGAAAAATCTAAGTATAAAAAAGTAGTTGTTTTAATTTTTAGGTAACTTTCATTTTATTTTTTGTTTTTGTGTGTGTGTGTAGGGTTAGGTTTTCATTTTGTTCTTTAAAATTTCATGATATGTGTGTGAGTGTATGAGCATAATTTTTCATGCTTTCTTTTATCGCTTTCTTGAATTATATAGAGTGCGTGTGTGTAACAGATAAATTTTCATGCTTTCTTTTATCGCTTTCTTCAATTATGTAGAGTGCGTGTGTGTAAGAGATAAATTTTCACGCTTTATTTTTATCACTTTCTTCAATTATGTAGATTGCGTTGTGTGTAGGAGATAGTTTTATTGCTTTTTTTTTAATTCATGAAGAGTGTGTGCGTGTGCACATTTATTTCCGCCCACTCGTTAAGAGTTAATGACGCGCATTTATTTCCCGCCTACTCATTTGAGTAGGATTTGTAATTTTCTTTTTTTTTCTTTTCCGCCTACTCGTTAAGAGTTAAATGGAGCATCCTTATTTCCCACCTACTCGTTTGAGTAGGACTTGTAATTTTCCTTTTTTGTAACTTAGTTTTTTTTATTTATAATTTGAAGTGTGTGTGAGTTCTCATTTTAGCTAACTTTTTAAGCTTTCTAAATGTTTGTTATTTTCATGTCTTCTTCGTATAACTCTTTAGTGCTTAATTACAAACTCGTGCCTCATCAAATTATAAAGTTGTCGCCATACCGATGTGTGGCTAATTGTTATTAGCCTCGGCATCGAAGAGCATTGGGACATTTAAAATGATTTGAAATACACGACTTGCAACACGCCCGTGTCCAAGGCTGTGTGCCTCAATCGACGCCGAAACCGTCGCATCTAGAAAAGGACACGGGCACTGGACATGCCCGTGTCGAACATGACACGCCCGTGTCACTCTGTACACGCTCGTGTTGCTGGGCGTGTTCCTCCATCGACAGAGGATCAAAAACCACCCGAGAAGGACACGGGTAATCGACACGCCCATGTCAAAATTGACACGCCTGTGTCAGGCCGAACACGCATGGGCTCCATACCGTGTTCAACACCTTACGCGGCCCGGCTCACAACCCGAGCATGATATGGCCTGGGACACGCCTGTGTCTCAGTCCATGTTCGAAGTCTTGATGATCGTCGACTGCCTCTTCATCGACATCGCGGAAAATTCGTCGAACATGCGCACGACACGGCCTTGGACATGCCCGTGTGCCAAGCCGTATTCACTATTTAGACATTTCGTCGAGCGCAGTTCGTCGACCACGCAACTAGACCATGGACACGCCCGTGTCCTAGGCCGTGTTCCATGTCTCGACAATTCGTCGAGCGAAAATCGTCGACTTCTCGGGCTCTCGACGAACCCGAGCACGACTCGGCCATAGACACGCCCGTATCCTAGGTCGTGTGACCCTTACCAAGACCCAAACTTGGTTCTCGACGCTGCTCGTCCCTCTTTTGAATTTTTTTGGGGCATTACAACTATCTCCCCCTTAAAAGAATTTCGTCTCGAAATTACAAAAAGCAAAAAACAAAAAAAAGTACATAAAACTTAAATGATACATGAATGGAAAAACTCTGGATACTCCTCCAACATGGTTTTTTTCTCGCTCCCAAGAGAGCTCCTCACAACCGCAGTTGTCCCATCAGACTTTTATGAGTTTGACCTCTTTGTTCCGCAACTGCCGAATTTCTGAATCCTCGATAGCAATTGGACAAACTTGCGTCCTCAAGTCTTCCTCTATAGGAACCGATGTCGATTTGATCACCACACTAGCCTCTACCAAGGTTTTCCTCAAGATGGAGACATGGAAGACGTCATGCAATTCACTCAGCTCTGCGGACAACGCCAATCGGTACGCTGCTTCCCCCACCCGTTCAACAAACTCGAAAGTACCCAAAAACCTTGGACTCAACTTCTTGAGTCGGTGAGTCTGTGAAATGCCTTTGAACGTCTTGATCTTTAAATAGACTCAATCGCCTACCGCGAACTTCAGCTTTCTGTGGCGAGCATTAAAATATTTTGCTTGCCGATCTTGAGCCACCTTCATGCGCTCTTAAATGGTCCGTACCAACTCACAAGAATCAGCTACCACTTATTTTCCCAATAGTTTGGTGTCTCCCGCCTTTGTCTACGACATCGGTGTTCGACACCGCCTCCCACACAAAGCTTCATATGGCTCCAATTTTATACTTGCTTGGTAACTATTGTTGTACGCGAACTCCACCATGAAGAGGTGATCCTCCCATTTCTTGTCGAAGTCAAGAATATACATCCTCAGCATATCCTCCATAGTATGGTTCGTTCTTTCAGTTTGCCCGTCAATTTGAGGATGGAAAGCCGTACTGATCTTTAGCTTCATGCCCAGACTCTTCTGAACCAGCCTCCAGTCCTTGGACGTGAAACGTCCGTCACGATCGCTGACTATACTTTTAGGAATCCCATGTAGTCGCACAATGTTATAAACATACAAATCCACCAGCATCTCCACGCTGTCCTCCTTTCGGTGTGGGATGAAGTGAGCCACTTTGGTTAAGCGATCCACAATCACCCAAATTGCGTCGTTACACTGCTGCGATCTAGGCAACCCATGCACAAAATCCACGGAGATGTCATCGAATTTACACTCGGGGATTGGAAGAGGCTTTAGGAATCCGACCGGCTTCTGACACTCGGCCTTCACCAAGGCACAAGTTTGGCATCGATTCACGTACAAATCTATGTCTCGCTTCAGTCCAGGCCACCAAAAGAATTTCTTCATATCCAAGTACATCTTTGTACTACCCGGGTGAATGGAGTACTTTGTAAAGTGAGCCTCAAACA
This sequence comes from Platanthera guangdongensis, assembly GCA_039583875.1. Taxonomy (NCBI): domain Eukaryota; kingdom Viridiplantae; phylum Streptophyta; class Magnoliopsida; order Asparagales; family Orchidaceae; genus Platanthera; species Platanthera guangdongensis. The sequence goes on along the minus strand of CM077166.1, from coordinate 135,774,167 downwards.
TCAACTCCTCATGGAGCTTGTCGAACTGTGGTACATAAATCTGTTCGTCCTTCCTCAGAATCCCATCAGTCATCTCCCAGGCGCTGTTCTCGCACTTTTGAGCTTCCACCACGTATGGTTGAAACTCCACATCCAAACGAGTCGCTTCCCGAATATGATCAGACAAGTCAGTCTATATTTCAATCCATTTAAATAGAGCCACGCTAGACTCACCCCTTGCTACGCACTCCAAGCTGAGGGACTCCCAGTCCAGCACCAACCGCTCATCATGAGTTTCGATCCAATTCCCTTTCCCCGAGTATTTTCTACTAAAGGCATCTGCCACCACATTGGCTTTGCCTGGCGTATATTGAATCGCCACCTCATAGTCTCCAAGGAACTCAACCCACTTGTGATGCCACATATTAAAGTTCTTTTGATCTAGGAGATACTTCAGGCTTTTATGATCCGTGAAGATCTCTACCTTCGCACCGTAAACATAGTGTCACCATATTTTTAATGCAAAATTTACCACCGCCAATTCCAAGCCATGGATGGGGTAATTCCTCTCATGAGGATTCAGCTTCCTGGACCCAAAGGCAATCACACTACCATGTTTCACCAAAATGCAACCCAAACCGCAACCCGATGCGTCACTGAAGAATTGAAATCGTTCGGTCCCTAACAATAGACTTAGGATTGGAGCCGTTATTAGTCTTTCCTTCAGCGTCTCAAATGCCTGACTGCACTCCTGAGTCCACACAAACTTCTGATCCTTACGAGTTAGTGATGTGAGGGGTAGAGCGATCCGTAAAATGTTTTCCACAAATCTCCTATAATACCCGGCTAGTACAAGAAAACTTCGGATTTCCGCCACGGTTCTCAAAACCGGCCAATCTCTGATGGCCTCCACTTTTGTTGGATCTACCGCCACCCTATACCCACTAATCACATGGCCTAAAAATGCCACCTTCTCTAGCCAGAACTCGCATTTCGAGAACTTTGCATAAAGCTGGTTCACTCTCAACACTTGCAAGACTACTCTCAAGTGTGTCTCATGCTCCACCTCCGATTTGGAATACACCAAGATGTTGTCAATAAAGACAACTACAAAAGAGTCCAAGTATTTCCGAAATACTCGATTCATCAAATCCATTAATATGGATGGTGCGTTCGTCAGCCCGAACGACATCACCGAGAACTCAAAATGACCATACCTCGTACCAAATGCTGTCTTGGGTATGTCCTCATCTCAAATTCGCACCTGGTAGTATCCTGACTTTAAGTCCAACTTTGAATACACCACTGACCCCACCAGCAGGTCAAATAGTTCGTCAATCCGAGAAATCAGATACTTATTCTTGACAGTCAGTTTATTTAACTATCGGTAGTCTATGCACAGCCGCATACTAACGTCTTTCTTCTTTACGAACAACACCGGCGCGCTCCATGGTGAAGAACTGGGTCTGATATACCCCTGCTCCAACAGTTCCTGCAACTGTACCTTGAGCTCAGCCAACTCTTTCGGTGCCATCCTAAATTGAGGACGTGACACTGGTCTTGCCTCTGGCACTAACTCAATTGAGAAATCAATCTCCCGCCGAGGAGGTGCCCCAGGAAGAACTTCAGGAAACACATCCTTGAATTCTGCCACCACTGGCACTTCCCCAAGTGATAACTTGTAAAGGCGAACCTCCAATAATGCTACAAGCGCTACTCCACACTGGTTAACTTCCCGCGCCAACTACAAGGCCGAAATCAGAGAACAGGCCACTCCATTAAGGCCCTCAAACTTGACTTCCGTCTGCCTTTCGATTCTTAGGGTCACCACCTTGGATAGGCAATCAATACTAGCATGCTGCTCCGCTAGCCAGTCCATTCCCAAAATCATATCAAACTGGACCAACGGCAGGACCGCTGCTATCAACACGAAGTCAACTCTGCTTAGCTCCCAACGAATGCGCTGTTTCTTCCCAGTGGTCATGGATGACCCATTGGGCATGCGCACCTTCAGCTCCGCATCCGTCAAAAATGACTAAACTCCAATTCTTCGGATGAAGCTTTCCGCAAGAAAGGAGTGTGACGCTCCCTTATCAAAGAATACCCTAGCGGGGTATCTGGAAACTAACACAAAGCCTAAAACATAGACATCAATCATAACGGTCTAAAAGTATGAAGCACAAGGTTGAACTTAAACTTCCTCATACATGTCACCACATTGGGATGCGGATCGATTCCTACTGTATAAGGTTGTAAGCACTTGGTTGCACCGGATGGAACCGAGAAGCGCTAGACTCCGCCATCTTCACTTTTTATACGACACCGGGGCCGGAGCGCACAGTCTGCTCCTGCCTTGCCTCCTACTCCGCACCTCCTTGGTTACAATAATGAGCAATGTGCCCGACCTTACAACAATTGAAGCATGTCGGTGGCCCTTTAGAGTGAGACCCACCGGATGCCCACTTGCTTTTCTCACCGGAGTTGTATGGGCGAGGCTTCTTTCTCCATTTATTCCCTTTAGACTTTCCTTGGGATTGAGAAGGCTTCCCTTCTCCTTGTTTGGGCGCAAAACCCTTACGACATTGGCTTCGCTCTAGATCACTCTCCAACGTCCTGGCGGCCTCAACTAGCTCATTGAAACCAACTCTCTTCATGGTAATGAGGGGTTGTCTTAGATTCTCCCTCAGCCCCTGGTAGAAGAGGTTATCCCTCTCCTCATCGTCCGCCATTGTCGTTCCTGCACAACGACCCAAACGAGTGAACTCCTAAACATACTTGTCCACCATCTTATCTCACTGCATCAAGTGCAGAAATTGCCTCTGAAGGTCCAACCTCGTTGAAATAGGTATGTACTTCTTTAGGAAAGCATCCCATATTCATCCATGGACGTGGTACGTCCAGGAAATTGGCCGCCGCTATGGATCACTCACCACAACTTTGCGTCTCCCTCCAACATTGTAATGCCCCGAAACTCAAAAGAGCGACGGGTGATGAATCTGTACCAAATTTGGAATTTGGCAGGGGTACACAGCCTAGGACACGGGCATGTCCCAGGGCGTGTCGGGGTAGTTCAAAGAACTGGCTAAATGTTAAGGCAGAAATCTGCGTTCGACGATCGGGACAACTTTCTGCGTTCGACGATCGAGTCAGCATTCTTGGTTCGACGATCTGGTCAAAATGCTGCGGTCGACGATCGGGCCGCATGTTCGTCGAACAGGCAATTTTCTGGTTCGACGATTTTGGCGCGTTCGACGATTTGGCCAGAGAAGCTCCGTTCGATGATTCTAGCAGCGGTCAACGATCTTGGTTCGATGATCGTCGAGCGCGGGGCTTTGTGGCATGATTAGCTCTGTCGACACGAAATGTCGACACACGGGATTGGCGTGAGTTGAATTAATGTCCTGACACCATTTATTGTCCGCGGATGTGTCTTGCTCCGGATTGGTGAACCATGCGGTTTTTAACCCCATTCATCCAGGTCAGACCTAGATCTTATCCATGCATCTCTTTTTGTGGGATCCGATGGCGGTGGTTATTCCCGAAAGGGTTATACCCGAGAGATGGTTTCAAAACCATTATTTTCCTGCTGTGAGTTCTCTATCTAAATGCTAGAGAGAGGCGAGATCAAAGGAGGAAGAAGAAGCTTAGATCCAGTCGTTGGAGGAGTTTTAGAGGTCCAAATCGTGAGCTGACTTTGGATCTATGAAGGCAAAGAGAGTGCGGTGCTTTTCATCCACTTACATTTCAATGGCACCGAGGAAGAACGCTAGGGTAACGATTCTCTACTTGAGCATGTGAAGCTCTCCTTCTTTTTCATAGGAAGCCCGCTCTCGCGAGTTTGCGGTGAGTTTGAGGTGTTCCTTCGGGTAGACATGAATAGTCCTCATTGTGTAGAGTTCGTAAACGATAACGGACATGGGCATGATGTGTGAAGCCTATCCGGATATCTTGGTCTGGACCGGTGTTGTTGCATTGCATAAATGCCGGAGAAGACTCCGTGCGAATGTTTATTTTCCGGGTTTTCTACGTGGTAGATTGCAATAGGGAGCCTTGGGGATTAACCCTAAGGTGCACCCGGAAAACTGGGCGGATGCGTGATCTTGCCAACATGATGGCCTGGGAGCCAACTTGAACATAACCGGGTTATGTGAAGTTTGTGATGGAAACGGGACTCGGGATAAGTTTGACCCGCGTAGATGGCTTAAATTGTCGTTGCGATGTGAGCACGGGTTAGGCGGAACCGTACTCGATCTATGTCATTTGGTTAGAGCCGTTGGCATAGATGAGGGACTTCGGCGGTCGATGGCTTAAATTGACGTGACCCATGCCAGGAAGACAAAATGCTCATGTTTGGCCGTCAAAGTGGCGGTGGTGTGATCGGAATGTCTATGGCTTAAATTGACGTGACATTGGCCGGTTCATCGAGAATGTGCCCCGAGTGTACGGGGAATGTGGCCGTGCGTGCCAACGCCTGTGATGCAATGTATATATTTATATACTGCTTGGTTATGATAATAAATTGCAGGAAAGAAGCATCGCCGCCCCGAATTGGGCACGGGATCATTATAATTAGGTCAATATTGCTGACCATTGCTTTTATTTGCCACCGTGCGGAGGTTTATTGCTTGCAGGTGCTGCTGGACCAAGAGGTCAATAGCGGGCTAAAGCCCAAATTGCGAAGCCGGCCCTCGAAGGCCTAATTGGAGTGTTTACTTGCTTTTGTTCATGTATGACCAGCCTGCGTGCCGTGGTATGGAAAACATGTAATTTTGAGTAAACCATTTGTAAGGCCTTAAGGCCAGTACTGTGTATGCACTTCATTCCTATTTGGCTTGTTAGTGGACATTCATGCTTTTGTGCTGGGTTCTTAATTGCAACTTATAAACTGCTTCCGCTAGAATGCTCTGTGTAGGACGTTATGATTTGTTGGATGGTTTCCATTGAGTAACCACCTGGTCTGTCTTTGGTATATGGAGTCGGGCCCCGGCCGGACCTACTACTATATGCTATGCGACAGATAGGGGGTGTTACAATTTGGTATCAGACTACTGGTTTCGGTCATGCTTAAAATGAATTCGTGGCGAATTCTTTTTAAGAGGTGGTGAGCACATGTGTGTGTGTCATCATTATAACAGTAAAAGAACCCATGAATGTCCACTTAGGAATGAAAATACACATGTTTGGGGAACCTGTGTGTTCCTATAATTGTTATTTGCAATTTTATTTGGTCGCTTAACGGTGTTTTGTACCACTATAGGTGACCAGAAGCGGTGTTGGGCCGTCGGAACGTCGAGTTTCTGAGGCTAGCAGTGCACCAAATGAGGCTCCTACAACACCTCCATCAGCTGAGACCATACATTTTGTGGCTGAAGTAGTGTTGGCCATGATTAATGCGCAGCCTGTAAGGCAAATGCAGTAGCCCGCTCCTGCGATGGAGCAGATACCTCTTCTAGAGGTTGAGCCGAGGAGAGTGGAGCAGGTAGTAGTGGAGTCGTTGGTGCCAAGGAGGGCAACTGAGACACAGATCAAACATGTCATGAGCTTTAATCCTCCGGTATTCTCGGGGTTGGGAACCCTATCTCAAGCTGAAGACTGGCTCTCCAGGGTGAAGAGAGTCTTGACAGCAACAGAGACGGAGGAGTGGCAAATGACCACCATTGTTACATTCCTTCTCGACGGTGAAACGAGATTATGGTGGGAAGGTTTGGAGCTGCACCTTTTGAGAGGTAGGCAACTTATAGATGTCTCGATGGAGGAGTTCTCGAGACTATTCTTGGCTAGATAGATCCCTTTGGCGCAGAGGATAGCGTTACAGAATGAGTTCCTGAAGTTGGTCCAAGGAGATAATAGCGTGGATGAATATCTCCACGAGTTTACTCGATTGAGTCGATATGCTAGCTCCACCATCGCGGATGAGGAGCGCAAGACGAATCGATTCTACAAAGGGTTGAGAGATGAGTTGAGGCTACTACTCTCGGGGCCGATGATGCAGGGTTTCTTGACCTTAGTCAACACGGCCCGGTCCTTGGAGAAGGACATGAAGAATGTTCAAGCGAAGAAGAGCGTTGGCGATAAGAGGTCGGAGTTCAAAGTGCCAAACTCCTCAAAGTCTGTGTTCCGAAAGTGGAAAAAGAAAGCTAGGACTTTGGGTCCAGCCCCCTCTGCGGTTGTTTCTGGGGAGACTACGGGTCGGACCCCGGGCTCATGTTACAACTGTGGGAAGCTGGGGCATTTTGCCCGTGACTGTTGGAGCAGACGTCCCAAGTCCGAAAGGAAGCCGAGAGCAACATATGAAGAGAAGGGCAAGGCGGTGGAGTCCACCGCGTGCCATTATGCTCCGGCCCAACCAAGGGTGTATAATCTTGGCCAACAGGAGGCCATCAAACAGGCGGATGTGGTAATAGGTACAGATTAATTTATAGCAAGTTAGCCTTTTAAATACTTGTTATGTGCTTGTTACCTTACCACTGCTTGTTTAGGATTTGTTTTGATTTGTGAAAATCTTGCAAGAGCACTCTTCGATACATGAGCTTCACACTCCTTCGTGTCCGAATGATTTATATCACGCATCGGAGTACCTTCTTCGATGGCGAAGGACAAGTTGGATGTGTTGTTGCCCAACGGGTGTTCAATGCACGCGGATAGAATCCGTGGCGTGAAGATTCGAATTGGAAGCCAGGAGTTCCATTTGCAAGTGTCGTTATTGCCGCTAGTGGAATTCGACGTTATATTTGGCATGGACTGGCTCTCGGAGCAGCGAGACTATATTGATTGTGGTAGCAAGGAAGTCAAGTTGGGAGCAAGTCGTGAGACGACTTTTATGGGCTTAAAAGGGTCGAGCAAGACGTTGATATCTGCTATTCAGGTATTGAAGGCGGTTCTTGCTGGTGCAGAGCTGTTTTTTACTTTAGTGGAGGTTGCAAAGCCTAAGCCCGTGTTGGATTGTATTTCAGTGGTATCGGATTACCCTGATGTGTTCCCTAGCGATCTTTCTGGAGCCTCACCGCAGCGGGAGATAGATTTTACGATAGAGCTTGTACTAGATGCAAAGCCTGTGTCACGCTCTCCATATCGGATAGAGCCTAAGGAAATGGCGGAGCTGAAGGTGCAACTACAAGAGTTGTTGGAGCAAGGGTGTGTGCATCCAAGTTCTTCGACTTGGAGTGCACCGGTCCTCTTTGTTAAGAAGAAGGATGGAAGCTTGAGGTTATGTATTGATTATCGGGAGCTCAACAAGTTGACGGAAAAGAACAAGAACCCGATCCCCCGGATCGATGATCTTTTTGATCAGTTGGTTGGGTCGACGGTGTACTCGAAGTTGGATCTCAAATCCGGGTACTATCATCTGCGAATAAGGGAGAGTGATATCCCGAAGACAGTGTTCAGTACGAGATATGGGCATTATGAGTTTATGGTCATGCCGTTTGGGCTGACTAATGCGCCGTCAGTGTTCATGGATTTGATGAACAGGACCGTCAGGGTGTACTTGGATCATTTTCTGATCGTCTTCATCGATGATATTTTGGTGTACTCGTAGAGTGAGGAAGATCACTTCAGGCATCTTCATTTGGTTTTGGAGACGCTAAGGAGGAATCAATTGTACGCCAAGTTCTCAAAGTGCGAGTTTTGGTTGTCTTCCGTGGCATTCCTCGGTCATATAGTGAGTGGGGAAGGTATTGCAGTGGATCCGACGAAGATTGTTGAAATACGGGAGTGGCCTAAGCTTTCTACGGTAGCGGAAGTCCGGAGCTTTTTGGGGCTTGCCGGCTATTATAGGCGCTTCGTAGAGAACTTATCGCGGATAGCGTTACCTCTCACTACTATGACGAGGAAGGAGCAGAAGTTCGTTTGGACGCCGGAGTACGCGCGAGCTTTTGAGGAGTTGAAATGTCGGTTGACCACGACGCCTGTGTTAAGTTCGCTGAGTGGGACCGAAGGTTATGAGATTTATAGCGATGCTTCGGGCAGCGGTTTTGGTTGCGTGCTACTACAACACGGAAGTGTGATAGCTTATGGCTCGAGACAGCTGAAAGTGCACGAGAGGAACTATCTGGTCCATGAGTTGGAGTTAGCGGCCGTGATTTTTGCCTTGAAGCTGTGGAGGCATTATTTGTACGGTGTGAAGATTGATATCTACACCGATCATAAGAGCCTGAAGTATTTGATTGATGAGAAAGATCTGAATATGCGACAGCGTAGATGGATGGAGTTCCTGGGGGACTATACATTCAAGATCCACTACGTGCCTGGTAAAGGTAATGCGGTGGCGCACGCATTGAGTCACCAAGCCCCAGCTCAAGCCAATTGGCTATCGATCCATAACGAGCGGTTGGTTCGGGAGTTGGAGGCATTGGAGATTGTTTGTTTAGATAAGCAGTCAAGTGCTGAAGCACTCTTGAAATGGACTGAAGTTCAATATGACCTGCCTGATCGGATTTGGCAGGCTTTGGATTTGGATGTCCATATGAAGCAGTTCATGGTAGAGGCTCTGGATGGGTCAAATTCCCGATTCGATGTGGAGGATGGATTGCTTTGGAAAGACGGTCGTCTGTGCGTCCCAAGTGTGGGCAATTTGCGGGTGGAATTGTTTTACGAGGCGCACCATACCAAGTACTCGATTCACCCGGGGAGCACAAAGATGTACCGCGACGGTAAGAAACTATTTTGGTGGCCGGGTTTGAAGAAGGATGTGGCACTCTACGTGGCGAAGTGCCAAACTTGCGCCTTGGTGAAGGCGGAATGCCAAAAGCCGGGAGGATTTCTGAAATCCTTGCCTATTCCGGAGTGGAAATTTGACGACATCACAATGGACTTTGTGCACGGTTTGCCAAAGTCGCAAAAGGGGAACGACACCATCTGGGTGGTCGTAGATCGGCTAACGAAGGTGTCACATTTCATTCCGTATAGGAAGGATGATCCAGTGGAAAAGTTGGCAAAGTTATATGTGGATAACATAGTGCGACTTCACGGTGTGCCCCACTGCATCGTGAGTGACCGAGATGGGCGGTTCACGTCCAACGATTGGAGGCTAGTGCAGCAAATGTTGGGAACAAAGTTAAAATTCAGCACAGCCTTTCATCCACAAACAGATGGGCAGATCAAGAGGGTCAATAGGACTATGGAAGACATGCTCCGCATGTGTGTCTTGGACTTTGGAAATCAATGGGAAGACCATCTTTATTTGGCGGAATTTGCGTACAACAATAGCTACCAGGTGAGCATTCAAATGGCGCCCTTCGAGGCCCTTTATGGTAGAAAATGTCGCACGTCGTTGTCTTGGTTAGAAACGGGTGAGTCATAGTTGTACAAGCGCAAAGAGGTGGAAGATGCTACGTCATTGGTTCGTACCATTCGAGTGAGGTTGCTTATCGCTCTGGATCGGCAAACGAAGTACTATAATACCAAGCACAACAACGTGGAGTTCGTTGTGGGCGACTGGGTGTACTTAAAGATCAAGCCGTTCAAGGGTGTCTCGCAGGTGCGGTGATTGAAAAAGCTAAGCCCGAGGTACCTTGGGCCGTTTGAGGTTCTGGAGCGGGTTGGTGAAGAGGCCTATCGGTTGAAGCTTTCAGTGGAGCTTAGTGGTTTACATGATGTATTCCATATATCGGTGCTACGGAAGGTGGTGCAAGAGTGTTCGCAAGTGATCACAGTTGGTCAAGTGTCGATGGATAGTGGGTTGACGACAAAGGTCAAGCCCGTGCAGATTGAAGACTCGGAAGTCAAGCGGCTACGCAATAAAGAGATCAGGATGGTCAAGGTCTGATGGGACAATTACGGTCGAGAGGAGCTCTCTTGGGAGCGAGAGCAGACTATGCATGACGAGTATCCGGAGTTGTTCCGCTCAGGTACAAATTTTGGGTTTTGTACTTATCTTTCCTTTATGTAATTTCGTGGACGAAATTCTTTTAAGAGGGGGAGACCTGTAACGCCCCGAAACTCAAAAGAGCGACGGGTGACGAATCTGTACCATATTTGGAATTTGGCAGGGGTAGACGACCTGGGATACGGGCGTGTCCCAGGGCGTGTCGGGGTAGTTCAAAGAATTGGCTAAACGTTAAGGCAAAAATTTGCGTTTGACGATCGGGCCAACTTTCAGCGTTCGACGATCGGGTCAGCATTCTGGGTTCGATGATCGTCAAGAAGCACTCGACGATCTGGTCAAAATGCTGCGTTGGACGATCGGGCCGCGTGTTTGTCGAACAGGCAATTTTCTGGGTTCGACGATTTTGGCGCGTTCGACGATTTGGCCAGAGAAGCTCCGCTCAACGATTCTGGCTGCGGTCGACGATCTTGGTTCGACGTGGCGGGAGTTGACTAAATGTCCTGACACCATTTATTGGCCGCGGACGTGTCTTGCTCCGGATTGGTGAACCATGCGGTGTTTAACCCCATTCGTCCAGGTCAGATCTAGATCTTATCCGTGCATCTCTTTTTGTGTGATCCGCCGGCAGTGGTTATTCCCGAAAGGGTTATACCCGAGAGATGGTTTCAAAACCATTATTTTCCTGCTGTGAGTTCTCTGTCTAAATCCTAGAGAGAGGGGAGAGCAAAGGAGGAAGAAGAAGCTTAGATCCAGTCATTGGAGGAGTTTTAGAGCTCTAAATCGCGAGCCGACTTCGGATCTACGAAGGCAAAGAGAGTGTGGTGCTTTTCATCCGCTTACATTTCTATGGCGCCGAGGAAGAATGCTAGGATAACGATTCTCTACTTGAGCATGTGAAGCTCTCCTTCTTTTGCATAGGAAGCCCGCTCTCGCGAGTTTACGGTGAGTTTGAAGCGTTCCTTCGGGTAGACATGAATAGTCCCTGTTGTGTAGAGTCCGTAAACGAGAACGGACATAGGCATGATCTGTGAAGCCTATCCGGACATGTTAGTCTGGATCGGTGATGTTGCATTGCATAAATGCCAGAGAAAACTCCGTGCGAATGTTTGTTTTTCGGGTTTTCTACGTGATAGATTGCAACAGGGAGCCTTGGGGATTAACCCTAAGGTGCACCCAGAAAATTGGGCGGATGCGTGATCTTGCCAACATGATGGCCTGGGAGCCAACTTGAACATAACCGGGTTATGTGAAGTTTGTGATGGAAACGGGACTCAGGAGAAGTTTGACCCACGCAGATGGCTTAAATTGTCATTGCGATGTGAGCACGGGTTAGGCGGAACCGTACCCAATCTATGTCGTTTGGTTAGAGCCGTTGGCATAGATAAGGGTCTTCGGCGGTCGATGGCTTAAATTGACGTGACCCATGCCAGGAAGACAAAAAGCTCATGTTTGGCCGTCAAAGTGCGGTGGTGTGATCGGAATGTCTATGGCTTAAATTGACGTGACATTGGCCGGTTCACCGAGAATGTGCCCTGAGTGCATGGGGCGTGTGGCCGTGCATTCCAATGCCTGTGATGCAATGTATATATTTATATACTGCTTGGTTATGCTAATAAACTGCAGGGAAGGAGCATCGCCGCCCCGAATTGGGGGCGGGATCGTTTTAATTAGGTTAGCATTGCTGACTGTTGCTTTTGTTTGCCACAGTGAGGTGGTTTATTGCTTGCAGGTGTTGTTGGACCAAGCGGTCAATAGCGGGCTAAAGCCCAAATTGCGAAGCCGGCCCTCGAAGGCCTAATTAGAGTGTTTACTTGCTTTTGTTCATATATGACCGGCCTGCGTGCCGTGGTATGGAAAACATGTAATTTTGAGTAAACCATTTGTAAGGCCTTAAGGCCAGTACTGTGTATGCACTTCATTCCTATTTGGCTTGTTAGTGGACATTCATGCTTTTGTGCTGGTTTCTTAATTGCAACTTATAAACTGCTTCCGCTAGAATGCTCTGTGTAGGACGTTATGATTGGTTGGATGGTTTCCATTGAGTAACCACCCGGTCTGTCTGTGGTATATGGCATCGGGCCCTAGCTGGACCAACTGATATATGTTATGCGACAGATAGGGGGTGTTACAAACATGAAGGCAGCAAACTCAGATTTCTTCTCCTCTGGCATCTCTGCTGCCCTCAGAAGTTCTTGAATCTGTGCCCACCAATCCTCTGCATTAGTCGGAGTACCGACTCCCTTGAACATTGGGGGATGGAAGCTCAGAAAATACTTCATCTGTCAGTCTCCATACCCGACAACCACCCTTTCTGCCAAAGGCTCTGCTCACCTGGCTTCTCCGCCCGACACGGCCGTCGCCGTATCCGGTGTAGCAGGGGTTGCTACCTGAGCTGTCACTGTAGCTTGGGCTGCCACCATTGCTTTAGCAAGCATGCGACAGAAGTCGGTCGAGTTTACACCCATGCCGAAAGGACCCTGAGCAGTGGCGCTGCTCGCCAAAAGCTCTTCTCTTGGTCTCGACGTACCCTCCTCGTTGCTTTCACTCTTAAGAAAAGCAAGAAAACAAGGAATCAGTCTCTAATCGCAAGACTCAAGCATATGGACACTCACGGTCCCGCATTACTCTTATGTGGATAACTTCTATACGCACTGACCTTGAATCTAACCTGGCTCTGATACTGTAACACCCCCTATCCGTCGCATAACATATAGCAGTAGGTCCGGCCGGGGCCCGACGTCCTATACCATAGACAGACTGGGTGGTTACTCATGGAAACCATCTAACCAATCATAACGTCCTACATAGAGCATTCTAGTGGAAGAAGTTTATAAAAGTTGCAATAAAGAACCCAGCACTAAAGCATGAATGTCCACTAATACAAAATAGGAATGTTATACATACACCAGTACAAGCCTTAAGGCCTTACAAAATGGTTCACTTGATATTACATGTTTTACAAACCACGGCACGCAGGCCGGTCATATATGAATAAAGCAGTAAACACTCCAATTACGCCTTCGAGGGCCGGCTTCGCAACTTGGGCTTTAGACCTCTATTGACCGCTTGGTCCAGCAGCACCTGCAAGCAACAAACCACCGCGCGGTGGCAAAACAAGGCAACGGTCAGCAATGCTGACCAAATTATAACGATTCTGCCCCCAGCTCGGGGCGGCGATGCTCTTTCCCTGCATTTCATTAGCATAAGCGAGCAATATATCAATATTCATTTCATCACAGACATTGGCTCGCACGGCCACACGCCCCGTGCTCCCAGGGCACATTCTCGGTGAACCGGTCGATGTCACGTCAATTAAAGCCATAGACATTACGGACTCACCACCGCCACTTTGACGGCCAAACCTATGAGCATTTTGCCTTCCCGGCATGGGTCACGACACTTTAAGCCATAGACCGCCGAAGACCCTCATCTATGAGAACGGCAAGTACCACGTAACTTTAGGTTTCTTTAACCCGAACGACATAGAAGTGGGTACGGTTCCATCTAACCCGTGCGCACGTCGCAACGACAATTTAAGCCATTTGCACGGGTCAAACTTCTCCCGAGTCCCATTTTCGTCACACATTTCACATAACCCGAATATGTTCAAGTTGGCTCTTAGGCCTCCAAGTTGGCAAGATCATGCATCCGCCCAGTTTTCCGGGTGCACCTTTGGGTTAATCCCCAAGGCTCCCTGTTGCAATCTACCGTGTAGAAAACCCGAAAAACAACCACTCGCACGGAGTCTTCTCCGGCATTTATGCAATGCAACATCACCGATCCAGACCAACATGTCTGGGTAGGCTTCACATATCATGCCTATGTCCGTTCTCTCTTACGGACTCTAAACAACGGGGACTTCACATATCTACCTGAAGGAACGCCTCCAACTCACCGCAAACTCGCGAGAGCGGGCTTCCTATGCAAAGAAGGACAGCTGCTCATGCTCAAGAAGAGACTCGTAACCCTTGCTCACCACCCCTTAAAAAGAATTCGCCCACGAATTCATCTGAAGCCCGACCAAAAATAGTAGTCTGATACCAAATTGTGACACCCCCTATCCGTCACATAGCATATAGCAGTAGGTCCGTTTGGCCCCGACGTCGTATGCCACAGACAGACCGGGTGGTTACTCATGGAAACCATCCAACCAATCATAACGTCCTACACAGAGCATTCTAGCGGAAGCAGTTTATAAAAGTTGCAATAAAGAACCCAGCACTAAAGCATGCATGTCCACTAATACCAAATAGGAATGTTATACATACACCAGTACAAGCCTTAAGGCCTTACAAAATGGTTCACTTGATATTACATGTTTTACAAACCACGGTAGGCAGGCCGGTCATACATGAATAAAGCAGTAAACACTCCAATTAGTCCTTCGAGGGTCGGCTTCGCAATTTGGGCTTTAGCCGCTATTGACCGCTTGGTCCACCAGCACCTGCAAGCAACAAACCACCGCACGGTGGCAAAACAAGGCAATGGTTAGCAATGCTGACCAAATTATAATGATCCCGCCCCCAGCTCGGGGCAGCGATGCTCCTTCCCTGCATTTCATTAGCATAATCTAGCAATATATCAATATTCATTTCATCACAGACGTTGGCTCGCACGGCCACATGCCCCGTGCTCTCAGGGCACATTCTCGGTGAACCGGTCGATGTCATGTCAATTAAAGCCATAGACATTCCAGACTCACCACCGCCACTTTGACGGCCAAACCTATGAGCATTTTGTCTTCCCGGCATGGGTCACGTCAATTTAAGTCATAGACCGCCGAAGACCCTCATCTATGCCAACGGCAAGTGCCACATAACTTTTGGTCTATTTAACCTGAACGACATAGAAGTGGGTACGGTTCTATCTAACACGTGCTCACGTCGCAACGACAATTTAAGCCATTTGTGCGGGTCAAACTTCTCCCGAGTCCCATTTTCGTCACACGTTTCACATAACACGGTTATGTTCAAGTTGGCTCTCAGGCCTCCAAGTTGGCAAGATCACGCATCCGCCCAGTTTTTCGGGTGCACCTTTGGGTTAATCCCCAAGGCTCCCTGTTGCAATCTACCGTGTAGAAAACCCGAAAAACAACCAATCGCACGGAGTCTTCTCCGGCATTTATGCAATGCAACATCACCGATTCAGACCAACATGTCCGGGTAGGCTTCACACATCATGCCTATGTCCGTTCTCGCTTACGGACTCTAAACAACGGGGACCTCACATATCTACCCGAAGGAACGCTTCCAACTCACCGCAAACTCGCGAGAGCAGGCTTCCTATGCAAAGAAAGAGAGCTACTCATGCTCAAGAAGAGAATCGTTACCCTTGCGTTCTTCTTTGGCGCCATGGAAAAGTAAGCGGATGAAAAGCACCGCACTAGCTTTGCCTCCGTGGATCCGGAGTCGGCTCGCGTTTTGGAGCTTCGAAGCTCCTCCAATGGCCGGATCTAGCTTCTTCTTCCATCCTTGGCTCTCCTCTCTCTCTAAGCTTTAGAAAGATAACCACTCATGAAAATGAGGGTTTCTAAGGCCCAATCCCGGGTATATCCCATCAGGAAAAACCCCCAGCCGTTGGATAGTCAATCAAAGAAACGAACGTCTTTGATTTGGGACTGAAATGCCCAATCTGGATTTCACACGGTCTGGCACACGCCCGTGTCCAGGGCTGTGTGCCTCATTCTCCGTCAAAATCAACTCGCCTGGAACAACACACGGGCATCGAACACGCCCGTGTTCTACTTGACACGCCCGTGTTCTACTTGACACGCCCGTATTCCACCTGACATGTTCGTGTGGCCGGCCGTGTACCCCCATCAATTTATCCCGAAAACAACCCGATCACTGCACGGGTTATAGGACACGCCCGTGTCCTTTCCCGTGTCTACCTCAACAAACCTGGGCTCCAGGCCGTGTACACGGTCTCGACACTCGACACTTCGTCGAGTGAAGATCGTCGACCTCACGACACAGCCTTGGACATGCTCGTGTCCTAGGCCGTGTGCCTTCACTCGACACATCGTCGAGCATAAAATCATCGACTCCACGGGACGAGTGTCAACACGGGTCGACACGCCCTGCGACACGCCCGTGTCGCAGGCCGTGTGCCATGTGTCGACACTTCGTCGAGCGCAGTGTCGACTTCACGGGCTGAGTGTCGACACGGGTCGACACGCCCTGCAACACGCCCGTGTCGCAGGCCGTGTGCCCTGTCTCGACACAACGTTGAACGAAATTCGTCGACACCCTGGGCCGATCGTCGACACGTCCTTGACACGCCCTGCGACATGCCCGTGTCGCAGGCCGTGTTCTCTGCTCGACGATCGTCGACTCCAAAATCGTCGACCACTCGGCCAACTCGACGACACAAGCCTGACGCGCCCTGGGACACGCCCAAAACGTCACCCGTCGCCCCTTTGAGTTTCAGGGCGTTATAACTCTCCCCCTCTTAAAAGAATTTCATCCACGAAATTATATAAAGGAAAGACATGTACAAAACCAAAATTTGTACCTGAGCGGAACAACTCCGGATACTCGTCAAGCATAGTCTGCTCTCGCTCCCAAGAGAGCTCCTCACGACCGCAATTGTCCCACCGGACCTTGACCATCCTGATCTCTTTATTGCGTAGCCGCTTGACCTCCGAGTCCTCAATCCGCACAGGCTTGACCTTTGTCGTCAGCCCATTATCCACCGGCACTTAATCAACCGCGATCACTTGCGTAGGCTCTTGCACTGCCTTCCGAAGCACCGAAATATGGAATACATTGTGTAATCAACCAAGCTCCACTGAAAGCTTCAACCGATAGGCCGCTTCACCAACTTGCTCCAGAAACTCAAACGGCCCAAGGTACCTCGGGCTTAGCTTTTTCAATCGCCGCACCCGCGAGACACCCTTGAACGGCTTGATCTTTAAGTACACATAGTTGTCCACAGCGAACTCCACGTTCCTGTGCTTGGCATTATAGTACTTCGCTTGCCGGTCCTGAGCGATAAGCAACCTCTCCCGAATGGTTCTCACCAAAGAAGTAGCATCCTCCACTTCTAATCGCTTATACAACTTTGACTCACCTGTTTCTAGCCAAGACAACGACGTGCGACATTTTCTACCATATAGGGCCTCGAAGGGCGCCATTTGAATACTCGCTTGGTAGCTATTGTTGTATGCGAACTCCACCAAATAAAGGTGGTCTTCCCATTGCTTTCCATAATCCAAGACACACATGCGGAGCATGTCTTCCATGGTTCTATTGACCCTGTCGGTCTGCCCATCCGTTTGCGGATGGAAGGCTGTGCTGAATTTCAACTTTGTCCCCAACATTTACTGCACTAGCCTCCAATCATTGGACATGAACCGCCCATCTCGGTCACTCACGATGCTGTGGGGCACACCGTGGAGCCGTACAATGTTATCCACATAAAGTTTTGCCAACTTCTCCACCGGATCATCCTTCCTATGCGGAATAAAATGCGACACCTTCATTAACCGATCCACGACCACCCAAATGGCGTTGTTCCCCTTTTGCTACATTGGCAAACCGTGCACAAAGTCCATAGAGATGTCATCGAATTTCCACTCCAGAATAGGCAAGGACTTAAGAAATCCTCCCGGCTTTTGACATTCCGCCTTCACCAAGGCGCAAGTTTGGCACTTCGCCACGTAGAGCGCCACATCTTTCTTCAAACCCGGCCAACAAAACAGTTTCTTCACATCGCGGTACATCTTCGTGCTCCCCGGGTGAATCGAGTACTTGGTATGGTGTGCCTCGTACAACAATTCCACTCGCAAATTACCCACACTTGGGACGCACAGATGACCGTCTTTCCAAAGTAATCCGTCCTCCAAGACGAATTGGGAATTTGACCCATCCAGAGCCTCTGCCATGAACTGCTTCATATGAGCATCCATATCCAAAGCCTGCCGAATACGATCAGCCAGGTCATATTGGACTTCAGTCCAATTCAGAACTGCTTCAGCACTTGATTGCCTATCCACACAAACAATCTCCAATGCCTCAAACTCCCGCACCAACCACTCATCATGCACCGATAGCCAATTGGCTTGAGCTGGGGCTCGGCGACTCAACGCGTTCGCAACCGCATTCCCTTTACCAGGCACGTAGTGGATCTTGAATGTATAGTTCCCCAGGAACTCCATCCATCTACGCTGCTGCATATTCATATCCTTCTGATCAATCAGATACTTCATGCTCTTGTGATCAGTGTAGATATCAATCTTCACACCGTACAAATAGTGTCTCCACAGCTTCAAGGAGAAAATCACGGCCGCTAACTCCAAGTCATGGACTGAATAGTTCCTTTCATGCACTTTTAGCTGTCTCGAGCCATAAGCTATTACACTTCCGTGTTGTAGTAGCACGCAACCCAAACCACTGCCCGAAGCATCACTGTAAATCTCTTAGCCTTCAGTCCCAATCAGCGAACTCATCACAGGTGCAGTGGTCAACTAACACTTCAACTCCTCAAAAGCTCGCGCGCACTCCGGCGTCCAAACGAACTTCTGCTCCTTCCTCGTCAAAGTAGTGAGAGGTAAGGCTATCCGTGAGAAGTTCTCTACAAAGCACCTATGATAGCCGGCAAGACCCAGAAAGCTCCGGACTTCCTCTACCGTAGCAAGCTCAGGCCACTCCCGTATCGCAACAATCTTCGCCGGATCCACAGCAATACCCTCTCCACTCACAATATGACCGAGGAATGCCACTGAGGATAACCAAAACTCACACTTCGAGAACATGGCTACAGTTAATTCCTCCTTAGCGTCTCCAATACCAAATGAAGATGCTTGAAGTGATCTTCCTCACTTTGCGAGTACACCAAAATATCGTCGATGAATACGATCACAAAATGGTCCAAGTACTCCCTGAAAGTCATGTTCATCAAATCCATGAACACTGACGGCGCATTAGTCAGCCCAAACGGCATGACCGTAAACTCATAATGCCCGTATCTCGTTCTAAACACCGTCTTCGGGATATCACTCTCCCTTATTCGCAGCTGATAGTACCCAGCCTTGAGATCCAACTTCGAGTACACCGTCAACCCGACTAACTGATCAAAAATATCATCAATCCAGGGGATCGGGTACTTGTTCTTCTCCGTCAACTTGTTGAGCTCCCGATAGTCAATACATTGCCTCAAGCTTCCGTCCTTCTTCTTAACAAAGAGGACCGGCGTGCTCCAAGGCGAAGAACTCGGGCGCATATACCCTTGCTCCAATAACTCTTACAGTTGAACTTTCAGCTCCACCAATTCCTTAGGCGCTAACCGATAAGGAGATCGTGACACAGGCTTTGCACCTGGCACTAGCTAAATCGTGAAATCTATCTCCCGTTGAGGCGGGACTCCAGGAAGATCTGCGGGGAACACATCAGGGTATTCCGATACCACTGAAATAACAACGTGGGCTTCGGCTTTGCAACCTCCACTAGTGTAAAGAACAGTTCTGCACCGGCACGAACCGCCTTCACCACCTGAAGAGCAGACATCAACGTCTTGCTCTACTCCTTTAAGCCCGTAAAAGTCGTTTCACGACTTCCTCCCAACTTCACTTCCTTGTGACCGCAATCGATATAGGCCTGCTGCTCCGAGAGCCATTCCATGCCAAATATAACGTCAAACTCCACCAACGGAAGTAACGACGCCTGCAGATCGAACTCCTGATTCCCAATACGAATCTTAACATCGCAGATCCTATCCGCGCGCATCGAACACCCATTGGGCAACAACACATCCAACTTATCCTTCGCCATCGAAGAAGGGACTCCGATGCATGATATAAATCCCTCGGACAAGAAGGAGTGTGAAGCTCCCGTATCGAAGAGTGCTCTTGACGGATTTTCACAAATCAAAACAAATCCTAAACAAGCAGTGGTAAGGTAACATGTGCATAACAAGTATTTAAAGAAATTGACTTGCTATAAATTAAATCGTACCTGTCACCACATCAGCCTGTTTGATGGCCTCCTGTTGGCCAAGATTATACACCCTAGGTTGGGCCGGAGCATAGTGGGACGCGGTCGACTCCACCGCCTTGCCCTTCTCTTCATAGGTCGCTCCCGACCTTCTATCGGACTTAGTACGTCCGCTCCAACAGTCACGGGCAAAGTGCCCCGTCTTTCCACAAGTAAAACATGCGCCCGGGGTCCGACTCGTAGTCGCCCCAGAAGCACCAGAAGGAGCTGGACCCGAAGTCCTATGCTTCTTGAAGGACCTCCGGTAGCCGGACTTTGAAGTAGTCGGCACTTTGAATTCAGATTTCCTATCACCCAAGCTTTTCTTTGCTTGTACATTCTTCATGTCCTTCTCTAAGGACCGGGCAGTATTGACCAATGTTAAGAAACCCTGCGTCATCGGCCCCGAGAGTAGTAACCTTAACTCATCTCTTAACCCTTCATAGAAGCGATTAGTCTTGCGCTCCTCATCCACAATAGTGGAGCTACCATATCGACTCAGACGAGTAAACTCGTGGAGATATTCATCCACGCGCTTCTCACCCTGAACCAACTTCAGAAACTCATTCTCCAACGCTATCCTCTGCACCGAAGGGAGGTATCTAGCCAAGAACAATCTCGAGAACTCCTCCATCGAGACATCCACAAGTTGCCTACCTCTCAATAAGTGAAGCTCCAAACCTTCCCACCACATTCTCGCTTCACCGTCCAGAAGGAACGTAGCGATGGTGGTCGTTTGCCACTCCTCCGTCTCCGTTGCTGTCATGACTCTCTTCACCCTGGAGAGCCAGTCTTCAGCTTGAGATGGGGTTCCCAACCCCGAGAATACCGGAGGGTTAAAGCTCATTACATGCTTAAGCTGCCTCTTAGTTACCCTCCTTGGCACCAACGGTTCCACTACCACCTGTTCCACTCTCCTCGGCTCAGCCTCTTGAAGAGGTTCCTGCTCCATCGCAGGAGCGGGCTGCTGCATTTTCCATGCAGGCTGCGCATTTATCATGGCCAACACTGCTTCGGCCACCAATTATAAGTTCTCAGCCGATAGAGGTGTTGCAGGAGCAACATCTGGTGCACTGCTAGCCTCAAAAATTCGACGTTCCGACGGCCCAACACCACTTTTGGTCACCTATAGTGGTACAAAACACCGTTAAGCGACCAAATAAAATTACAAATAGCAATTATAGGAACACGCAGGTTCCTCCAACATGTGTATTTTCATTCCTAAGTGGACATTCATGGGTTCTTTTACTGTTATAATGTTGACGCATACAATGTGCTCACCACCCCTTAAAAAGAATTCGCCCACGAATTCATCTGAAGCCCGACCAAAAATAGTAGTCTGATACCAAATTGTAACACCCCCTATCCGTCGCATAGCATATAGCAGTAGGTCTGGTTGGGGCCCGACGTCGTATGCCACAGACAGACCGGGTGGTTACTCATGGAAACCATCCAACCAATCATAACGTCCTACACAGAGCATTCTAGCGGAAGCAGTTTATAAAAGTTGCAATAAAGAACCCAGCACTAAAGCATGCATGTCCACTAATACCAAATAGGAATGTTATACATACACCAGTACAAGCCTTAAGGCCTTACAAAATGGTTCACTTGATATTACATGTTTTACAGACAACGGCGTGCAGGCCGGTCATACATGAATAAAGCAGTAAACACTCCAATTAGTCCTTCGAGGGTCGGCTTCGCAATTTGGGCTTTAGCCGCTATTGACCGCTTGGTCCAGCAGCACCTGCAAGCAACAAACCACCGCACGGTGGCAAAACAAGGCAATGGTTAGTAATGCTGACCAAATTATAACGATCCCGCCCCCAGCTCGGGGCGGCGATGCTCCTTCCCTGCATTTCATTAGCATAATCGAGCAATATATCAATATTCATTTCATCATAGACGTTGGCTCGCACGGCCACACGCCCCGTGCTCTCAGGGCACATTCTCGGTGAACCGGTCGATGTCACGTCAATTAAAGCCATAGACATTCCGGACTCACCACCGCCACTTTGACGGCCAAACCTATGAGCATTTTGTCTTCCCGGCATGGGTCACGTCAATTTAAGTCATAGACCGCCGAAGACCCTCATCTATGCCAACGACAAGTGCTACATAACTTTTGGTCTATTTAACCTGAACGACATAGAAGTGGGTATGGTTCCATCTAACACGTGCTCACGTCGCAACGACAATTTAAGCCATTTGCGCGGGTCAAACTTCTCCCGAGTCCCATTTTCGTCACACGTTTCACATAACACGGTTATGTTCAAGTTGGCTCTCAGGCCTCCAAGTTGGCAAGATCACGCATCCGCCCAGTTTTCCGGGTGCACCTTTGGGTTAATCCCCAAGACTCCCTGTTGCAATATACCGTGTAGAAAACCCGAAAAACAACCAATCGCATGGAGTCTTCTCCGGCATTTATGCAATGCAACATCACCGATCCAGACCAACATGTCCGGTAGGCTTCACACATCATGCCTATGTCCGTTCTCGCTTACGGACTCTAAACAACGGTGACCTCACATATTTACCCGAAGGAACGCTTCCAACTCACCGCAAACTCGCGAGAGCAGGCTTCCTATGCAAAGAAAGAGAGCTACTCATGCTCAAGAAGAGAATCGTTACCCTTGCGTTCTTCTTTGGCGCCATGGAAAAGTAAGCGGATGAAAAGCAGCGCACTAGCTTTGCCTCCGTGGATCCGGAGTTGGCTCGCGATTTGGAGCTTCGAAGCTCCACCAATGGCCGGATCTAGCTTCTTCTTCCTTCCTTGGCTCTCCTCTCTCTCTAAGCTTTAGAAAGATAACCACTCATGAAAAGTGAGGGTTTCTAAGGCCCAATCCCGAGTATATCCCATCAGGAACAACCCCCAACCGTTGGATAATCAATAAAAGAAATGAACGGCTTTGATTTGGGACTGAAATAACCAATTTGGATCGCACACGGCCTGGCACACGCCCGTGTCCAGGGCCGTTTGCCTCATTCGCCGTCAAAATCGACTCGCCTGGAACAACACACGGGCATCGAACACGCCCGTGTTCTACTTGACATGCCCGTGTTCCACCTGACACGGCCGTGTGGCCGGTCGTGTAGCCCCATCGATTTATCCCGAAAATAACTCGAGCACTGTACGGGTTCTAGGACACGCCCGTGTCCTTGCCCGTGTGTACCTCAACACACCTGGGCTCCAAGCCGTGTACACGGTCTCGACACTCGACACTTCGTCGAGCAAAGATCATCGACCTCACGACACGGCCTTGGACACGCCCGTGTCCTAGGCCATGTGCCTTCACTCGACACATCGTCGAGCATAAAATCGTCGACTCCCCGGGACGAGTGTCGACACGGGTCGACACGCCCTGCGACACGCCCGTGTCGCAGGCCGTGTGCCATGTCTCGATACTTCGTCGCGCGCAGTGTCGACTTCACGGGCTGAGTGTCTACACGGGTCGACACGCCCTGCGACACGCCCGTGTCGCAGGCCGTGTGCCCTGTCTCGACACAACGTCGAGAGAAATTCGTCGACACCCTGGGCCGATCGTCGACATGGCCTTGACACGCCCTGCAACACGCCCGTGTCGCAGGCCGTGTTCTCTGCTCGACGATCGTCGACTCCAAAATCGTCGACCTCTCGACCAACTCGACGACACAAGCCTGACACGCCCTGGGACACGCCCGTGTCCCAGGCCGTGTGCCTCCTGCCAGAAGCCAAAACTGGCCCAAAACGTCACCCGTCGCTCCTTTAAGTTTCGGGGCGTTACAGATACCAAATTGTAACAACTCCTCTGTAATGACCGTATAATATGGGTCCGGCCGGGGCCCCACAACATATAGATGCGACATCTTTAGTATTATAAGATGATATAACTACCCAATCTCAAAACTCATTATCAAACCACAGCGGAAACATCAACCAAGACTAGAAGTTATCCACATACACAAGAGTATCGAAACGGCCTTATGGCCTTACAACAAAAGAGAGTCCAAAACTCTACCAATATATAACACATCAAAGTGCAAAGGCACTCCTAAGCTACCTCGGCATGCAAGCCGGAAGTCGAAAGCATCAAATATATAATATTACAAAGTAGAGCTAAGCAAAGAGGGTAACACTTCATGAAGCTTATGCCTTTTTTGGTCGGTGAGCTATCTCCTGCTTGCGATCCTTGCCCTGTAAAAATTTGGTTGTAACGTAGGTCAGCAAAGGCAGAGCACAAACTCTGTAACAAACACATCTCCTCCCGGCCGCCCCTAACGGACCCCGGGGTACCCCTCCAACCTGCAAGTCAGCACTTCGTATACAATATACATAAACAAGTAAAGCACTAAATAATAGGCTTGGATGTCTCAAACAACATGCACGTTCTCTACTGTTGAGCATATAAAGAAAAGGGGTCTACTATGCAACATGTATGCAAAACTCGGGCTTCACCCAAGGAAACCTATAGCGAATGCAACTACCACATCATCACATCATCTGGGTACTCACCATTTCCCCATTGACATTAAGCCACAAACAGAGGGGGTACTGTGAAAGTGCAACTAGATCTGATATACTCTAGAGGGGGGTGAATAGAGTATATGATGCTTTAAAAACTTTTACAAACTTTTACAACAATTGTTGTAATATGTGTGAGCAGGGAAGCAAAAATAAATCTAATCACAGTACTAAGCTATGCAAAAACTAAGCACAAAAAAATCAAGGCCAGAAACAAAAATGAAAGCAAGCAGAACCAGAAGACACAAGGAAATATAGTGGTTCCCCAAACTTGGGTACATCCACTCTTCTACCACCCTAGGTAGGAATCCACTGCAGGATGAGTTGATCAGGTGTCCTGGGCACCAATGAGCTTTTGATAAGGTGCTCAAAAACCAAAGCAGATTTTTTGATCAGGTGTCTTGCCACCAATGAGCTTTTGACAAGGTGCTCAAAAACCAGGTTCAAACTTTTGAAGGGAGTTTGAAAAACCCTTTACAGAGTGGGGGTGAGAGAGTGATGGCAGTCTTCTCTTTCTCAAACAACTGAGAAGACTATGTGGATTGATGTCAAATCTCCCCCTGAATCCTTGAAATCTTCAGGAAGAAAAGCTTTGCTGAGGGTGATAGGCCTTCAAATATTGAACTCCAGCAATGGATGATTTCAGCAAAAGAGACTGAAATGTTGAGTGTCTGGAGTCTGGAATATGTTGGCCTTGAACACTTTGAAAACTAAAAGAGATCTGAAGATTTGAAAACTTGATCTCCTTGGATGAGTGATCTTCAGAATTCTTTTAGACAGAAGATTTTGAGGTTGTCTCTGTAATCTGTATTATGTGTGCTCTATTGTGAGAGATTCAAAAATCCTGTCTTTTATTCTCTGGTACAGAATAGAATATTATTCTCTGTCAAGGATAGTCGTTGGTCTGCATTGATTGCATCCTTAATTCCATAATCTTTTCTAGAGGAAAGTCCACAGAAACATTCCTTGAAAAATCCCTTGAAACTTGGTCCAGAATTGAATGAAAACGGCTAGCAAATCTCTGAATTAATTGCAGAATAACTCCTAACTGATTTGAATTTGAATTCTGGAAGTTATCTGAAAACGTCGAACTGAGCTCTGCTATCGTCGAGCTGAGCTCAGCGATCTGGAAAACTTAAGCAGCAAAAAATAATCGTCGATCTAAGCTCAAAGATCGTCGAACTGAGCTTAGAGATAAAGATCCAAGGCAGAGTCAAAATCATCGACCTGAGCTCACCGATCGTCGAATGGAGTTCGACGATATTATGAAGTGGAGCTCAGCGATCGTCGAATGGAGTTCGACGATCTGTCGAAGTTGAGCTAGACGATCGTCGATCAGAGTTCGACGAATCGTCGTGCAGAGCTCGACGATCAGACTTAGTCTCCAGACAGAAAAACTTGGTCTTCAAGGCAGCTTCCAAACCTAGACTTCTAACCCTTAGACTTAATTCTAATTGACCTTTTAAGCTATACAGGAGGTCAAGCAAAGGTTCCTAGAGACATAGTGATCCTGACCCAAATTAGTAATAGGGTGTTCCAACAATCTCCCCTATTTGGGTTAGGATTACTATTTACAGACTTTGGAAAATTTTAAATAACAGCATACAAGTATTAAGCAGAAAAACAACAGCTAGACAAGCAGAAACACAGAGATATATATATATATCATCCAGATAACAGTCAGAATTCACAGAAACTGTCACCTTACAATGTCACTTCTTCTCTTTGCCTTTAACCATTTTAATTTCTCTGTTAGGGTTTAGGGCTTCTTTGTTGGACCTGGTGTCATCTGCTGCACCCAAATAAGTTTGCTTTGTAGGCCTGGGAACCATAGATGCAGGATGTAACTCCATGTATCTGTCAGCATCAAAGAATTTACTGGAAGCATATCTTTCTAATTCTTTCTGTCTTTGCTCAGACATTGTAGAAATGTTGGAGGTATCCAATCCTTGATCTCTGGCCTTCTTAATCTGATCCAGTGCAGCCAATTCCTTTAACCTGGCAGTCCAAGCAGCTGGGTTATTTTCAGGGTCCTCAAAAGGTACAGGTGGCTCATACCTGTTGTAAGGGTTGTCTTGAGGAGGCCTGACAGACACAGTCTCTTTTAGCTTGTAGGGGAAAGGACCTGATGATGTATCAGATGAAACATGTCCTCCCCTAGAATATGGGTGCTGCCTGGAATACCCTTTGGAATATACTTGCATATCTCTCTGATTGCCCCTGTATCCTCCTCTCCTAGAATATGAACCCCTGGATTGGCTTTCCCTTTGATAGGATCTGGCATGAGGTTGATAGGGAGCCTGGCTTCTGGTTGGGGGTTGACTTGCAGAGCTTCCACCTGCACCTGCATCAGGAGGAGGTGGTGGAGGAGGATGAGGGTGCTGGAATTGGGAAGAGCCCTTCTCATATTTTCTTTTTTTCTTCATGGCTTTTAGCTGGTTCTTGGAATACTGCATCCAGTGTTCAGAGATTGGGCAATTATGAAGGATATAATAAGGAATATCATTATTATCCTTAACTTTAGCAGGAGGAACCCTTTTCATAGCCTTGCTCCTTGCCTTCCTTTTCCTGGCAATGGTAGCAGATGAGTCATCAGAGTCTGTTTTGAATTCATCAGATTCAGAACTCTGATCATCATATAGAGCATCAATTTTCTTCATAAGATCTTTCTTCAGTTGAACAGCAGCAGATGAGGCAGAAGTTGAGATAGCAGCAGCAGGGACAGTAGCAGAGACAGCAGCAGAGACAGCAGCAGATTCACTCTCAACAACAGAAACTGGAGAGTTGGTAGCAGCAACAACTTCACTGATAGTAGCAGAAGCATCATCAAAAATTACAGCAGGCTCAATTTCAGTGGCCTCTGACATCAGAATATACTTGGATATTGGTGCATCAGAAACAGTTGGAACTTCAGCAGCAATATGAATATCTTCAGCAGCAGCAGCATCAACAATCTCAGAAGCAAGATCAGTCCTTTCTTCAGAAGCAGCAGCAATGACTGAATGTACAAAAGAAGTGAGGATGCTAGGGTCACAGCAAGACAATGGCACAAGTGCCTTGGATAAGTCTTCTGGGGGCTGGACAGCATTACTCTCTGGCAGACAGCTAAAGAAGGAAGAATCAAAAGCAGATAGCAAAGACCTTAGGTCTATTGCAAGAACTGCAGTAGGAGGCTCAGCAGCAGCAGCAGCCAGAGGAGCAGCAGAAGAGGCAGAAACAGCAGCAGCAATAGCAAGAAGGCTTTCTTCATGTGGCATCTCCCCCTGCCTAGATGCAGAGACATCTGGATCAAGGCACACTGCTGTAGGTGCTGCCTGAGGGAAGAGGGAGGAGAGCCTGGCAGAAAGAGCTGCCACTGACAGGTGTAGAGGAGCCAAGGAGGTCTCCAATAGTAGAGAGAGCCTGGGGCAATCAGCTCATACAGCCTGTCAGCTAGGGCTGAGAGGTCTACTTGCTCAACAGCTGGAGCAGAGGTAGAGGGTAAGGAGGCAGCTGGGGATGCTGGAAGGGAATGGGAGAATTGTGGAATGGAGGGCTGAGGTGTTGGTAGGGTGGATATGGAGGATAGGGGAATGGATATGGATGGGGTGAATGTTGGTTGATCAATGATGTGGTGGAGGAGGTCTTGGAATGAAGTAGAGGAGGAAGGTAAGTCAGGAGGAGATGAGGGGGAATCATCCATGAAGGAATCATCCAGAAGAGTGAAGGATGGAATGGATGGTGATGATGTGACATCAGGTGGAGGGTAGGAGAACAGAGGGTGAAATTGGTCCTCTGGTGGAGGTAGAAAGGGTCTGGAGATGGAGTTGATGTTGGAGATGGGATGGATATGGTGATGGTGGATGGAGCTGGAATGGTGGATGGTGTAAGACCCCCCCCCCCTCCCCGGATCCCAAAACACGGCACGAAGGGGGAGTCTTATGCCCGGAACAGCCGCCTTGCGGTAGCATTAGCACACGGGCTAACCTGTACCACAAGACGCCTATTCCGCCGGCTACAACAATATCAATATATCATGCCAACCCAACCAAATAAATAAACAGAAGAAGTCAAAATCCACACTAAGTCATAATGTCCAAATACATCAATAATGAGAAGCTAAAACATGCTTGTACAATATATCAGAGTACAGCTAAACAATGCCCAAACGGGCTACATCAGAGTAAGCAAAACACTAACATCGGTAACAGACGGTATCGACGGCACCGTCACGTCAGGCCCTGTCGTCCTGGCCTGGCTGTCCTGCGGCGTAGTCTGCGGCTGCTCTACCTGCGGCGTGACCTCCTAAAAAGGAAGACGTAGCAACCGTTAGTCGAAAACGACTAAGTGGTTTCACATCCGCTCCCCCGGCGACTCCTCGGCACCGGGCGGAGAAAAGGAACAAGAGTATAGTATATAACAAGTAGGCAAGTAAAGGAAGTACAAGCAAGTGGCAGTAGTGTAAGAGTAACAGCATCATAGTCAGCATATATGAAAGAGCTACACTAAACTAGCAAGTATAAGTAACAATAGGAAAGTAACTTAACTCATAAGAATGCCCATACAAACTTATAAGTTAAGGATCGGGTTACATAAAAGTAACTCATCGTATAAGAGTGCCCATACAAACTTATACAATGAGGATCTTGTTGTGCAATGTTATGAAATGCTATGAATGCTATGCAATGACTCACCCATGCAATTGCTATGTCGACACAGACTATAGTTCCCACTTTTCGAGCAGGTAGCTAACCTCTCAGGCATCAGCCGCCGTGGCCAGGCGGTGATAGTAGAACGGGCACTTCTACTACTAGGCGGGTATCACACTACTTCACCTAGGCCTCCGTACGCCTCAACGCTAAGAACACAACAGCGGAGCCCATGCGTACTATGGCCCAGCGGGGTCTTGGGTAGATGTGCACCAAGAACACAGCCCGAACTGGCCTTGCGTGACCCGGAAGGGGCCTCGGAAGAAAGCACGAGGACACAGCCCAACCGTTCACATGGTCGGAGGGGCCTCGGGACGTGAACACCGAGGACACAGCCCAAACCGACCAAGTCTAACTGCCAACTCCCGTCGGTGTGACGACTGGCGAGCCCGTAGACCTGCCACACTATCCTTAACCTGGGATTACGACACCGCGTGTCGACTCACACCACATGCAAATACCACATCAACATAACGTGGAAGGGGCCTCGGAAGCAAACACGAGGGCACAGCCCAACCATCCATCCACACCTCATCTCAACACAACCAAAACAAGTGGCGGTCAACACCGCACTTACAAACTCACACAACACTACTCATAGGAAGACGACTCTCTAAGTATTGGACTACCAAATTCAATCCACTATTCAACATTCACATGGCCATGAGTTATCCTTCTATATGTCATATCAGGTGATTTCAACACAATATATCAAGATGCACATGTATAAAAATCTACTAACCTCTAACCAGTCAAATCATTCAAGTATACTATCTTACAATTCTATCACATGAAATCCGATTAATAATCTTCATAATTTATGCAACTGAATTAATTATTCATAAGAGTTTATCCAAGCCTCAAGGTTACCTGTAATATTAGTTTCACCGAATCCAAATCCAAATATTATAAACCCAGATTTTTAAGTGCAGGAATAGTCTGGACAGCAACTTCAACTGGATATTCCCGAGGCTACAGGAATCCGGTGAAGTCGTGTAACCCCTCGATGGAAAGATCTTTTCATGATCTACAACTTTCATATTCAGGTCATAACCCAGATCTGGCAATAACTTACTCGAAATCGGCTTCAAAGTTCGCTGCGCACAGAACACAATTTCTGTGTACAGGAATTGCCGGACAGCAAACTCGATTAGGATTTCCCGGGCCACACACATCACCTGAAGTCGTGCAACCACTCGTTGGAAAGGTATTTTCAAGGGCTTCAACTTTCGTGTTAAGCCGAAAGCCCATATCTGGCCATAGCATACATAAAAATGGCCACGAAGTTCGCTGCGAGCAGAATACAGATTCTGCACGCTTCTTAAAGAAAAATGGACGGCATCGGTCCGTCTTCTTCCTCAAGCGATCCTTCCTAAATTTTCCAGAAATGTCCTCCTCCCTTATTCAACCTCAAAGGCCAAAACTCCTCACGAAACCATTCACCCATCGTCGTATTGAAGAAAAGGGGAAGGGTTGAAGAGATCTAAAGTCTAGGATTCAAATCCTAGCATGGCCGAACCTAGAAATCTTCTCCTCTCCATCAAGACTCTCTTGAGCCGATGTCTCTCCTAGGAAAATAACTATAGATCTAGCACCAAGGGAGAGGGTAGGAAACTCACATTGGCTCCAGCGGTACCACCATTTCTAGCCATGGATCTCGTAGTTCTCCTTGGCGGCATCTTCTCTTTCACGGCGATGGCGGATCTCCTTTGGTAAAACTTGCTTCTGCAGTTTTCCTTCTCACAGGAGTTCTCACAGGAATTAGGGGATGAAAAGAGCATGAAAACGGCTAGGGTTTTCTCTCCCCTTTATATATAAAATGTGACACGGGTAGGGACACGGCCGTGTCCTTACCCGTGTCCTTCCTGGCGAAGCGGCAACGACAGTTTCCATGTCGGTTCAATACTTGACACGGGTTGGGACACGCCCGTGTCCCGACCCGTGTCCACATGACACGGCCGTGGGCATAGCCGTGTCCTTGGCCGTGTACTTCTCGGGTTGCGTCTCGACACTTCTCGTCGAGCTCAACTCGACGCACACGGGTAGGGACACGGCCGTGTCACTACCCGTGTCACTTGGTGTCGACACAGCTCGACGATCTCGATACGGGTCGTCGAGCTCAACTCGACGCACACGGGTAGGCACACGGCCGTGTCCCTACCCGTGTCCCTTGGTGTCGACACAGCTCGACGATCTCGACACGGGTCGTCGAGCTCAACTCGACGCACACGGGTAGGCACACGGCCGTGTCCCTACCCGTGTCCCTTGGTGTCGACACAGCTCGACGATCTCGACACGGGTCGTCGAGCTCAACTCGACGCACACGGGTAGGCACACGGCCGTGTCCCTACCCGTGTTACTTCCTTTTTACACTGATTCTCCATTTATCCACAAGTGCAGTCCAATTCCTGCACTCTCAGGACTCAAGTCAACCCTCCTGACTCAAAACACACACACTAGGGGCCTAGAGCGATTCGGGACGTTACAAATCCTATAAACAAAATAAAAGATTTCGTCCCCGAAATCAGGCTTAGGCTGTGGGGAGGAAAGCATGACAGGAAATTTAACACTTGCTTTTAAATAGAATTACCTTGAGCAAACAACTCCGGGTAGCGTTGCTGCATTAAATCCAATGGCTCCCATGTGTACTCCTCCTTCCCATGATTCAACCATAGCACCTTTACTAAGGGAACACTTTTGCGGTGCAAAGTCCTTGTCTCGCTGTCAACAATCCGCACCGGCTCTAGTCGCACAGACCTATCTGATGCCACTGCACCATCAGTAGTGGGAATATACTGGTCGGGCCGCAATAGTGCTTTTCGAAGCGACGACACATGGAACACGTCGTGGAGATTTTCTAGTTCTGGTGGTAACTCCAACCGATAGGCCAACGGGCCAATCCTTTCCAATATAGTATAAGGCCCAACATACCTTGGGCTGAGCTTTTTCACTCCACGCACCCGCGACACTCCATGCATCGGCCGAATCTTGAGGAACACTTTTTCTCCCACCTGGAACTCCACCATCCGATGCTTTTTATTATAATATTTCGTCTGTCGACTTTGAGCCTCCAACATGCGATCCCGTATCAATCTGACCGCCGCATCAGTATCATCTATATATTCGTTCCCCAATGCCTTCGGATCTTCATCTTGCACCCAAGACAAGGGAGTCCTGCACCTTCTTCCGTAAAGGGCTTCATGGGGCGCCATGCCGATGCTTGCCTGATGGCTATTATTATAGGAGAATTCCACTAGTGGCAAGAGCCTTTCCCATGGCTCTCCTCTGTCCAACACACATAACCTCAATAAATCCTCCAGTGTTCTGATGGTCCGCTCTGATTGCCCGTCCGTCTGTGGGTGAAATGCGGTACTAAAGGTTAGGCGTGAGCCCAAATACGCCTGTACCGCCTTCCACTCATTGGATGTAAACCGACCATCCCGATCTGAAACAATTGTCTTGGGCACGCCATGATACCGTACAAATTGCTCCATGAAAAGGCGTACCAAAACATCCACGTGTGCTTCCTTCTTCATTGGAATGAACCGGGCCACCTTTGTCAGTCGATCCACAATAACCCATACTGAATCATTCCCGGAGCGGGAACGAGGTAACCCATGAACAAAGTCCATGGAGATATCCTCGAACTTCCATTCGGGGATGGGCAATGACTGCAACAAACCACCGGGACTCCTGCATTCAGCCTTCACTCTTTGGCAAGCTTCGCAATGTGTAACATAGTAGCGAACATCTTTCTTCATTCCCGGCCAACACATGGTCTTCCGCAATCCGGCGTACATCTTAGCAATACCAGGGTGCACTGAATATTGAGAGGAATGTGCCTCTCTCAAGATATCTTCCCGAATTTTGCCGCCCTTGGGAATATAGAGTCGGCCACGAAAATAAATGAGGCCGTCTTTGAGTGTGTACTCATCGGTGGTCCCATCTTCAATTGCCTTGATTGCCGGGGCCAAGGCCGCATCCATTCCTTGCTCCACCCGAATCCGGTCTCGGATATCACAAACTATGCTCATGTTGGCCAAATACTCCGCATACTCTGCCGAAGGATCCTTGAATACTAAAGTAATTTCCATCTCCTCGATCATCCGAGCCAACTCCATGCTCATCAGCCGAGACTCTGGGCTAGAGCCTGGCACTTTTCTACTCAAGGCATCGGCTACCGAGTTCGCTTTCCCGGGGTGGTAGTTCATGGTGAACTCGTAGTCGCATAGAAATTCCAACCACCGCCGTTGTCTCAGGTTCAACTCCTTCTGAGTGTGAACATACTTCAAGTTTTTGTGATCGGAAAAGATCTCGCAGTGCACGCCATATAAATAATGCCTCCAGACTTTCAAAGCGAACACCACTGCTCCCAACTCCAAATCATGAACCGGGTAATTGATTTCATGTTTCTTTAACTGCCTTGAAGCATAAGCGATCACGTGCCCGTGCTGCATCAGCACCGCTCCCATCCCTTGATATGATGCGTCCGTGTAAACTTGGAATCCTTCCTTCCCAGACGGAAGTGCAAGGATGGGGGCGGAGGTAAGCCTATCTTTCAATTCTTGAAATGCCTCTTCACATTGAGGTGTCCACTCAAATGGCACACCCTTCTTCGTCAAGGAGGTAAGAGGAAGGGTAATCTTGGAAAAACCTTTCACGAACTTGCGGTAGTAGCCAGCAAGTCCAAGAAAGCTTCGTACATCAGCCGCCGACTTCAAGGGCGACCACTCCTTCACGGCCCGCACCTTTGCTGGATCCACTGCTAACCCTGCTCCACTGATCACATGCCCCAAGAAGGCAACCTCCTTAAGCCAGAATTCACACTTGCTAAACTTGGCATACAAGGCGTGCTCCTTCAATTTCTTCAAAACCAAGATCAGGTGCTCGACATGCTCCCCTCCGTCTTTGAGTAGACCAAGATGTCGTCGATGAAAACAATGACGAAGATGTCCAAATACGGTTCAAACACCTTATTCATCAAGCTCATGAAGGCCGAAGGGGCATTTGTGAGCCCAAACGGCATTACTGTGAACTCATACAAACCATATCTCGAACTGAAGGCCGTTTTCTGGATGTCCCCTTCTTGTATCCTCAACTGATAGTATCCGGAGCGCAAATCCAATTTAGAAAACCAATGCGCTCCCACTAGTTGATCGAACAACTCATCGATCCGCGGTAGCGGATAAGTGTTCCGCACCGTCAACCGATTGAGTTCCCGATAATCTATGCACAATCGCAGTGTTCCATCCTTCTTCTTCACGAACAGCACAGGGGCTCCCCATGGTGATGAACTGGGGCGAACGAACCCTGAATCCACCAGTTCTTGCAATTGAACTCTAAACTCCGCGAGTTCTTTCGGAGCCATTCTGTACGGAGCCTTGGATACAGGCTTGGCACCTGGTACTAAATTAATCTGGAAAATCGACCTCTCTATGCGGTGGTAATCCTGGTAGCTTCTCAGGAAATACCTCGGGAAAATCCCGCACAACCCGTACATCCTTTAATTCCAGCGCTGCTTCCTTCAACTCGAACCAGATCATGAAGACCTCATCCCCCTTCATATGAGCCTTTACAGCCTGGATAGAAGATAATATCATACGTGGCGCGAAGCCAATACCTTGGAAGATGATGTTAGAGTCTCCATGCCTCAAATAGATCCTCTTCTCCGCGCAGTCGATCCTCGCGAAGTGCCAGTCCAGCCATGTCATGCCCAAAATGATGTCAAACTCCGGCATTCTCAGAACCGTGGCCGGCGTATCAAAGGCCTTCCCATCAATAAATAACTCCAACTCGCACTTGGCGGTCGCGATCATCTCCGAGCCGTCCGGAAGGCGTACACGTCGAGCTATGCCAGTGAAGTACTGTACATCCCCCATGTCTTTTATGAAATCCTCGGACACAAAGGAGTGTGAGGCACCGGTATCGAACAGCGCATAGGCTGTCTTCCCGCCAATAATCACGGTGCCTAAGTACCAACAACCAAAACTTATTGCTATTGGCTAGTAAGTTCTAATCAATTCAAGCTAGATCATGCAAATATGTAAATTAATTAAATCATACCTGCAATCACATCTTGTGGGTTCCTTTCCTGCGCCATGTCAAGCGCGTACACCTGATCCCGGACCGGTCCGGGGTTTCCTCTTGGCGGTCCTCATCCTCGACCGCGCATATATCCCCGCCCTCGTGGAGCGGCTGGAGGGAGAGCAGGAGGGAGAGCAGGAGGGAGAGCAGGAGGGGCGTTCCCATATAGCTGCGGGCAAAAACGCCGGATGTGGCCCGGCTGGTTGCATTCGAAGCACACCAGACCACGACGCCCTTCAAGTTGTTGAAATCGCTGATGCTGTGGGGGTGGAGGCAACGCAGGCGGCTGCGGAACTGGATGCTCCACCCTATAGTTTCGGTGGACACGCCCTCCACCTCTTTGATAACCTCTTCCTCCTCTGAAGTCCCGTCTCCTTCTATTACTTGGGCCGGCTTCCATCACGTCCTCCGCAGGCCTCTTACTACATCCCATGTGGTCCGCCTCCAATCTTTTCGCCATATCAATGATCTCCGCCAAGCTACCATCCGCTATAAACAAAAGGGACTGCCTTAGGGGATCTCGCAGCCCTTTATAGAAGCGCTTGGCATAACCTCTGTCATCCAACTCATAAGAGTCCACAAACCTTGCGAGATGCTGGAATTCCCGCTGGTATTCTGTGACCGACTTTGATCCCTGCTTTAGTAGAAGGAACCTCTGCTCAAGCTCATCTCGGGCCGATGTAGGGATAAAGTGCTCCAAGAAAACACCCGAGAATTCACTCCAACTTATCTCTGTGTAGATCCGGCCTTGGAAGGTAGAGCCCATGAGGGACTTCCACCACCTCTTCGCATGTAAGTCCAAGACGGACACTGCCAATGTCACTGCCATGTTGGCTGGGCAACGGATACCGGCCAACAACTCCTGTATCGTGTCTAGCCATTCCTCTGTACGTACGGCTGACTCCGTCCCAAGGTAGACGGGAGGGGAGAGAGCCCGGAAGGTGCTCAGCCAGTTGGAGCTCGGGGCTGTTGTTGCACCGGAGCCTGCTGTGCCTTGAAAGCATCAAGAATGGCGGTGAGCGTCTGCCCCAACTCAGACTGTTTGAACTGAGTGGGTATGGGAGGGGTAGGAGTGCCCCCCATCGGCTCAACATGCAGTGGAATCTACACGTACACGACAAATTTGTGGTCAGGTTGGCTAAACTTAAGGTCTAAGTTGGACAAACTTAATGTGAATTACATATGGGCACACCACTGCTTCCGCTAAGTCAGTTTGTCCCAAACTGACTAACCAAACGGGGGTGGCACCATTGTTGAATGACTTCTTAGTTGAGGATCGTGGCAAACTGATACCATTTGTAAGACCCCCCCCCCTCCCCGGATCCCAAAACACGGCACGAAGGGGGAGTCTTATGCCCAGAACAGCCGCCTTGCGGTAGCATTAGCACACGGGCTAACCTGTACCACAAGACGCCTATTCCGCCGGCTACAACAATATCAATATATCATGCCAACCCAACCAAATAAATAAACAGAAGAAGTCAAAATCCACACTAAGTCATAATGTCCAAATACATCAATAATGAGAAGCTAAAACATGCTTCTACAATATATCAGAGTACAGCTAAACAATGCCCAAACGGGCTACATCAGAGTAAGCAAAACACTAACATCGGTAACAGACGGTATCGACGGCACCGTCACGTCAGGCCCTGTCGTCCTGGCCTGGCTGTCCTGCGGCGTAGTCTGCGGCTGCTCTACCTGCGGCGTGACCTCCTAAAAAGGAAGACGTAGCAACCGTTAGTCGAAACGACTAAGTGGTTTCACATCCGCTCCCCCGGCGACTCCTCGGCACCGGGCGGAGAAAAGGAACAAGAGTATAGTATATAACAAGTAGGCAAGTAAAGGAAGTACAAGCAAGTGGCAGTAGTGTAAGAGTAACAGCATCATAGTCAGCATATATGAAAGAGCTACACTAAACTAGCAAGTATAAGTAACAGTAGGAAAGTAACTTAACTTATAAGAATGCCCATACAAACTTATAAGTTAAGGATCGGGTTACATAAAAGTAACTCATCGTATAAGAGTGCCCATACAAATTTATACAATGAGGATCTTGTTGTGCAATGTTATGAAATGCTATGAATGCTATGCAATGACTCACCCATGCAATTGCTATGTCGACACAGACTATAGTTCCCACTTTTCGAGCAGGTAGCTAACCTCTCAGGCATCAGCCGCCGTGGCCAGGCGGTGACAGTAGAACGGGCACTTCTACTACTAGGCGGGTATCACACTACTTCACCTAGGCCTCCGTACGCCTCAACGCTAAGAACACAACAGCGGAGCCCATGCGTACTATGGCCCAGCGGGGTCTTGGGTAGATGTGCACCAAGAACACAGCCCGAACTGGCCTTGCGTGACCCGGAAGGGGCCTCGGAAGAAAGCACGAGGACACAGCCCAACCGTTCACATGGCCGGAGGGGCCTCGGGACGTGAACACCGAGGACACAGCCCAAACCGACCAAGTCTAACTGCCAACTCCCGTCGGTGTGACGACTGGCGAGCCCGTAGACCTGCCACACTATCCTTAACCCGGGATTACGACACCGCGTGTCGACTCACACCACATGCAAATACCACATCAACATAACGTGGAAGGGGCCTCGGAAGCAAACACGAGGGCACAGCCCAACCATCCATCCACACCTCATCTCAACACAACCAAAACAAGTGGCGGTCAACACCGCACTTACAAACTCACACAACACTACTCATAGGAAGACGACTCTCTAAGTATTGGACTACCAAATTCAATCCACTATTCAACATTCACATGGCCATGAGTTATCCTTCTATATGTCATATCAGGTGATTTCAACACAATATATCAAGATGCACATGTATAAAAATCTACTAACCTCTAACCAGTCAAATCATTCAAGTATACTATCTTACAATTCTATCACATGAAATCCGATTAATAATTTTCAT
Organism: Platanthera guangdongensis; assembly: GCA_039583875.1. Classification (NCBI taxonomy): domain Eukaryota; kingdom Viridiplantae; phylum Streptophyta; class Magnoliopsida; order Asparagales; family Orchidaceae; genus Platanthera; species Platanthera guangdongensis. Next base: position 135,736,181 of record CM077166.1, on the reverse strand, counting down.
CATTTATGCAACTGAATTAATTATTCATAAGAGTTTATCCAAGCCTCAAGGTTACCTGTAATATTAGTTTCACCGAATCAAATCCAAATATTATAAACCCAGATTTTTAAGTGCAGGAATAGTCTGGACAGCAACTTCAACTGGAGATTCCCGAGGCTACAGGAATCCGGTGAAGTCGTGTAACCCCTCGATGGAAAGATCTTTTCATGATCTACAACTTTCATATTCAGGTCATAACCCAGATCTGGCAATAACTTACTCGAAATCGGCTTCAAAGTTCGCTGCGCACAGAACACAATTTCTGTGTACAGGAATTGCCGGACAGCAAACTCGATTAGGATTTCCCGGGGCCACATACATCACCTGAAGTCGTGCAACCACTCGTTGGAAAGGTATTTTCAAGGGCTTCAACTTTCGTGTTAAGCCGAAAGCCCAGATCTGGCCATAGCATACATAAAAATGGCCACGAAGTTCGCTGCGCGCAGAATACAGATTCTGCACGCTTCTTAAAGAAAAATGGACGGCATCGGTCCGTCTTCTTCCTCAAGCGATCCTTCCTAAATTTTCCAGAAATGTCCTCCTCCCTTATTCAACCTCAAAGGCCAAAACTCCTCACAAAACCATTCACCCATCGTCGTATTGAAGAAAAGGGGAAGGGTTGAAGAGATCTAAAGTCTAGGATTCAAATCCTAGCATGGCCGAACCTAGAAATCTTCTCCTCTCCATCAAGACTCTCTTGAGCCGATGTCTCTCCTAGGAAAATAACTATAGATCTAGCACCAAGGGAGAGGGTAGGAAACTCACATTGGCTCCAGCGGTACCACCATTTCTAGCCATGGATCTCGTAGTTCTCCTTGGCGGCATCTTCTCTTTCACGGCGATGGCGGATCTCCTTTGGTAAAACTTGCTTCTGCAGTTTTCCCTCTCACAGGAGTTCTCACAGGAATTAGGGGATGAAAAGAGCATGAAAACGGCTAGGGTTTTCTCTCCCCTTTATATATAAAATGTGACACGGGTAGGAACACGGCCGTGTCCTTACCCGTGTCCTTCCTGGCGAAGCGGCAACGACAGTTTCCATGTCGGTTCAATACTTGACACGGGTTGGGACACGCCCGTGTCCCGACCCGTGTCCACATGACACGGCCGTGGGCATAGCCTGTCCTTGGCCGTGTACTTCTCGGGTTGCGTCTCGACACTTCTCGTCGAGCTCAACTCGACGCACACGGGTAGGGACACGGCCGTGTCACTACCCGTGTCACTTGGTGTCGACACAGCTCGACGATCTCGACACGGGTCGTCGAGCTCAACTCGACGCACACGGGTAGGCACACGGCCGTGTCCCTACCCGTGTCCCTTGGTGTCGACACAGCTCGACGATCTCGACACGGGTCGTCGAGCTCAACTCGACGCACACGGGTAGGCACACGGCCGTGTCCCTACCCGTGTCCCTTGGTGTCGACACAGCTCGACGATCTCGACACGGGTCGTCGAGCTCAACTCGACGCACACGGGTAGGCACACGGCCGTGTCCCTACCCGTGTTACTTCCTTTTTACACTGATTCTCCATTTATCCACAAGTGCAGTCCAATTCCCTGCACTCTCAGGACTCAAGTCAACCCTCCTGACTCAAAACACACACACTAGGGGCCTAGAGCGATTCGGGACGTTACAGATGGTATGGGAAGGGATGGAATAGGAGGAGGAGGAGAGGCAGCAACAGCAGCAGCCAGGTCATCTGCAGTAGCAGAGACCTGTGGGAGAGTGACTCTTGGAGTCCTTGTGCCTGAAGGAGCACTGGAGGAGGGCCTGCTAGGCTTGCTTATTTGCCTGTCCCACTTACCAAGAGGGCACAGGTTAGTCTCTTGGAGGAATTTATGTGAACTCCAGAGGAGACCAGCAAGGCAGGGCACCTGGTCTGCAGGAAAACTCCAAGAATTCTTCCAAAGTTAACAAAACTCTTGTTTATTTTCTTCTTGATTAGGTCAAAGAAGACCTCTCCCCAGTTCAAATTTTTCTTATCCACCAGAGCTCCCATGAGACAGAGCTGATGTCTGGATATAGTATCATGGGCAGAGTGCTTTGCCAGCAGCACTTTCCCTACCACATCTGCCAGGAACCTGTATTCAACAGACAGATTCCTCTTGAATAGCTTGCTAGGGTTTCCCTCTGGATGACCCATCCTGGCAAGTAGTTCAGAATATTCTTCTCCTGATAACTCAGCAATATCTTCTCCATTTCGCAGTCCAAAAACTTCTGTTAAAACTGTGGGGGTCAAGGGTACCTGATTTCCAGCAATAGACCCAACTATTGTGTTGTTGTCTTGATAATGAGCAGTATAGACCCACTCGTTGATCTCATCTGAAGCCAGCTTGATCCTAGTGGTCATGAGGGCAGACAGATTCTGATCCTTGAATAAACCTAGTATGTCTTGGAAAATCTGGTCAGTGGTGTTGAATGATTCGATATCAATGTCAAACCCAGCATCGAACTTCATTGCAGCTAGGACAGCAACTGACACAGCCATTGTACCTGCAAAAACTCAACAAACAAAACGACCAAGAGTAGAACTGTTTGGAGGGAAAGAAGATTCTTGCAGAGAAATTGAAAGCGTAAAAAGAGAACGACGGCGAAAAAAATGAGTTTTATATTAGGGTTCGACGCAGAATTGGAAAGATCGTTGAACTCAGTTCGACGATCGGGGCTTCTAAAGGAATCTGAAGAGACTTCAACATCGTCGATCTCCGTTCGACGATCTTGGAGAGCATCGAGCTCCGTTCGACGATCGTTCAGAGAACATAATCGTCGAGCGCCGTTCGACGATCGTTGACCGGAAGAGATAGTTCATACTATCTGAGAGGCGCTGAACTCAGTTCGACGATTTGGAAATCGTCGATCTCCGTTCGACGATCTTGGGGTAAATCGTCGAGCGCAGTTCAGAGATCAGAAAAGTTCTAGACACTAAGAAGAATCAGAATGTTTGCCTAGTATTGGTCAATTTTTAGCTTTCAAAATCTTGGATGTTATTTAAGACTTCCTCCATCTAACATTCCTAACTGATTTAGGAAGAAGGTGTGTTTCTTTTCATCCAAGGCTTGGTGAAAATATCTCCCCTTTGCAAATCAGTTGGGATATATTGTAATTCAATTTTATTCTTTTCAACATTATCCCTTAAGAAATGATGCCTAATCTCTATGTGTTTTGTCCTACTATGGAGGACTGGATTTTGAGCTATGGAAATAGCACTTGTGTTATCACAAAAGATTTTAGACTTCTCTAAGTTGTAACCATAGTCTGGGAGTTGGTTTTGAATCCACAATATTTGTGAACAACAACTACCTGCAGCCATATATTAAGCTTCAGCAGTTGAAGTTGACACAGATGTTTGTTTCTTACAAAACCAAGAGACAAGTCTGTCACCAAGGAACTGACAAGTTCCACTGGTGCTTTTCCTGTCAATTCTGCATCTAGCATAATCAGCATCTGACAATCCAGTTAAATCAAATGCTGAATCTTTTGGATACCAGAGACCTAGATTTGGACAACTTTTAACATCTCTGAGAATCCTCTTTACTAAAGTTAGGTGTGACTCTCTAGGGCTTACTTGGAACCTAGCACATATATATGTAGCAAACATTATATCTAGTCTACTAGCTGTAAGATACAGTAAAGAACCAATCATTGCTCTATATGTTGTCTGATCAACAGGTTTCCTATGTTCATCAGCATCTAATACAGCATTGGTAGGCATGGGTGTTTTCATACAAGATGCCTCAGACATACCAAATTTCTTAACCAGTTCATTTGCATATTTGGTTTGAGAAATAAATATGCCTTCAGCATGTTGTTTGACTTGCAATCCTAGGAAGAAGGATAGCTCACCCATGCTACTCATCTCAAATTTAGAATGCATTAGGTTAGAAAACCTTCTGCACAATTTTGAGTCAGTAGAACCAAAAATGATATCGTCTACATAAATTTGTACTAGTAGGGTATGGGACTTATGGGTTCTAATAAAAAGAGTTTGGTCTACTCTACCCCTTATAAAACCATTTTCCAAGAGAAAGCATGCTAAGGTCTCATACCATGCTCTAGGAGCTTGCTTGAGACCATATAATGCTTTATTTAATCTAAAAACATAATCAGGATAAGTTGGAGAGATAAAACCTGGAGGTTGTCTGACATAAACTTCCTCTTTGATGTCTTCATTTAAGAAAGCACTTTTGACATCCATCTGATATACTTTGAAGCCTTTGTGAGCTGCATAAGCTAGAAAAATCATGATGGCTTCTAATCTTGCAACAGGTGCAAAAGTCTGGTCGTAGTCGATTCCTTCTTCTTGAGAGTATCCTTGAGCAACTAGCCTTGCCTTGTTCCTTATAATTACTCCTTGATCATCCAGTTTGTTTCTGAATACCCATTTTGTTCCAACAATGGAATGATCCTTAGGCTTTGGCACTAGTTCTCCATACTTTGTTCCTCTCAAATTGATGCAACTCCTCTTGCATTGCAATGATCCAGTGTGGATCTTGCTCTGCATCTTGAATGGACTGAGGTTCAATTTGAGATAGGAAGCAGGTGTGCAACAGGTTTTGGTTGACCTGATTTCTGGTTTGCACACCAGCTGAGATTTCTCCAATTATTTGGGAAATTGGATGGTCTCTTGATGTTACTAAATCAACAGGGGGTGTTGATTGTTCACCAACCTGTGTTGTTGTTTCCTCTTGTGGTACAACAACTGGCTCTTCAGGTTGTTCTCCATTATGTTGAGCATTCCCTTCATCTTCACTGCTTTCATCCTCTTGAGCAACCTGTAACTTGTTCATATCTTCAACTAGAGAGTGTTCCTGCAAAGGTTCTATGGTAGAAGAATTCTTCTCCTTGAAAGACATGTTAGTTTCATCAAATGAAATGTGAACAGATTCCTCAATTTTCAAAGATGATTTATTATAGACCCTATAGGCCTTGCTGATCATGGAGTATCCCAGAAACACTCCTTCATCAGCTTTGGCTTGAAATTTTGCTAAATATTTCTTGTCATTATTGTGAATGTAGCAAATACAACCAAATACTCTAAAATAGTCAACTTTAGGTTTCTTCCCTTTGAGTAATTCATAGGGAGTCTTTCCCTTTAGTTTATGTATCAGACTTCTGTTCAACACATAGTTGGAGGTGTTCACTGCCTCTGCCCAAAAGGATAGAGGTAGATGAGCATCTGACAACAATGTAGTGGCAGATTCAATAAGGGTTCTATTTTTCCTTTCAGCTACGCCATTTTGTTGAGGAGTTCTAGGAGCTGAGAAAGTATGCCTGATCCCTTCACTCTGACAGAACTCTTGCATAAGAAGAGAATCAAACTCTGTCCCATGATCACTTCTGATCAGGGCAATGTGAGTATTGAACTCAATCTGTATACATTTGAGAAACTCTGTCAGACACTTAAAGTTATCAGACTTCTTCCTTAGAAAGAACACCCAAGTGAATCTAGAGAAGTCATCTACAATTACTAAAGTGTAGGATTTCCCTCCTAGGCTTTGTACTGTGATGGGTCCAAAAAGATCCATGTGTAACAGATACAATATCCTAGGTGAATCACTCTTATTAAGTGACTTAAAACTGTTTTTAGTTTGCTTGCCTAATTGACAAGCCTTGCAGAGTCCTTCCTTCTTGTAGGGGCCAGAAGGTAGTCCTCTAACAAGGTTGTCTTTGGATAGCCTAGCAATAGTTCTAAGGTTTAGGTGTCTTAATCTCTTATGCCATAAAACATTTGGTCTACAGACTGAATTAAACAAGCAGATATCTACATCAGTTGAAAGAAAGTCTACCAAGTAGATGTTACCTTTCCTTTTACCTGTCAACACAGTTGTGTTGTCCTCTGACTTGATTTTGCATAAGGTTTTGCTGAAGGTCACCTGGTAGCCTTCATCACATAGCTGACTGATGCTAATTAGGTTGTGCTTCAGTCCTTCCACATAAGCTACCTTCTTGAAAGTTACTGAACCAATCTGGACTGCACCATATCCTTTAGTTTGTCCAAAGTTGGAATCACCAAAAATAACTTTGGGTCCAAGCTTGGCTCTGAAGGATGTGAGGTTGTCCTTATTCCCTTGTCATGTGCTTAGAGCACCCACTATCCAAATACCATTGCTGGTTAGATGTTGGATAGGTCTTCACCTGCACATAAGACAATTCATTTGTTTTTGACCCAGTTTACCTTGGGCCTAGGTTGATAACCTCTTAAATTCAGAAATGAAAGACATCCCAGGTTGACTCTTATATCCTTCAGGATGATATCTCCTTGGAGGTAGAATCCATTCAGTATAAGGGTTATAGATTTGGGATGAAGAACCCTTAGGATTCAATTTTGATTTGCCTTTGAAAAAGTTTCCAGAGCTCTGACCTCTGTTCGACGATCTTGGGTCAGATCGTCGAGCTCCGTTCGACGGTCGACTATGGCTGAGGTCAGGTATATGAGATCGTCGACCTGCGTTCGACGACTTTGGCTGAGATCGTCGATCTGCGTTCGACGATTTTTCCTGAGATCGTCGAGCTGCGTTCGGCGATCGTCGATCTTCATTCGGCGATCGTCGATCTATGTTCGACGATTTCTGCTGGGACTTGGTTTTCTGAGGCAGATCAGAATTTTTCCTAGCAACCTCTACAACTCCCTTTCCCTTGTCAGAAATAAACTTGATGGGAGTTGTTAGAATAATAGGTTGGCTGGATGAGGCACCCAAGCCCAGTGTACTGTTAAATCTAGAGTTCACTGTGCTTGTGATGTCCATCAGCTTGATGCTTCTCCCATTAAGAGATTCTTCAAGCTTCTTGGCCTCAGAGAGCTCACTTTTCAGTGTAGCTATCTGTTCCCTACAGTTCTCCAACTCCTGAGAGAGTTTGAGGTTTTCTGACTTTAAAACATTGTGTTCAGATAATTGATTTCTGAGAGAGATAATCTCTTTCTCAGACTTTAGCAGGTCTAAACACAGTGCTTTAAATTCAGATTTAAAATCTTCTGAACTAAAATCAAAAGAGCTAATTACCTGATCTTCTTCAGGTTGAGTCTCTGAGTCTGACTCTGACTCCTCTTCCTCTGAATTGTGTTGTGAGGCATTGATTGCCATCATGCAGAACTCCTTTTCTTCTGCATCATCCTCATCATCACTGGAGCTAGAAGAGGCTTCTGACTCCTCTTCTGTCTCACTCCAGGATTCAGCAACAAACCCTTTTCTTGTATGCTTAGTTTTGCTTGAAGAAGGTTTGCCATTTCCATTCCTTTTGGAGTCTTTCTCCTTCCTTCTTTCTTTCCTGTCCCTTCTGTCCTTGTTCTTGTTCTCTGGACAGTCAGGAACTATGTGCCCTGGTTTCCTGCAAGCAAAGCAAATAATGTCTTTATTGTTGTTAATGGACTTGTCATACCTTGGCTTGTCCTGCTCCTTGTATGATCTTCTTCTGAAGTCCTTTCTGGCCATCTTGTAGAATCTTTTGGCCAACAAGCTGAGTAGTTCATCATTGCCTGTAGCTTTATCTTCAGGCAGATCCTCAGTTGCCTTAAAGGCTATGGTCTTCTCTTTCCTTGTGGCTGGTGAAGCAGCCTTCTGTTCATCCTCTCTATTCTTGATGAGTAGCTCATAAGATTTGAGCTTACCCAGCAAAGCTTCAGTGGTGATCTCATTTACACTTCTGGCATCCTTAATTGCCAGATTCTTGAATCCCAAGTGCTGGGGAAGCACATTAGGATCTTATCATTAAGTTCTGTCAGAGAGATCTCTTTGTCCAATGTCCTTAGCTCACTGACAATTAGACTTAGTTGTTGTACATATCTCCCACTGACTCAGTCTCTCCCTTCTTGAAGTTCTCATATTGAGAGATGAGATGGGATCTTCTGTCCTTTCTCTCATCAGCTGAGCCTGAGACTATTTCTGAGATTTTGTCCCAAATTTCCTTGGCTGAATTGCATTCAGCTACCTTTTGAAATATGTCATCTGACATTGTCTGGGCTAGGATGTTCATAGCCTTGGCATCAGCTACCTTCCATCTCTTGATGTCAGCATCTGTTCCTGATGGAGGTGGCACAGCATTTGTGCTTGTGCTCTCTGGGGGTCTTGGACACACTGTCAAAACAGAATTAAAGATATCTTCGTCAATAGAATTCATGTAAAGTCTAATCCTTGCCTTCCAAAGTGCAAACTTGGAAAGATTGCACACTGGAGGTCTGGTGCTAGCATAATCTTTGTTTTGGGCCATGATTTGTGCAAACAAAATCTAATAATAAAATACCAAAGAAAACACAGATCTAGTTTGGGATCTTGGGGTTCAGGTGTTAGCCTGTACAACCAATCAGATATGGTATGTTTAACCAACCTGCCTCTGATACCAATTGAAAGTGCAACTAGATCTGATATACTCTAGAGGGGGGTGAATAGAGTATATGGTGCTTTAAAAACTTTTACAAACTTTTACAATAATTGTTGTAATATGTGTGAGCAGGGAAGCAGAAATAAATCTAATCACAGTACTAAGCTATGCAAAAACTAAGCACAGAAAAATCAAGGCCAGAAACAAAAATGAAAGCAAGCAGAACCAGAAGACAAAAGGAAATATAGTGGTTCCCCAAACTTGGGTACATCCACTCTTCTACCACCCTAGGTAGGAATCCACTGCAGGATGAGTTGATCAGGTGTCCTGGGCACCAATGAGCTTTTGATAAGGTGCTCAAAAAACCAAAGCAGATTTTTTGATCAGGTGTCTTGCCACCAATGAGCTTTTGACAAGGTGCTCAAAAACCAGGTTCAAACTTTTGAAGGGAGTTTGAAAAACCCTTTACAGAGTGGGGGTGAGAGAGTGATGGCAGTCTTCTCTTTCTCAAACAACTGAGAAGACTATGTGGATTGATGTCAAAGCTCCCCCTGAATCCTTGAAATCTTCAGGAAGAAAAGCTTTGCTGAGGGTGATAGGCCTTCAAATATTGAACTCCAGCAATGGATGATTTCAGCAAAAGGGACTGAAATGTTGAGTGTCTGGAGTCTGGAATATGTTGGCCTTGAACACTTTGAAAACTAAAAGAGATCTGAAGATTTGAAAACTTGATCTCCTTGGATGAGTGTTCTTGAGAATTCTTTTAGACAGAAGATTTTTGAGGTTGTCTCTGTAATCTGTATTGTGTGTTCTCTGTTGTGAGAGATTCAAAAATCCTGTCTTTTATTCTCTGGTACAGAATAAAATATTATTCTCTGTCAAGGATAGTCGTTGGTCTGCATTGATTGCATCCTTAATTGCATAATCTCTTCTAGAGGAAAGTCCACAGAAACATTCCTTGAAAAATCCCTTGAAACTTGGTCCAGAATTGAATGAAAACGGCTAGCAAATCTCTGAATTAATTGCAGAATAACTCCTAACTGATTTGAATTTGAATTCTGGAAGTTATCTGAAATCGTCGAACTGAGCTCTGCTATCGTCGAGCTGAGCTCAGCGATCTGGAAAACTTAAGCAGCAAAAAATAATCGTCGATCTGAGCTCAAAGATCGTCGAACTGAGCTCAGAGATAAAGATCCAAGGCAGAGTCAAAATCGTCGACCTGAGCTCACCGATCGTCGAATGGAGTTCGACGATATTATGAAGTTGAGCTCAGCGATCGTCGAATGGAGTTCGACGATCTGTCGAAGTTGAGCTAGACGATCGTCGATCGGGGTTCGACGAATCGTCGTGCTGAGCTCGACGATCAGACTTAGTCTCCAGACAGAAAAACTTGGTCTTCAGGGTATCTTCCAAACCTAGACTTCTAACCCTTAGACTCAATTCTAATTGACCTTTTAAGCTATACAGGAGGTCAAGCAAAGGTTCCTAGAGAAATAGTGATCCTGACACAAATTAGTAATAGGGTGTTCCAACAATCTCCCCCTATTTGGGTTAGGATTACTATTTACAGACTTTGGAAAAATTTAAATAACAGCATACAAGTATTAAGCAGAAAAACAACAGCTAGACAAGCAGAAACACAGAGATATATATATATCATCCAGATAACAGTCAGAATTCATAGAAACTGTCACCTTACAATGTCACTTCTTCTCTTTGCCTTTAACCATTTTAATTTCTCTGTTAGGGTTTAGGGCTTCTTTGTTGGACCTGGTGTCATCTGCTGCACCCAAATAAGTTTGCTTTGTAGGCCTGGGAACCACAGCTGCAGGATGTAACTCCATGTATCTGTCAGCATCAAAGAATTTACTGGAAGCATATCTTTCTAATTCTTTCTGTCTTTGCTCATACATTGTAGAAATGTTGGAGGTATCCAATCCTTGATCTCTGGCCTTCTTAATCTGATCCAGTGCAGCCAATTCCTTTAACCTGGAAGTCCAAGCAGTTGGGTTATTTTCAGGGTCCTCAAAAGGTACAGGTGGCTCATACCTGTTGGAAGGGTTGTCTTGAGGAGGCCTGACAGACACAGTCTCTTTTAGCTTGTAGGGGAAAGGACCTGATGATGTATCAGATGAAACATGTCCTCCCCTAGAATATGGGTGCTGCCTGGAATACCCTTTGGAATATACTTGCATATCTCTCTGATTGCCCCTGTATCCTCCTCTCCTAGAATATGAACCCCTGGATTGGCTTTCCCTTTGATAGGATCTGGCATGAGGTTGATAGGGAGCCTGGCTTCTGGTTGGGGGTTAACTTGCAGAGCATCCACCTGCACCTGCATCAGGAGGAGGTGGTGGAGGAGGATGAGGGTGCTGGAATTGGGAAGAGCCCTTCTCATATTTTCTCTTTTTCTTCATGGCTTTCAGCTGGTTCTTGGAATACTGCATCCAGTGTTCAGAGATTGGGCAATTATGAAGGATATAATAAGGAATATCATTATTATCATTAACTTTAGCAGGAGGAACCCTTTTCATAGCCTTGCTCCTTGCCTTCCTTTTCCTGGCAATGGTAGCAGATGAGTCATCAGAGTCTGTTTTGAATTCATCAGATTCAGAACTCTGATCATCATATAGAGCATCAATTTTCTTCATAAGATCTTTCTTCAGTTGAACAGCAGCAGATGAGGCAGAAGTTGAGATAGCAGCAGCAGGGACAACAGCAGAGACAGCAGCAGATTCACTCTCAATAACAGAAACTGGAGAGTTGGTAGCAGCAACAACTTCACTGACAGTAGCAGAAGCATCATCAAAAATTACAGCAGGATCAATTTCAGTGGCCTCTGACATCAGAATATCCTTGGATATTGGTGCATCAGAAACAGTTGGAACTTCAGCAACAATATGAATATCTTCAGCAGCAGCAGCATCAACAATCTCAGAAGCAAGATCAGTCCTTTCTTCAGAAGCAGCAGCAATGACTGAATGTACAAAAGAAGTGAGGATGCTTGGGTCACAGCAAGACAATGGCACAAGTGCCTTGGATAAGTCTTCTGGGGGCTGGACAGCATTACTCTCTGGTAGACAGCTAAAGAAGGCAGAATCAAAAGCAGATAGCAAAAACCTTAGGTCTATTGCAAGAACTGCAGTAGGAGGCTCAGCAGCAGCAGCAACCAGAGGAGCAGCAGAAGAGGCAGAAACAGCAGCAACAACAGCAAGAAGGCTTTCTTCATGTGGCATCTCCCCCTGCCTAGATGCAGAGACATCTGGATCAAGGCACACTGCTGTAGGTGCTGCCTGAGGGAAGAGGGAGGAGAGCCTGGCAGAAAGAGCTGCCACTGACAGGTGTAGAGGAGACAAGGAGGTCTCCAATAGTAGAGAGAGCCTGGGGGCAATCAGCTCATACAGCCTGTCAGCTAGGGCTGAGAGGTCTACTTGCTCAACAACTGGAGCAAAGGTAGAGGGTAAGGAGGCAGCTGGGGATGCTGGAAGGGAATGGGAGAATTGTGGAATGGAGGGCTGAGGTGTTGGTAGGGTGGATATGGAGGATAGGGGAATGGATATGGATGGGGTGAATGTTGGTTGATCAATGATGTGGTGGAGGAGGTCTTGGAATGAAGTGGAGGAGGAAGGTAAGTCAGGAGGAGATGAGGGGGAATCATCCATGAAGGAATCATCCAGAAGAGTGAAGGATGGAATGGATGGTGATGATGTGACATCAGGTGGAGGGTAGGAGAACAGAGGGTGAAATTGGTCCTCTGGTGGAGGTAGAATGGGGTCTGGAGATGGAGTTGATGTTGGAGATGGGCTGGATATGGTGATGGTGGATGGAGCTGGAATGGTGGATGGTAAGGGAAGGGATGGAATAGGAGGAGGAGGAGAGGCAGCAACAGCAGCAGCCAGGTCATCTGCAGTAGCAGAGACCTGTGGGAGAGTGACTCTTGGAGTCCTTGTGCCTGAAGGAGCACTGGAGGAGGGCCTGCTAGGCTTGCTTATTTGCCTGTCCCACTTACCAAAGAGGGCACAGGTTAGTCTCTTGGAGGAATTTATGTGAGCTCCAGAGGAGACCAGCAAGGCAGGGCACCTGGTCTGCAGGAAAACTCCAAGAATTCTTCCAAAGTTAACAAAACGCTTGTTTATTTTCTTCTTGATTAGGTCAAAGAAGACCTCTCCCCAGTTCAGATTTTTCTTATCCACCAGAGCTCCCATGAGACAGAGCTGATGTCTGGATATAGTATCATGGGTAGAGTGCTTTGCCAGCAGCACTTTCCCTACCACATCTGCCAGGAACCTGTATTCAACAGACAGATTCCTCTTGAATAGCTTGCTAGGGTTTCCCTCTGGATGACCCATCCTGGCAAGTAGTTCAGAATATTCTTCTCCTGATAACTCAGCAATATCTTCTCCATTTCTCAGTCCAAAAACTTCTGTTAAAACTGTGGGGGTCAAGGGTACCTGATTTCCAGCAATAGACCCAACTATTGTGTTGTTGTCTTGATTATGAGCAGTATAGACCCACTCCTTGATCTCATCTGAAGCCAGCTTGATCCTAGTGGTCATGAGGGCAGACAGATTATGATCCTTGAATAAACCCAGTATGTCTTGGAAAATCTGGTCAGTGGTGTTGAATGATTCTATAACAATGTCAAAACCCAGCATCGAACTTCATTGCAGCTAGGACAGCAACTGACACAGCCATTGTACCTGCAAAAACTCAACAAACAAAACGACCAAGAGTAGAACTGTTTGGAGGGAAAGAAGATTCTTGCAGAGAAATTGAAAGCGCAAAAAGAGAACGACGGCGAAAAAATGAGTTTTATATTAGGGTTCGACGCAGAATTGGAAAGATCGTTGAACTCAGTTCGACGATCGGGGCTTCTAAAGGAATCTGAAGAGACTTCAACATCGTCGATCTTCGTTCGACGATCTTGGAGAGCGTCGAGCTCCGTTCGACGATCGTTCAGAGAACATAATCGTCGAGCGCCGTTCGACGATCGTTGACCGGAAGAGATAGTTCATACTATCTGAGAGGCGCTGAACTCAGTTCGACGATTTGGAAATCGTCGATCTCCGTTCGACGATCTTGGGGTAAATCGTCGAGCGCAGTTCAGAGATCAGAAAAGTTCTAGACACTAAGAAGAATCAGAATGTTTGCCTAGTATTGGTCAATTTTTAGCTTTCAAAATCTTGGATGTTATTTAAGACTTCCTTCATCTAACATTCCTAACTGATTTAGGAAGAAGGTGTGTTTCTTTTCATCCAAGGGCTTGGTAAAAATATCTCCCCTTTGCAAATCAGTTGGGATATATTGTAATTCAATTTTATTCTTTTCAACATTATCCCTTAAGAAATGATGCCTAATCTATATGTGTTTTGTCCTACTATGGAGGATTGGATTTTGAGCTATGGAAATAGCACTTGTGTTATCACAAAAGATTTTAGACTTCTCTAAGTTGTAACCATAGTCTAGGAGTTGGTTTTGAATCCACAATATTTGTGAACAACAACTGCCTGCAGCCATATATTCAGCTTCAGCAGTTGAAGTTGACACAGATGTTTGTTTCTTACAAAACCAAGAGACAAGTCTGTCACCAAGGAACTGACAAGTTCCACTGGTGCTTTTCCTGTCAATTGATGCCGAAACCGTCGCATCCAGAAAAATCCACGGGCACTAGACAAGCCCGTATCAAACATGACATGCCCATGTCACTCAGTACACGCCCGTGTTGCTGGGTGTGTTCCTCCATCGACACAGGATCAAAAACCACCGAAGAAGGACACGGGTAATCGACACGCCCGTTTTGAAATTGACACGCCCGTGTCAGGCCGAACACTCCTGGGCTCCAGGCCGTGTTCAACCTCTTACACGGCCTAGCTCACAACCCGAGCAGGACACTGCATAGGACACTCCCATGTCTTAGGCCGTGTTCGAAGTCTCGACGATCGTCGACTGCCTCTTCGTCGACTTCGCAGAAAATTCGTCGAACACGCGCACAACACGGCCTTGGACACGCCCGTGTCCCAAGCTGTGTTCATTGTCTCGACATTTTGTTGAGCACAGTTCGTCGACCACATGACACGGCCATGGACACGCCCATGTCCTACGCCATGTTCCCTATCTCGACACTTTGTCGAGCGAAAATCATCGACTTCCCAGGCTCTCGATGAACCCGAGCAGGACACGGCCATGGACACGCCCGTGTCCTAGGCCTTGTCACACTTACCAAGACCCAAACTTGGCTCTCGACACTCCTCATCCCTCTTTCTAATATTTTAGGGTGTTACAAGCCGAGGGAGAGAAAGTGGAGGGGGAGAGGGTGGCGGCTTGGAGTAGGCCGAACCCTAAGTTGGTGGTGGTGGCCGGCGGTTTTTAGAGGGGATTTGGGGCTCGGGTTGGAGGATATGGAGAGGTGGCCGAGGTTAGCAAAAGAGGGGGAGGTGGAGGAGGAAGAAGAGGAGGTAGCCGTAGGCTAGGGGAAAGAGAGGAAGCAAGGGGGCCGAATTGTTTAAGAGGAGGAGAGGAGAGGAGGTGGGAAAACTCAAGCAAGACTAGGGTTAATTTTCATTCATCAATTCTCTACAAAATCCTTCGTGACGTGGCCTATATATAAGCTACACCACTCAATCTCCACCCTTGAAAATTAAACCACTCTTGATGGTTATATGCAACCATCTTACATATGAAATGAAATAATCAAAAATAACAAATGATGGTTTTAGCACCCATCATAATACATGAATTAAAATACATGAAATAAACTCTTAAAATAAAATTATGTAAAAATAAAATTGCTATAATATAAATGATTAAATATATAATTATAATTATTTAATTTATAATTATATATTTTATTTATTGGAGGCGGCGGACGTCGAGCAAAACATGTAGCGGCGGCGGCATTGGCGAAGAAACGTCGTGGTAGACTACCATCTTCGAGCTTGGGGCAACGACCATCCCAATCCACAAACTCTCCATGACAGGGATCCACGGCCACATCAGCATCGTCACCAATAACCTCACCCACTCAAAATTACTCATCACCGATGAGTGGCCCGTGAGGGGAGAACAGTCAAAAGCAGCAACAACATGGGGCAAATCTGGCCCCGCTATCCATGTCGTAGTAGCATGTACATCCATCAACACTGAGAACCTATCTCGCAAAGAAACAACAAAACTTCCGAGGAAACTCGAAAGGGTGTCAAACAAAAGAAATAAAACTTGAATCGTACCATCCAGCTCAAAAACCATGGAATCAATGTTGGAAATAGACACATCAGAACTAACACTCCCCATCCCAAGAGAACATGTAGTGGTAGAGAAGAACGACGAAGAAAACCACTCAGGTGGAACAGAGATGTACAGTAAAAATTCCAGAAACTTGAAATAAAGTGAAACACCCTGTGCTATATAAAAATCTAAAATAAAAGCATGATATCTGACGTTCTTCATAAGCATGAATGGGTCGGCGTTCCTACATATTAATTTATTAACGGAGCCAGAAGGCATCCGCTCGGGGACTGACCAGACTAAACCGAAATCACTATGTCTAGCGTTAGATGGTCTCGGAAAGGAGTGGAAGTGCATACATCATAATTTAAAATGAAACACTAATGTCCTAGATACATGAGGATAAAATCAATGTACTACATGATTAGACCCAAATGCAGAGGATAATGGGGTTATGTCAGGTGGCACGAGAGCCTTATAATCAGAGATAATTTTAATGAGCTCCAAATTCGCAATTTTAATTCTATATTTTAAATACTCATGCTTGGCATGAAGATATGCCAAGGTGAACCGCTCATCATAAACAATAGAATTGGACACTCCCGGATGTGAATAGATGTGCGAGCGATACAACTCAAGGGACCCAACTAAAGTCACTAACATGGGTAAATGAGGGTCATCAAAAGGCGGTGGGTAAATGCATGTGACCGGGTGTGGTATATAAGTATGTATAGGGGACACCACAACCTGAGGCACAATTGCCAAAGAATCAAAATCAGGCATAGTATAGGACATAACCGTAGATGGACATGCAAAAAAATGAGCTGTCAAAACTGACGCGTAGTCATATCTATGAGGTTCGGTGAAATGTCCAAATACTAGTGCACTCAATATAGTAATATCTAAACGCTGATACAACACCAATCTAGGAGGTAATAGAATGGGCGTGACACAAAACTCGGACTAGGTCTACCAGTTCCACATTCTAAAAAGTCAACAAATATGGGAAAATAAATAGGGGAAAGGGTTGGTAAAATCAAATCGGGGTTAAAATCTGAATCAGTATTGATTTCACCCCATGATGACAACATCAAAGAACTCTCATCCGGGTGTACAACCAAAGAATCGTCCAAAAATACCATTCCCTTAGATCGTAACTCATCCACATCAATAATAGGAGCATCCTCACTCTCATACTCCATACATAACTCATATATAATCTCAGAAGGTGTAATCTGAGGCTCTAACACGATGAGGATCATAGCCTGGAGAAGGCACTCAATACTAGGGTGATCAGACAGAATGCAAGTAGGGTACGTAATAGGCAACGTAATACTCTCACAGATGATAACGTAATTGAAAGAATTGGTTTCAAAATGTTCTAAACACCTTTAGGGAGGGGGTGAATAGGTTCAATTCTTTTTCTAACTTAGGCAGATAATTCTATCTAGTACAGCAATGTATTCTGCAGAAAGTACAACACAGCATTCACATACACAACATTCACAGATTGCACACCAGTTTTATAGTGGTTCCCCAAATGATTGGTACATCCACTTTCCCCCTTCGCCTATCTAGCAGTGTACTAGATTTGGCCTAACTTCATTCCTTCTTCTCAGATCTGCATATCTTATAGCTCAGAACCAAGAATGGTTCCCACAACTCAGAGTGAATCCACACTCCTACAACTCAGGCACAAGCCCTAACTCAGCCTCTTCCACAGGCCTACACCTCAGAGTGACACCCCACTCCTATAACTCAGGCAACAACCCTACCTCAGCCTCTATCACAGGCCTATAACTCAGGGAACAGATTCCCCTACCACAGGCACACAGTCCTACCTCAGCCTTTATAATTTAGGCTTACAACTCAGAGATGTAAATCTCCTACACTCAGATCTATTACAGATCCTACAAAACTTAATGATGAAAAGTTGTTGATATCTTCAACCAGATGGAGAGAGAATTATTTGAAGGCTTCTTGATCAGTTCTTGATAGAACTGATTTCTTAAGGATCAACCTGACTTAGCTTTCTTCAAACTTCTTGAATCTGAACACAGTAGGTTTGATCTTCTTAATGTTGGATTTGATCTTCAATCAGCTTCCTTCAGAAATAATCTGAATTCTTCAGGCAGACTATTCAGAATCTGCCTTCACTAGATGAGAACTTCTCTCCTTCTAATTTTTCTCTCTCTACAATCTGATGATTGTTTCTTTCTCTTCTTCTGGATTCTCAATCCTTCAGAGATTATAATTGATTGGCTTGAATAACTTCTCTCTGTTCTGTATCTGTTGTTCTTGTGGTTGTTATTCTCCTTTTGATTGTTGAGTGAGCACATCTATATATAGACATCATCCTTGGTAACCGGCTGTTCTGGTTTCAAACAGTCTTCTGACACCTCTGATAGATGTGACAACAATGTCAGTAATTACAGCTGTCAAGTCTTCACTTGTATTACTTCATCCTTCATTGAACTTTGACTTAGCAGTAGAGAATGTCGACTGAATTCTTCATATGTGTCGACACAAGTCTTATTGTTGTCGACACAGCTTCTGTGGAATGTGTCGACACAAGATCTGTGTGTCGACACAAACACTCCTAGTCTTAACAAAGTTTAAAGATATGGTACCTAAACACCTAGAGGGGGGGCGGTGAATAGGTGACCTAATTCTTTTTAAACTTTAATGGCAGCAAACAGTTAATATCACAGATTTCTAACTATTTTATCACAGCAAACACACAGCATACACAACAACAATCACAACACAGCAGACACAGAGTTTTATAGTGGTTCCCCAAGATTTGGGTACATCCACTTTCCCCCTTCGCCTATCTAGCAGTGTACTAGATTCGGCCAAACTCCTCCACTGTCTCAGAACCCAAATTGGTTCCTACACCTCAGGACCCAAGACCCTACAACTCAGCTTTATCCCAAAGCCTACACTCAACCACAAAGGCCTACACTCAGCCAATCTAGGCCTACACTCAGCCAACAAGGCCTACACTCAGAGATTTCAATCTCCTACACTCAAGCTTTCAAGCCCTACCCTCAGCCTTTATAAATACAGGCTTACAATTCACTCAGATCCAAAGGATCCTACAAGTTAAAATGATTTTACAAATAATAACTCTACAACTCAGAAACAAGAGAGGGGAGTTGAGAGTTTCTTGATGAGTTCTTGGAAGAACTCAGCTGGATTCAATCTGACTTAGCTTTCTTCAAAGCTTCTTGAGTAGAACTGAATAAGAATGAATCCTCCTGCAGTTGATCCTTGATCTCTGCTTCTTAAGATCCAGAAAATCTCTGAACCCTTCTTCTCAGCCTAGTTCCAAAGGCTGATTTCTTGGATGGAGCCCTCTCTCTCCAACTTCTTAGATCTGCACTTGGACGGCTAGATCTTCTTGTGTTGATACTCTGTGTACCACTTCAATAACTACTTGAACAATAATCTGAACAACTTCATTAACTTCTGTTTCTGTATACTGTATGAGCCTATTTATAGGCCTTCTTCATGGTAACCGGCTGGTCCGGTCCATAACTGACTTCTGACATCTCTGACAGGTGCTGTAGACCGGCTGGAACGGCAGCTGTCAAGTCATCCAGTCAATTCTTGAAAATCTCTAACTGTCTGAAAGTGTCGAGACTTTCTGTCTTTAAGTGTCGACACTTATAGGCCAAGTGTCGACACAAGTTGTGTAAGTGTCGACACAAGTCTACAAGGTGTCGACACAACTTCTTGTATGTCTCGACACAGTTTCTTCTGCATGTGTCGACACTGAAATTGAGTGTCGACACAAGTACTTGATCTTCTGTAACTTGTTGAATTCTTCTAAGTGTCGACACAACTTCTTGTGTTGAATCTGTTAAGTGTCGACACTGCTTCTTGGTGTCGACACAAAGTCTTCTATGTTGATACTTGCTGAGTGTCGACACAGCTCCTTGTGTCGACACTTGATTCTTCTGTTGAGACTTCAGCTGAGTGTCGACACATTCCCTTAGTGTCGACACTTGTACTTAGAATAATTTGACGATCTTGCTGTTCTTTGCTAAGTGTCGACACTGCTCCATGTGTCGACACTTTCTTCAAGTGTAGAGTCTTCAGCTGAGTGTCGACACATTGTTCTAGGTGTCGACACTTACTTCATGTACTGACTCTTCTGTTGAGTGTCGACACATTGTTCTGGGTGTCGACACTTTAACTTAGTCTCTGCAGACTTTTGCTGAGTGTCGACACAGCTCCAAGTGTCGACACTTTCTGGTGTAGACACAGCTTCACTGGGTGTCGACACAGCTCCTTGTGTCGACACTTTCTGTCTGCACTTTTCTTCACTGAGTGTCGACACAGCTCCTTGTGTCGACACTTTCTGTCTGGTGTCGACTCTGCATCCCAGGTGTCGACACAATGACTCCAAGTGTCGACACTGCTTGTCTGGGTGTCGACACAAGTCTTCTTAAGTGTCGACACTTTCCCTCTGGGTGTCGACACATGGACTTAGAAACTTTTTGCTTCAGTCCAGTAATTACTTAACCTGCACAAGTAAACTCAACATACATCAAATACATTATGATGTATATCATTGAGTTGGGTGAGGCTTCTTCAAATCAGGTACATTTAACCAATGTACCCAACAATCTCCCCCTATTTGGAGAAGTCATAACCCTTAGTCAATGATATACACCATTCATAATTAAAATTACAAAATGATGTAAAGCAGGACAATGTTCAGCAGGGTAAATATAAACATGTATCAATTTCACATGTATACAAATTCATCATTACAGAACAAATAAGAAATAGACATATTCACAGAACAAACATGAAATATATTAATCATATATTGTTCTAACATTTGTCTTATACATTTTCAGAAGTTCACTAAATATTTTACATTCAAAAGATTACAAAATAGACTTCAAGAAAATTCTAAATCTATTTTTGTTCAGGTTCCTTGATAACTATTCCCTTGCCAGCTTGAACTTGAGCTTTGACAGGGGCATCAATAGTTTCAGCATCAGCAGGCTTCTTGCCTTTCAGATCTTTCTTTTTGAGCTCTTCAGCTTTGATCTTCTGCCTCTCAAAATAGTGATATGGCTTTGGAAAGTACTTGCTAGGCTCCACTGCAGTAGGAGGTAGCTTTCCCATCTTTGCCTTCCTTCTATACTGAACTATTGCCTCCTGCCTGATCTCATGCTTTCTCCATTCAGCTTCAGAAAACCATTTGTTCCTGTCATGAGTGTTATCCTTGGCAGCTTTCCAGGCAGTTAATATTATGTTTCTAGAGGTAGGGCTCCACTGTTCAAAGTCTGGTCCTTTGTTCTGCTTGTTCCCTAAACCTCTTCTTAGACAACCTTGTCTCTTCCTCTTTCTGCAATGCCTCTTGCATAGCTTCTGAAATAGGTTGAACCACTTTCTCCAGAATAACATTAGACTTCCCTTCAGTTGGGCTATACATATGATGAATGTCAGCTTGCACCATTTCAAAATCTGGTGGAGGATAGATCACTTGAGCTACCTCTGGTTGCTCACCTCCAAGATATGCAGGTTGAATTCCAGATTCTGCCACATTGTCATCATCACAAAGTGGAGGATAGCCCAGTGTAGCTCGGATGGAATTTGATATCACTTTGCATGGTCAGAACTTGCCTTGACTAACACTCTCTCCCCCTTTATGACTTCTCTAGCCATATGATCTCTGACATCATCCTTCTGAAATCTGATTTGACTATCCAAGTATCTGATTCCATCTTTAAAGTAAGGTTTGAGCTTTTACAGTTGTTCAAATATGGCCTTCTGAGAGGCTTGGATAGCAGTCTTAACAGCAGAGAGTTCTTCTTGAAAGGCTTTGTCAAAATCAGCTTTAACAGCAGTAGAAGTAGAGGGTTCAGCAGCCTTGTTCTTCAATTCAGTGACTATAGCATTATGAGAAGCAGTCAAGTTGTCATTCATTCTTAACTGATTTTCAAGAACATATCCTTGCTTCAATGCTATGTCATCCACTTGGGCCTTTATCTTTTCCTGGTGGGTTGCCAAGTACACCACTGCATTGCCACCCTTGTGGAAGCATTCTGTCATTTCTTTCTTGTTAAGGTTCATTTCAAACCTTATAGACTTGATGTCCTGGGCTAGATCAAATTGTAAGGATTTCTGCCCTTCATCCACATAAGCTTCTATGGCTTTTCTTTGTTCATCCAATTTAATCTGCATGGCAATCATCAAAGCACTATAATCAACAGTTGGAGCTTGCTGAACTATAGGCTGTGGGGCAATAGATTGCAGAGCTTTCTTATAACTTTGACTTCTTCTCTTGAAGACATACAGTTTCTTCTTCTTTGCCCTAGCACTCTCCTCATCTTCAGAGGCAGAAGTGCTGGCTATGTCAACCCTCTCCTTAGGGCTTGGAGGCTTCTTAGCTTGCACATCTGGAGCTATCTCAGTTTCTTTCCTTATAGGCTCTTCCAGAACTTGTACCTTCTCCCCCTCAACAGCAGCATCATCAGTTTCCTTATCAAAATCTGCTTGATCCAGATTTAGGAACAAGTCTTCCATTGTGTATTCTTATGGAGACTGTGCAGGAGAAGTTCTTGGTTCTTAAACCTCTGGATCAGGAATTACTTCTTGTACAGCAGATGTGTCATCTCCAACAACATCTGGTTCTTGAGTATTCAGCTGAGTTTGCTGATGAACATCAGACAAATCAGCATCTTCTATAAGAGATTCTAAAGTATTTAGGTCAGTGAGTACCTCTAGTATGACGGTTGTGGCTTGTTCACTTTCCAGTGTAGAGGGTTCTTCTACAACTGGAGGCCCCCCTGGCTTTGATCCTTGTGAAGGGGGCTAGCTTGAGGTAGCTCCCCCTGGATCTCAGCAACTCTTGAGGAGCAGGAGTCTTTACTGCAGGCTCTTTCTCATGTTCATCTGGAGTGAAGACAACCTGTTCTTCACTATCTGAACTGCTAGTGGACACTTGTGCCACTGGAGCAGTCTTCCTTTTCTTCTTTGGAGGAGTGTCTTTCTCAGTAACTGTCTTCTCAGGGGTTGGCATGTCCTTTGACAACACCCTGTCCCATCTTGAAAAGATCCTCAGATCCATCTTCCTCATATGATTGATTTTGCTTCCTGCAGCAGTACTCATTACCTCTGGTATGGTACCAGCTAGGTAGAGACTTAAGATTCTGCCCAGATTGGGCTTCTTCAAGCTTTCCTTGATCTTCTCATAAACTACTATAGACCAGTCTTTTTTTAGTGTGAATATTATCCTTGTCATGATTCCAAACATATATGCAGACACTCTGTCATGCACTCCTGGCTTGCTGAGTAATACCTTTCCAACAATCTCAGACATGAATGTGCCTTGGCTGTTCATGCCTTTCCTGTTAAAAATAGAACCCAGCTTCATCTTAGGATCAAGTCCACACCAGGTTAGAGCTTCCCTGGTCTTTGATGCAGTAACTTCTTCTTCATCTTGAGTTCTTGGCAATTGAAGAATCTTCCTCAGACTCTTTGGTGATACCTTAACCCTTGCACCATGAACTCTGGATTTGATTTTGTATCCAGATTAATCCACCTTGGCTCCATTGAGGAATTCAAGAACCTCCTTCTTCCATATCTTAGTAGGTTCTGAAACTAAGTATTCTAGTCCAGAATCGGCGACTAGGGTTACGACTGACTTGATTTCTTGATCTGCATCTTCGAAAGCACCGCGCACCAGCTCATATCCTTTGTTGACGTTCTCCTCAAGCTTAGGTGCCATTAGGGTTTGTAGAATTTGTCTTGTGAGAAGTGAGGTGTCGACACAGAAGTTTGAGTCTCGAAACTTTGAAAGCGTGTCGACAAACAAAGACAGAACCCTATTTATACCTTTCTGATTTTGAAGATGAACAGGCGGGACAGATAACTTAAAATGTGTCGACACTGGCAATAAGTGTCGACACTGACTTATAATGTCTCGACACATATGTGTCGACACAAGTTTAGTCACAGATTTTATGTGTCGACACTTGGATATGTGTCGACACAACATAACGCGACACATTGTCGAGACTTTACTTAGAAAATTCTGAGTAAAACTTAAGTGTCGACACTATTTTGGATGTGTCGACACCTACTTGACATGTGTCGACACTAACATTCTGAAGTGTCGACACCAACTTCCTAGATGTGTCGACACCTTTTTCCTGAAGTGTTGACACCACTATTTTGTGTCGACATAGACTTGTCTATGTGTCGACACCTTTTTACTTAGGCATTTTCAATTCTGTAAACTTACTCTAAGTTTATCATTCCTAGTTCAATTTTGAATCTATTGAACTTAGCTTCTTCTAGGGGCTTAGTAAACATATCAGCTATTTGATTATCAGTTTTAACATATTCAAGTAAAATATCTTCTCTTTCTACATGCTCCCTAAGAAAATGATATTTAATTTCAATATGTTTAGTTTTACTATGAGATACAGGGTTATTAGCTATTGAAATAGCACTTGTAGAATCACAGAAAAGTGGAGTTCTACTTACCTGAAATCCATAGTCCTCTAGCTGATGTTGAATCCACAGAAGTTGAGCACAGCAACTTCCTGCAGCCACATACTCTGACTCTGCTGTGGAGATAGCCACACTGGTTTGCTTCTTGCTACTCCATGAAATTAGTCTCCCACCTAGGAATTGACAGGTTCCAGTAGTGCTCTTTCTATCTTCTTTGCATCCTGCAAAGTCTGCATCTGAATAACCTGTTAGATCAAAATCTCCATTCCTAGGGTACCAGAGGCCTAGATAGGGAGTGCCCTTAAGATATCTCAATATTCTTTTGACTGCTGTCAAATGAGACTCTTTAGGGCAGGCTTGATACCTTGCACAAACACATGTAGCATACATGATGTCAGGTCTACTAGCAGTCAAGTATAATAGGGAGCCAACTATCCCTCTATACAAGGTTTCATCTACAGGTTTCCCTGCATCATCCTTGCTGAGAGACATACTTGACCCCATAGGAGTCTTCATGGTGCTGGATGAATCCATACCATACTTCCTTATGAGTTCTAGGGTGAACTTGGACTGACATATGGATAAACCACTCTCAGTCTGTTTAACTTGGAGTCCCAAGAAAAACTTCAGCTCTCCCATACTACTCATCTCAAACTGACCTTGCATAAGTTTTGCAAACTTTTTGCAAAGGCTGCTTTCAGTAGACCCAAATATAATGTCATCTACATATATTTGGACTAGTATAACTTTGCCTCTAGATTCCCTAAGGAATAGAGTCTTATCTATTTTCCCCCTTGAGAACTTGTTCTCAATGAGGAAACTAGATAGGGTTTCATACCAAGCCCTAGGGGCTTGCTTTAACCCATATAAAGCTTTCCTAAGTCTATAGACATGATGAGGTAGAGTTGGATCAACAAAACCTGAAGGCTGTTCCACATAGACTTCTTCCTTAAGATTACCATTTAGGAATGCTGACTTGACATCCATTTGGTAAACCTTGAATCCTTGATAGGTTGCATAGGCCAAGAACATCCTTATGGCTTCCAGTCTGGCTACTGGAGCAAAGGTTTGATCAAAATCAATACCTTCTTCTTGCCTATATCCTTTAGCAACCAGTCTAGCTTTATTCTTAATGATGACCCCTTGTTCATCCATCTTATTCCTGTAGATCCACTTAGTTCCTATTATATTGTGGTCTTTAGGTTTAGGAACAAGTTCCCAAACCTTGCACCTCTTGAACTGATTAAGCTCTTCTTGCATTGCTTCAGTCCATTGTGGATCTTGTATTGCTTCTTCAAACTTCTTAGGTTCAACTTGAGACAGGAAACTGGAGTAGATTGCTGCATTCATGTATCTGCTCCTGGTTTGTACTCCTTGTCTTGGATCTCCAATAATCTGCTCTACTAGATGATCTCTTAGATGCCTGTTGGCTGGAGGCATCCTAACTTCTGGTTGAACCTCTTCAGCATCTCCATCAAGCTGTACTCCTTGTATTTCTTCAGCCATTGGCACATGTAGTTCTCCCCCTGGACAACAGCTACTATCTTCTACTTGCTGTCTTGCAGCAGGCACTTCTTCTATAGTAAGCTTGTCCATTTTCTTTGTTAAACCTGTGGGGCTGCATACACTACTAGACAACTCATTGTTAATAAGTTTAGTCTCATCAAAAACTACATGCACAGATTCTTCTACAACTTGTGTAGTCAAGTTGTAGACTCTATAAGCCTTACTATTATTGTTGTACCCAACAAAAATTCCCTCTTGGGACTTGGCAGCAAACTTAGTTAAGTAAGACTTCCCATTGTTAAGTATGAAGCATTTGCAACCAAAGATCCTGAAGTAGGATAAGTTTGGTTTCCTGCCTTTCACAACTTCATAGGGGGTCTTGTTAAGCCTTTTAGTGATGGTAGCCCTATTTATAACATGGCATGCAGTGTTGACTGCTTCAGCCCAGAAATACTCTGGCAGTGATGTATCACTTAGTAGGGTCCTACCAGCCTCTATCAAGGTCCTATTCTTCCTCTCAGCAATGTCATTTTGCTGAGGTGTTCTAGGTGAAGAGAATTCTTGAAATATCCCAAAGTCTTCACAAAGTTTTGTCATGCTATCAGACTGAAACTCAGTACCATGGTCACTTCTAATCTTGACCACTGTACTGTCTAGTTCATTCTGAATCTGCTTGACAAAGCTATGGAAGACACTAGGTGTTTCAGATTTCTGTCTTAAGAAGAACACCCAGGAAAGCCTTGAGTAGTCATCTACAACTACAAAGGTATAGACCTTCCTACCTAAGCTGTGAACTGGCATTGGACCAAAGAGATCCAAGTGCAAGAGGTATAAACACCTCACAACATCTTTGTTTTCTATGCTTCTAAAGGTGGATTTAGTCTGCTTGCCCTTTTGACAAGCTGAGCAAATACCATCTTTAACACACTTAACTTGAGGACCATTCCTCACTAACTCTTTGCTAAAGAGTTTGCTAATAGTCTTGTAGTTAAGATGGGCTAGCCTCTTGTGCCATTTGACACAATGAGTGACTGTCTCATCAGCTACAAGACAAACTGGAGAACCATTGTTCTCAACCATAATGTCTAGGCAGTAGACATTCCTCTTCCTATAACCTGTCAAAATGATCTCTTGATCACTTGACCTCTTGATATGACAACCATTTTTAACAAATGAGATGTCATACCCTACATCACTTAATTGACTTATACTTATTAGGTTGTGTTTCAACCCTTTAACATAAGCCACTTGAGTAATGGTAACCAAGTTGCTAGAAATGTTACCAAATCCTTTGATGATTCCTTTTTCAGAACCACCAAAGGTGACTTTTGGACCATCTTTTATTGGAATGTAGTCCCTTAGTAATCCTCTTGTTCCAGTCATATGTCTGGAACATCCACTGTCCAAGTACCATGTTGGGGTATGGCCACTTGGACTCACCTGCAAAACAGATTAATGAACCTTAGAACCCAAAGAATTCTTGGGTCCTTGGTACTTGTTAGTTTGCAATCTGACAAAGCTACCTACTGGCTTTCCAACATGTAGTTTGGTACTCACTTTGGCACTAGCATTGTGCCAACAGTCCACTGCAAAATGGCCAACTTTGCCACAACACCAACATTTAAACTTATTGTACCTTTGCTTAGGTACTGTCTTGGCTGTCTTGTCTACAACAGACTTGTTGAATGTTGGGGCTTTGCCCTTGGACTTGGGCTTGGACTGCTCAGTCCTTGCAGGTCTAATAAAACCCAGTCCAGCCTTGCCTTTATGATGAACAAATTCATCAATTAAAGGTAACACTGACTTAGGTTTAGAAAACCTAGCAACAAGCTCTCTCTCTTTCTGAAGATTGATCTCCAGACTCTTGATTTGATCATTCTTAAAGGTGATAGTCCCCATCTGAATCACTGATATGTGTTTCAGTTTGGCTATCTCATTAAGCTTTTGATCAAACTGCTTCTCAGAATCTGTTACAGCAGCTTTAAGATCAGCAATTTCCTTTGCCTGACTTTTGGCTAGGGACTTGCTTTTCTTGTAAGCTTGCAAAATCACTTTATATTCATCTATAAGCTGATGAATATCATCCTCAGACTCAGATACACTTTCATCACTTGATGAAGATGAATCTGATTCTGTACTGGTACAAGAAACTGAATTTAAAGTTGAACTTTGTACCTTACTGGTCCTGGCTGCTCCAGGATTTTGTCACTCTCAGTCAATGCCATCAGTCCTTGGCACTGGCAGTCTTCTTGTTCATAAATAGACTCCATTATCTGCATAAATTCTTCTTCTTCTTCTTCAGCAAACAGCCCTATGTATGCCTCAGCATCAGACTCAGTTTCTGAAGAAGAGATATCTGATAGAGTCTTCTCCTTCTTGGCAACAAAAGACTTTTCTTTCTTGCCTTTGAAATAAGTCTTTTTCCTGTCACTAGATTCTTTCCTCTTTTCAGGACAGTCTGCAATAACATGGCCTTGTCTATTGCAGCAATAGCACACTATCTTAGAACTAGTTGCCTTGCTAGATTTTGTCCTCTTTCTGTCCTTCTTTGAATCCTTTTTATCCTGATAAGAAGCTTCTTTTCCTTTTGAAGTAGAGGGCTTTGTCCTCCACTGTTTCTTCTTCAAGAATTTCTGAAAGTGTCTAGTGAAGGCAGCAAAGTCTTCATCACTTTCACTGCTTTCAGACTTGGTGCTGACTGACTCATCTGTCTCTGATTCAACTACCTTTGGAGGTGGAGTTGGTGACTTATTCCTGCACTTCCTGGAGGCTTCTGTCTTGAAGGCTACTATTCTTTCCTTGTGCTCAGTTCTTGTTGATTTCTCCTCCTCTTTCCTCACTGTCAACTGCATCTCATATGACAACAATTTGCCAAACAGTGTAGGTGGAGGAATTTCTCCCAACTTAGCCATTTCTCTAATGGCACAGATCTTTGTGTCCCAATCTTTGGTTAGGGACCTTAGGAACTTGTCATTTAGTTCATAGTTACTGAACTCTCTTCCATAAGACATGAGTTCATTTACTATTCTGTAGAACTTCTTATAGCACTCAGTTATGCTATCACCTTTTCCTTGTCTAAAACTCTCATACTCCTGATTTAGCAAGGATTTTCTATCTTGTCTAACTTCTTCAGATCCTTCCATATACACTATAAGAGTGTCCCACATCTCTTTGGCTGTCTTACAGTGTATAAGATTCTGAAATGTTGCATCATCTATGGCACTTACTATAATGTTTTGTGCCCTCTTGTCCATGGTGGCTAGGACAATCTCATCCTTAGTCATCTCAGAGAAATCTTTTGGGGTTCTCTGATTTGCATCTAGAACAGATATCTTCATGGGCACATAAGGCCCTTCCTTTACTGTGATGTATATCCTAGGGTCAGAGGCTTCCATAAACAGCCTTACCCTTTCCTTCCAGATCCCAAAGATTTCCTTCCTGCATAGGGGCAATTTCATGGAACCCAATTCCTTGTGATTTTCAGAGGAACCCATGGTTCTTGATTTTCTTGAATCTGTATTTTGACTTAGACTGAATCTGCCAAACAGGATCTCCTCAGACTGTTAGTCCTTTTTGAGGAACCTCGCTCTGATACCACTTGAAAGATATGGTACCTAAACACCTAGAGGGGGGTGAATAGGTGACCTAATTCTTTTTAAACTTTAATGGCAGCAAACAGTTAATATCACAGATTTCTAACTATTTTATCACAGCAAACACACAGCATACACAGCAACAATCACAGCACAGCAGACACAGAGTTTTATAGTGGTTCCCCAAGATTTGGGTACATCCACTTTCCCCCTTCGCCTATCTAGCAGTGTACTAGATTCGGCCAAACTCCTCCACTGTCTCAGAACCCAAATTGGTTCCTACACCTCAGGCCCAAGGCCCTACAACTCAGCTTTATCCCAAAGCCTACACTCAGCCACAAAGGCCTACACTCAGCCAATCTAGGCCTACACTCAGCCAACAAGGCCTACACTCAGAGATTTCAATCTCCTACACTCAGGCTTTCAAGCCCTACCCTCAGCCTTTATAAATACAGGCTTACAATTCACTCAGATCCAAAGGATCCTACAAGTTAAAATGATTTTACAAATAATAACTCTACAACTCAGAAACAAGAGAGGGGAGTTGAGAGTTTCTTGATGAGTTCTTGGAAGAACTCAGCTGGATTCAATCTGACTTAGCTTTCTTCAAAGCTTCTTGAGTAGAACTGAATAAGAATGAATCCTCCTGCAGTTGATCCTTGATCTCTGCTTCTTAAGATCCAGAAAATCTCTGAACCCTTCTTCTCAGCCTAGTTCCAAAGGCTGATTTCTTGGATGGAGCCCTCTCTCTCCAACTTCTTAGATCTGCACTTGGACGGCTAGATCTTCTTGTGTTGATACTCTGTGTACCACTTCAATAACTACTTGAACAATAATCTGAACAACTTCATTAACTTCTGTTTCTGTAGACTGTATGAGCCTATTTATAGGCCTTCTTCATGGTAACCGGCTGGTCCGGTCCATAACTGACTTCTGACATCTCTGACAGGTGCTGTAGACCGGCTGGAACGGCAGCTGTCAAGTCATCCAGTCAATTCTTGAAAATCTCTAACTGTCTGAAAGTGTCGAGACTTTCTGTCTTTAAGTGTCGACACTTATAGGCCAAGTGTCGACACAAGTTGTGTAAGTGTCGACACAAGTCTACAAGGTGTCGACACAACTTCTTGTATGTCTCGACACAGTTTCTTCTGCATGTGTCGACACTGAAATTGAGTGTCGACACAAGTACTTGATCTTCTGTAACTTGCTGAATTCTTCTAAGTGTCGACACATCTCCTTTGTGTCGACACAACTTCTTGTGTTGAATCTGTTAAGTGTCGACACTGCTCCTTGGTGTCGACACATATTCTTCTATGTTGATACTTGCTGAGTGTCGACACAGCTCCTTGTGTCGACACTTGATTCTTCTGTTGAGACTTCAGCTGAGTGTCGACACATTCCCTTAGTGTCGACACTTGTACTTAGAATAATTTGACGATCTTGCTGTTCTTTGCTAAGTGTCGACACTGCTCCATGTGTCGACACTTTCTTCAAGTGTAGAGTCTTCAGCTGAGTGTCGACACATTGTTCTAGGTGTCGACACTTACTTCATGTACTGACTCTTCTGTTGAGTGTCGACACATTGTTCTGGGTGTCGACACTTTAACTTAGTCTCTGCAGACTTTTGCTGAGTGTCGACACAGCTCCAAGTGTCGACACTTTCTGGTGTAGACACAGCTTCACTGGGTGTCGACACAGCTCCTTGTGTCGACACTTTCTGTCTGCACTTTTCTTCACTGAATGTCGACACAGCTCCTTGTGTCGACACTTTCTGTCTGGTGTCGACTCTGCATCCCAGGTGTCGACACAATGACTCCAAGTGTCGACACTGCTTGTCTGGGTGTCGACACAAGTCTTCTTAAGTGTCGACACTTTCCCTCTGGGTGTCGACACATGAACTTAGAAACTTTTTGCTTCAGTCCAGTAATTACTTAACCTGCATAAGTAAACTCAACATACATCAAATACATTATGATGTATATTATTGAGTTGGGTGAGGCTTCTTCAAATCAGGTACATTTAACCAATGTACCCAACAAAAGTTGGTGTCGATAGAATTCTGATATGTGTCGACACAAGTTCTGTGTGTCGACACAGTCGTTGTCGATAGAATTCTTGAATGTGTCGACAGCTTCTCTGTGTGTCAACACAGCTTCTGATAATGTCGACACAAGTCTGGCCCTTAGTGTCGACACAACATTGTCGACAGATTTTCTGTGTGTCGACACAAATTCTGGATATCAACACAATCTGGCCCTTGGTGTCGACACAGCGTTGTCGACAGATTTTCTGTGTATCGACACAAATTCTGGATGTCAATAAAATCTGGCCCTTGGTGTCGACACAGCCATTACCAAGTGTCGACACTTGTACTTAGAAAATTTTCATTTCCATTTTCTTAACCTGCACATTATAACTCAACACAACATCAAATATAACTTTATGCATATCGTTGAGTTAGGTGAGGCTTCTCCAAATCTAGTACACATTTTCCAATGTACCCAACAATCTCCCCTATTTCGAGAAGTCATAACCCTTAGTCAATGATATACATCACTTATAATAAAATTAACAATATGATGTATAAAAACCTTCACTGACAGGGAAACATATAAACAAAACAAGTAAATAATATCATCACAGAATATGATACAACAATAACAAACATGAATCATTGTTTTGTTTAAAACTTCACAATAGTTTATTGACAATAGATTACATGGAGTTTAAAACTGAAAATTACAATGTTTTATAATCTAGTCAATCTATCCTAAGGCTGAACAGGCTCCTTGATCACTATGCCTTTTCCAGACTGGATCCTTGCTTGTACTGGAGCTTCAGTATCTTTAGCTGGCATCTTGCCTTTGAGATCCTTCTTCTTAAGTTCTTCAGCCTTAACTCTTTGCCATTCAAAATAGTGAAAAGACTTAGGAAAGTATTTACTGGGTTCTACTACTGTAGCAGGTATTCTCCCAGCCTTGTGATCCCTTCTGAACTACTGAATAACATCTTGTCTTTGCAGATATTTATTCCACTCAACTTCAGAATACCACTTGCCTCTATCATGCATTTTGTCTTTGACAGCTTGCCAGGTGATGAGTCCACTTTATATACCTATTTTTGGACTCATCTGGGCTATTTTCCACGCGTTTGCACTTCACTTTTAGTTCATTATCATATATATATATCTCATCTTACCTATATTTCTATATGAAATGCACATTTTTGCCCGTGATTGTGCATCTTGTTATTTTTATAGTTTGTACTCCTTTTTGTGATTTCCTGGAATGTCTGCACATATCAGTGATTGGTTTTTCCTTTCGGTACAGGGGTCGTGTGCGTGTTCCGGGATGGTTGTGAAACAGGAATACTGCGCAAGATCATGGGATCTAATGCGCACGACCACTGGTCGTGCGCCCCTGATCGTGCACACTACTCTTTGTTTTCCAGAATCAGCCTGGGGTAAGCGCATGACCACTGGACATACTGTGCATGACCACCGGTCATGCGCCACTGATCGTGTGCATTGATTCCTCTTTACTGGAGTCCTATCTGGGTAATCGCACGATCATTAGACTTAGTGCGCACGACCACTGGTCATGCGCCACTACTAATGCGCATTATCTCAGTTCTTCTTCCTGATATTCCATGCCAGTGCGCACGAGCATAGGACATAGCGCGCACGACCACTGGTCGTGCGCTTGTGATCATGCGCATTGTTCATTTCTGCTTTTGTATAAATAGTGCAGGTCTCGCCCTAATTCAAGAGGATCCGGAGATCGACATTTCTCCGCCGTTTTCCGCCTTCTCCGCCATTCCCCTTCATATTCCACCCTAGGGAGGTGCTCCGGTGAAGCTTTCACCGCCAAATCCAAGTCGGAGCTTCCTCTCGGCCTCCTCCATCATCTCTTGGGTTCATTTCAAGTTTCAATGCCATAGCCATCAAGCAAAGGGAAGCTTGCTACTTTCGTCCGCTATCGTGAGACGAAGAAGACGGGCCATTGGAAGGTGGTGACAGCCCTTCTCTACCCCGGACGCAGTTGAGGACCGAGCTTGGACGCGGATTGACAACCCGACGATTCCAACCGTGAATCCTCAGCAATACTTCGGATTCGGTCGATCTCTTGCCTTGTTATTCCTTTATTATTGTATATGTGTGTTAAAACTTCATTTATATTGATGTTGTTGCACTTTAGATGTAAACTTTACTAGATTCATGTCTATGTGATTCTGTGTTTGTTTACGCTTTAGTTGCTTGAGGTGCGCCATATTCCATCCACCACCATCCACCCTTGTCGTTCTAGCAATTGCTATAAGCGTGCATAGTGAAGAGGTGCTCACGACCCTCATTCCGCCATTCTAACCACCTCATCCGCTAGCCTTCTCGTCCATCCGCCTAGTGATTCGGTGCATAGCGGCCCGACTAGTCTTCCATCCCGCCTGGCAAAGCATCGCATAGCGGCGTTGCATAGGAGTAGTTGATAGCCTTTTTTTTTCTGTTTTCGCAACATCAAAACCTCCCCTTAGTTAGCTCCGACCTGAGGACTTCAATCTCAAGTCCTCCTCGAAATTAACTCCACCTTACTGTGTTCCTTGTGAGATCGATACTTGGGAAAACACCCATTTTATATTACTTGTGCGACCGGTTCACTGCCATGATCTTAAGCATCAAGTTTTTGGAGCCGTTGCCGGGGAACACAGTCATGTGAGTTTTTGGAGAGGTAGATAATAGATTGAAGCCCTTTTTCATTTGTGCATTTCATTTTTTTTTTTATTTACTTTGGTTATTTGAATTTTTATTTTGCTTATTTCTTTTTACCCTTTTCTGATTTTTGATTTAGATAGCAGATCCGTGCTATTTTTTTTATTTTAGCTGTGTAGCACTTTTTCAGCAATTATTTTTGTTCGTGATGGATCCTGATGCTGAGTGCCGTATCCTTGACACTTTGCACCGATCCATCGATGTCATTGCTGTTATGAATGTCGAGCATTGCATTCGGTGTTTGTTATGTCAAGGTGTGGGCCACATGTTGAAGGATTGCCCTTTTTTGTGCAAGCCTTCTCCCTCTGAGGGCGTGTGCACAACAACCTCCCGTTCGAGGAAGACTGTTATGGACAGGCATACCAGGGTGTTGTTTGGCCCATACACTCACATAACGCACTTTGCTCATTCTTTACCCATTGAGATTACTGAAGAATCTCTGGCCGCATACATCTCTTTCATGGGTCCCTCGATCCCTTTTTACAAGCTTCCCTTGAGTGATGATGACCACTCTGGTGTTAGCCAACAAAAAGAGGAGCAGGAACTCATGGGCGCTCCTGTATGGGACGATGAGATTGTTCCGGTCGTCGACGGGGTGGTGTCAACGAATGATTTTGCGATGGGGCCTGCTCATTCAGTGCTTGATTTTGAGAGCAGCTTTGCCCCTCCGCAATTTTTGCCGGATTGTGCTACTCCATTTTTGTGTGAGTCAGTTGATGATGCCATATTTGTGGATGATTCGGTGCCCGAGGTTGCGCCGAAGTGGGATGATGATTCCTCTATCTCCGACGGAGAATGTGGATCTTCGGAACACTTTTACGCACCCCGGTGGGATGAGGAATACCCTCTTTCCAATGCGGAGGTTTGCACCTCCTTATTGGATGAGGCCGTTCCTCTTACTACCGCGGACCTTGAGTTCTTGGATTCCCCTCGGTACGACTCGTATGATACCGACGATGATCTCTGCTTGGATCCTGCTGAGAGTGATACCGGGATCACTCTCCCATTTTCTGATTCTTTTAGTTCTTCTTATCTTTTATTACTTGATCCCCCTTCCTTATCTGAGCCTTTGCAGGATGAGTCTCCACAGGTACGTTGGGATGACGATGAGCTTTGTGCTCATGCCATTGCCATTGCCTCCTGCGGGCCTGTGATAGACGATACCTTGCTAGGCAAGGATTTGTTTTGTGGTGAGATGAGTGAGGACTAGGCCTCCTCATCCTACTTCCTATTTCCTCTACCTGTGTTGGGCAGGTATGATTATTTAGGTAGAGGGGTAACTGCTCTATCACCATATCGGTACCCGTTATCGAAACGGATATTGGAACAGTTACCTGTGCATTTTGTTTTCAAAGGCCCATTAGCTAGAACTGTTTAGAATGTAATAAGTCGTGCTGGGATGACAATAACCTCAGTACTTATCTTTTATTTTCTGTATTTTATTTTTCTTGTCTATTTTAATTTTAGCATTTCTTTTTGTATATTTTGTTTTGTTTTTTTTCGGAGATCACCCCAGCAGGTATTCATAGCAAATCACATTGGGGGGGTTCTGATTCTTCGTATGGCGGGCCTGCTTCAGGTTTCCACGCGTCTTCTGGTATGCTCACTAGCTGAGCATTGGGTAACCTCTTCCCTTAGCTTTTTATGATTTTTAATTTCACCATCATTTGATGTGTCATTTAGTTTAAGTCTGGGGGAGAGCCAGTTTTGTTACCTTTTGCACGTGCA
This sequence comes from Platanthera guangdongensis, assembly GCA_039583875.1. Lineage (NCBI taxonomy): Eukaryota > Viridiplantae > Streptophyta > Magnoliopsida > Asparagales > Orchidaceae > Platanthera > Platanthera guangdongensis. Next base: position 135,700,534 of record CM077166.1, on the reverse strand, counting down.
CATCTCATGTGCATACTAGAAGCCTTTATAGTTTCATTTTGATTAGTTCATTGCACTACACACCACTGCACCCACATGAGCGCATGCTTAGCTTTTTGCGTGCTGCGAGTTAAACTCGTTTCTTTTGTTAGATTTGGGAAAATTATGGTGCTGGCTTAGGATTGTGAGACAAAGTAAAATGTTGACCTTGTTGTGTTTCGAGTCAACTGATCTCGTCTCGTGTAGAAATTCGAGTAGATTAAATTTTTCTTTATGCTTATAGTTTTATATTTTTCTATTTACGTAAAGACTTTTTATTCTACTCAAAAGTTGGTGAATCCGGTATGAATCAAACGGTAGTGTAGTGATGTGTGTAGCCGCCACTAGCCTCATTTTGCTCGAGTCGGGAGGAAGGATTATCTTTCTCGGTGGCTAAGAACTTGCCCCAAGCTACTCTCGAAGCATAGGTGCATGGTTAGTCATGCGTAAGCATGATGTAGGCCATCATTTTGGCCCGGTTGAGCTTTGTACCGTTCCTAACGTCTTGTCCTCACTAGCCCCGTTGTACCTACCCTTCTTTTGATTCAGCTCCACCTTCATTCACCAAAGCCCCATAGCCTATCCTAGTCGCACACCCAAGTCGAGTTTAGTGTTTTATATTTTCATGTTGGGATGTGATGTGGTGTTATTATTTATGAAAATGTGGAAGTGCTCCCAAGTTTATATCTGCTGAATTGTGCAAATAAAATGAAGAAAAAGAAAAAAAAGAGAAAAATATTTGTAAAGAAAAAAAAAGAAGTGAAAAGAAAAGTTTAATTGAAAATCTTTGTGGAAATGTGATTATATTTGGAGTAGGCGGTGCACACACCCATTTGTTAAAAGTTAAAGTCTGGAGGTGTGGTGTACCTGCATATATTGTGGTTAGCGGTTGGATTCTTTTTTGTCTAGCTCATTTGGGTTAGGTGCATAGCCTTTCTTTTTATCATTGTTTACCTCACCCTAACCCAAGCCCCGTGATTATCCTAAAGTCCTACGGATTTGCGCTTGAGTCTAACTAGTGCCGTGGAGAGAGTGTGAACGGGCAAGCATATGGTCCCCGACATTGGTGGATTCCTTTGGAGGTGATCCTGACCCCCGATCTTTGGCAAAGCTCACCTTAGTGGCCTACCTACTTTCATCCTATGCGTGACCAGTTGATTCACCGTGATTCTATTTTTGAGTAATAATAAAATGTTGATACGCATTGTGAAAAGTATAAACTATTTTGTATACTTAGAAATTTCTTCTATTATATTTTTACGCGCGCGAGCATGCGACTTCGCATGGTACTTCGTATCGCAATTTCTTTGTTAACTACTATTTTTTCCTATCTGCTTAGATTTTGTTTGCTCGGGACGTGCAAACAGTTAAGTCTGGGGGTGTGATGAGTCCACTTTATATACCTATTTTCGGACTCATCTGGGCTAGTTTTCACGCGTTTTCACTTCACTTTTAGTTCATTATCATATATATCTCATCTTACCTATATTTCCATAGGAAGTGCACATTTTTGCCCGTGGTTGTGTATCTTGTGATTTTTATAGTTTGTACTCCTTTTTGTGATTTCCTGGAATGTCTGCACATATCAGTGATTGGTTTTTTCCTTTCGGTACAAGGGTCGTGTGGGTGTTCCGAGATGGTTGTGAAACAGGAATACTGCGCACGATCATGGGATCTAATGCGCACGACCACTGGTCGTGCGCCCCTGATCGTGCGCACTACTCTTCGTTTTCCAGAATCATCCTGGGGTAAGCGCACGACCACTGGACATACTGTGCACGACCACCGGTCGTGCGCCACTGATCGTGTGCATTGATTCCTCTTTTCTGGAGTCCTGTCTGGGTAATCGCACGATCATTGGACTTAGTGCGCATGACCACTGGTCGTGCGCCACTACTCGTGCGTATTATACCAGTTCTTCTTCCTGATATTCCATGCCAGTGGCACGAGCATAGGACATAGCGCGCACGACCACTGGTCGTGCGCCTGTGATCATGCGCATTGTTCATTTCTGCTTTTGTATAAATAGTACAGGTCTCGCCCTAATTCGAGAGGATCCGGAGCTCGAAATTTCTCCACCATTTTCCGCCTTCTCCGTCGTTCCCCTTCATCTTCCACCCTAGGGAGGGGCTTCGGGCAAGCTTTCACCGCCAAATCCAAGCCGGAACTTCCTCTCGGCCTCCTCCATCATCTCTTGGGTTCATTTCAAGTTTCAACGCCATAGCCATCAAGCAAAGGGAAGCTTGCAACTTCGTCCTCTATCGTGAGACGAAGAAGACGGGCCATTGGAAGGTGGTGACAGCCCTTCTCTACCCCGAACGCAGTTGAGGACCGAGCTTGGATGCGGATTGACAACCCGACGATTCCAACCGTGAATCCTCAGCAAGACTTCGGATTCGGTCGATCTCTTGCCTTGTTCTTACTTTATTGTTGTATATGTGTGTTAAAACTTCATTTATATTGATGTTGTTGCACTTTAGATGTAAACTTTACTACATTCATGTCTATGTGATTCTGTGTTTGTTTACGCTTTAGTTGCTTGAGGTGCGCCATATTCCATCCACCACCATCCACCCTTGTCGTTCTAGCAATTGCTAGATGCCTGCATAGCGAAGAGGTGCTCACGACCCTCATTCCGTCGTTCTAACCACCTCATCTGCTAGCCTTCTCGTCCATCCGCCTAGTGATTCGGTGCATAGCGGACCAACTAGTCTTCCATCTCGCCTGGCGAAGCATCGCATAGCGGCGTTGCATAGGAGTAGTTGATAGACTTTTATTTTCTGTTTCTGCAACATCAAAACCACCCCTTAGTTAGCTCCGACCTGAGGACTTCAATCTCAAGTCCTCCTCGAAATTAACTCCACCTTACTGTGTTCCTTGTGAGATCGATACTTTGGAAAACCCCCATTTTATATTACTTGTACGACCGGTTCACTGCCGTGATCTTAAGCATCACCAGGTAGTGACTATTATATTTCTAGAGGTTGGACTCCATCTTTCAAAATCAGGCTTCAGTTCAGCCTGCTCTCTAAATCTTTTCTTTGAGAGTTGAGCTTCCTTCTCTTTATTCAGTGCTACCTCTGACATTTCAACCTTATCAATTATAACATTCTTAGTAGCCTCTGGAGGGCTATACATCTGTTGAACAAGTTGTTGAATTCCTTCAAAATTAGAAGGGGGGTATATGATTTGAGCTACCTCCTGCTGACCCCTTCATTTCCTGCAGCTTGAATTCCTGACTTAGCTGTATGATCATCATCATCACATAGGGGTGGATATCCCAGAGTTGCACTAACAGCACTTGTTATCCATTTGTCATGCTCTGAGCTAGCATTGACTATCACCCTCTCCCCCTTTATGACTTCTCTTTCAATATGATCCCTTAAGTCATCTTTTTGGAACCTAATTTGATTAACTCGATAATTGGTTCATTCTGTGTAATAAGCTTTAAACATTTGGAGCTAAGTAGAGATCAGCTTCTGAGAGGCTTGAATGGTTGATTGGAAAGTGGCTAAATCTTCTTAAAATTTCTTATCAAACTCTGACTTTTCTTTAGCCCTTTCCTCAGTTAATGCTGTTGCTTTATTCTTTAATTCAGTAACAATCACATTATGTGATTCAGTAAGATTATCATTCATTCTAATCTGATTTTCCAGAACATATCCTTGCTTTTCTACTATGTCATCAATTTGTGTCCTTGCCTCTTGTTGTTGTTTGGCCAGAAAAACTACAGCATTACCTCCTTTATGGAAGCAATCTGTCATCTCTTTCTTATTCTAGTTAACTTCAAATCTGATTGATTTTATGTCTTGAGACAGAGTGAACTGAAGATCCTTATGACTTTCATCCATATATTTCTCCATGGCTGCTCTTTGCTCATCCAATTTAATTTGCAGAGCAACCAATAGTGAACAAAAATCAACTGTTGGTGCTGAGGGTTGTGAGGCTGTCTGTAAAGCTTTCTTATAATTTGAGCTTTTCTTCTTGTAAACCATTTGTTTTCTCTTCTTTGCTCTTAATGCTTCTCCATCATCAGATTCAGAAGAACTTTCAAGATTCATTGTGTCCTTTGGACTTGAGGCCAGCTCTTTATTAGCTCTTGGCAACTCCCCCTGAGTCCCTAGCTCCTCCCCCTCAGTTCTTGGCATAACTTCCTCAGTTCTTACTTCTTGTAAATCAGGGAATAATTCCTCAAGTGTAAATTCTTGTTGCAGTTGAACTGGAGGAATATTTGTATCTTGAACATTTAATGGAGTATCATCTAAGTCAGATGTATCATCCATTGATATATTTTGTGCAGGGATGTTGTCATGCTGTGTCTGTTCAACATCAGATAGAAGCACAGTTAATGTATCTGGCTCAGTATCTAGTATAGATTGATTAATATCATTTATTACCTCAAGAATTATTTGAGTGGCTGTTTCACTCTCTAAGGCAGCTTGCTCGTTCTCTGGAGCACTCTCTGGAGGCAAGACTTCTTGTCGAACTGCGAAAAGTTCATTGGCACCCCCTAGAGGAGGCATATCCTGAACTTGATCCAGTGGGATGGTGCTTTCTGAAATAAACTCCCCCCTACATCTAACTATCATCTACATTCTTATGAGCAGATGATTTCCTTGTAGATTCTTGTTGTTCTTCATCTGAACTGAAGATTACTTGTTCTTCTGAATCACTTGAAGATTCAATCTTCCTGAGGGTTGTCTTTTTCTTTTGCAGTGGTGGTTGTTTCTGAGGTGTAGAACCATCTTTTGTTAAAACTCTTTCCCACCTGTATAATATTTTCATATCCATCCTTCTCATGTGGTTTATTCTAGATCCAGTTGTGTGGTTGAGCACTTCAGGAATATTTATTGCCAGATACAAACTCGGAATTCTACCTAGATTAGGTTTCTTCAGGCTTTCCTTGATCTTATCAAAAATTACTGCAGACCAGTTAGTTTTTATTCTGAATATGACTCTGGTCATCAAGCTGAAGATATAGGCTGAGATCCTATCATGTCCACTGGTTTGCAGAGAATTACTTTGCCCATTATCTCTGAGAGAAACTTTCCTTGTGAGTTCATTCGTTTCCTTTGCATGGCTGATTAAATCATAGTGGTGGGATCCAGGCCACACCATTGAAGAGCTTCTTTGGTCATTGAAGATGTAACTTCATCATCTTCCTGAGTCCTGGGCAATTGAAGTGTTTTCCTTAGACGCTTTTGGGTAATTTTCACCTTGCTGCCTTGAATTGAAGACTTAATCTTCATTCCAGTTGAATCCAAGATTACTTTTGTATAGAATTCAAGAATTTCTGTCTTCCAGATCTTTGTAGGTTTTAAGACTAGATATTCTAAACCATTATCTTGGATTAAGGTTATTACATTTCGAATCTCAGTCGCCGCACTCTCAAAAGCATTGTGAACTAACTCATAGCCTTCGTTGATGTTGGTCTCCAACTTTGGCGCCATTAATGACAAGAAATTTAAGGAGAAGAGAGATGAAGGTTTGTCGACTCAAGGTTTGGGTCTTGAAAATGTTGAGAGCTTAGTCGACAAAATTGTTCTGTGACCTATTTACATGTGTGTCCACACAAAAGGCCAAGAAGCGGGATAATAGATAATTAATGTGTCGATACTGTAGAGATTGTGTCGACACAGACTTCTTATGACCTGACTGAGTCAGACAACAATATGTGTCGACACAGTTTGTAATGTGTCGACACAGACTTCTTAATAGTCGACTCTAATATATGTGTGTCGACACAGACTTCTGTATGTGTCGACACAACTATCTAAATGATAGAACTTCTATGTGTCGATACCAAAGTCTAAGTGTCGACACCACTATCTCAGCACTATTTTGCCGTGTCGACACAACTTATCTTAAGTATTGACACAAACTACTATATGTCGACACAAATTTCCTTTTGTGTCGACATAAACTTCTATATGTCAACATTGATTTACTTGGTCAAATTTACCAAGTTATTCTAGGTTTAACATGCCTAATTCAATTTTGAAATAATTGAACTTAGTTTCATCTAGTGGTTTACTAAACATGTCAGCAATTTGATTATTTGTGGTGACAAATTCCAAACAAATATCTTCTTTTTCAACATTCTCTCTAATGAAGTGAAATCTAATTTCTATATTCTTTGTTCTGCCATGTGATACAGGGTTTTTATCAATAGAAATAGCACTTGTAGAATCACAAAATAGTGGAGTTCTACTTACCTTGAGACCATAGTCTTCAAGTTGATGTTGAATCCATAAAAGCTGAGCACAACAGCTACCTACAACAATATACTCAGACTCTGCAGTGGAAATTGCCACACTAGTCTGCTTCTTACTGCTCCATGATACTAGTCTACCACGTAGAAATTGACATGTGCTAGTGGTACTCTTTCTATATTTTTTGCAACCTGCAAAGTCTGCATCTGAAAAACCAGTCACTAGAAAGTCTCTATTCTTAGGGTACCAAAGACCAAGATTAGGTGTGCCCTTAAGATATCTCAATATTCTTTTGACTGTAATATAATGAGATTCTTTAGGGCTTGCTTGGTACCTAGCACAGACACATGTAGCATACATAATGTCTGCTCTACTATCAGTTAAGTATAGGAGGGAGCCAATTATCCCTCTATACAAAGTCTCATCTACAGGTTTTCCTGCATCATCTTTGCCTAAAGGCATACTTGTCCCCATTGGAGTTCTCATGGTAGTGGATGACTCCATACCATATTTCTTAATTAACTCCTTGGTGAACTTAGACTGTGATATGGACAAGCCATCATCAGTTTGTCTTACCTGGAGTCCCAAGAAGAATTTGAGCTCACCCATACTGCTCATGTCAAACTTCCCTTGCATAAGTTTTGCAAACTTCCTACAAAGTTTGTTTTCTGTAGATCCAAAGATTATGTCATCAACATAAATCTGTACAAGGATCATCTTGCCCTTTGACTCCCTAAGGAATAGAGTCTTGTCTATTTTCACTCTTGAAAATTTATTTTCAATGAGGAAAGTAGATAATGTTTCATACCAAACCCTAGGGGCTTGTATAAACCATATAAGGCTTTCTTAAGTCTATAAACAAAATCAGGATAAAGTGGATCAACAAAACCTGACGGCTGATGAACATAGACTTTTTCTTTCAAATTACCATTTAGGAAAGCTGACTTGACATCCATTTGGTACACTTTGAAACCTTGGAAAGCAGCAAAGGCAAGGAATAGCCTTATTGCTTCCAACCTTGCCACTGGGGAAAAAGTCTGATCAAAGTCAATGTCCTCTTCCTGTCTATAACCTTTGGCAACTAGTATTGCTTTGTTCTTCACTATTATGCCATTTTCATCCTGTTTGTTCCTATAGATCCACTGTGTCTCAATTATGTTATGATCCTTTGGTTTTGGAAGCAGCTCCCATACTTTACATCTTCTGAATTGATTCAGCTTCTCCTGCATTGCATCAATCCAGTTGGAGTCTTGCATGGCTTCTTCAAATCTTTTTGGTTCCAACTATTACAGGAAACTTGAGCAAAGCATTGTGTTCATGTGTTTGCTTCTGGTTTGCACACCATGTCTGTGATCACCAATGATTTGGTATGTAGGATGATCCTTTAGATTCCTTATTGCTTGAGGCATTCTATCAGCAATTTGGACTTCTTTAATTTCTTCACCATTCTGAACTTCATTGTCTTCAATGTCATCTTGTGGACCTTGTACTCCCCCTGGACAGTAACCATCATTTTCAACATCCTGCCTTGTAGTTTGGTCTTCATTAATGGTCAGAAGGTCCAACTTTTCTTTTAAACTTGTTGAGCTACAAGGATTGCTAGACAACTCACAGTTAATTAGCTCAGATTCATCAAACACTATATGAACTGATTCTACTACAACTTATGTAGTCAAGTTGTAGACCCTATATGCCTTACTATTATTGTTGTACCCAACAAATATCCCATCTTGGGATTTTGCAGCAAACTTATTTAGGTGAGACTTGCCAGTGTTAAGCACATAACACCTGCTACCAAAGATCCTAAAGTAGGATATGTTTGGTTTTTTGCCCTTCATAATCTCATAGGGAGTCTTTTTGTGGTTCTTAGTTATAGATGCACTATTAAGAACATGGCAAGCAGTATTTACTGCCTCAGCCCCGAAATATTCTGGGAGTGAAGTGTCACTGAGTAGAGTTCTACCAGCCTTAATGAGAGTTCTATTCTTTCTTTCAGCAATACTATTTTGCTGAGGTGTTCTAGGTGAGGAGAATTCCTAATGAATCCCTAGTTCTTCACAAAACATTGTCATACACTCAGACTGAAATTCAGTTCCATGGTCACTTCTGATTTTGACCACTGAATTGTTAAATTCTTTCTGAATTTGTTTAACGAAGTTATGAAAGACAGTAGGGGTTTCAGATTTCTGCCTCAAAAAGAAAACCCATGTATATCTAGAATAGTCATCTACTACCACAAAAGTATAGACTTTCCTACCGAAACTATGAACTTGCATAGGACCAAATAGATCCATATACAAGAGGTACAAACACCTCACAGAGTCTTTGGTATCAAGACTATGAAAAGAGGATTTGGTCTGCTTGCCTTTTTGACAAGCTGAACATATATCGTCTTTTATGCACTTAAATTGAGGACCATTCCTCACTAACTCTAAACTATAGAGCTGGCTTATAGTCTTATAGTTCAGATGAGCTAGCCTTTAGTGCCATTGGACACACTGAGATGCTTTCTCATCTGCAACTAAACATACAGGAGAGTTCATGTTTTCATAATCAAAATTTAAACAATAAACATTCCCTTTTCTATAATCAGATAAGATCACCTTCTGATCATTTGCCCTTTTAATCTGACACCCATTCTTAATAAATGAAATGTCATACCCAAGATCACTCAGCTGACTTATTCTTATCAAGTTATGTTTCAAACCTTTTACATAAGCCACTTGAGTGATTGTTATAGAACTAGAGGAAATATTACCAAACCCTTTAATGACCCCTTTTTCTGATCCACCAAAGATCACTTTACGTCCATTCTCTATGGGAGTATAGTCCTTTAACATTCTCCATGTTCCAGTCATGTGTCTGGAACATCCACTGTCCAAGTACCATATAGGGGCATGGCAACTTGGACCCGCCTGCAGCAAATAAAATTAATTTACCTTAGAACCGCAACTTTTATTGGGTTCTAGGTTCATGTTAGAACGAAACTTGATATTCTTACCAGCAGCCTTCCTCACAGGTAAGCTGGCATTCTTCCTGACACTGGTGTTGTGCCAGCAATCCATGGCATAATGTCCTATCTTACCACAACACCAACACTCATATCTATTATACCGCTTCTTATATACAGTTTTAACAGCATTGCTATTAGCTGTTCTTAACACTGTTGGTACATTAGTTCTTTGCTTGAGTGCTGGAGCTACACCCTTGTCATTCAGAATTTCAGGCTTACCATAACCATATATAATATCATGATCATATCTATTAGTTGGGTGCCATACTTTTCTGAAGGAATGGGTGGTTTGAAGACTAGAGGCTGTACTAGGGCTTTGCCTTTTCTTTTGGAATTGGCAGCCCTTGCATTTCCCTCAAAGCCCAATCTAGTCTTACCCTTTTTAGGAATAAAGTCATCAATTAAAGGTAAAACTGATTTTAGCTTAGAGAACTTAGCCACCAGATCCTTTTCCTTCTGAAGTTTGACTTCCAAACTTTTGATTTGATCATTCTTGAATGTAATAGTACCCATCTGAATAACAGTTATGTTTTTCAGTTTGGCTACTTCATTCATCTTTAGATCCAGCAATTTTTCTGAATCTAATGCAGCCAGCTTAAGATCAGCAATTTCCTTAGCATGTGCTTTATTAAGGATTCTACTTTTCTTAAGTGCTTGCAGCAGGTCACCATATTCATCAATAAGTTGATGAACATCTCCTTCAGATTCAGATTCATCTACATCTCTTGATGCAGATGCTTCTGATTCTGAACCAGTATAGTAATCAGAATCTATTGAAGAATTGTTTATATTACTAGGTCCAGGTTGATCCTGACACTGATCTTCTTCTGTCAAGGCCATCAGCACTTTACAACAAGGTTCTTCAATTTCATTTACTAAATCCAGCCACTTCAAGAACTTAGCCTCTTCTACATCATATTCAGTTTCCAACAGTCCTATATATGCTTCAGCTTCAGCGTCAGCCTCAGAATCTGATGATGAAGAATCTGACCAACTTTTTTGCTTCTTTGCAACAAGGGATTTCTCCTTCTCGCCCTTGTTTTTTTAGTTTCTTCTTATCATTAGATTCTTTCCTTTTGTCAGGACAATCAGCTACCATATGTCCTAGCCGGTTGCAGCAATATCAAACAATCTTAGTTGAAGATAATTTACTAGGATTAGAGCTATACCTATCCTTCCTAGAGGATTTCATTTTCTGATAGTAATCATCCTTGGATTGTGAGGATGATGGCTTGGATCTCCACTGTTTCTTATTCAAAAACCTTTGAAATTGTTTTGAGAAAACTGCTAAGTCTTCATCAGAATTTGGACTATCTGATGTGTCACTGTCTGAACTTTCTGAAAAAACTTCTACAGCTTTCCTAGGAGGTGATGGAGACATCCTCCTATCCTTTCTTATGGCTTCAGTCTTGAAAGCCACTAACTTATCTCTATAATCAATTTTATTACTTTTATCCTCCTCTTTTCAGACCATCAACTGCATTTCATATGAAAGTAGTTTGCCAAATAATGTTGGAGGTGAGATTTCTGCTAGTCTGGTCACTTCCCTAATGGCACATATCTTAGTGTCTCAGTCTTTAGTCAATGATCTCAGAAACTTATCATTTAACTCATATGTACTGAATACTCTTCCATATGACATCAATTCATTAACTATTCTGAAAAATTTCTTGTAACATTCAGTTATACTGTCTGTTTTAGATTGTTTAATACTTTTATACTCCTGATTCAACATAGACTTTTTGTCTTCTCTCACCTCTTCTGAACCCTCCATGTAGACAATAAGTGTGTCCCACATTTCTTTGGAGGTCTTGCAGTGAATCAAATTTTGGAATGTTGAATCATCTATGGAACTGACTATTATATTCTACGTTCTCTTATCCATAGTAGCCAAGAAGATCACATCCTTTGTCATTTCAGAATACTTCTTTGGTGTCCTGAGATTTCCATCAAGAACTGAGACTTTCATTGGGATGAATGACCCTTCTTTGACTGTCATGTAGATTCTTGGATCTGAAGCTTCCAAAAACAATCTAACACTTTCTTTCCAAATGCCAAAAATCTCTTTTCTGCATATAGGTAACTTCATAGAACAAAACTCATTATGATTCTCTATGGAAACCATTTTGCCTGATAGATTTCTGCCTTGGAGATCTACTCAGACTGTTAGGTCTAATCTTTGAGTAACCTGGCTTCGATACCACTTGAAATAATTGATTTCAAGATGTTCTAAACACCTAGAGGGGGGGGAGTGAATATGTTCAATTCTTTTTCTAACTTAGGCAGATAATTCTATCTAGTACAGCAATGTATTCTGTAGAAAGTACAACACAGCATTCATATACACATCATTCACAGATTACACACCAGTTTTATAGTGGTTCCCGAAATAATGGGTACATCCACTTTCCCCCTTCGCCTATCTAGCAGTGTACTAGATTCGGCCAAACTTCCTTCCTTTTTCTCAGATCCGCAGATCTTACAGCTCAGAACCAAGAATGGTTCCTACAACTCAGAGTGAATCCACACTCCTACAATTGAGGCACAAGCCCTACCTCAGCCTCTTCCACAGGCTTACAACTCAGAGTGACACCCCACTCCTACAACTCAGGTAACAGACCTACCTCAGCCTCTATCACAGGCCTACAACTCAGGGAACAAATTCCCCTACCTCAGGCACGCAGCCCTACCTCATCCTTTATAATTTAGGCTTACAACTCAGAGATATAAATCTTCTACATTCAAATCTATTACAGATCCTACAAAAATTAATGATGAAAAGTTGTTGATATCTTCAACCAGATGGAGAGAGAATTGGTTGAAGGCTTCTTGATCAGTTCTTGATAGAAATGATTTCTTAAGGATCAACCTGACTTAGCTTTCTTTAAAGCTTTTTGATTCTGAACACAGTAGGGTTGATCTTCTTGATGTTGGAGTTGATCTTCAATCAGCTTCCTTCAGAAATTAATCTGAATTCTTCAGGCAAACTGTTCAGAATTTGCCTTCACTGCATGAGAACTTCTCTCCTTATTTTTCTCTCTCTACAATATGATGACTGTTTCTTTCTATTCTTCTGGATTCTCAATCCTTCAGAGATTATAATTGATTGGCTTGAATAACTTCTCTTTGTTCTGTATCTATTGTTCTTGTGGCTGTTATTCTCCTTTTGATTGTTGAGAGAGCACATCTATATATAGGCTTCATCCATGGTAACCGGCTGTTCCGGTTTCAAACAGACTTCTGATACCTCTGACAGATTTGACAACAATGTCAGTAATGACAGCTGTCAAGTCTTCACTTGTATTACTTCAGCATTCATTGAACTTTGACTCAGCAGCAGAGAATGTCGACTGGATTCTTCATATATGTCGACACACATAGTCCATGTGTAGACACAAGTCTTGTGGTTATCGACACAGTGTCTGTGGAATGTGTCGACACAAGTTCTATGTGTCGACACAAACACTCCTTGTCCTAACAAAGTTGGTGTCGATAGAATTATGGTGTGTGTCGACACAAGTTCTATGTGTCGACACAGTCGTTGTCGACAGAATTCTGGAATGTGTCGACAACTTCTCTGTGTGTCGACACAGCTTCTGATAATGTTGACACATGTATGGCTCTTAGTGTCGACAAAGAGTTGTCGACAGATTTTCTGTGTGTCGACACAAATTCTGGATGTCGACACAATCTGGCCCTTCGTGTCGACACAGCATTTTCGACTGATTTTCGGTGTGTCGACACAAATTCTGGATGTCGACACAATCTGTCCCTTGGTGTCGACACAGCCATTCCCAAGTGTCGATACTTGTACTTAGAAAATTTTCCTTTCCATTTTCTTAACCTGCACATGATAATTCAACACAACATCAAATACAACTTGATGCATATCATTGAGTTAGGTGAGGCTTCTCCAAATTTGGTACACATTTTCCAATGTACCCAATAGTAATCATCCCATACATCGTCTTCTAAATCACCAGGTATTCCTTCAATTTCAGACTCATCAGAATCGTAGGGCACTAACATACATGTCGGCATACTCTTACCTACGGGGTCATCCTCAGAATTAAGAGATACTACATCTACATCAGAATACTCATTGGTTTAAATCATAATCTTAGGAGGCTAAGTCATCGAGGCTAACGGAGGCAACACCCTAACAGTAATATTTTTGGAGTCCAAGACATAAGACCTATTTGGAATGGTTTTCCTAAAAGTGGGTGGTGTTCCTAAGACGGACTCTCCCTTATGAAACAAGCGAGTCTTATTCTTATGAACGTTGTGCTTCTAAATATCCAATGCAGCACTAAAAGTGATGTTTAGGTCGGTGTGACCATAATGCAGTATTTTACCCTGGATGTAGGGGTTTAAAACCTTAACAAACCTAGAGAGGGTGAACTTTGGCACCTCCTTCACACCACAACTAACCATCATATCCTTAAGAAGACTAATATACTCAGAGACTGTCTTATTCCCTTATTTAAGGGTAGCCAAATCATCTATCATCTGCGTTCGATGGTACGTAGGGACGTACTGTTCTGTCAGTATGGCCTTCATGTCTGCCCAACCAATAAGTAATTTACCATTCTCGGCTCTCTGACGTCGTTCCTCATTCAACCAGAATATCTTAGCTCTACCTAACAAAGTTTTTCTCGTCACTCGCACCTTATCTGCATTAGTCGATTTGTACCACTCAATGTAGCAATCTATATCCTTAACCCAGTCTAGGAAAACATGGGTACAGCCTAAACCATCATAAGTAGGTGTCTCACTTCTAGTGGGAGGATAAGCGTGGGGACGGTTGGTATTCATATGTTATGAAGGCAAGGCTGGGGTATGTTTAGCCATGATTTTTGAATACAAATAGTCATAACCGTCATAAGTGGGTGCCTGCCTTCTAGCATACACATTATAGGCCATTTTCTAGTGGCGACGGGACAGAAAATTCTACTCGAATCTGGTGCACATGCAATGAAATATGAGCCTGACCCACTAAACTCTAGGAATGACGGAATTGTTCCCGTTTAGCAACAAGGGTAATAATTAAATGGTTTTGATTTTCATGCTGAAAGTATTATGAAGTTTATTAAATAAATGTTTTTTTGTTGAAAATTAAAAATATAGGCCGCTATTTGCAAACAAAAATTAAAAATGTATAATGACTTAATAAAAATAACGACTTAATAAAAATAAAATATTTTTGTGATTTCTTACTAATAAAATGATGGAGAATTTCCAGAATGTAATTTTTTTTGAATTTTGAGAAAAACTGAGATTTTTAAGTTGTTATTGGCAGACCAAAACTAAAAATTTTCTTTTATTATTTTGTCATAGAAACATGCAAGTGCGTGTCGGCAAAATAATAAAAGGCGGAGGGAGCCAATTAGGAAATGGACGTGAACCTCCCTCTGATACCAAATTGATGCAGTTCCAAGGTTTCGATGGATTAAACTACGCGCACTGGGTTTTCGACAATTAAATTAAATATACACCGAGCAATACTTATCTAAATTAATACTAATGATGACCAACCAATATAGCAATGGATGACACAAAGGGATGTCACCCATTTTATAGATAGAAAAGTGTTATAGGCCAATGTTTGCTCATGCGAATAAGACCCACACGATCCGGGCAATTAGTTATTCAAATTAAATTTATCTGCAACAAATCACAAACCAATAAGAGATGATCCGGAGTAAAAATATGATTTAAAATGAAGTTCAAAATCAATCCCTAAAATTAATTAATATGATGGTTGCCAAATCACTTGAACACCAAAGAAATCAAGACTAAGAAAACCAAATTCTACAAGCTTTCATGAAATTTACCCGCTCCAATTTATACAAAAATATTCGAAATAACAATGCTTAAAAATCAGATTTAATTACGCACAACATTCAATATTAATCAGGACTAATTACTATATTTTTAATTCCACCAAAATCTCACAAATAATTTTAGAATAAATCACACAAGATATGTTTAAGAATCGCTACCCAATCCCAAAAAGTACGTCGATAATATTGAGTGGAGGAATGTCTCACGACGGTGGATGATTTTCTATTTTCCACATGATTCCTCGGATCCACACCGAACTATGATGACGCTCCCCATTTTCTCCTTTGCCAAACCCTAGAAGAGGGTGTATCTTTAAAGGGCCAATAAATATATAAGGAAAGAGGAGAGAGGAAAGGTGGTGGATTATTCGTTCAATGGGGGCTCAGTTTTGTGAAGAGCGGCTGCTCGGGTAATGTGATGTAGGGGGTTGAACGGGTTGGTGGTGGAAGTGGGTTACCGAGGGAGAGAAAGTGGAGGAGGGTAGGGGGCGGCTTGGAATAGGCCAAACCCTAAGGTTGTGGTGGTGGCCGGCAGTTTTTGGAGAGGAGTTGGGGCTCGGGTTGCAGGATAGGGAGGGGTGGCCGAGGTTAGCAAAAGAGGGTTAGGTGGAGGAGGAAGGAGAGGAGGTAGCCGATGTTTAGGCGAAAGAGAGGAAGAAAGGGGGAGCCAAATTTTTTAAGAGGAGGAGAGGAGAAGAGGGAAAACTCAAGCAAGACTAGGTTTAATTTTCATTCATCAGTTCTCTACAAAATCCATCATGACATGACCTATATATAGGCTACACCACTCAATCTCCACCCTTGAAAATTAAACCACTCTTGATGGTTATATGCACCCATCTTACATATGCAATGAAATAATCAAAAACAACACATGATGGTTACAAGCACCCATCATAATACAGGAAATAAAAAACATGAAATAAACTCTTAAAATAAAATTGCGTAAAAATAAAATTGCTAAAATATAAATGATAAAATATAAAATTATAATTATGTAATTTATAATTATATATTTTATTTATTGGCGATGACGTATGTCTAGCAAAACATGTAGAGGCGGCGGCGTTGGCGAAGAAACATCGTGGTAGACTCCCATCTACGAGCTTGCGGCAACGACCGTCCCAATCCACGAACTCTCTATGACGGAGATCCATGGCCGCATCAGCATCGTCGCCATCAAACCTCCCCCACTCAAAATTGCTCATCACCAATGAGTGTCCTGTGAGGGGAGAACAGTCAGAAGCAGCTGCAATAAGGAGCAAATATGTCCCTGCTATCCATGTCGTAGTAGCATGTACATCCATCAGCGCTGAGAACCTGTCTGGCAAAGAAACAACAAAAATTTCGAGGAAACTCGAAAGGGTGTCAAGCAAAAGAAATAAAACTTGAATCTTACCATCCAGTTCAAAAACCATGGAATCAATGTGGGAAATAGACACAGCAGAACTAACACTCCCCATCCTAAGAGAACAATAGTGGTAGAGAAGAACAACGAAGAAAATCACTCAGGTGGAATAGAGACGTATAGTAAAAAATTCAGAAACTTGAAATAAAGTTAAATACCCTGCGCTATATAAAAATCTGAAATGAATGCATGACATACGACATTCTTCATAATCATGGATGAGTCGATGTTCCTGCGTATTAATTTATTAACGGAGCCAGAAGGCATCCGCTCCGGGACTGACCAGACTAAACCCAAATCACTATGTCTAGCGTCAGACATTCTCGGAAAGGAGTGGAAGTGCGTACGACAAAACATAAAATAAAACACTAACATCCTAGATACATTAGGAGAAAATCCATGTGCAACATGACTAGACCCAAATGCAGAGGATAATGGTGTTAAGTCAGGTGGCTTGGGAGCCTTATAATCAGAGATAATTTTAATGAGCTCCATATTCACAGTTTTAATTTTATATTTTAAATACTCACACTTGGCATGAAGATATGCCAAGGTGAACTGCTCGTCATAAACAATAGAATTGGACGCACCAAGATGTGAAAATATTTGCGAGCGATAAAAGTCAAGGGACCCAACTAAAGTCACTAACGTGGGGAAATGACGGTCATCAAAAGAGGGTAAATGCTTGCGACCGTGTGTGGTATGCAAGTATATATAGGGGACACCACAAACATAGGAATAATTGCCAAAAAATCAGAATCAGTCGAAGTAGAGGATAGAACCGTAGATGGACATGCTGAAAAATGACCTGTCAAAAGTGACGCGTAGTCATATCTATAAGGTGCGGTGAAAAGTCCAAATGCTAGTGCGCTAACATAGTAATCTCTAAACACTGATACAACTCCAATGTAGGAGCAAATAGAGTGGGCGTGACACAAAAACTCAGACTAGGTCTACCAGTTCCACGTCCTAAAAAGTCAACTAATGTGGGCAAATAAATAGGGGAAAGGGTCGGTAAAATCAAACCCGGGGTAAAATCTGAATCAGTATTGATTTCACCCAATGATGACAACATCAAAGAACTCTCATCCCAGTGTACAACCAAAGAATCATCCAAAAATACCCTTCCCTCAGATCGTAACTCATCCACATTAATAATAGGAGCATCCTCACTCTCAAGATCCTCAGATAACTCAGATATAATCTCAGTAGGTTAATTGTAGGCTCTAACACGATGAGGATCGTAGCCTGGAGAGGGCACTCAATACTAGGGTGATCAGACACCACTCTAGTAGGGCACATAATATGCAACGTAATACTCTCACAGATCGGAACATAATCATCCCATGCATCGTATTCTAAATCACCAGGTATTCCTTCAATTTCAGACTCATCAGAATTGTCGGGCACTAACATACATGTCGGAATACCCTTAGTTATGGGGTCATCATCGAATTAAGAGATAATACATCTATATCAGAATCCTCATTGGTTTCAATCACAATCTTAGGAGGCTCAGTCGTCGAGGCTAACGTAGGGAACACCCTAGCAGTAACATTTTTGGAGTCCAAGACATAAGACCTATTTGGAATGGTTTTCCTAAAAGTGGGTGGTGGTCCTAAGACAAACTCTCCCTTATGAAACGAGTGAGTCTTATTCTTCTAAACGTCGTGCTTCTCAATATCCAATACAGCATTAAAAGTGGCGTTTAGGCCAGTGTAACCATAACACAGTAATTTACCCTGGATTTAGGGCTTTAAACCCTTACAAAACCTAGAGAGGGTGAGATCTGACGCCTCCTTCACACCACACCTAACCATCATATCCTTAAGAAGAGTAATATACTCAGAGACCTACTTATTCCCTTATTTAATGGTAGCCAAATCATCTAATATCTGTGTTCAATGGTACGTAAGGATGTACTGTTCTGTCAGTATGGCCTTCATGTCTGCCCAACCAATAAGAAATTTATCATTCTCGGCTCTTAGACGTCGTTCCTCATTCAACCAGAATATCTTAGCTCTACCTAACAACTTTATTCTCGCCACTCACAGCTTACCTATGTCTGTCTATTTGTACCACTCAAACTAGCACTCTATTTCCTTAACCCAGTCTAGGAAAACTTGGGCACACCATAAACTATCATAAGTAGGTGCCTAACTTCTAGTGGGAGGATAAGCGTGGGGATGGTTGGTATTCCTATGGTTTGAAGGCAAGGCTGGGGTATGTTTAGCCACGACTTTAGCATACAAATAGTCATAACCGTCATAAGTGGGTGTCTGTCTTCTAGCATACACGTCATAGGCCATTTTCTAATGGTGACGGGACAAAAAATTCTACTTGAATCTGATGCACATGCAATGATATATGATCCTGACCCTCTAAACTATAAGAATGACGGAATTGTTCCTGCTTAGCAAATAGGGTAATAAATAAATGGTTTTGATTTTCTTGCTGAAAATATTATGAAGATTATTATTTAATTTTTTAATTTTTTTTTGCAGAAAAATAAAAATATAGGCCGCTATTTGCATACCAAAATTAAAAATTTATAATGAGTTAAAAAATTAATGACTTAATAAAAATAAAATATTTTTGTGATTTCTTAGAAATAAAATGATGGAGAATTTCCAGAATGTAGGTATTTTTGAATTCTTAGAAAAACTGAGAATTTTAAGTTGCTATTGGCAGACCAAAAATAAAAAAATTGTTTTATTATTTTGACATAGAAACATGCAAGTGCGTGTGGGCAAAATAATACAAGGGGAGGGTTCTAATTAGGAAATTGACATGAACCTCCCTCTGATACCAAATTGATGCAGGCCCAAGGTTTCGACAGATTGAACTACGAGCACTGGGGTTTCCACAATTAAATTAAATACGTAGTGAGCAATACTTATTTAAATTAATACTAACGATGACCAACCAATATAGCAATGTACAACGCAAAGGGACGCTCCCCATTTTGTAGATAGAACTAGGGTTATACGCCAATGTTCGCTCAAGCGAATAGGATCCACACGATCCGGACAATTAGTATTTCAAATTAAATTTATCCGCAACAAATCACAAACTAATAAGAGAGGATTCAGACAAAAAATACGATTTAAAATGAAGTCCAAAATCAATCCCTAAAATTAATTAATATGAGGGTTGCCAAATCACTTGAACACCAAAGAAATCAAGGCTAAGAAAAACGATTTCAACAAGCGTTCATAAAATTTACCCGCTCCAATTTATACGAAAATATTCAGAATAAAAATGCTTAAAAATCATATTTAATTATGCACAACATTCAATATAAATCAAGACTAATTAACAGCCCTCTAATTCCACCAAAATCTCACAAATAATTTTAGAAGAAATCACACAAGAGATGTTTAAGAATCATTACCCAATCCCAAGAAATCCGTCCACAATATTGAGTGGAGGAAGCTCTCACGACGGTGGATGATTCTCTATTTTCAACGTAATTCCTTGGATCCGCACCGGACGATGAAGACGCTCGGCATTTTCTCCTTCGCCAAACCATAGAACAGGGAGTATCTTGAAAGGCCAATAGATATATAAGGAAAGAGGAGAGAGGAAAGGTGGTGGCCTATTCCTTCAAGGGCGGGGGGGGGGGGGGGGGGGGGGGGCTCAGTTTTGTGAAGCGGGGCTGCTCGGGTTATGTGATGTAGAGGGTTGAACGGGTTGTTGGTGGAAGTGGTTGGCCGAGGGAGAGATAGTGGAGGGGGAGAGTGTTGAGTACATTGGCAGTTTATGTACCTTATTTGGAGAAGCCTCACATGACTCAATGATATACATTAGGGTGTATTTGATGGTGTATTGAGTTTGTTCGTGCTTGCTGAAGAATGCAGAAAATATTCTAAGTACAATAGTGTCGAGACAATTATTCTGTGTTGACACCTTTGAAGGAGATGTGTCGAGACAAGAAGCAAGTCTGTGTCGACACACAAGACTTGTGTCGGCATCCAGAGTTTAAGTCGACATCAACTATGTCGACACTCATAAATTTTGTCGACATATTTAGACATTGTTGTATTAACAGTTATAAAGAAGCAGCTATGTCGACATCCAGGCTTGGGTTGACATTTGGAGAGGCTGTGTCGACACACAGGACTTGTGTCAACACATTCTACAAAGGCTATGTCGAGAACTTAATAAAGAGTTGTGTCGACAGTTCCTGAAGTATGTCGACATATTCTACAAAGGCTGTGTGTCGAGAACTTGATGAAGAGCTGTGTCGACTGTTTTCAGAAGTATGTCGACACATCCTACAAAGGCAGTGTTGAGACTGAATGAAAAGCTATGTCGACAGTTTCTGTAGTTTGTCGACAACACCAAAGGAAGTGTGTCGACACCCAGGTATTAGTGTCGACACATACTTCATTTGTGTCGACACATACTGTCCTTATGTCGTAACACATTCTGCTGAATTGAATAACTCTAAGTGCCAAATCTCAAGACTAAAGACTTGTCAGCTGCTAGAATTGTCACGGCTTATTAGACATGTCAAAACTATCAGATGTCGATCAACTACCGGTTCAATCGGTTACATCTAATGTAAACTATAAATAGAGTCGAGTTATCAGAGAAAATTAACAATAGAAGAGAGAGAGAGAAATTAAAGGGTAATTCTCTAAGAATAATTCACGTATTCCAGTACAACAAGAAGATTCTGATTCAAAATCAGAGAAGGGGATTGCTTCACAGCATATTTGTTAGGGATTACTGATTTAATTCTACAAGGTGGAAGAAGCTAGATCTACTCCAACTTCTGAAGAATATTCAACCTAGGTTCTCTCTTTCAAGAAGCTTTGAATAAGCTAAGTCAGGTTAAATCAGATTCATTACTTCAAAGAATAGTAGAAAGCAGATCCATCAAGATCTGATCAAGATTCCCTCACCTCTCTCTGAGTGAAGGAAGGAACATCTTCTTAATCAATTTTCTATAGGATCTATTTTAGATCGTAGTGTAGGAGATTAAGTTCTCTGTGTTGTAAGCCTGTAACTATAAAGGCTGAGGTAGGGATGTTTGCCTGAGGTAGGAGATTAAGTTCTCTGAGCTGTAGGCCTGGTGATAAAGGCTGAGGTAGGGCTTGATTGCCTGAGTGGTAGGAGTGTGGATTTACTTTGAGGTAAGTTTCTTGGGAAGAGACTGAGTTATAGCACTTGTTGAAGTGTGAGCTGTAAGAACCAGTTTGGGTTCTGATTTGTAAGATCTGAGGATCTGAGAAGGTGGAAGGAAGTTAGGCCGAATCTAGTATACTGCTAGATAGGCAAAGGGGGAAAGTGGATGTACCCATCATTTGGGGAACCACTATAAAAACTGTGTGTATGCTGTGATTGGATGATTGTATGTTGTGATAATTGTAGATTTTATCTGTGTTGTGATCAAATTATTAACTGTCCAAGTAGAATAATGATTGAACCTATTCACCCCCCTCTAGGTGTTTAGTCAATCTTAAAACCAATTCTATCAAGTGGTATCAGAGGGAGGTTGCTCAAAATTTGACTTAACAGTCTGAGTGTATCTCCAAGACAGTAATAAGATAGCCAAGATGTGTTCAGGTGAAAATCACAAAGAACTTGCATCCATGAAACTTCCCATTTGTAGAAAAGAAACCTTTGGCATATGAAAAGAGAGGGTCAGATTATTCATGGAGGCATCTGATCCAAGAATTTACATCACAGTTCAAGAAGGGCCTTTGATCCCTATGAAGACATCTGTTCTAGATACAAATTTGAAAACTCTGAACTATTATTCTGAGATGACCAAAGATGAGATCATCTTAGCCACTTTGCATAAGAGGGCAAAGAACATAATCATTAGTGCCATAGATGATTCTACATTTCAGAATTTAGTCCACTGCAAAACTTCAAAGGAAATGTGGTACACATTAATTGTCTACATGGAGGGGACTGAAGAAGTAAGAGAGGATAGGAAATCCATACTCAATTAATAATATGAGAGTTTCGGACAAGCCAAGATATATAGCATAGCTATATGCTCTGAAAATTTCTTTAGAAATGTCAATGAGCTGATGACTTATGGAAGGGTCTTCAACACTTATGAACTTAATGACAAGTTTCTCAGATCATTAACCAAGGATTGGGATACCAAAGTCTGTGCCATCAGAGAAGTGGCCAGACTTGCAGATACTCCTCCGTCAACTTTGTTTGGAAAATTGTTGCCCTATGAGATGCAGTTGATTGCCAGAAAGGAAGAGGAAAAGTACAACAGGTTTTATGGCAAAGATAAGTCTGTGGCCTTCAAAGTTGAAGCTACAAAGAAGGGCAGGAGAAAGACTCCTTCTCCTCCCAAAAATGTTGATGATTCTGAGTCAGAAAGCTCAGACACTAGCACAACAGATGGCCATAATTCTGATGAGCAGCTTGCTGTATTTTTTAGGCAATTCTAGAAGTTTCTGAAGAAAAGGAACTGGAGGAGAAGTCCTTCCTCTTCCTCTTGCTCCAAGGATGACAACTACAAGGGAAAGAAGAAAAGCTCTAAGGAGGAAAGGTATGGCTCTAAACATGGTAAACAAACTTCTACTAAAATTGTTTGTTATTTTTGTAGTAAGACAGGACATGCTATAGCAAACTGTCCTGTCAAAATAAACGAGTCTGGTGAGAAAAAGAAACTTCAGCATAAAGACAAAGAGGAGAAATCCTTTGTGGCCAAGAAGGAGAAAAGCTGGATTGGTTCCTCTTCATCAGAGTCAGAAAATGAAGAGGATGTTGATGCCTATATTGGGCTGTTCTCTACTGAGGAAGATTCTGTAGAAATAGAATTCTTGCAGATGTTGGATGATATCAATAAAGTAGAAGACAGCCAAAGTATAGGGTTGATGGCTATAGCTGAGGATGGACACGGCCAGGAGCTGCCTTGTCCTAGTAAGGTACAATCTTCACCTTCAGTATCGGATTATATTACAAGACCAGAGTCAGAAGCATATTCTTCAAGAGATTAAGATGGCTCTAAATCTAAAGGAGACATCAATCAACTGATTGATGACTATGGAGAGCTCCTACAATCCTTTAAGGAAAGCAGGCTCCTAACTAAACAACTGTCAAAGGAAAATGAGAGTCTGAAGTTAGCTGTCTCAGACTCAATAAAAGTGCTGGATCTGAAGCTTAAAGAAATTAGTAAATTAAAGAATATAACTGTTATTCAGATGGATACCATTACTTTCAAGAATAATCATATTAGGAATCTTGAAAGTAGACTCCAAAAGGAGAGGGAGTTAGGGGCCAAGTTTTCTAAACCTAGTTCTGTGTTACCTTTGATAGATTCCTT
Source organism: Platanthera guangdongensis (assembly GCA_039583875.1). Taxonomy (NCBI): domain Eukaryota; kingdom Viridiplantae; phylum Streptophyta; class Magnoliopsida; order Asparagales; family Orchidaceae; genus Platanthera; species Platanthera guangdongensis. The sequence goes on along the minus strand of CM077166.1, from coordinate 135,676,737 downwards.
CTCTTCCTAAAATGGTAAGAAGGGTTTAGGTTAAAAAGGAAGAACAAAAGCTGTCAATTCCAAAAGGAAAGGCAAAGATCCAATTCAGCCAAGTGCTTCTAAGCCTCAAATTTCTTTTAAAAAGGTGGTACAACCTTCTAACAGGTATGACCATGATAGCATTTATGGTCACTGTGAGCAAGGCAGAAGAAATGGCAAGAGTGCTAGTGCCTATTGGGCAGCCCATGAGAAAACCCAAATGGCTCAAAGTGGACCATTTGTGTTTGTTGTACTAGCCCCAACACTCAAGAATAAGGTGTCAGCTGACTTACATGGTCTGCCGGCTCAATTGCAAGCTAAGGGAAAGTATGTTAGCAAAACAGACTTAAGTATATCTGAAGCTATCTAGAGTATGCTTTCTGAAAAGAAGGTAGCTACAGATAGGGTTCAAGATATCCCAAGTAATTCTGCTGCCAGACATGTCCCTAAGAAAGTTGTGGCTGAAAGACCTAAGAAAAGAGCTGATGTACCAGCAGGGTTGAGAGATGCAAACAACATTGCAGTGAAGCCAGTTCTTAAAAGAAGGAACAATGTGCATGAGTGTTGGTGCTGTGGCAAGGTGGGCCATTATGCCATTGATTGCTGGCACAATGAGAAAGTCCAGAGAAGTATAGGTGGCTTACCTGTCAGAAGAACTGCATGTAGGCATGTTTAGTTTAAATCTAACTTGCACCTAGGACCCAATCAGATTTGGGATCCTATGGTTAGATAATATATTTGTTGCAGGTAAGTCCAAGTGGCCATACCCCTACATGGTACTTGGACAGTGGATGTTCTAGGCACATGACTGGAACAAGGAGCATGCTAAAGGAATACACTCCTATTAAGAATGATCCCAGAGTTACTTTTGGGGGCTCAGAAAAAAGGGTAACTAAAGGTTTGGGTAAGATAACTAATGGCATAGTAACTATCACATAAGTAGCTTATGTGAAAGGTTTGAAACATAACCTTATAAGCATAAGTCAACTATGTGATTTGGGCTATGACATTTCTTTCCTCAAGAATGAGGGTCAAATTAGAAGGTCAAGTGATCAAGGAGTTATCTTGACTGGCACTATTAGAGGAAATGTTTACTGTCTAGAGTTTAAGTGTGAGAGTAAAGACACTCCTATATGCGTAGTTGCAGATGAGAAAGTTTCTCATTGTGTCAAATGGCACAAGAGGCTAGCTCACCTAAACTACAAGACCATAGGAGGACTCTTTAGTGAATAATTGGTAAGGAATGGTCCTGAAGTTAAGTGCATTAAGGAGGGAATTTGCTCAGCTTGTCAAAGGGCAAGCAGACTAGGTCTTTCTTCCAAAGTCTTGATACAAAAGAATCAGTGAGGTGTTTATATCTCCTGTATATGGATCTATTTGGTCCTATGCCAGTTCATAGTCTATGTAAGAAAGTCTACACTCTTGTGATGGTTGATGACATTTCTAGGTTTGCTTGGGTATTCTTCTTCAGGAGAATATCTGAAACCCCAGATATCTTCCAGACTTTTGTCAAGCAATTTCAGAATGAATTTAATAGTTCCATGGTCAAGAATCAGAAGTGATCATGGGACTGAGTTTCAGTCTGAATGCATGACAAAGTTCTGTGAAGGGCTTAGGATTCATGAAGAATTCTCTTCACCTAGAACTCCCCAGTAAAATGGAATTGCTGAAAGGAAGAACAGAACTCTAATTAGGGCAGGTAGGACATTGTAAAATGATACCTCTCTCCCAGAATATTTCTGAGCTGAGGCAGTAAATACTTCTTGTCATGTTCTCAATATATCTACCATCACTAAAAGCCACAAAATACTCCCTATGAGATTTTGAAAGGCAGAAAACCAAACTTATCGTATTTTAATTTTTTTTGTAACAAGTGTTATGTACTAAACAATGGTAAGTCTCATTTGACAATGTTTGTTGCCAAGTCACAAGAAGGGATATTTGTTGGGTACAACAACAATAGTAGAGCATATATGATCTATAACTTGACTACACAAGTTATAGAAGACTCTGTCCTTGTTGTCTTTGATGAGTCTAAGATAATTAACTGTGAGCTTCCAAGAACTTCTTCTAGTCTTTCAGACTTAAAAGATAAGATGAACAATCTGACCATCAGGGAAGATAAACCAGCAAGCCAAGAGATTGAAGATGATGGATACTGTCTAGGGGGAGCTCAAGAATTACAAGCTGAAAATGAAGAACAGACAGCTGAAGACATAGAGGATCAACAAGCTGAAGAAAGATCACCTCTAGATTTAAGACATTTAAGAGATCATCCAGCTCATCAAATCATTGGTGATGCAAGTCATGGTGTAATGACCAGAAGCAAGAGCTTGAACTCAGCATTATGTTCAAGTTTTCTGTCTCAAATGGAATCAAGGAAGTTTGAAGAGGCTATCCAAGATTCATTCTGGATTGGTGCTATGCAGGAAGAGCTGAAAAAATTTAAGAGATTCAAAGTTTGGAAACTGGTTCCCAGACCAAAAGCACATAATGTAATAGGGACCAAATGGATCTACAAGAATAAGTTAGATGAAAATGGAATTATTGTCAAAAATAAGGCCAGATTGGTTGCAAAAGACTACATGCAGGAAGAAGGAATAGACTTTGACAAGACCTTTGCCCCAGTAGAAAGGCTGGAAGCAATAAGACTATTCCTTGCCTATGTAGCCTATAAAGAATTCAAGGTCTTTCAAATGGATGTCAAGTCAGCATTCATTAATGGAGATCTAAAAGAGGAAGTATATGTGGACCAGCCATCAATTTTGTAGATCCTTACTTTCCTAATCATGTCTATAGACTTAAGACAGCTGTATATGGGTTGAAACAAGTGATTGATATTTTTGCACCGGGTCTGAAAACTTGATGCAGTTAAAACTCCAAAAATTGGTGAGAATTCCCGCGGTGCCCCGGGCGGTTAATTTAAGGAAAAAGGCGGATTTGGTTTTATTTAGAAAACAGGGCGCGTGGATTTATTAATTTGTATATAAAAAGATGAGATCGAGTTTTAACGAAAGGAGGCAAGTGCACCTATCGCATGTAGTACAGGATATTCCTGGTGGAATATCGAGGTCGTATTGTTCTCGGGGTCGGTTCGATTATTTCTACTCTTCCTTGGAGGGGACTATTCTTTTACCAATAATTATCTTGTCGGGATATTTATATATAATATAAATGATAGAAAATAGAAAATGAAAGCATAAAAGAAAAGCATAAAGGTGTAGCCGATGATGAGCTTAGCGCGACCGCATCAAATAGAATTTGAACTAAAATAAACTTTTAATAAAAAGAGATCCTAAATTTCAAATTAATTAAGCGGAGACTTGGCCGAGGAGGTTCCCCTAAAATGAGCTCACTTATCTCTAGGACTATCGCTTACCTGAACGGTAAGACTATTCGACCGAACGTTAGTCCGACGAAAGATTCCTCTTAACGCCCACATTACGCTAAGAACCTCGCTATTGGGTGGGGAACCCAATTAGGTAGAGTTGGCACGCCTCCTCTCTCGAGGGTTAGTGCGGAACTCTCTTTACCAAGGGGTGATTCGTGTATACGCACGGCCTCTCGGCTAGCTAGCGTATGCACTATGAAAATAGGGCCCACACATCGATATGTGGTCCTACGCGTCGTAAACCCTAAGCAAACCTTAAGTAATTTTAATTAATTAGAAAATAAGGACCTTTAATTATTTAAAGCAAATTTTTATGTCCGAATGCTCTTCGATACTGAGGGCTAAGAATGGTTAGCCACTCATCGGAATGGGGACGACAGCGGTGAAAGCAATAAAGAAAGAAGTAAATAAAAGCAGGAAGAGAAAGCAATAAAGGAAAGCAGTAAAGGAAAGCAGTAAAAGAAAGTAGTAAATTGCAAGTCTTACTCAAATGAGTAGGGCTAAAATGAAAGCAGTAAATGCGAGTCCCGGAGCAAATGCGCTGGCGGGAGAAATGAAAGCGAGTCCTACTCAAACGAGTAGGATAAAATAAATGCATCACATGCACACCCTCGACAGAAAGTAAAACACACGCACATAAGTCCTCAAATGAGTAGGAGAAAAATTAATGCGGGTCCTACTCAAACGAGTAGTACTAAATAAATACACCCACTCTACAAAAGTAATACACATGTACACTGCAGAAAAGTAAAACACACGCACACTGCAAAAAAGTAAAACACACTCACTCAATAGAAAGAAAAACAATGCGCCATTTAACTCTTAATGAGTAGGCGAAAATAAATGCGCACACTTACAAAAATGTGAAAAAATAAGTTACCTATAAATTAAAACAACCGCATTTTTACCGCTATAATGCGGTAGAAATGCATAAAAAGTGAAAAGAAAAATTAAACGGGAAAAAAGTTTTGCAAATAAAAATGAAAACGCAAGTGCTCGAAAAATAAAATCAAATACATTTCTACCGCTAGAATGTTGTAGAAATGAATAAAAAGAAGACGAAAAAATTAAACAGACAAAAGTTTTAAATGAAAATTGAAATGCTCGAAAAATTAAAATGATTATGTTTTCATTCTTATAACTTTATAGAAACGAATAAAAAGTGGAAAGAAAACTAAAAGAGAACAAAAAGTTTTACAATCCTAGAGAGACTAAGTTAAAATAAATCAAAAATCACTTTCATAACCGTGTTTATAGTTTTATAAGAATGAAAATAAGGAGTACGGAAAAATCCTAACACTAAACAATCTAAGTAAACAAAATAATGAAAACATAAAAGTAAAAATTATACGCATACACTCACACACACGTATAAAAAAGAACAAAAACAAAGGATAAAACAAAAGCAAAAAATAAGATTGCATAAGGGATGACACATAGATGAAGTCCAAGGCATGTAATGGAAAAAAACTACAATTACATTAATAATAAAAGGTGATTACAAAGCTAAAATAGAAGAGAGGGGGGGAGAAAACATCCCTTACATAGCATTTGGAACTCATCCGAGCAACATAACACTTTATACAAATGGCCCAAAAAGTGGAACAGGATTACAAGCAGAAGCTGGCTATTTATAGAGAAAACATTTCATGGGACACGCCCTCGGACACGGGCGTGTCCGGGGCGTGTCAGCACTATTCATGAGCTGATAGGGCGAGGTGACGGCTTAGTTGACTTCGGGCAGGACACGTGTCGGTATCGTGGCCGTCACGCCCCAGGTCACGGGCGTGACTATGGGCGTATCGCAGAGGTAGAACTAGGTGCGGGTTGTGTTGAAATGTCGTCGTGCGGGTCTTGTCGGCCGGGTGGAGAAGTACACGCCCGTGTCGCATCTTGACATGGGCGTGTCGTGGAGGTGTCGACATTCGTCAAGCGGAAAATGCCGAGCATGTTTTCGTCGAGTCAGGTGGAGAAGTCACGCCCCAGGTCACGGGCGTGATGCTGGGCGTGTTAGGTTGGTCGACGATCGTCGAGCAAAAAATGTTGAGCGGTGGTGACACGACATTGGTCACGCGGCGTGTCAGGATGACACAGGCGTGACCCTGGCCGTGTTAATCAATTTCTTCGCAAATTTGTTGATTTCACGGGTTTTGCAAAGTCACACACTGGTCACGGGCGTGACCCAAAGTACACAGGCATGTACTTACTGTTTTGGCAGATTTTAGGATTTTTTTCCTGAAAAAAAAAATTAAGTTAGCAATATATTTACAAAAGTAGGAGCATTTTATTGAACAAAAATAAGTAAAAATGACGAAAATAAATGAAAACGACTAAATTAATGTACATAAAATAGGTATATTTACAATTCATCAACAAGCCCCTAGAGCATGGTATGAGACATTGTCTACTTTCCTCATTAAGAACAAATTCTCACGGGGGAAAATAGATAAGAGCTTATTCCGGAGGGAATCAAAGGGCAAGATCATCATAGTCTAGATATGTGTTGATGACATAATCTTTTGATCTAATGAGAACAACCTTTATAGGAAGTTTGCCAAACTTATGAAAGGGAAATTTGAGATGAGCAGCATGAGTGAGCTAAAGTTCTTTCTCGGACTACAAGTAAAACAGACTGATGATTGATTGTCCATATCCCAGTCTAAGTTCACCAGGGAGTTGATTAAAAAATATGGCATGGAGACATCTTCCACCATGAGAACTCCAATGGCGTCAAGTATGCCTTTAGGCAAAGATGAGGCAGGGAAACCTGTTGATGAGTCTTTGTATAGAGGGATAATAGGCTCCTTACTATACTTGACAGCAAGTAGGCCTGACATCATGTATGCTACATGTGTTTGTGCTAGATACCAAACATGCCCTAAACAGTCTCATTACTCTGCTGCCAAGAGAATTTTAATATATCTTAAGGGCACACCATATATTGGTCTATGGTACCCTAGGAATAGAAATTTTCTGCTAACAAGCTTTTCAGATGCAGACTTTGCAGGCTACAAAGAAGACAGGAAAAGTACCATAGGTATATGCCAATTCCTAGGAGGAATACTGGTGTCATGGAATAGCAAAAAACAGACAAGTTTTGTTATATCCACATCTTAGTCAGAATATATTGCAGCTGGAAGTTGTTGTGCTCAGTTGCTATAGATACAACATCAACTAGAAGACTATGGCATCAAGATAAGCAAAACTCCACTATATTGTGATTCTTCTAGTGCTATATCAATTGCTAGAAACCCTGTTTCACATAGTAGAACAAAGCACATTGAAATTAGATATCATTTTATAAGAGAACATGTTGAGAAAGAGGACACAACTTTAGAATTTATTTCTACTGATACTCAAGTAGTTGATATATTCACTAAACCTCTAGATGAAAGTAAATTAAATTACTTTAAAATTGAATTAGACATGTTGAACCTAGAATAGAATGGTAAATTAAGAAAAATTCTACTCAATCTATGACTAAGTAAATTTGTGTCGACACATAAAATAGTCTGTGTCGACACTCAGTAGTTGGTGTCGACACATAAAGAAGATTTTGTCGACACTCAGAAATTAGTGTCGACACATAGAGTTGTTGTCACTCAGATGTTGGTGTCGACACATAAGATCAACTGTGTCGATACTCAGAGATTAGTGATTAGGGTTAAAACTCCAAAATTTATTACGAGCTTGCGGCGCCCCGGGCGGTTTATTTAATGGAAAAAGGCGGATTCAGTTTTATTTAGAAAACGGGGTGAGCGGATTTATTTATTTGGATATAAAATGGTTTAAATCGAGTTTTAAAGAAAGGAGGCAAGTGCACCTATCGCGTGTAGTACAGGATATTTCGGGGTGGAATATCGAGGTCGTATTGTTCTCGGGGTCGGTTCGATTATATCTACTCTTCCCTAGAGGGGACTATTATTTTACCGATAATTACTTGTCGGGTAATTTTTTTATATATATAAAAGCAAAAAAGGAAGACATAAAACATAAAATAAAAGCATTAAAGGGGGAGCCGATGTTGAGCTTAGCGCGACCGCATCGAATCGAAATTGAACTAAAATAAACTTTGAATAAACAGAGATCCTAATTTTCAAATCAATTAAGCCGGAGACTTGGCCGTGGAGGTTCGACTAAAATGAGCTCAACTAGCTATAGGGCTGTCGCTCACCTGAATGCTAAGATTATTCGACCGAATGTTAGTTTGACGAAGGATTCCTCTAAACGCACACATTACGCTAAGAACCCCGCTATTGGGTGGGGAACCCAATCCGGTAGAGTTGGCACGCCTCCTCTCTCGAGGGTTAGTGCGAAACTCTCTTTACTAAGGGGTGATCGGTCGATACGCACGGCCTCTCGGCTAGCTATAGTATGGACTACAGAAATAGGGCCCACACATCGATTTGTGGTCCTACGCGTCGTTAACCCTAGGCAAACCTTAAGTAATTTTAATTAATTAGAAAACATGACCTTTTATTATTTAAAGTTATTTTATTTTTCTGAATGCTCTTCGTTACTGAGGGCTAAGAACGGTGAGCCACTCATCGAAATGGGGACGGTAGTGGTGAAAGCAATAAAGAAAGCAGTAAATGAATGCAGGAAAAAGAAGCAGTAAAGGAAAGCAGTAAAAGAAAGCAGTAAATTGCAAATCCTACACAAACGAGTAGGACTGAAATGAAAGAAGTAAATGCAAGTCCCGGTGCAAATGTGTGGGCGGGAGATGTAAGACCCCCCTCTCGGATCCCAAAAAATGACACGAAGGGGGGTCTTATGCCCGGAACAGCCGCCTTGAGGTAGCATTAGAACACGGGCTAACCTGTACCACAAGACGCCTATTCCGCAGGCTACAACCAATATCAATATAAACATGCCAACCCAACCATAATATAAGCAAGAAGAAGTCAAATCCACACTAAGTATATGTCCAAATGCATCAATTAAGAGAAGCTAAAACATGCTTCTACAATATCAGAGTACAACTATAAAATTGCCCAAATGGGCTACATCAAAATCTCACAACCCTCACATCCGTAACCGACGGTAGCGATGACACCGTCACTTCAGGCCCTATCGTGCTGGCCTGGCTGTCCTGCTGCAAAGTCTGCGGCTGCTCTACCTGCGGGGTGACCTCCTAAAAAGGAAGACGTAACAACAGTTAGTCAAAAAGACTAAGTGGCTTCACATCCGCTCCCCTGATGACTCCTCGGCACCGAGAGGAGAAAGGAAAAAGGGTACAAGTATAATAATTTATAGTAAAGCATGTACAAGAAGGTGGTAATAGTACTTGAATAATAACATTATAAACTAGCAGTTCTACTTGAATAATAATATTACAGACTAACAGTTCTACTTGAGCAATTAGTAAATCAACAAGTACAAGTAACTACAGCAGGAAATTAACTTAACTTATAAGGATGCCCATACAAGCATAAAAGCTAAGGATCGGGTTACATAAAAGTAACTCATCGTATAAGAGTGCCCATACAAACTTATACGATGAGTGTCTTCTTTGTGCAATGCTATGTAATGGTATGTATGTTATGCAATGACTCACCCATGATCACACACATGGAATTGTTATGTCGACACAGACTGTAGTTCCCATAATTCGAGTAGGTAGCTAACCTCTCAGGCATCAGCTTCGATGGCCAGGCGGTGACAGTAGAGCGGGCATCTCTAATACTAGGCGGGTATCCACACTACTTCACCTAAGCCTTCCTACGCCTCAACGCTAAGAACACAACAGTGGATCCCATGCATACTATGTCCCAGCAGGGTCTCGGGTAGATTTGCACCGAGAACACAGCCCGAACTGGCCTGGTGTGACCCGGAAGGGGCCTCGGAAGAATGCACGAGGACACATCCCAATCGTTCACTTGGCACGGAAGGGGCCTCAGGACGTGAACACCGAGGACACAGCCCAACTGCCCAAAGTCTAACCATCAACTCCCGTCGGTGTGATGATGGACGAGCCCGTAGACCTGCCATACTATCCTTTACCCAGGATTACGACATTGCGTGTCGACTCACACCGCATGCAAATTCCACGACACCGTGGCATGGAAGGGGCCTCGGAAGTAAGTACGAGGGCACAGCCCAACCATCCATCTATACGTCATCTCAACTCGAACCCAATTAGTGACGGTCAACACCGCACTTACATCCATCCACAATACTACCCCTAGGGAGTCTACGCTCTAAGTATTAGACTACTACATTTCATTTTAACCATCATACATGGTCATGGCCAAGGTTTATCCTTCTATTTGTCATTGCAAATGGTTTCAACATATTACAAACATGATGCGCATTATTAATAATCTACCAATTTGTATCCAGTCATTTCATTCATCATATTATAGACATGATGCGCATTTATAATAATCTACCAATTTGTGCAAATCATTTCATTCATCATATTATAAACATGATGTGCATTTATAATAATCCAACAATTTTAGCAAGTCATATCGTGCAATAAAGCTTTCTCCACAATTCAGTTTTATGAAGTCTAATTAACAAGATTTATCATTCATAGCACTACGGTGGTCAGCATAAAATAGTTCATCAAAATTCTAAAGTTAATTAGCAACATCGATTCCACCCAATTCAAATTCATATTATATAAACCCCAGAATTTAAGTGCAGAATAAATCTGGACAACAAATTCGACCGGAGATTCCCGAAGCTATAGGAATCTGGTGAAGACATGTAAACCATCGATGGAAAGGTCTTTCTATGGGTTACAACTATCATATTCAGCCCATAACCCAGATTTGAGTGTATCATATTTGAAATCAGCCTTGAAATCCGCTGCGTATAGAACACAATTTCTGCATGCAGGATTTATCGGATGTCATGTTCCTTCAGACTTTCACATGTCTACATAATTTGCATAAAGACGTGCAACCACTCGTTGGAAAGGTATTTTCAAGGGATTCAACTTTCATGTTTAGTCTAAAGCCCAGATCTGGCCACATCTTACATGAAAATGGCCAATAAGATCACTGCGCGCAGAATACAGATTCTGCACGCTTCGTAAAGAGGAATGAACGGCATCAGTTCATCTTCCTCTCCAAGTCGATCTTCCAAAATCACTCCAAAATTTTATCCTCCCTTATTCACCCTCATGAGGCCATGATTCTTCACGAAACCATCCACCCATCATCATATAGGAGAAAGGGGAGTTTAAAGAGATCTAAAACATAGAACACATGTCCTAGCATGGCCATCCCTAGAAAACTCCTCTCCATCAAAAATCTCTTGAGTCGATATCTCTCCTAAGAAAATAACTAAAGATCTAGCACCAAGGGAGAGGGGAGGAAGCTCTCCTCATTTCCGACATTTCCACCATTTCCGGCCATGGATCTCGTGACTCTTCCCAGCGACATCTTCTGTTCCACGGCGGCGGCGGATCTTCTCCTTTAGAACTAGATCCAGCGACTTCCTTCTCTCAACAGGAGTTTCTCTCAGAAAAACGACTGGAATGAGGAGTGAAAACGGCTAGGGATATCACTTCCCCTTTTATATAAAAGTGACACTGGTAGGGACATGCCCATGTCCTTACCCGTGTCCTGCTTAGGCGAAGCGTTACGACGGTTTTTATGCGTCGGTTCAATACTTGACACGACACACGGGTGGGACACGCCCGTGTCGGCCCAATCATGCCCGTGACACGGGGCGTGTAACCCACTCGAGACGTACTCGAGAGGACTTACTCGAGAGAAAACCAACTACTCGAGTACCCGGATAGGACACGCCCGTGTCATAGGGATGACACACCCATGTCACCCCCCTCTTACTCGAGTACTTTTCCACCTACTTAAGTAAATTTCCCTCTACACGAGAGCTACTCGAGGATGAGCGGGACATGCCATGTGACACGCCCGTGTCACAGGCCGTGTACCCGATACTTGACACTCGACGATCGTTGAGCGTTGGTCATCGACTAGAGGGAACAAATGCCCTCCGACACGCCCGTGTCGGATGGCACACGCCCATGACACTGTGCGTGTTCCCTCTGTCGACCATTTTCATCGACCAAAGTCTCAAGTGCCGACACAAAGGAGGACATGTCCTAGGTCATGCCCCAAACATGCCCGTGATATGGGGCGTGTCTCGCCCGAACACTTCATCGAACCCATTTTCGCCGACCTCGCGACTGCTACGCACTCAAGCAGGACACACCCTAGGACACACCCGTGTCCCAGGCCATGTCACCAAAAATTTTCCAATCCCAGACTTTGGGCTGTTACATGCTTCCCAGTTGTCAGCACTCCCCTGAGCCCAAGTTAGCTCTCCTGGCTCAAAAACACGCACAAGGGGCCTAGTGTGATTCGGGACGTTAAAAATCCTATAAACAAACAAAAGATTTCTTCCCTGAAATCAGGCTAAGGCTACGGGGAGAAATGCATAACAGAAAATATATTATGCTGTCAAATAAAATTACCTCGAGCAAACAACTCCGTATAGTGTTTTTGCATCACATCCATCGACTCTCATGTATATTCCTCCTTCCCATGATTGGACCATAGCACCTTCACCAAGGGAACACTTTTGCGTCGTAACTTTCTTGTCTCGCTATCTACGATCCGCACCTGCTCTAGTCGCACAGACCTACCAGACGCCACAACACCATCAGTTGTGGGGATGTATTAATCGGGTTGCAACAGCGACTTCCGAAGCGACGACACATGGAACATGCCGTGGAGGTTCTCTAGCTCGGGCGGTAACTCTAACCGATAGGCCAGCGGGCCAATCCTTTCCAATATAGTATAAGACCCAACATACCTTGGGATTAGCTTTTTCACACCATGCCCACGTGACACTCCATGCATCTGTCAAATTTTCAGGAACACCTTATCACCCACTTGGAACTCCACTATCCGGTGCCTTGCATTATAATACTTCGCCTGCCGACTTTGAGCCTCCAACATGCGATCCCGTATCAATCTAACTGCCGCATCGGTATCATCAATATATTCAACACCCAAAGCCTTCGGGTCTTCATCTTGCACCGAAGATAAGGGGGTTCTACACCTTCTTCCATAAAGAGCTTCATGAGGAGCCATGCCGATACTAGCCTGGTGGCAGTTGTAGTAGTAGAATTCTACCAATGGTAAGAGCCTTTCCCACGGCCCTCGATCCAACACACATGATCTCAACAAATCTTCCAATGTCCGGATGGTCCTTTCAGATTGCCCGTCCGTCTGTGGATAAAACGCGGTGCTGAAGGTATGGCGCGAACCCAAATACGCCTGAACCGCCTTCCACTCCTTGGAGGTAAAACGACCATCCCAGTCCAAAATAATTGTCTTAGGCACGTCATGATACCGTACGAACTGCTCCACAAAGAGGCGTACTAAGACATCCACATGAGCTTCTTTCGTCATTGGGATAAACCGTGCTACTTTCGTTAGGCGATCAACTATCACCCACACCGAATCATTTCCTGAGTGTGAGCGAGGTAACCCATGGACAAAGTCCATGGAGATATCCTCAAACTTCCACTCAGGCATGGGCATAGATTGTAGCAAACCACCGGGACTCTTGCATTCCGCCTTCACCCTTTGACAAGCTTTTCAATGTGTAACAAAATATCGGACATCTTTTTTCATTCTCGGCCAACACATGGTCTTCCGTAAGCCGGTGTACATCTTAGCAATGCCCGGGTGCACTGAATATCGAGAACAATGAGCCTCTCGCAAGATATGCTCCCAGATTTTACCGCCTTTTTGGATTGTAAATCCGTCCTCGAAAATAAACGAGGCCATCTTTTACCGTATACTCATCCGTAGTCCCATCTTTGATCAACTTGATTGTCGGGGCCAGGGCCGCATCCACTCCTTGCTCCACTATAATTCGGTGCAGGATATCACAAACTAGGCTCATGCTTGCCAAGTACTCTGTATACTCTGCCGAAGGATCCTTAAACACCAATGCAATATCCATCTCCTCAATCATCCGAGCCAACTCCATACTCATCAACCAAGCCTCTGGGCTAGAGCCTGGTACCTTTCTGCTCAATGCATCGGCCACCGAGTTCACCTTTCCGGGATGATAGTTTAAGGTGAACTCATAATCGCACAAAAACTCTAACCATCGCCGTTGCCTCAAGTTCAACTCCTTCTGTGTATGAACGTACTTTAAGTTTTTATGGTCTGAGAAAATCTCACAGTGGACGCCGTATAGATAGTGCCTCCAAACCTTCAAGGCGAGCACCACTGCTCCCAGTTCCAAATCATGTACCGTGTAATTGATTTCATGTTTCTTTAACTGTCTTGAAGCATAAGCGATCACGTGTCCGTGTTGCATCATTATCGCTCCCATCCCTTGACATGATGCGTCGGTGTAGACTTGAAATCCTTCCTTCCCAGACGGAAGTGCAAGGATGTGGGTTGAGATAAGTCTATCCTTCAGCTCTTGGAACGCCGCTTCACATTGGGGTGTCCACTCAAATGGCACACCTTTCTTCGTCAATGAAGTAAGAGGGAGGGAAATCTTGGAGAACCCTTTCACGAACTTGCGGTAGTACCCGGCAAGCCCAAGGAAGCTCCGCACATCGGCCGCCGACTTCAAGTGAGACCACTCCTTCACGTTATGCACTTTCTCCGGATCTACCGCCAGCCCAGCTTCGCTGATCACGTGACCCAAGAAGGCAACCTCCTTAAGCTAGAATTCACACTTGCTGAATTTGGCATACAAAGCGTGCTCCTTCAATTTCTTCAAAGCCAAGGTCAAGTGCTTAATATGCTCCTCCTCCATCTTTGAGTAGACCAAGATGTCGTCGATGAAAACAATGATGAAGACGTCCAAATATAGTTCAAATACCTTGTTCATCAGGCTCATGAAAGCTGAAGGGGCATTTGTTAGCCCAAACGGCATTACAGTGAACTCGTACAACCCATATCTTGAACTAAAGGCCATTTTCTGGATGTCCCCTTATTGTATTCTCAGCTGATAATAACCTGAGTGCAAGTCCAGCTTAGAAAACCAATACTCCCCCACTAGTTGATCGAACAACTCGTCGATCCGAGGTAGCGAATAAGTGTTTAGCACCGTCAGCCGATTGAGTTCCCGATAGTCTATGCACAAACACAGGCATCCTTCTTCTTCACGAACAATACTGGGGCTCCCCAGGGTGACGAACTGGGGCGAACGAACCCTGAATCCACCAGTTCCTGTAGTTTAACTCTAAACTCTGTGAGTTCCTTCGGGGCCATTCGATAAGGGGCCTTGGATACAGGCTTGGCACCCGGTACTATATTAATCTAGAAGTCAACCTCTCTATGCGGGGGTAGTCCTGACAGTTTCTCAGGAAATACCTCGGGGAAGTCCCGCACTAACCGTACATCTTTCATATCCAACGCCATCTCCTTCAACTCGAAACAGATCATGAAGACTTCATCCCCGACATATGGGCTTTTATAGCCTGAACTGAAGATAACAACATACGAGGTGCAAAGCTAATACCTTGAAAGATGACGTCGGTGTCTCCATGTCTCAAATAGATTTGATTTTCCGCACAGTCGATCCTTGCGAAGTGCCAGTCCAACCACGCCATGCCCAAAATGATGTCAAACTCCGGCATTCTCAAGACCGTGGCAGGGTGTATCATAGGCCTTTCCTTCACCAAATATCTCAAACTCGCACTTAGCGGTTGCAGTCATCTCCGAGCTGTCCGGTACGTGCACTCGTCGGGCTATACCAGTGAAGTATTGTACGCCCTCCATGTCCTTAATAAAGTCCTCAAACATAAAGGAGTGTGAGGCACCGGTATCAAATAGTGTATAGGTCGGTTTCTCACTAACCATTACGCCTAAGTATCAGAATTGTAAAGGCTCAAACCAGATTCCTAGAACAACTTAGGCAGACTAAGGACGAATGCTTAATTTATTCCTCGTAGTCCTCGTCCTGAAGTTGGGTCATGCTTCAACTACTCCTTCAGCGAGACTCTTAACTCTTGTCTGAACACCCAAAAGTCCCGCTTCCAACCACTTTACCATATCCATTATCTCCACCAAGCTCGAGTCTGCTATAAACAAAAGTGGTTTCCCTAGGAAATCTCGCAACATAATATACAATAGGTTTACATACCCAAGGTCGTCCAAACATTAGGAGATCGACGTATAAAGGTACGTACCTAAGGTCAGGTTGGCTAATCGTAGGGTCAAAGTTGGATAACTTAATGTGAATTACATATGGGCACCACCACTACTTACACTAAGTCAGTTTGTCCGCAAACTGACTAATCGAACGGGGGTGTGACCATTGTTGAATGACTACTTTAGTTGAGGATCGTGGCAAACTGATACCATTTGTAAGACCCCCCTCCCAGATCCCAAAACACGGCATGAAGTGGGGTCTTATGCCCAGAACAACCGGCTACCGGTAGCATTAGCACAAGGGCTAACCTGTACCACAAGACGCCTATTCTACCAGCTACAACCAATATCAATATAAACATGCAAACCCAACCATAATATAAGCAAGAAGAAGTCAAATCCACACTAAGTATATGTCCAAATTAATCAAATAAAATAAGCTAAAACATGCTTCTACAATATCAGAGTACAGCTATAAAATTGCCCAAACGGGATACATCAAAATCTCACAACACTCACATCTGTAACCGACGGTAGTGACGGCACCGTAACATGAGGCCTTGTCATCCTGGCCTGGCTGTCCTGCTTCAAAGTCTGCGGCTGCTCTAGCTGCGGGGTGACCTCCTAAAAAGGAAGACGTAGCAACCGTTAGTCGAAAAGACTAAGTGGCTTCACATCCGCTCCCCCGGCGACTCCTCGGCACTGGGCGGAGAAAGGAACAAGGGTAAAAGTATAATAATTTGTAGTAAAGCAGGTACAAGCAGGTGGTAATAGTACATGAATAATAACATTATAAACTAGCAATTCTACTTGAATACAAATATTACAGACTAGCAGTTCTACTTGAGCAATTAGTAAATCAACAAGTACAAGTAACTAAAGCAGGAAAGTAACTTAACTTATAAGGATGCCCATACAAACTTATAAGTTAAGTATCAGGTTACATAAAAGTAACTCATCGTATAAGAGTGCCCATACAAACTTATACGATGAGGGTCTTGTTTGTGCAATTCTATGTAATGGTATGTGTGCTATGCAATGACTCACCCATGATCACACACATGCAATTTCTATGTCGACACAGACTATAGTTCCCACTATTCGAGTAGGTAGCTAACCTCTCAGGCATCAGCCTCCGTGGCCAGGTGGTGATAGTAGAGCGGGCATCTCTACTACTAGGCGGGTATCCACACTACTTCATCTAGGCCTCCGTACGGCTCAACGCTAAGAACACAACAGCGTAGCTCATGCGTAATATGGGCCAGTGGGGTCTCGGGTAGATGTGCACCGAGAACACAGCCCGAACAGGCCTGGTGTGACCCGAAAGGGGCCCCGAAAGAAGGCACGAGGACACAGCCCAACCATTCACTTGGCACGGAAGGGGACTCGGGACATGAACACCGAGGACACAGCCCAACTGCCTAAAGTCTAACCGTCAACTCCCGTCGGTGTGATGATGGACGAGCCCATAGACCTGCCACACTATCCTTTACCCAGGATTACGACATTGCGTGTCGACTCACACCGCATGCAAATTCCACGACACCGTGGCATGGAAGGGGCCTCGAAAGTAAGTACGAGGGCACATCCCAACCATCCATCTATACCTCATCTCAACTCAAACCCAACTAGTGATGGTCAACATTGCACTTACAGCCATCCACAAAACTACCCGTAGGGAGTCTATGCTCTAAGTATCGGACAACTACATTTCATTCTGATCATCATACATGCACATGGCCATGGTTTATCCTTCTATTTGTCATTTCAAATGGTTTCAACATATTACAAACATGATGCACATTATTAATAATCTACCAATTTGTATCCAGTCATTTCATTCATCATATTATACATGATGCACATTTATAATAATCTACTAATTTGTGCAAATCATTCCAGTCATCATATTATAAACATGATGCGCATTTATAATAATCTAACAATTTTAGCAAGTCATATTGTGCAATAAAGCTTGCTCCACAATTTAGTTTTATGAAATCTAATTAACAAGATTTATCATTCATAGCACTACGGTGGTCAGCATAAAATAGTTCATCAAAATTCTAGAGTTAATTAACAACATCGATTCCATCGAATTCAAATTCATATTATATAAACCCCAGTATTTAAGTGCAGAATAAATCTGGACAGCAAATTCGACCGGAGATTCCTGACGCTACATGAATCCGGTGAAGACGTGTAATCCCTCGATGGAAAGTTCTTTATATGGGTTACAACTTTCATATTCAGCCCACAACCCAGATTTGAGTGTATCCTATTTGAAATCAGCATTGAAGTCCACTGCGTACAGAACACAATTTCTGCATGCAGGATTTATCGGACGTCATGTTCGTTCAGACTTTCCTATGGCTACAGACTTCGCATGAAGACATGCAACCACGCGTTGGAAAGGTATTTTCAAGGGCTTCGACTTTTGTGTTTAGTCAAAAGCCCAGATCTGGACACAGCCTACATGGAAATGGCCAAGAAGATCGCTCCACGCAGAATACAGATTCTGCACGCTTTGTAAAGAGGAATGAATGACATCGGTTCATCTTCCTCTCCAAGTCGATCTTCCAAAATCACTCCAAAATTTCCTCCTCCCTTATTCACCCTCATGAGGCTATGATTCTTCACGAAACCATCCACCCATCATCATATAGGAGAAAGGGGAGGTTGAAGAGATCTAAAACCTAGAACACATGTCCTAGCATGACCATCCCTAGAAAACTCCTCTCCATCAAAACTCTCTTGAGTCGATATCTCTCCTAAGAAAATAACTAAGGATCTAGCACCAAGGGAGAGGGGAGGAAGCTCACCTCATTTCCGGCATTTCTACCATTTCCGGCCATGGATCTCGTGACTCTTCTCGGCGACATCTTCTTTTCCATGACGGCGGCGGATCTTCTCCTCTAGAACTAGATACAGCGACTTCCTTCTCTCAACAGGAGTTTCTCTCAGAAAAATGGCTGGAATGAGGAGTGAAAACGGCTAGGGTTTTCACTTCCCATTTTATATAAAAGTGACACGGGTAGGGACACGCCCGTGTCCTTACCCGTGTCCTGCTTAGGCGAAGTGTTACAACGGTTTTTATGCATCGGTTCAATACTCGACACGACACACGGGTGGGACATGCCCATGTCTGCCCAGTTATGCCAATGACACAGGGTGTGTAACCCACTCGAGACCTACTTGATAGGACTTACTCGAGAGAAAACCAACTACTCGAGTACCCGGATAGGACACGCCCGTATCACAGGGATGACACGCCCGTGTCACCCCCCTCTAACTCGAGTACTTTTCCACCTACTCGAGTATATTTCGACCTACACGAGAGCTACTCGAGGATGAGCGGGACACGCGCTGTGAAACGCCAGTGTCACAGGACGTGTAACCCATACTTCACACTCGACGATTGTCGAGTGCTGGTCATCGACTAGAGGGAACAAATGCCCTCCCACACGCCCGTGTCGGATGGGACATGCCCGTGACACTGGGCATGTTTCCTCTGTCGACCATATTCGTCGACCAAAGTATCGAGTGTTGACACAAAGGAGGACACGCCTAGGTCACGCCCCAGACACGCCTGTGACATGGGGCGTGTCTCGCCCGAACACTTCATCAAACCCATTTTCGTCGACCTCGCGGATGCTACGCACCCGAGCAGGACACGCCCTGGGAAACGCCCGTGTCCCAGGCCGTGTCACCAAAAATTTGCCAATCCTTGACTTTGGGCTGTTACATGCTTCGCAGTTGTCAGCACTCCCCTGAGCCCAAGTCAGCTCTCCTGGCTCAAAAACACGCACAAGGGGCCTAGTGCGATTCGGTACTTTACAGGAGAAATGAAAGCGAGTATGACTCAAATGAGTAGGACAAAATAAATGCAATGCACGCACACTCTCGATAGAAAGTAAAACACGCGCACACACTCGACATAATTGAAAATGCAACTCACTCTACTGAATTGAAAATGCACACACACTGCAGAAAATTAAAACACACTCACTCGACATGAAAATAAAATACGCACATACACACTCTATTGAATGAAAAAAAAACAATGCGCCATTTAACTCTTAACGAGTAGGCGGAAATAAATGTGCACACGTACAAAAATGAGAAAAACTAAGTTATCTAAAAATTAAAACAACTATATTTCTACCGCTAGAATGCGGTAGAAATGACTAAAAAGCTAAAATAAAAATTAAACGAGCGGAAAGTTTTGCAAATAAACGCAAAATGGAAGTGCTCGAAAAATTAAAATGAATACATTTCTACTGCTAGAATGCGGTAGAAATGATAAAAATGAAGACAGAAAAATAAAAGGACCAAAAGTTTAAACCCAAAAAATTGAAGTGCACGGAAAATTAAAACGACTAAATATTCATTCCTATAACTCCGTAAAAGTTGTTAAATAGTGAAAATAAAGTGAAAATAACAAAAAGTTTTACAACCTAAAAATGAAAATCTAGCTCAAAGAAAAATAAAAATCACTTTGAAAGTGCTTTTACGGGTCTATAGGGATGCATAAAAAGCTATAAAAATCCTAGTCTAAACAAAACTAAGTAAAAAAAATAACGAAAACATAAAACTAAAAAGCTAAACTCATACACACACACACACCCATTTTAAAAGAACTAAAACTAAGTTAAACCAAAGTAAAAATAAGATTGCATAAGAGTAGTTGTTTCGATTCATTCCAAAGCCAAATAAACAGATGAAAAACACATTTTATTAAGCTAAAACAACGGATTATAAAGGAACAAAAACAAAAACTAAGGAGAGGGGGAGAAAATATCCCTTACATAACATTGGGAATTCATCTTGACAGCATAACCACTATAAACAATGGCCCAAAAAAGTGGAACAGAAATCCTTACAGAACACTGGAATTTATAGGCAAAAATTTTCATGGAATACGCCCTCTAACACGGGCGTGTCAGGGGGCGTGTCACTACTATTGAAGATTCGATCCGGCGAGGTGACGGCTTGGTTGACTTCTGGCTGGACACGCGTCGGTCACGTGTCGGTCACGCCCCATGTCACGGGCATGATTATGGGCATGTCGGGGAGGTAGAACTGAGCGCGGGTTGCGTCGAAATGTCGCAGGTGCAGTCTTGTCGGCCAGGTGGAGTAGTACACGTGGCTGCACGCCAGTGACTCTATCTACACGGGGCGTGTCGGGTTGGTCTCGACGAATGTCGAGAGAATTATGTCGAGTCTGGAAGTTTTAGAGCAGAAAATGTCGAGAGCAAGTAACACGGGCGTATTGGGTTGTCTGACACGGGCATGTTCGGTTGAGTAGACATTCGTCGAGCGGAAAATGTCGAGAGAATTTTCGTCGAGTCAGGTGGAGGAGTCACGCCCCAGGTCACGGGCGTGACTCTGGGTGTGTCAGGTTGGTCGACATTCGTCCAGCAGAAAACGTCGAGCTTGCTTGACACGGGCTGGGGTCACAGGGTGTGTCATTGTAAACGGGCGTGGCGTCGGGCGTGTTCATCAATTTCTTCATTTTGCGGCCGATTTCACGGTATTTGAGGTTTCACGCCTTGGTCACGGGCGTGACCCAAAGAACACGGGCGTGACCCATGCAAAATTTGTCAATTTCCTAAAATTGTTTAGAAAATCAAAATAAAGTAAGTAAGCAAACTATTTACAAAAAAGAAACATTTTATTAAAGAAAAATAAAGAAAAATAACAAAAAGAAACTAAAATGACTAATTTAATGTACATAAATATAGGTATATTTACAATTCATCAAATACCCTCATACTTAAGCTTTTGCTATTCCAGAGCAAAAGTTGGAGATGAACTTATAAGCAATTAAAGAAATCCTAAGTTTAGCTACCGCTTGACTTAATTAAAAGTAAGATCAAAATAAACATCCGGGGTACTAGAGTTAAATCCTAATTTATGAAAATGTTATAAACAGAGGAAGAGTTTCAAAAAGACTTCTAGATAAAATAAAATAGAAAGCAAAAATTTATTTTTGTTAGTTTAACAAAGATGGATTGTAATTATATAAAAAGTTTAGCTTAAAAGAAGTTAAAGGAAATAATGCAATTTAAAAATTATGCTCTCAAAAAAATTTAAATTAATTCTAGAATTATTGAAATAGGATAAGTGGTTTGGTGGTTTATGAAGGGGGCTTGGATTTAGAGGCGAGGTAATTTTTTCTCGAACCTTTATATATATTTTTTCTTTTTGAATAATTAGGAAAATGAAATCTTATTTTTCTAACATAAATTTTTTTTTCTTTCTTCATAATTAAAATTAACCCAATGTATATGTATAAGAGTAATGAATTTTATCCTCTTACTCCGTAACATATAATCTTTTTAAATATTGGGTGTCTATATTTGCGGAATGAAATCTTATTCCCATTGATATATGATCTTTTTAAGGGATAAAATATTGGTAAGCATGTCAAGTGAGACATGAAAAAAAGGAGGTGGGTTTATTTTTTCAAATATAAAACTAGATTTTAATAAAAAAAGTTTTGAGAGCAACCTTTTTAAAATGAACGTTCCTATGTTTCTAAAAGCATGAAGTAGAAATAATTGAAATCCATGGTTGTTATTTTCTAACATAAAAGACGAGCTTATATTTATAAAGATTAAAAGTAGTGGTGAAAAACAAGTTCTCTATTATAAGGAAAAAACATAAATTTTTTTTAAAACTTAACCCTAGACACTTAAATCTATCGAACTTTAATTAATAAATGAATAGTAAACAAAGAATTAAAAAAATTTGCTTATAAATTAACTCGCAACTAGATTTTTGGAAAACATAAAGGGTTAAGATATGTTATATTCGATTTTATTTTGTTACATAGTTAACAAAATATTTTTGAATTTTTAGGGTTTTTATCATTTTTTTGGAATTTTTATTATCGTTTTGTTTTTGAATTTTTAGAGTTATTTTCTTTTTTTAGGATTTTTGATTTTTTAAATTTTTTTCTTTTTTAATGTATTTTGATAAGTTATTTACAAGAAAGAGAAGAGAAAGAAGTGTTAATTATAAAGAAGATAGTGGGGAAAGAGAGATTTTTACAAAAAAGAGTACAAATAAAAACTCGAATGCCCACGAACAGACTCTTATTTAGGTGGTTGGTTCGATGAGTTGAACGCCTCGGGTATGCTAAAAAGCGAGTTTTTAGAAATAAGAATGGGGGGGGAAGAGAAAGATTATGTTTTTTACAAAAAATATTTACAAAGGAAAAGAAAATGTTTTGAATTTTTTTTGATGTTTTATAAGTTTTTTTTGTGATTTTTTTGTGTTTTATGATATTTTTGAGTTTTATGATAATAAAAAAACAAGGAAAATTTTTTATGTTTTAATTTTGGCAATTTTTTTGTTTGTTTTGACGAGTTTTTGTAAAGTGCAGAAATATAGAAATACGAAAACACCCCATACGTAAACCCAACATTGTGTCCAATATTGCAGCCTAAGTATGCGGAACGATAATAGACAAAATATAATATGTACAAAATGAAAAGGGTGGGGGTAGGAACTTCTCTGAGACGAGGTCGGGGAGGCCATTTATTGATAACCCTGCATTATTAGAAGTAAAAGCAAAAAAAATGTAACAGAAAAACAAAAAAGAAAAATTCAACAAAAAGGTTGTGGGCAGTAGGGGGCAAGTGGGGGTGACTCGGAGTAGCTAACGTCTTAGCTACAAGAGCGCTACAAATATGCGTTCCCCTAGCGCGCACAAAAGTGAAGCGCGCCGAAGTAAAACAAAACAAGTTAAAATAAGATAAGGTAAACAAAATATATACATTTTTTAAAATCCAATTAATATATTATTTTTTTGTATTTTTAAGTAGAGGTTTTTAGTTTTTTGTTGTTTTTTAGGTAGGTTTTGTTTTGTTTTTTTGATTTTTTGGTTTTTAGATTTTTTTGGGTTTTTAGTTTTTTAGGTTTTTTTAAGTTTTTTTTTGCTGTTAGTTTTTGTAGATTTTTTAGAGGTTTTTTAGTTTTTAGATTTTTAGGTTTTTGTTTTTTTAAGTGTTTGAGTTTTTTGCATAAAAATAATGAAAGTTTTTTTAGTTATTTTTATTTTTTAGATTTTTTTTGTTTTATAGGTTTTTCAAGTTTTTTTTAAAGGTTTTTTATAAAATAAGCTATTTATTTTTTTTGTAAGGTTTTTTTTGTAGTTTTATTAATATTATTATTATTATGAGTAGTAAAATTTTGTTTTTTGGTTAACCATTTTTTTTATATAAAGATATATATATATATATAAAGGTAAAATTAATAGATTTCCATGGTTCAAAATAACGGCTCGAAAAATCCCCGGCAACGGCGCCAAAAACGTGATTGAATTATTGTGCATCAAGTCCCCGACAACGGCACTAAAAACTTGATTAGGGTTTAAACTCCAAAATTTATTACGAGCTTGTGGTGCCCCGGGCGGTTTATTTAATGGGAAAAGGCTGATTCAGTTTATTTAGAAAACGGGGCGCGCAGATTTATTTATTTGGATATAAAACGGTTTAGATCGAGTTTTAACGAAAGGAGGCACGTGCACCTATCGCGTGTAGTACACGATATTCCAGGGTGGAATACCGAGGTCGTATTGTTCTTGGGGTCGGTTCGATTATTTCTACTCTTCCCTGGAGGGGACTATTATTTTACCGATAATTACTTGTCGGGTATTTTCTTATATATATAAAAGCAAAAAAGAAAGACAGAAAACAGAAAATGAAAGCATTAAAGGGGGAGTCGATGATGAGCTTAGCGCGACCGCATCGAATCGAAATTGAACTAAAATAAACTTTGAATAAACAGAGATCCTAATTTTCAAATCAATTAAGGCGGAAACTTGGCCGTGGAGGTTCCACTAAAATGAGCTCACCTTGCTATAGGGCTATCGCTCACCTGAACGCTAAGACTATTCGACCGAATGTTAGTCCGACGAAGGATTCCTCTTAACGCCCGCATTACGCTAAGAACCCCACTATTGGGTGGGGAACCAAATCCGGTAGAGTTGGCGCGCATCCTCTCTCGAGGGTTAGTGCGAAACTCTCTTTACCAAGGGGTGATGAGTCCATACGCACGGCCTCTCGGGTATCTAGCGTATGGACAACGGAAATAGGGCCCATACATCGATTTGTGGTCCTACGCGTCGTTAACCCTAGGCAAATCTTAAGTAATTTTAATTAATTAGAAAAACAGGACCTTTTATTATTTAAAGTTATTTTATTTTGCCTAATGCTCTTCGATACTGAGGGCTAAGAACGGTTAGCCACTCATCGGAATGAGGACGGCAACGGTGAAAGCAATAAAGAAAGAAGTAAATGAAAGCAGGAAAAGAAAGCAGTAAAGGAAAGCAGTAAAAGAAAGCAGTAAATTGCAAATCATACTCAAATGAGTAGGACTGAAATGAAAGCAGTAAATGCGAGTCTCGGCGCAAATGCGTGGGAGGGAGAAATGAAAGAGAGTCCTACTCAAACAAGTAGGACAAAATAAA
This sequence comes from Platanthera guangdongensis, assembly GCA_039583875.1. Classification (NCBI taxonomy): domain Eukaryota; kingdom Viridiplantae; phylum Streptophyta; class Magnoliopsida; order Asparagales; family Orchidaceae; genus Platanthera; species Platanthera guangdongensis. The sequence goes on along the minus strand of CM077166.1, from coordinate 135,651,743 downwards.
TGCAACGCACACACACACTCGACAAAAATTAAAACTCATGCACTCTACTAGACATGAAAGTAAACTCACGCACACAAATCTTACCCAAATGAGTAGGGAAAAGAAATGCGGGTCCTACTCAAACGAGTAGGACTAAATAAATGCACCAACTCTATAGAAAGTAAAACACACTCACTCGACAGAAAATTAAACACACTCCACACACTCTACTTGAAGAAAGTAAAACAATGCGCCATTTTACTCTTAACGAGTAGGCAGAAATAAATGCGCACACGTACAAAATTGCAAAAAACTAAGTTAATGAAAAATTAAAACAACTGCATTTCTATCGCTAGAATGCGGTAGAAATGCATAAAAAGTGAAAATAAAAATTAACCAAGCAAAACGGTTTGCAAATAAACGCAAAATGAAAGTGCTTGAAAAATTGAAATAAATACATTTATACCGCTAGAATGCGGTAGAAATGTGTAAAAAGAAACAAAAAAATTAAACGGACAAAAGTTTTAAATGAAAATCTAAGTGCTTGAAAAATTAAAAGGGCTATATTTTCATTCTTATAACTTTATAGAAACGCTTAAAAAGTGCAAATAAAGTTAAAAGAGAACGAAAAGTTTTACAATCTTAAAGAGCCTAAGTTAAATAAAATTAAAAATCACCTTTTAAAACATTTTTATAAACCTATAGGAATGAAAACAAAGTAAAAATAATAAACTAAACCTAAACAAGTACGGTGCATAAAAATAAAATTGTGATTATAATGGCTAGAAATTAGACAAAAGTTTTAAGCTAAAAAGATTTTGAAAGACAAAAAAAACAAAATAAGAACAAACATTAAAAATCACTTCGAGTAGGGCATATAAATGGATTCCAAGCTATGCAAAGAGAGAAAAAACTAACACATTATATTAATGGAAAAGTGATTACAAGAAAGCTAAAAACAAACACTAAGAGCGGGTGGGAAGAAAATATCTTACATAGCATAAGAAAGCATTTCGACAGCACCTACCCTAAGCAAAGTGGCCCAAAAAGTGGAACAGAAATCCATACATAACACTGGAATTTATAGGCAAAAATATTCATGGAACACGCCCGCTGACACGGGAGTGTTAGGGGGCATGTCACTACTATTGAAGATTCGATCCCGCGAGGTGACGGCTTGGTTGACTTCGGGCTGGGCACGTGTCGGTCACGCCCCATGTCACGGGCGTGACTATAGGCGTGTCGTGGAGGTAGAACTGGGCGCGGGTTGCGTCGAAATGTCGCAGGTACAATCTTGTCAACCAGGTGGAGTACTACAAGTGGCAGCACGCCCGTGACTCTGTCTACATGATGTGTCTCGGGTTGGTCTCGACGAATATCGAGTGCATTGTGTCGAGTCTGGAAGTTGTCGAGTGGAAAATGTCGAGAGCAAGTAACACGGGCGTGTCGGGTTGGCTGACACAGGCGTGTCCGGTTGAGTCGACATTCGTCGAGCGGAAAACATCGAGCGCATTTTCGTCGAGTCAGGTGGAGGAGTCACTCCCCAGGTCACGGGCGTGACTCTGGGCGTGTCGGGTTGGTCGACGTTCGTCGAGTGGAAAACGTCGAGCTTGCTTGACACGGGCTGGGGTCATGGGGCGTGTCATTGGTCACGGGCGTGACGTCGGGCGTGTTCATGAATTTCTTCATTTTGGGCCGATTTCACGGGATTTGAGTTATCACGCCCTGGTCACGGGCGTGACCCAAAGAACACGGGCGTGACCCATGCAAAATTTTACAATTTCCTGAAATTTTTCAGAAAATCAAAATAAAGTAAGTTAGCAAACTATTTATAAAAAAGAAACATTGTATTAAAGAAAAGTAAAGAAAAATAACAAAAATAAACTAAAACAACTAATTTAATGTACATAAATATAGGTATATTTGCAATTCATCAATTAGTGTCGCCACGTAGAGTTGTCGAGACCCTAAACTCTCTATCGAGACTTTGGCTGTCTGTGTCGACACAATCTAAATTGTGTCGACATACGAAACTCTAATTTCAGCCCGCCTTTTGGACTTCCCAGTTTAGAAAAGTATAAATATGTGGAAACGAGGGCTTATCGACTACGCACTCAGAAATCTCGAGACTAAATCGTCTGTGTCAACAAGAAATTCATCTTCCTTCTCTTCAACTTCACTTCTCTCATCTCCAATGGCACCCAAGTTGGACAACAACGTTAACGATGGTATGAGCTCATTCGCGGAGCGTTCACTAATGCTGAGCAAGAAATCAAGACAGTTGTGGACCTAATCCAGGAAGCCGGACAGGATTATTTGGTTTCTGAATCGACAAGAATTTGGAAGAAGGAAGTTCTTGAGTTCTATTCCAATGCTACGTTGAACTCAAAGGGGAACAGATCATGTCTACTGTTCTTGTCAAAACGGTCAAAATAAGACTCAAAAGTCTAAGTAAATCCCTTCATCTTCCAAGGATAAAATAAGAGACTGAGGTTGATTCAAATTTGACTGCTGAAGACCTTAAATGGTGTGGGCTGCCCGCAAAAATAAACATTGGATCGTCCATGATAAGGAAAGGGATGTACTCTAAAGGGAAATTTCTGTCTGAAATAATTGGCAAGATAGTTCTCTACAAGACCGATGGGCATGATAGGATCTCTTCCCACATATTCAGCCTCATTACAAGTGTCATTTTCCAGGTGAAGACTAACTGTAGTAGTGTAATCTTTAATAAGATTAAGGATAGTCTTAAGAAGCCAAAGCTGGGTAGAATCTTAAGTCTGTATCTGGCAGGCAGCATACCTGAGGTGCTAATCCAGATTATTGTTTCAAAAATTAATCACATGAGGAGAATGGATATAAGAATCCTCTCTAGGTGGGACATAGTATTATCTAAGGAAGTCCCTCGACTCATATTCGACATTGCGGGAATACTCCATTGCGGGAATAACTTCGGTTGAGGTTAGCTACCTGCTCGAAAAGTGCTGACTCATATTCGACATTATGGGAATACAATAAGACAATACTCTCGTGCATGAATACAAACCTCAGGCAACCTCAGGTTCACGTAAGATTTAAATATGTGAAATATTTAGAACGTGCTTGATGGAATAGGTACTTCCTTGGACAATACACAACCTGCTTGTACTCAGCATTTGCGTTTGGTTTTGTCGACCCTGAGGGAGCATAAGTTATATGCGAAGTTGAGCAAGTGTGAGTTCTGGCAACCTCAGGTGTCCTTTCTGGGTCATGTTGTAAGCAAGGACGGTATTTTTGTAGACACGACCAAGATTTCTATTGTGTTGGAATGGGAGAGACCTTCTACACCTAAGGAGATTAGGGGCTTCTTAGACCTAGCTAACTATTATATGAGATTCGTGGAAGGGTTTTTGGTGTTGTCTGCTCCTCTAACTAGACTTACTCAGAAGAATACTGTATTCATTTGGAGTGATAAATGTGAAGAGGCTTTCAATGAACTGAACAAGAGATTATGTACTACTCAAGTTTTATCCTTGCCTACTGAAGGACTTGAGTACGTTGTATATATGGATGCATCACACATTAGACTTGGTTGTGTTTTGATGAAAGAGGGAAAGGTGATCATGTACCAGCCCAATTTTCAGCAGGTAAAATTTTGGGTGACACGGCCTGGGACACGGGCGTGTCCCAGGGCGTATCCCACTCGGGTTCGGCATCAGGTCGATGAAATTCTGTGTTCAATGAATTGAGCTCGACGATTTAACAAAGGCTTCATGGGCTGGCAAAATCGTCGAACGCGGAATCGTCGAACGGAAATCGTCGAACGTTGGGCCAATCGTCGAGCGCTGGCCAACTAGACGAGTGGTGGCAAATCATCCAATGCGCTGTTTGACGATCGTAGGTTAGATCGACGATCACTGGCGAGCTCGACGATCGTTGCCTGATCGTCGAATGCAGATTATCGAGCGCAGACCTATGTCACGGGCGTGACTTGGCTGACAGGGCGTGTCCCGTGGCGGTGACCTGTTTTAGGGATAAGGCGGGTTGAGCACCGCTTTGAGTACACGGCCTGTGACACGGGCGTGTCACAGGGCGTGTCGGACACGAAAATCGATTTTCACGATTTTTCGTAGCCGTCCATTTTCTCAGTTGGGATTCAAGGGCTGAGTTTCTTTCCTGCTTCCTTAAGGACGAGACTTGGACAGAAAGTCTCAATTTATGTTGGCCATTATCTTTTTTCTATTCTAGAGAGAGAATAGGAAAGGAAGACGGAGGAAGAAGAAGAGGGGTTGTTCGGTGGTGGAGCTTGTGAGTGTCAAGCGATGATCCGAGGTCATCTTTGAGGAGGAAATGCTGTTGCGATTCTTTCAAGTTACCTTGGCACTTATGGCACCGAAGCGGTCTGCAAGGGTAACGAATTTTCTTCGTAGCTATGTGAAGGCTTCCTTTTGGCATATGTATGTGATTCCCCCACCAAAAGGTGGTTGATTTTGGGATTCTTTGGGTGGATTCATGGAATCCCCTTTGTTGGCATATAGATCCGGAAATGGAGTACGGAATAAGCATGTTGTGTGAAGCCCATCTGGACAGGTTTGTCTGGATTGGTGATGTTGCATACGAACCGGAGAAGACTATGTGATAAATGTGTAGTTTAGGAGTCAACGGGTTGGACCTGCGAAAGGAAGTAGCGGGAAGTACTGGAGTGGTAGTCCAGGAAAATACCTGTAGAATGCTTGTGCTGCTTGTGCTGATGGGTTTGACCTATGAAAGGAAGTAGCATGAAGTACTCGATTGGAATTCTAGGAAATACCCTTTGGAATGCTTAAGGTTCATGGGGAGTCCACCTGTGAAGCAAGTAACAGGAAGTACTGGCATGGTAGCCAGGAAAGACCCCTGACATTTGTAATCTTTGCGGCGTCCACCTGCGAAGAGAGTAGCAGGAAGTACTGGTGTGCCCAGAAACGACCCGCTAATGTTGTGAGATGAATGAGTGTAATAGAAATACCCAGGCTTGAATGCAAGAACAGGATCGTTGAGACCTACCCATGCCTTTATTTAGCCACAAGTACGTCGTACTCGGTGATGGCAAGGCGATTTGAGCAACGGGGGGGGGGGGGGGGGTGGAGGATCCGACCTCCGTTATGTCCATCCGACGTGAGACTAGAAGGTGTGGTCTGTTGGAGCACATAGCAAGAGTCTTAGGCCTACGTGTCGTGATATAATGGGGGCTCCGGGCCATCCCGGTTCACTAAGAGTATAAAACTCTGGCTGCACGACATGGAGTAAATGCTCAAGTGAGTTGTCGTTGTGATGTGACCTTGATACAGTGGTGGGCAACTGATTTCCCAGTACACCAAGAATGTGCCCTGAGTGCACGAACCGTTGAGCCGGGTAGCTGACGGTTGTGATGGCATGTGTGCATGAAAGTACATTATATGAGATATATTGACATGTTTGTGATATGATATGCCTGCAGGGAAGATTACTGCTGCCCCGAGAAAAGGTGCAGGGTCGTTATAATTTAGTCAGCTGAATGCTAACCATTTCCTCTGTTTGCCACCCTTGGGTGGAATGTCCCTTTGCAGGTGCTGGAGAACCGAGCGGGACGCATAAGGGTTGAAGTCCCTACTACTTTTACTTCTGCCGCTGCAAGCCCTCGAAGGCTATTGTGAATGTACATGTTATGTTCTTTTTTGATGTGGCCGGCCTGCGTGCCAATGTTTAGGCCACTGTTTGATAGCCCTGTAAGGCCATAAGGCCAACTATTTATATGTGTTGTAAGACACTCCTATAATCTATAAAATATGGAGTTTTATATGTTGGACATTCAAGAGAGGAGTTCAAGTGTATAGGCTTCCGCTAGAATGCAATGTGTAGGTGCGCTACACTACTCTAGTATCACTTCGTAGCTTCATCGACTTTTTTGTGGTATATGCTGTGGGGCCCCGGCCGGACCTTCTAGTATATATTATATGAACGAATGGGGTTTTTACATTTTTGGTATCACCTGTCTTGGTCTTTCCCTCTCGAAGTCGTGGTCGACTTCGTTTGTGGGGTGGCGAGCACGTGTATGTGAAAACCATGTTAACACATTTGAACTCCTGAATGTCCATGATAGGAATGCAAATTTTTGTGTTTGAGGAACATGCGCGTTCCTATCTTGTTGCTTACTTGTGTAATTTTCCGAATGTAGGCGACGAGTGCGATGGCATGGCAGCAGGAACCCCAACACTCGATGGGAAGCATGCCATCAACTCTGGTACCAACATATACTCTATCAATCGAAACGGCTCGACTGATTGTCGATGTGGTTTTTGCAACGCTCAAGGCTTACCATGAGGGACAAGTTCAACCCTCTAATCCGGTAATGCGTCCCATGCCGGGTAGTGAACTTGAGCAGACAGCAAGGGGAAGTGCCTTAGCTTCGTCGGTGAACGTGTGTTTGCGTCAAGGAGAGGACACGGTTGAGGATTATTTTCATGCATTTGTTGCAATGAGACAACAACCCGAATTTGTGTTTGAAACCGAGGGGATGAAGATCAATCGGTTTTATGATGGGCTACGTCAGGAACTCCGTTTCTTGTTGATGGGTCCTAAGTTTTTGGGATTCCAACCACTAGTGGAGGCAGATAGACTGTTGGAAATGGACTTGATGAGAGCCTAGCAGATGCCTGCCACCAGGAAAGTGCGCACTCCAAGGGTTGGGAAGTCTGCTCACTGTAAGAGGCAAAGACTCGAGAAGCGTACTTGTTATTCTTGTGGTCAGGTAGGACACATCGCTCGTGAATTTTGGGATGGTGATTGAGCCGCCAAAGAAGCAATACAAGTGTTATTCGTGTGGTAAAGAAGGACATAAAGCCCGAGAGTGCTGCGTTGGCTCGTAGCGGGCAATAAAGGAGAAGGAAATGTCGACATAATGATGTACATAAATAATTGGTCTCCTCGTGTATGGTGGATTATGCATGTGCTATATGTACAGTAAGCCGTTTTGGATGATAGTTCTATGATGTCGTTTATGTTATATCACTACCATATATTGATGTGTGGAGTCAACGTGTTTGTACGATAGTTGTGAACATGACTAGATTGTTCATGTTTTTTTCCATGGGGACACTTGTGCCCAACCTTATCAGGAGTCGTCGACGTTTGATTGAGCAGGAAATCGGAGCGTCTTATTTGGAGACAAAAAAATAACTGGTGGAGTCCTCTTCATCCCAGGCGCAATCCTAAGTGTTACGAGGGCATGATAATTGTATTGCTTGCTTTTGTTTGCATCTTGTGTATGTTGCTTGTGTGTGTTACGTGCACCATAATGAGTCCACTTTATGTACAACCCTGTGTTCGTCGAACGGACCCCACCAGGAAGATCGAGCAAAGGCTGGTCCCGCGACCCACACCCAAACAACAAGCGGACGAGCGGCCAGAGGCTGGTCCGCTCCCGCTCAGTTCAGTCGAGCGAGCCGGGCGAGGCGACTCCTGGCCTCCAGTCCGCTCGACCCGTGGTCTGCGACCCATGATCCGCGAGCCGTTCTAATATTCATCGCGGTCGCCAGCCCGCTCCCTACCCGCGACCGGGCCACCCCGTCCGACTCGGCAGAATTTCGGTGAGTCGCGATGATCCGTTTCGCGCTCGCCCCAGAAGGACCCGCGAGCCGCTAGGGTCAGGTCGCGCCTGCTTCTCGCGGGAGGGATTAGTGGCGAGCTGACCACCTCACTTATGGATGGGGCCCAGTAGAAGCCCCGAGGAGGAATTACATGAACGCCCTCCCCATGGGTGCGAATAGCTCCTCAGAACGGTGGAGCCACGCTGTTGGCAGACCAGCCCGGACTGCGCATAGCTGTTTAGAACAGCGGAGTTTGGCTGTTGGCAGACCCGACTAAGGGCTTCTTGTTAATTTCAGGTCAGCTCTTTTGGTTATTGGCAGTTCAGTTTCTAAAAACTATAAATAGGACCCAATGGGTACCTCAGAAAGGACACTTCTTGGTCTCCCTGCTCCAGCTTTCAAGTGCTTTCTGAGGATACCTTAGCTCGGCTTCTAGCTAAGGAGGGGAAGCGCTATGAGATCTTATGGGTTTGTGGTGGGACCTCCCTGCCGAGCCATTGGGTCTGTATCACCTTGTCTTCTTTGTTGTTTTGTTTGTATGAGTGACGTAGGCGCGAGACCACCCATTCCCCAACGGCGAACTCTATAGGAGATCGAGGAATCGGTTTCAACATTTTGGTGCGGTGAGCGTGGAAAGTGGTCAGTGCAGAAAAGCTCCAGCGAGTTCAATGACAGGAGGACAGGGATCTGACAGGCAAACTCGCCCCCCCCCCCCCCCCCGCCTCTCGCAACGGTGGGGATGTTGGAAGACTTCAGGAATGAGGTGATGTGCCTCGTCAAGTTCGCACTCAGCACACGGGCAGAGTGCTCGACTCCGACAACCCAGATCGCGGCCGCCCCCTCTTTGGGCGAGGACGCTCCCGACAGGCGAGCCCGGAAGGAGGTGGCCGAGGAAGGCCGGGGGTGCGAGCTCCCCGGGCGCGAGCTTTCCCCGGCTCGGCAGGCCGAGGCCGGTCGGCGAGCTGGGCTCGCGAGACTCGCCGGCTCGCCCGGTGGGGAGAGGCAGTCCTGTCAGCGAGCTAGCTCCTCAGTCCAGTTCCAAGGGTTCAGGGAACCCGAGATGTCCTATCCTTTGCCTCGGATCGACGCGCTGGTGGTGAGCTCAGCCGTTGGTTTTTCCGATGTAATGAGTTTTTTAGAGGAGTGCTTTTGATCAGGTTATCATCAAATTAGGATGCACCCCCAGACCTCAGTGGCAGGATGTCTCGTTCATCAGGGGCAGGGGATGGATGCTACTACTCACAGGAGGCCATGATGCCCTCATCGGGCTGAAGAATGCTGGGGCAACCTACCAGAGGGTCGGCAAGATGATGTGTGGGGTCTGAGGATTGAAGGTGGAGCAGAGGGGGAGTAATTTCTCCAGGAGGTATGCCAGACCACGAGGACCCATTCTGCGATGTATCAAGGCAGCCATCAAGACACTATCTCTCGGATCCTCGTGGACAACGGAAGCTCCGTCAACATCGTCTTCAGGCGTTTGACGCAATGAGATGGAGGCAAAGAGGGTGGGCCTCAGATGGACCCTCGGGTTTTCAGGATAAAGGAAGGAAGTAGAGGGAGGAGCTGGCCTCCATGTTACCTGGGGGGACAGTCCGGGACCAGGTGTCATTGTGGAGGCCAATAGCTACAGCTCTTGGGAGGCCCCTTACAGCCTTCCGCTGCGTCCCCTCGTCTTTCCAACTGCTTAAAGTTCACAAGATTCAGGTAAGGGTCAGAGGGGACCCCAAGGTGGCGCGGGAGTGACGTCATGTAGTGAACACCCTCTTGGATGGAGGGAAAGAGATGGGGCGCAGGATGGAGGAGGCAGGGCAGGGAGCAGGAGAGGAGGAGCTAGAAATGAAGAACTACGCTGAGGAGGAGGCGGCAGGAGGAGATGGAGGAGGTGGCCAGTGAGGGCCAGGGGAAGAGTGGAGGTAGAGGTCTTGGGGAAGGGGATGCAATGATGGGGGGAGCAGTCCAGGCTGGAGGCCAGAAGAAGTGGTGGAGCTGGAGGTGCCCCAGGGGAGGCAGGATGGAGAAGATCGGTCAGGGCGGGCTGACCCCGGAGGACCAAGGCAGGATGCTGGAGTGCATCCAGAAGAACGTGAACATCTTCTCTTGGAACGCCGCGGAGATGCCGGGGGTCAGGGCTTGCCACCGCCTCTAGACTGGAACACGCTTCAGGGAAGAGGTCCCTGTGGACACTGGCGGAGCCCAAGGGAGGAGGTGGCGAAACTCCTCAAGGGCTTCGTGTCTGAGATTCAGTCCCTGGCTGGGTCTCCAACGGTTGGTTAAAAAAGGAGACGGGGAAGTGTATCGATTTTTCCCTACTTAATAAAGCTTGTCCTAGGACTGTTATCTGCCTCGGATCGACGCGCTTGACTCAGCCGTCGGTTTTTCTTTGAGTTTTTTAGATGCTTTTTCAGGTTATCATCAAATTAGGATGCACCCCCCAGACATCAAGGATGTCTCGTTCATCACAGGGGATGGATGCTACTACTACAGGATGATGCCCTTCGGGCTGAAGAATGCTGGGGCAACCTACCAGAAAATGATGTGTGGGGTCTTTAAGGAGCAGAGGGGGAGTAATTTGGAGGTGTATGTAGACGACCTCATGATCAAAAGTCGGGATATGGACTCCCACCTCCGGGACCTGGAGGAGACCTTTGCCACCCTGCGCAAATACAAGATGCGATTGAATCCCATAAAATGTGTCTTTGGGGCCAGCAGGTGAAAGTTCTTGGGGCACCTCCTCACCCCCGGGGGGTCGAGCCGAATCCAGATAAGGTCAGGGCATCTTGGAGCTGGGGTCCCCACGAAATGCTAAGGAGGTCTAACGGCTGAGGGGAAGCTAGCACGGCTGAGTTGCTTCCTTTCTCGGGCAGGGGAGAAGTTCTCCCCCTTCTTCAAAATGTTGAGGGTGGTCAGAGGTTTGAATGGATCAAGGAGTGCAGGAGCCATTCCAGGCCCTCAAGGTGCAGTTGACACAGGCTCCACTGCTCCAAGGGCCGAAGGAGGGGGAGGACCTATTCTTAAATCTCGGGGTCGGGGCGGAGGCCTTGAGCTCCGTCTTAGTTCGTGAAGAGGGGAAGAGGTAGCTCCCTATTTATTATGTGAGCCGGGTCCTGAGGAAGGCCGAGCTCCGGTATCCGATTTTGGAGAAGCTAGCCTTCGCCCTGATCATCTCGGCCCAGAGGCTGCGACCTTACTTCCAGACACACTCAATCTGAGTGGTGACCGACCATCCTCTCCGTAATATCTTTGAGGGGGTGGAGCATTCAGGCAGGCTGGCTAAGTGGTCGGTGGAACTGAGCGAGTTCGATGTCTCCTTCGTTCCGCGACTCTCGATAAAAGCTCAAGCGATGGCCGACTTCTTGGCCGACTACGTGGTTGAAGTGGCGGAGGAAGAACTCACCCGCCCGACTCCTTGGAAGGTGAGGGTGGATGGTGCCTCGGGGAGACATTCCCTGGGAGTGGGGGTGATCTTGGAAAGCCCTCAGGGGACTCGAATTGAGCAGACGGTGGTGATCCACTTTCCCATTACCAACAACCAGGCCGAGTACGAGGCCATGATAGCAGGGCTTCATCTAGCCAGGGAGCTAGGGGTGTTGGATGTGGAGGTCCTTACTGACTCCATGGTAGTGCCTTCCCAGATCAACGGGGAGTTTGAGGCAAGGGAGCCCACCCTGCGATCATACTTGGCCAAGGTAAAGGGGGTCATAGGCACTTTTCAAACTTTCACCATCCGACACGTGCCCAGGGAGAGAACGAACAAGCCGATCAGCTAGCAAAGCATGGTCCCCAGGTGGGGGGGTACCATCACTGACCTGTTCCGCCCCTCCATCGAAGAGGGAGAGCTCATGGAAATTGATCAACAAACTTCGTGGATGGACCCAGTGGTGGCTTTCCTCTCCACGTGAGAGTATCCAGAGGGGGCAGATAAGAAGAATCTGAGGCACAAGTCAGCGTATTACCTCCTCCAGGACAGACAGCTATACAGGAAGACCCTCTCGGGGATGCTGGCTCGCTGCGTGGCCGAGGGCGAAGTGCAGAGGATCTTGGAGGAAGTCCACTCCGGGGAATGTGGGAGTCACTCCGGGAGTCGGACCCTGGAAGGAAGGATAGTCAGGCAAGGGTATTTCTGGCCCACTCTGGGCCGAGACGCCACAGAGTTCGCGAGGAGGTGCCATAAGTGCCAGCTGTTTGCCCCCCTCCAGCTACAGCCAGCCCAGCGACTCAAAAGTATTACGGCCCCCTTGCCCTTCGCAATTTGGGGAATGGATTTGGTTGGGCCATTCCCCAAAGACAGTGGTCAGAGAAGGTTCCTCCTAGTAATGATTGACTACTTCTCCAAGTGGATGGAGGTGAAGGCGCTGGCCAAGGTAACCTCCCAGGTAATCAGGAACTTTGTTTGGGGAGAAATCATCTGCCGCCACAGATTACCTCAGGCCATCGTCACGGACAACGGGCTCGAGTTCGCCAGCGCCGAATTCACAAACTTCTGCAGGCAGCTTGGAATTGACCTCAGATTCGCCTCGGTCCATCACCCCAGGAGCAACGTGCAGGTGGAGGCCGCAAATAAGATCATCGTCAACCTCCTCAAGAAGAAGGTGGAGAATTTGAAGGGGAGCTGGGTGGAGCAGCTTCCCGCGGTTCTTTGGGCCCTAACAACCACCCCCAACACGGCTACTGGGGAGACCCCCTTCAAACTCTCCCATGGGTGCGAGGCAGTGCTCCCCGTGGAATTTGAAGTCCGAAAACCTCGAGTCGTTGCAGGCAAAGAAGGCCGAGAGGAGTGGCAAGCGGAGAATGAGGAGGGGCTGGGGCTCTCCCTTGACATGGTGGAAGAGCTGAGGGACCTCTCTGCTATCCGATAGGAGGAGGTGAAAATAAGGATGGCCAAATACTTTGACAAGCATGTCAGGGTCAAACAGTTCGTGGAAGGCGATTTGGTGCTGAAGAAGGTAGATGCGGCAGGGAGGTCAGCATCCGTAGGAAAGCTCAACCCCAGCTGGGAGGGACCATTTATCGTAAGGGAAGCTTTGAAGTCAGGAGGCTATCGACTCCAAAATATAGAGGGCAAGACCCTGAGTCTCACTTGGAGTGGTGACGACTTAAAACGACTTTTCCCCTGAAGCATGTAAGCTATACTTTGATTATAGTAAATATCTTCAACCCTCCAGTATTATCATAGCTAGTCTGCATAGAGAAATGGAATATGTTTTGGACCCCGAGCAGATCCCGCTGCCAGGCTCTCACCTAGCTGGCAGGGCCAGAAGTCACTCGGTGTCATCCTTGGCCTCGAGCAGATACCGTTGTTAGGCTCTCACCTAGCTGATAGGGCCGGAAGTCACTCGATGGAATGTGTTTTGGACCCCGATCAGATCACGCTGCCAGTCTCTCACCTAGCTGGCAGGGCCGAAATTCACTCGGTGTCATCCTTGGCCTCGAGCAGATCCCGCTGTCAGGCTCTCAACTAGCTGACAGGGCCGGAAGTCACTCGATGGATTGTGTTTTGGACCCCGAGCAGATCCCGCTGCCAGGCTCTCACCTAGCTGGCAGGGCCGGAAGTCACTCAGTGTCATCCTTGGCCTCGAGCAGATCCCGTTGTGAGGCTCTCACCTAGCTGACAGGGCCGAAAGTCACTCAATGGAATGTGTTTTGGACCCCGAGAAGATCCCGCTGCCAGTCTCTCACCTAGCTGGCAGGGCCGGAAGTCACTCGGTGTCATCCTTGGCCTCGAACAGATCCCGCTGTCAGGCTCTCACCTAGCTGACAGGGCCGGAAGTCACTCGATGGAATGTGTTTTGGACAACGAGCAGATCCCGCTGCCAGGATCTCACCTAGCTGGCAGGGCCGGAAGTCACTTGGTGTCATCCTTGGCCTCGAGCAGATCCCACAGTAAGGCTCTCACCTAGCTGACAGGGCCGGAAGTCACACGATGGAATGTGTTTTGGACCCCGAGCAGATCCCGCTGCCAGGCTCTCACCTAGCTGGCAGGGCCGGAAGTCACTCGGTGTCATCCTTTGCCTCGAGTAGATCCCGTTGTCCAGCTCTCACCTAGCTGACAGGGCCGGAAGTCACTCGATGTAATGAGTTTTGGACCCCGAGCAGATCCCGCTGCCAGGCTCTCACCTAGTTGGTAGGGCCGGAAGTCACTCGGTGTCATCCTTGGCCTCGAGCAGATCCCGCTGTCAGGCTCTCACCTAGCTGAGAGGGCCGGAAGTCACTCGATGGAATGTGTTTTGGACCCGGAGCAGATCCCGCTGCCAAGCTCTCACCTAGCTGGCAGGGCCGGAAGTCACTCGGTGTCATCCTTGGCCTCAAGCAGATCCCGCTGTCAGGCTCTCACCTATCTGACAGGGCCGGAAGTCACTCGACGGTATTGATAATGGATTGGAGTCGTGAAGATTAACCAAAAAAGGGGTCTAACCTAACCACCCATCCCCCAGAATGACGACCGAAAGGAGGTAAGAACCCAGGCCGCATTATAAAGGGGTCAACCCGCAAGAAATCTGATGACTTGGGCGAGCAACGAGCCGGCTCGCCTCACCTGGTAAGAGATTAGCCACCACAGCAGGGCCGGGCTGCAGAGGCAGGTTGCCCCTAGTGGGACGACCGATCGGGCCTCCTATGACTCCTAAGCCAAATCCGTAGGCATTCGACCTCGTCGACGCAATGCGAGATGAACGACCGCGGGCATGGAAAGGGAGAATTTACATCGCGCAAGAATAGAAAATATGCATATGTGGCGGGCGGGGAAGCATTTATAAGAGCATTAATAGATGAAAACTGCAAAGTCTATGCGCGGTTTGCGCTTACATCTCAAACAACTAAAATACATGGTGTATACACCTAACGAGCAAACGTCAAAGAAGCGAGGGCGATGCGAGATCCTGGGCGGGAAGTCCTAGATGGGCTGGAAGGACTTATCCCCGGGATCCGGCATGGGAAGGAACAGCGCCGGCACCACGTCGCCCGCTGAGAGTTCCGCGGCCTCGCTCTTGAGGAGATCTGCACGTCGCAGCATCTGCATCGTGTACTTCGCGGCGCTGGCGGCGTTCTTCTACATCAGCACCTCCAACTCGTAGTCTGAATGGTGTTCGAGCGGGCAGCCCCTGTTATCTGGCAGAGGGACAGCGGCGGCAGCCTCCAGATCGCGTACCCGCGCCTCCAGCGCTGACTTGTCCTGACCAAGGGCGGCGATCTCAGCACCCATCCAACTGGCCGTCTCCGCATCCTGAGAGAAGGAAAGAAAATCGTAAGGTGGATTCGCGAGAAGAAGCGGTGATTGGGAGTAAGAACGTACCACCCCTCCCAAGTACTGCGCGAGGGTCTCCTCGGCAGCGTCGGCCCGTTTCCTCTGGAGATCCGCGTCCTCCTAAGCAAGTTTTTGGGCCTCCTCCCTCTCGTCTGCCAACTTCTTGAGAGAGGTGACATTCCACTCCAGCTGGGTGCAGCGCCTCCCAACCATATGGGCTAACTCCGGGCCGCGCAATTGGGCCCGCGCGCTCTCATGCACCAGTACTCGCGTCGCCTCCTTGTCGTAGATAGCGGCGTCCTCTCGCGAGTAGAGGCCGAACGAGAAATTATAGGCCTCCCCACCAATGGTGTCCTGCTCCAGCCAACTCGGCAGCAGAGTCGAGACCACTGCATGATTTGACTCCTTGTCCCATGACAGAAGCGGGACGCCGAGCTCATCCAGGAATTTATCGTCGTAGCCGAAATTGTGATGCGCTCTCGGTACTGGCTCCGCGGCACTTTGTGACCCGTCCGGCGGCCCGGAAGTGCCTGCGCCCCGCTGGGGGTGTCGCTGGTCGAAGCGACCAAAGGGGGGGCCCTCGGCCGGTAGATCTGCCGGGGCCTTGCCTTTTCTTTGGCCACCGGCGAGTTGCTGCCCAGTAGTCTTCTCCATCTTGGGCGGGGGAGCGGGCTGTATGCTGCCAGGCCGCTTCTTAGCAGGGACCGACGGGGCGTCACGCTGAGCGGCGTCTGCGGCCTGAGCCCGGGCGAGGACCCCGGAGATGATCCAAGCACTCTCATAGGGGGGATGAAGTGGAACGTCTCGCTCGCCTGCCAAGAAGAGAGGGTAAAACTAAAGAAGAAAAGAGCAAGACAGAGCAGTGGCGAGTGGCAAACCTCCCCCAGGCGGGACGGCAGGAAGGTCTGAAAGTGAGGGGATAGATCTGATATGCTTAAGAGTTTTTAGAAAATAAAAATGAAATAAAATTCACAGCACATAAGGAAGAAAACAGAGCAAGCAAACAAGACGACACAAGGAAATTTATAGTGGTTTCCCAAATCTGGGTAATCCACTCTTCTACCACCCTAGTAGGAATCCACTGCAGGATGAGTTGATCAGGTGTCCTGGGCACCAATGAGCTTTTGATAAGGTGCTCAAAAACCAAATCAGATTTTTTGATCAGGTGTCTTGCCACCACTGAGTTTTGATAAGGTCTCAGAAACCAAACACAAACTTTTGAAGGGAGTTTGAAAAACCCTTTACAGAGGTGGGGATGAGAGAGTGATGGAAGTCTTCTCTTTCTCAAGCAACTGAGAAGACTATGTGGATTCAGTGATGTTGTCAAAGCTCCCCCTGAGATGTAGAATAGTTCAGGAGTGGAAGCTTTGCTTCAGGGTGTAGGCCTTCAACTAGATGAAAATCTCCAGCAAGCTCTGTAGACAAATCTGAATATGTTGTCTCTTGAAATCTTTTTCTCTCTCTGTCTCTTGTTGTTATTTCTGAGCCTCTCTGCTATATATCTTTTCTATCTTCTGTATAAAATATATATATGTATCCACTGGGTTGAGGAAAGTCATTTGAATTCTTGTTTGATGCGGCAGAGACATTTTCAAGAAAGGAAACTGTCTTGGAAAGGTAACTGACAATAAACCTCTGAATTGATTCATATTTAATGCAGCCTCCCAACGGCTATATTCATAAGAATATTTAGCATTAAATATATTAGCTGTAAATTCCTTTAATTAAGCCTTGAATAACTCTAGCCAGCTGTCTCCAATAACTGCACAGGAAATCACCAAAATTTAATCTAAAAAGCTTCTCCAATCTGCGTTCGACTATAGTTGAACTCCGTTCGACTATCGTTGAACTCCGTTCGACTATAGTTGACCTGCATCTGAGTTATCTGTTCTCTTAGAGCTGAACACAGAAATAGTTGAACTCCGTTCGACTATAGTTGAACTCCGTTCGACTATAGTTGAACTCAGTTCGACTATTTCTGGACTGCAATAGTTGAACTCCGTTCGACTATCTCTGGACTGCAATAGTTGAACTCCGTTCGACTATCTCTGGACTGCAATAGTTAAACTCCGTTCGACTATCTCTGGACTGCAATAGTTGAACTCCGTTCGACTATCTCTGGACTGCAATAGTTGAACTCCGTTCGACTATCTCTGGACTGCAATAGTTGAACTCCGTTCGACTATCTCTGGACTGCAATAGTTGAACTCCGTTCGACTATTTCTGAGAGCTAAAATTTCTGAACTTTAAAATTGATTTTCTCTGGAATTCTTCTGCACTTCTTCTGGGATTCTTTCTGAGGAATACTTGGAGAGCTCTATGACCCTTAGACTATACATTTTGGGTCAAACTAATCAGCCTAATAGTGATCCTAACCCAAATCAGAACCTAAGGTTCCAACAAGGTCATCGAGGTTGCGGTGCAAGTACGCGACCTCGAAGTTCTTCTCGGCGAAGAACCCACACAGGTCGGCTTCATGGCCCCCCAGACTGGGCGGGCGGTAACTCGCCTCGCTGAGCTGCACCGGGGAGAAGGGGACGTTGCCAAAATCCCCCTTGACGAACAAGAACTTCTTGAGTTAGTTGTGACTCTTATTAACAGTCTCCCGCGCCTTGAGGTTGGCGCTGGAGAAATAGGCGGTCCCATCCCGGTTCGCACGGAAGGAGAATAGTTTGCGAAAAACCGCGAGACTGAACTCGACTCGCTCCTCCCGCAGAAAGAAGGCGAACCCTACCATAACAACTACGGAGTTCGGGGTCATTTGGCCTAGGACGACCCCGAAGTACTTCAGCACTTGGCGCACCTCAGGCCACATGGGAAGCCGAAGACCCACCTCAAAGTGAGCCAGGGGTATAGCGAGCTCGTCTTTGGACAGATCATTGATATTCTCCCCTTCCCCGGGCCGTCTCGTCGAAAATCCCAGCGGCACGTGGTCGCCAAGGGCATCTAGGTACTCGTGCTCCGAGATGATGGCGTGGGGAAAATCATGCTCTGAGAAGGTCCGGGCGCACTTGCTTCGCCCGTCCGCATCGCCGCCGCCGCCGCCCATTCTGCCAAACTGTTGCCGTTCGAGCGAGAAAGATCCAGAGGGCGAACGCGAGCCGTGCCTCGCGAAGAGTAGGGAATGGGAGAGTGCTTTGAATCAGTGGGAGAATAAGAACCGGCAAGTCCTATTTATAGGGGGAAAGAAAGGGCAGGAAATTTCCCGCCAACAGGAAAGGTGCGTATAGCAAATATCAGGCCTGACGGTTCGACTTCCCGACCCGCAACCGCACCGCCAAGACCGTTCAGGAGCGGGCCTCGCCTGTCCGCATCCGCACGAGGAATAGACAGGCGAGTCTCGGCCCGCACCCGCCCAGGATTCTGAGTGAGTCGGGGAGACTCCTAGCCGGTGGGCTCCTCGGCCCACTCCCGCAACGATCGGGATGGCGGGTTGAGCAAGTCCATCCCCTGACCTGACCTCGCACCAGGGGGGAGGCGAGCAGAGGACGCAGGTACACTCGAGCCCGCCCCGCAGAGAATAAAAGCAGCAACATGGTAATTTCGACGTGCATCGGAAATCAAAAATCAGGCCCATAGGCGGGCGAAGAGAGTCGCAAATCGTTACAGATACAGAATAAGCCTTTGAAATAGTAGCAACCCAGAGATATCCCGCGAACGGGGAGAAGAAGGGGTGGATCAGTACTGGATCCACTTCCATCTGCCCTGCTATTGCGTTCCGATTCGCGGCGGCACGCGAGGGTAGTGATAATCGCGCACCGCCACCAGCTCCTGCTCGGCCAGGACAACTTGTTCCGAGGCACTCCTTAGGCGCTCCTTGGCCCGCATAATGTGCACGCCAGGCGAAGTGACCTCGCCACCTTCCGCTACGTGCGGGGCCCCCTCCAAGGACGCGAGCCGAGCCTCGGTGTCGGCCTTGTCTTGGTCGACCCTCTTCACGAGCTCTTGAAGCAGCAGAGTATGTTTCTGGAACAGCCGTGTCACCTGCCTCTTCATCCCCACCGCATCAGTCGGGTCGCCCAGGTAATCTGAAACACCCTCCACGTCAGGCGGAGGCGAGTACCCTTCGCTCATCTCAGTTTCGGAGGAAATCATGTTGTAGCCTGCAAATGAGAGATTCAGAAGGAACGGACGAGAACAAGGCAAGAGCTGAGTATGAGCTTACCAGGGGTTGGCACGTCATCCATACCGAGGGAAGGACAAGAGGAGCCAGGCCGGCCCTGAAAGGGTTCTCCCACGAAGGCCTCAAGAGATTTCCCTAGTCTAGGGGGGACCGGCGAACGTGGGATTTTCGGGGGTGGACGGTCCAGACCTGAGGGACTAGCAACCCTCTCAGACGACAAGGGAGGGGAGCGATCCTCCCCCCCCCCCCCCCCCCCCCCCCCCCCCGTCCCCTTCATCTTCACGAGGCAGCACCTACAAGATAAAGGGTCAGAAACGTAGCAACAAGCCGGGAGGGGAGATCACGTACCTCAGAAGCGACGTCAACACCGGCAGCCGAGCTGGAACCCGGAAAGTTATTTGTCGGGGACCGCCTCACAATCTTTCCCTTTACCGGTCTAAAGAGAGGGTCGGGAGACCCACACGCTAGCCAGGGGGGGCCTCGAGGGCCTCCTCCCGCATCTTCTGGCCCGCGACCGATAGGCGGGCTCGCACCTCTTCGCTGACCAGCATCAGAAGGCTGCAGTCCGCTTGGAAAAATGAGATGGTCTGAGGAGACCCCCCTGGGCTCGGTGGTATATTTATAGCCGAATAGTGGGGCCCAACCAGAAGATTCCCTGCCAGCTCAGCACCGTACTCGCCGAACACGCGGGTTGGATGGTTCTTTCCGAGCTTTAACAAGCTCAAAAAGAGCGGGGATTGTGTACAACCCCGTGTTCGTCGAATGGGCCCCACCAGGAAGATCGAGCAAAGGCTGTTCCCGCGACCCGCACCCAAGCAACAAGCGGATGAGCGGCAAGAGGCTGGTCCGCTCGCGCTTAGTTCAGTCAAGCGAGCCGGGCGAGGCGACTCCTAGCCGCCAGTCCGCTCGACCCGTGGTCTGCGACCCAGGATCCGCGAGCCGTTCTAATATTCATCGCGGTCGCCAGCCCGCGCTCCCTACCAGCGACCGGGCCACCCCGTCTGACTCGGCAGAATTTCAGAGAGTCGCGATGACCCGGTTCGCGCTCGCCCCAGAAGGATCCGCGAGCCGCTAGGGCCAGGTCGCGCCCGCTTCTTGCGGGAGGGATTAGTGGCGAGCCGACCACCTCACTCATGGATGGGGCCCAGTAGAAGCCCCGAGGAGGAATTACATGAACGCCCTCCCCATGGGTGCGAATAGCTCCTCAGAACGGCAGAGCCACGCTATTGGCAGACCAGGCCGGACTACGCATAGCTATTCAGAACAGCGGAGTTTGGTTTTTGGCAGACCGGACTAAGGGCTTCTTGGTAATTTTAGGTCAGCTCTTTTGGTTATTGGCAGTTCAGTTTCTAAAAACTATAAATAGGACCCAAGGGGTACCTTATAAAGGACACTTCTTGGTCTCCCTGCTCCAGCTTTCAAGTACTTTCTGAGGATACCGTAGCTCGGCTTCTGGCTAAGGAGGGGAAGCGCTCTGAGATCTTCCGGGTTTGTGGTGGGACCTCCCTGCTGAGCCCTTGGGTCTGTATCACCTTGTCTTCTTTATTGTTTTGTTTGCAGAAGTGTAGGAGCGAGACCACCCCTTCCCCAAGGGCGAACTCCACAGGAGATCGAGGAATCGGTTTCAACACTTTATATACCTATTTTCGGACTCATCTGGGTTAGTTTTAATGCCTTTGCACTTCACTTTTAGTTCTATATCGTTCATATTTCATCTTATCTTTATTTCTATAGGAAGTGCACATTTATGCCCGTAGTTGTGTATTTTGTTATTTTTATAGTTTGTACTCTTTTTTGTGATTGCCTGGAATGTCTGCACATATCAGTGATTCATTTTTCCTTTCGGTACAGGGGTCGTGTGCTTGTTCCGGGATGGTTGTGAAATAGGAATACTGCGCACGATCATGGGATCTAATGCGCACGACCACTGGTCGTGCACCCCTGATCGTGCGCACTACTCTACATTTTCCAGAATCATCGTGGGGTAAGCGCATGACCACTGGACATAATGCGCACGACCACTGGTCGTGCGCCACTGATCGTGTGCATTGATTCCTCTTTTCTAGAGTCCTGTCTGGGGTAATCGCACGACCATTGGAGTTAGTGCGCACGACCATTGGTCGTGCGCCACTGCTCGTGCACGTTATCTCAGTTCTTCTTCCTAATCTTCCATGCCAGTGCGCAAGATCACCGGACATAGGGCGCATGACCACTGGTCGTGCGCCTGTGATCGTGCGCATTGTTCATTTCTGCTTTGTATAAATAGTGCAGGTCTCGCCCTAATTCGAGAGACGATCCGGAGCTCGACATTTCTCTGCCGTTTTTCGCCATCTCCGCCGTTCCCCTTCATCTTACACCCTAGGGAGGTGCTCCGGGCAAGCTTTCACCACCAAATCCAAGACGGAGCTTCCTCTCGGCCTCCTCCATCATCTCTTGGGTTCATTTCAAGCTTCAACGCCATAGCCATCAAGCAAAGGGAAGCTTGCAACTTTCGTCTGCTATCGTGAGACGAAGAAGACGGGCCATTGGAAGGTGGTGACAACCCTTCTCTACCCCGGACGCAGTTGAGGACCGAGCTTGGACGCGGATTGATAACCCGACGATTCCAACCGTGAATCCTCAGCAAGACTTCGGATTCGGTCGATCTCTTGACTTGTTCTTCCTTTATTGTTGTTTATGTGTTGTTGTAAACCTTATTTATAGATGATGTATGCTTATTTATAAAACATTTTTATACAATTATGTCTATGTGATTGTATGTTTTCGTTATTTACTTGATGTGTGCCTATTTGTCCATCCACCATACATCCGCCCTTGCCGCACTAGCAATTGCTAGTGGCGTGCGTAGCGAAGAGGTGCTCACGACCCTCATTCCGCCGTTCTAACCACCCCATCCGCAAGCCTACTCGCCCATCCGTCTAGCGATTCGGTGCATAGCGGCCCGACTAGTCTTCCATCCCTCCTGGCGAAGCATCGCATAGCGGCGTTGCATAGGAGTAGTTGATAGTGTTTTATTTTCTTTGTCTGCATATAAATGCCCCCATCATTACCTCCGACCTAAGGACTTCAATCTCAAGTCCTCCTCGAAATTAACTCCACCTTACTGTGTTCCTTGAGAGATCGATACTTGGGAAAGCCCCCATTTCATATTACTTGTGCGACCGGTTCACTGCCATGATCTTTAGCATCACACCACAGGCTTTGCGATGATTTAGAACACACTGACGCAAGCACTGTTTGATACGGATGCTGCGTATTCTTTTCTGTCTAGCGAGTTTCTAGCACGGCTTGGGATACCTAGTCATGTGAAGACAGATAGCGTCAGAATGGTGTTGCCAAATGGCTGTTGGATGCTTGAGGATCAAGCTTGCGATGTGGCGGTCCAATTACGAAGTCGGGATTTCAGTTTGACTGCATTTGTATTGCCAATACCGGAATTTGACGTGATATTTGGTATGGATTGTCTTGCGGAGTAGCATGTCTTGATTGATGTTGTTGTCCACACTCCAAGTCTTGAAGGCTGTTTGGAAGGGTGCAGAGTGCTACTTCGCTCTGAGTCAGGCTGTTGAGCCAAAGGCCAGTGTGTGTGATGTTCCGATTGAGAGGAATTTGTAGATATGTTTCCCAAAGATCTCCCTGGGCTACCACCCCAGTGTGAGATTGACTTCATGATCGAGTTGGTGCCAGGTGCGAAACATGTGACCCGCTCGCCATATTGCGTCGCGCCTAAGGAAATAGCGTAGTTGAAAGTCCAATTATAGGAATTGATGGAGCATAGTTATATACGCCCAAGCATGTCTCCGTGGAGCGCCCCTGTGTTTTTTTTTGTGAAGAAAAAAGATGGTGGCTTGCGATTATGTCTTGATTACCGCGAATTAAATAAGCTGTACCAATTGAGAATCCGGGAAGAATATATTCCCAAAACAGCATTTGGAACAAAGTATGGGCACTACGTGTTCACAGTCATACCGTTTGGGCTGTGTCATGCGCCCTCGGTATTTATAGACTTGATGCACCGACTATTCCGCGAGTACATGAATCTGTTCGTAATAGTGTTCATTGATGATATCCTGGTGTACTCGAAATCGGAAGCGGATCATGAGAAACATTTGTGGTTGGTGTTGACAAAGTGAGGCAGAATCAGCTCTATGCCAAGTTCTTGAAGTGCGAGTTTTGGCTATCGTTGGTGGCTTTTCTGGGCCATGTGGTGAGTGGAGCGGGCATCGCTGTGGATCCAGCGAAGATAAGGGCCTTAGAAGAGTGGCCAGAGTTGTCTTCAGTGGCCGATGTCCGGAGTTTCCTTGGACTAGCAGACTACGACCGAAGATTTGTTGAAAATTTCTCGCGGATCGCTTTGCTGCGAACCATGCTGACGAGAAAAGATCAGAAATTCGTTTGGAAGCCAGAGTGCGCACGAGCTTTTGAAGAGCTGAAGGTTCGGTTGACCACGGCTCCGGTGTTGTCTTCGCCAAGTGGACCGATATATTTGTTATTTATAGTGATGCCTCAGGGAGCGGCTTAGGTTGCGCTCTTCTGCAGAATGGAAAGGTAATTGCTTATGGCTCACGCCAGCTGAAGGTGCACGAGCAAAATAATCTCGTCCATGACTTAGAGTTGGCGGCGGTGATTTTTGCACTAAAGTTGTGGCGACAGTATCTTTATGGAGTGAAGGTGGAGATCTATACAGATCACAAGAGCTTAAAGTACCTATTGGAGCAGAAGGACTTGAACATGCAACAACAAAGGTGGTTGGAGTTCCTTGGGGACTACACTTTCGAGATCCACTATACTCCCGGGAAGGGAAATATAGTCGCGGATGCCTTGAGTCGGAGAGCTCCGGCTAGAGCGAGTTGGTTACAAAGGCATGATGAACGTCTCATCCAGGAGCTAGAAGCGTTAGAGATTTATTGTGTTGATAAGAATTCTACCGCCATTGCATGTCTGAACTGGACAGAGGTGCAATGTGACCTTGCAGACCAGATTCAACAAGCAATGGGGTTAGATGAAGATCTCTTACGCTATGTTAATGAGGTGCCAGAGGGCAAATTCTCCTGGAATGACGGTCTTTTACGAAAAGAAGGACGATTATGCATCCCAAATGTGGGCAAATTGAGGGAAGAACTGATGTATGAAGCACATTATACGAAGTACTCAATCCACCTAGGGAGCACGAAGATGTTCAGAGATATGAAAAAGCTATTTTGGTGGCCAGGGCTAAAGAAAGATGTTGCTCTTTATATGGCCAAATGCCAAACCTGTGCTATGGTGAAGGCGGAATGCCAGGAACCGAGCGGTTATTTGAAGTCGTTGCCGATTCCAGAGTGGAAATTTGACGATATTTCTATGGATTTCTTGCACGAGTTGCCGAGATATAAGTGAGGGAAGGATTCCATCTTGGTGCTTGTTGATCGGCTAACGAAAGTGGCACATTTCCTACCAAACAAGCGAGATGTTTCAGTAGAAAGTTTGGAAAAGCTATACGTTGAACAGATTGTACGGATTCACTATGTTCCTTGGAGCATCGTGAGTGATCGTGATGGGCGAGTCACGTCAAAGGATTGGAGGCTAGTTCACCAGCTGTTGGGCACGAAATTGACTTTCAGTACAGCCTTTCATCCCCAAACGGATGGCCAACCTGAACGAACCAACATAACGATGGAGGACATGCTCTGAATGTGCGCCCTAGACTTTGGGAAGAGACGGGAAGATCATCTCTACATGGTAGAGTTTGCTTATAATAACAGCTACCAGGCGAGCATCGGGATGGCAACGTATGAAGCTCTATATGGAAGGAAGTTCGTACTCCCTTGGATTTGGTAGAAGCGGGCGAAGCTAGAGTTTATAATCGTAATGAAGTCGATGAAGCAAACTCAACCATTCGTGCTATTCGAGAGAGGCTACTTATAGCCCAAGATTGACAAGCGAAATACTACAACGCCAAGCACCGGAATGTAGAGTTAGCGGTATGCGATTGGGTATACTTGAAGATCAAGCCGTTCAAAGGTGTATCCAAGATTCGACGTCTGAAAAAGTTGAGTCCAAGATATTTGGGTCCATTTGAAGTGGTTGAGCGAGTCGGAGAAGCGACATATCGGCTAGCTCTTTCGGCAGACTTGGGTGGATTACATGATGTGTTTCACATCTCGGTGCTTCGGAAGGCCGTTAAAGATCCAGCTCAAATGATCATGGATGATCATGTGCCAGTGTAGTATGGGCTAACAACGAGGGTTAGACCCATTCAGATCGAGGATCGAGCCGAGAAACAGTTGCGGAACAAGACGGTCGGGGTGGTTAAAGTCTGATGGGACAATTGAGGCCGTGAGGAGCTTACATGGGAGCGAGAGCAGACCATGCGAGCGGAGTTTCCCGAGCTATTTTGTAGCGATTGCATAGTGAACATTTTATTGTAACATAAACGTTTCATGTTATAACCTTTTGCATGCTGTTTGCCAACCTCTATACCAATTTCGAGGACGAAATTTCTTGTAGGAGGGGAGGGTTGTAACATCCCAATTTTCAGCAGGAAAAATTTTGGGTGACATAGCCCGGGATACGGGCGTGTCCCATGGCGTGTCCCTCTCGGGATCGGCGTCAGGTCGACGAAATTCTGTGTTCAACGAATTGAGCTCGACTATTTAACAAAGGCTTCATGGGCTGGCAAAATCGTCGAACGCGGAATCGTCGAACGCGGAATCGTCGAACGGAAATCGTCGAATGCTGGGCCAATCATCGAGCGCTGGCCAACTCGATGAGCGCTGGTAAATCATCGAACGCGCTGTTTGACGATCGCTGGTGAGATCGATCATCGCTGGCGAGCTCGACGATCGCTGCCTGATCGTCGAACGCAGATCGTCGAGCGCAGACCTGTGTCATGGGCGTGACTTGGCTGACACGGGCGTGTCCCATGGTGGTGACCTATATAGGGGATAAGGCGGGTTTAGCACCGCTTTGAGTACACTGCCTGTGACACGGGCGTGTCATAGGGCGTGTCAGAGGCAAAAATTGATTTTCCCGATTTTTTGTAGCCGTCCATTTTCTCAGCTGGGATTCAAGGGCTGAGTTTCTTTCTTGCTTCCTTAAGGACAAGACTTGAACAGAAAGTCTCATTTTATGTTGGCCATTATCTTTCTTCTATTCTAGAGAGAGAAAGGGAAAGGAAGACGAGGAAGAAGAAGAGGGGTTGTTCGGTGGTGGAGCTTGTGAGTGTCAAGCGGTGATCTGAGGCCATCTTTGCCTAGGAAATGCTGTTGCGATTCTTTCAAGTTACCTTGGCGCTTATGGCACCGAAGCGGTCTGCAAGGGTAACGACTTTTCTTCCCAGCCATGTGAAGGCTTCCTTTTGACATACGTATGTGATTCCCCTACCAAAAGGTGGTTGATTTTGGGAGTCTTTGGGTGGATTCATGGAATCCCCATTGTTGGCATATAGATCCGGAAATGGAGTACGGAATAGGCATGCTGTGTGAAGCCCATCTGGACAGGTTGGTCTGGATTGGTGATGTTGCATACGAACTGGAGAAGACTCCGTGATAAATGTGTAGTTCAGGAGTCGACAGGTTGGAACTGTGAAAGGAAGTAGCAGGAAGTACTGGAGTGGTAGTCCAGGAAAATACTCGTAGAATGCTTGTGCTGCTTGTGCTGATGGGTTTAACCTGTGAAAGGAAGTAGCAGGAAGTACTCGATTGGAATTCCAGGAAATACCCTTTGGAATGCTTAATGTTCATGGGGAGTCCACCTGTGAAGCGAGTAACAGGAAGTACTGCATGGTAGCCAGGAAAGACCCCTGACATTTGTAATATTTGCGGCGTCCACCTGCGAAGAGAGTAGCAAGAAGTACTGGTGTGCCCAGGAAAGACCCGCTAATGTTGTGAGATGAATGGGTGTAATAGAAATACCCGGGCTTGAATGCCAGAACAGGATCGGTGAGACCTACCCGCGCCTTTATTTAGCCGCGAGTACGACGTACTCGGTGATGGCAAGGTGATTTGAGCAACGGGGGGTGGAGGATCCGACCTGCGTTATGTCCGTCTGACGTGAAACCAGAAGGTGCGGTCTATTGGAGCGCATAACAAGAGTCTTAGGCCTATGTGTCATGATACAATGGGGGGCTACGACTCATCCCGGTTCACTAAGACTATAAAACTCCAGCTGTACGCCATGGAGTAAATGCTCAAGTGAGTTGTCGTTGGGCTGTAACCCTGATACGGTGGTGGGCAACTGATTTGCCAGTACACCATGAATGTGCTCTGAGTGCATGGACCGTTGGGCCGGGTGGCTGACGGTTGTGATGGCATGTGTGCGTGAAAGAACATTATATGAGATATATTGCCATGTTTGTGATATGATATGCCTGTAGGGAAGATTACCGCTGCCCCGAGAAAAGGGGTAGGGTCGTTATAATTTGGTCAGCTGAATGCTGACCATTGCCTCTGTTTGCCACCCTTGGGTGGAATGTCCCTGTGCAGGTGCTGGAGAACCTAGCGGGATGCATAAGGGTTGAAGTCCCTACTGCTTTTGTTGTTGCCGATGCTGGCCCTCGAAGGCTATTGTGAATGTACATGTTATGTTTTCTTTTGATGTGGCCGGCCTGCGTGCCAATGTTTGGGCCACTGTTTGATAGCCCTATAAGGCCATAAGACCAACTATTTATATGTGTTGTAAGACATTCCTATAATCTATAAAATGTGGAGTTTTGTATGTTGGACATTCAAGAGAGGAGTTCAAGTGTACAGGCTTCCGCTAGAATGCAATGTGTAGGTGTGTTATGCTACTCTGCTATCACTTTGTAGCTTCATCGTCTGTTTTGTGGTATATGTTGTGGGGGCCCGGCAGGACCTTCTAGTATATATTATATGAATGGATGTGGTTGTTACAGATCGTTTATTGGTCAAGGCAATTGAAGGTTCAGGAAAGAAACTATCCTGCGCACGATTTGGAGTTTACTGTCGTAATTTATGCGTTGAAGATTTGGAGACACTTATTGTATGGAGCATTGTGCAAGATCTATACGGACCATAAGAGATTGAAGTACGTCTTCACTCAGAAGGAACTAAATCTGCGCCAGTGTCAGTGGTTGGAATATGTGGCTGATTATGAACTGGAAATTCTCTATCATCCAGGAAAGGCTAATGTAGTAGCCGATGCTTTGAGTAGAAAGACCGCCAAAATTTTTAATCTATCGGTACAGTCTTTTGTAGAAGAATTCTTGTTAATGGATATTGAGGTTGTGGGTAGTACTGTGCCTGCTAGTCTAAAAGCAGAAGAACTCTCTTGGATTTCCCTTACTCGAGCACATCAGAAGGATGATCCAGATTTGTTACACCTCCGGAATAGAACTGTGAAGGAATAGCTACCGGATTTCTCCTTGGGTGAGTTGGATACCTTGAAGTATCAGGGTAGATTTTGCATCCCCTCCTTTGGTGACATTCAGGCTAAGATCTGTGATGAAGCTCATGGTTCTAGTGTAGCCAACCACCCTGGATCCACTAAAATGTATAAAGATCTAAAACAAATTGTTTGGTGCTCAGGGATGAAGAATTATATCACAAAGTTTGTATTAGAATGTTATACGTGTCAGCGTATCAAGGCTGACAATAGAAGGCTGGGAGGTAAATTAATGCTGCTTGATATTTCAAGTTGGAAATGGGAGAGTATTTCAATGGATTTCATCACTGGTCTGCTAAAATCTCCCCATGGGCACGACTCCGTTTGGGTGATAGTCTATAGATTGACTAAATGTGCTCACTTAGTCACTTTTAAGATTGGATATTCTATGAAGAAGATAGTTGAATTATACCTGGAAGAGGTTATTAGATTGTATGGAGTTCCTGTCAGTATCGTGTCGGATCGAGACTCTAGGTTTACGTCTCAATTTTGGAAGAGCTTACAAGAGGGTTTAGGTACCGATTTAAGGTATTCCTCCGCCTATCATCCGCACACAAATGGTTAGACGGAAAGGGTAAATCAAATCGTCAAAGATATGATCAGGTGTTATATTTTGGATCATGGTGGTGCTTGGGACGAGCGTGTCAGACTCATGGAGTTTGCGTACAATAATAGTTATCAAGAGAGTCTGCAGATGGCCCCGTTTGAGGCCTTATATGGGAGGCGTTGTAAAACTCCTTTATTTTGGGATGAAGTTGGTGAAAGACTGTTGATAGGTCTGAAAGCCCTTGAGGAGATGAATTGTGTCGTGACTCATATTCGAGAAAAGCTCCAAGTGGCTCAAGAGCGCTATGATAAGTATGTTAATCAACGAAGGATCGATCTGGAGTTTGTCGTTGGAGACTTGATTTTTCTAAAGGTTTCTCCGATGTCTGGCGTTAAATGGTTTGGAAGGAACCAAAAGTTAGACCCCCGGTATGTGGGACCTTTTCAGATTCTTGAATGCGTCAGAGTTTCAACATATAGGCTGGAGTTGCCTGTTACCTTCCCAGGTGTACATGATGTGTTCCATGTGAGCCAGTTGCAGAAATGTATTTGGAATGATCGTCAAGTCCTCGACTCTATGCCCCAGATTCAGCCCAACCTTACGTATGTAGAAGAACCTGTTCGTATTCTGGATTCTCAAGAGCGTGTGTTGCGAAGAAAGACCATTCTCATGGTCAAGATTCTTTGGAGAAATCAAGACGTCGAGAGTGCGACGTGGGAATTGGGAATCGGCAATGAGGGAATCTCATCCGCACCACTTCTCTTAGTTTTGGGTATGTCTTTATGTTTTCAGTCATGTTTGATTTTATCGTTTTGGTTTGGTTTTGGAGTTGTGTCAAGTTTTGGGACGAAACATCATTTTAGGGGGAGTGACTGTAACACACCCGATTTTTCGATGATTTTATTTAATTTGGTATCGTCATATTTATGACGTCATGATGTTACTTCTAACGTCGAGTTGACGTCGCATCGTCGTTAAGGCATTTTCACGTATGTTCGGTTGAGTCGGCCAAATTCATGATTTCATATTGTAATCGGAAATTTTTTTATTTGGAAATTAAGTTAAGTAATTTTGGACATGTTCGTTAAGTTTCGTCGCAATCTGAGTGATATTTGGGCCTCGACGATTTTTCCAAAATTATGTAGAATTTATGTTCGCCGTAGACTTTGAAAATTCATATCTCGAGAATGGCTCGTCGGATTTTGGTTTTGACTTCGCCGTTGTGTTCGTAGCATCAGTGTTCATCTACGGTGCGAGTTTCGTTTAATTCGGCGCACGTTTGACCCTCCATTTTGAACTTGTGTTTCCTTATTCAAAAATATATAAATATGATTATTTTAATATTATAGTACTATTCAAAATGTTTTTTTTACTATTCATTTATATAGTTTAATTTTTTGGATAAATTTGCAAATAGTGTACTGTTCATGCAAATTATTTGTCTGATTCTCGGGTGGCAGCCATTTTTCTTGAGTATTCTGCATATTTCTTCTCGAGTGATACTGCGCACTTCTCGAGTGATACTGTGCACTTCTCGTGTGAAACCTGCACACTTCTCGAGTAATAACTTTGCTTCTTCTCGACTAACTGTTTTAGTACTCGAGTAAAACTTTAGTACTCGAGTATTGACGTTTTCTTGTTCTCGAGTACTAAATTTTAGTGCTCGAGTAGCCTTTTTTCTACTTCTCGAGTACTCCTAAACTTGTTCTCGAGGGGTCTGCAGCCCTTCCCGAGTAGTCCATCACAGTTTGCGTTCGAGCGCCTTTTTGAGGGTCAAAACGGTGTCGTATAAAAATGGTTAACATAAAATTTTTTTTTCTTGACAAGATCTACAACTTTCATGTTCGGCACCTTCGATTTGAAGTCATCATAAATCCCTATTTTTGTTTTCCACACACCCGCTCATAAATAGTCCGTTTTTAGACAAAACTTTATATATATATATATATATATATATATATATATATATATATATATATATATATATATATATCTGATACTTAGATAATTAAGAAAGAAATTTCCTTCATCTTCTTCCTCACGCTTTAGCCCGAACCGAAACCAGAGCGGCAACTCCGTCCCGTTCGTGAATCTTCCGGTGGCTGCCGACGGTGGTCCGGTGCTCGAAATCTTCAACCGAGTATAGATCTGGAAAGCTCTCGCCGAGAGCTATGCCATCGTGGTAAAATTTTCCCCATTTCTTGAGATTTTTCGTTAGGGTTTTTCGGCCGTAACATCTATTTAGGCCATTTTTCTCAAATTTTTCCTCCTCCCGTCTTCTTTTGCCCCGATCTGCAATGGGGACTAATTCAGAGACCTTTTCCGATAAAACCAAGACAAGTGGTGGTTTACCCTCATTTCTCCTTGTCCGGTTTGATGGTAACGGTTAATTTTTATGTTCTTTAAAATTTTCTACACTTTGTCTTCCAAGTAATTGCTATGATTAATCTTTCTTGATGATCACTTGATGTTGTAAGATTTTGTCATGGTGAACTCAATCTTGTGAGGTTATGTTTAATCGTTCTTAAAGTGTCTTATTCATGGCTTTATACACCTTATCTATCGTTATTGAACGTATTATAGTTTATATAGGATTTTAAATCGTTCCTAAGGGTTGATCAACCGCGTCTTGAATCTAGAAATGTCATGTAGAATCTTACGTGCCATGTCTCGAGATATATGTGGTGGTTTTTTTGTGGGATTTCTTGATTGTGGGAGTTAGTGGACGAAACCACCTCCACAAATGTTTGTTTCCTTTATTGGTACCTTGTGTAAGTCTACCAGGTTTTTGTGCATACGCGGTGTATGGTGGAGAGTATGAGACTCCCTCATAGTTAAACAGATATTATATTCGTGAGGGTGTGTCCAATTGAGTGACCACCTCGCCCGTGTTTTTGGGTAGAGTCGACCACAGGTGCCTAATAAAGGTTTTGTATTTCTTCCTTATAATTTATTCATGTTGTCACCTTATAGCCTTGTGCGTCTGGTGTATTCTTGTTGTACGTGATGAATCGCGTAAGTGTTCTTTTCCTGTTGATGACTTGTTTTTTTGTAATTTACTTCAGTGCTTTTGGTCTTGGGTTGGTACCCCTTTGACCTTTGTTTACTTTGGCTTATTTTTTGCCACCACTTGTACTTTCTTGGTGAGGTGTTTTGTCTTTCGAATGCCTCAGGTTCAGAGCTGTTGTTGAGTTTGGTGCTGGTTATTTTGGAGCGCATGAACGACATTGTTGGCTGTGGTTATTGCCTCGTCTTAGGGAGGTAGATTGTTGTTTATTTTGTTTTACTGGTTCAGACATACTATACTGTATGTGAGTTCGTGTCAGTTTGTTGACGCCCACAGAATTGTTATTTTTAGATACTTGCTAGCTGCTTATTGTTGTTTATGTGGATGTAGATTACTTGCTCTCTGAGATGTTTTATGTTAGGATTGCAAGATAGTTAATTTCAAGTATAAAAATTAATATTATTATCTCATGCATTACATATTTTCAATTTTAAAATCACAATATTTAACGACCGTACAAATCTACTTTTATTTCTACTAAATTTAGAACTTGTATGCCTTGAGGTATCTTTGGGAGACTCTAAGCTATTGTAGGGTGTTTAATCTGATAAAATAAGTACTTTTCGCAGTGTTTATTTACTTTTCTTGTGGACTAGATGATCGACTAAGTCGAGGGATACGACTAACTACTGCACTTAAACTGATTTTACCTTAAAATAACTTAAAGAATCTTTCTCCGTGATTAAGTAGGTGTTTGCCTGAGCGTCCGCAGTTACCCCCTGCTGATGTGGCATCATGACGTACATTTTCTATAACTATGATAAGATATTAAATGCGGTAAAAATGTTCCTTGTGACATCCTTGGACATTCCCGTATTAACCATGGACACGCCCGTGTCACAGGCCGTGTGCCTTAATCGACATAGAAACCATCACACCCGAAAAGGACACGGCTTCGGACACGCACGTGTCCCAGAGCATTTAGCTCACTCGACACAGCCTGACAAACACAAAGCAGGACACAGCTTTGGACACTCCCTTGTCCTCCATGGACACGACTGTGTCCGACTTGGACACACCTGTGTCCCAGGCCGTGTTCAACACTCGAAGGAAACTCAGCCAATTCCAAAAAAAGGACACGGCTCTGGACACACCCGTGTCACAGGCCGTGTGAAACCATAATGGCTCCAAAGCTCTAAAAAACACTACCAATTCATATTCGAGTTTTGGGGCGTTACAATTCTCCCCCCTTAAAATAATTTTGTCATGAAATTACAGAATGGAAATGTACACAAAGTTAAATGGTACCTGAGTAGAAAAGCTCAGGATACTCCTCGAGTATTGTGTGCTGTCGCTCCCACGAATGCTCCTCATGACCACAATTGTCTCATTGGACCTTGACCATCCTGATAGCTTTGTTCTGCAATTGTTTGACCTCTGTATCCTCAATCCGAATGGGTCTAATTTTCGTTGTTAGCCCACTATCGACTGAAACGTGATACGCAGCAACCACTTGTGTTGGTTCTTTCACGGCTTTGCGTAGGACCGAGATGTGGAATACATCATGTAAACCACTCAGCTCTACCGAAAGAGCCAACCGAGAGGATACATCACCAACTCGCTCCATCTCAAAAGGCTCAACATACCTCGGACTAAGCTTCTTGAAGCGTCAAATCCTTGATAAGCCTTTAAAGGGCTTTATCTTGAGGTATACCCAGTCTCCCACCGCAAACTCCACGTTCCGATGATTGACATTGTAGTACTTGGCCTGTCTATCTTGAGCAATCAGTAGCCGTTCCCGAATCAACCGAATAATTGACGTAGCATCTTCAACCTCTCATCGTATATAAAGATTCAATTCTCCTGTTTCTACCCAAGCCAAAGGTGTACGACACCTCCTTCCGTATAGAGCCTCAAACGACGCCATATGAATACTGGCTTTGGAGCTGTTATTGTATGCAAACTCAATCATATAAAGATGTTCCTCCTACCTTTTACCAAAATCCAATGCACACATACGAAGCAAGTCTTCCATCGTCCTTTTCACCCTTTCAGTTTTCCCATCTGTCTGCGGGTGAAAAGTTGTGTTGAAGTTCAGCTTGATACCCAACAAGTGATGAATGAGCATCCAATCGTTAGATGTGAACCGACCATCACGGTCACTAATGATGCCTCCGGGTACACCATGAAAACGAACTATATTATCCACATAAAGTTTCTCTAGCTTCTCCACTGAATCATCCTTCATTTTGGGTATAAAATGTGACACCTTCGTGAAACGATCAACAATCACCCAAATGGCGTCATTCCACTTGTGCGATCTTGGCAAACTATGCATGAAATCCATAGAGATGTCGTCAAACTTCCACTCCGGTATAGGCAAGGACTTTAGAAATCCACCTGGCTTCTGTCATTCGGCATTCACCAAGGCAGAAGTCTGACACTTCGCCATGTATAGCGCTATGTTTTCTTTATACCTGTCCACCAGAACAGCCTCTTCATGTCTTTGAACATCTTTGTGCTCCCAGGGTGAATTGAGTACTTGGTAAAATGCGCCTCGTACATCAATTCTTCTAGTAATTTCCCAACGTTAGGGACGCACATCCGACCACCTTTCCATATAAGGCCATCGTCAACATAAAACTGCCCATTTGACTCTGCCAAGCGACGTTTCAATCTTACATCCAACTCCAAGGCCTGTCGAATCCTGTCTGTGAGGTCGTATTGAACCTCCGTCCAACTCAAACATGCATTAACACAAGACACCTTGTCAACACACGAGATCTCCAAAGCCTCCAAATCACGAAAGAGCCGCACGTCATGGATCTGCAACCACTACGAACTGCCTTAACCAACTGGAGAGAAAACACTAAAGTCTTGCTTTACCCCTTCAATCATAAGAATGTCATCTCACGATCTGTCTCCAGTCCAAGTCTGACCACCTTACGATTGCAATCAATGTACTCACGCTGCTCCGATAGTCAGTCCATGCCAAAGATCACATCGAACTCCACTATCGGCAGTGGCAACACTTGCAAGACATATTCATGACTCCCAATCCCTACCTTCACGCTACAAACTCTATACGCGTACATAGAGCACCCATTAGGTAGCAACACATCCAATTTATCCATTGCCATCGAAGAAGGTACTCCGATGCGCGATACAAACTCTTCGGACAAAAAGGAATCTGAAGCTCCCGTATCGAACATTGCTCTTGCCAGAAAATTAAGGATCGATACAAAGCCTAGCACAACCAGTCATAAGATAACACGCTTAAGGAAAAAAGTATTTAAAGCTAAACTGATATAAATTAAAGCATACATGTCACCACATCAGCCTGCTTCATGGCCTCCTACTGGCCAAGGTTTTACACTCTAAGCTGGGCTGGTGCATAACGTGATGTGGTTGACTCAAACGCCTTGCACTTCTCCTCATAAGTTTCTCCAGGCTTCTTCTCGGACTTCGGATGCCCGCTTCAACAATCTCGGGCAAAGTGTCCCAGCATCCCACAGTTATAACAAACGCCCGGGGTTGGGCCTGTAGTTGCCCCCAAATGCACCAGGGGAAGGGGCTGGACCTAAAGTCCTAGCCTTCTTATTCCACTTATGGAACCCAGACTTTGAGGAGGTCAGCACCTTGAACTCCGTCTTCTTCGCACTAGTTATAACACCCCGGATTTTTGATTGCGTACGCATGATGGGCGTTACGTTGGCTTTGACCGTTGTTCGAGCATGGTTTTTCCCGCGGGCTTGCGAGTGGCTGTTTTGGTAGCCGAGTTGCACGATTCCCCAGCAAACCAGAGTTCAGATGGGGACTCGGTGAGGCCTCTTAGGGAATGCTTGCACTTTTTCGCGCCCGGGAAATGTCGCTCAAAATGAGTTGCTGGTACAGGAAACAAAAAAGGGTAAAAAGTGCTTAAGGAAAAAATGGTCTAGGACGACACAGAAACATTTTTCACAACAGGGAAAAATAGGCATTTTTGTGCATGACACGCCCCCCGACACGGGCGTGTCGGGGCATGACCTAGGGCGCGACCTGGGCGTGACCTCCTTGACTCGACGATTTTTATGTGTCGAGTTGAGCTCGACAAATGGGGTACACGCCCCGTGACACGGGCGTGTCACGGGCCGTGTCCTGCTGTGTCGAGTGTCGAGTGTCGAGTGTCGAGTGTTGAGTGTCGGGTGTCGGGTGTCGAGAGAGGGGACACGGCCTGTGACACGGGCGTGTCACAGGGCGTGTCCAGCTGTGTCGAGTGTCGACACTTTGGGTCGATGAGGTGTCGAGACACGGGCTATACGCCCTAGGTCACGGGCGTGACCGACCCATCACGGGCGTGTACCCGGCCGTGTACCGTATGGATAAACTTGGAATTGCCGACTTTCTGCACCGCTTACGGTACACGCCCTGTGTCACGGGCGTGACACAGGGCATGACCGGCCCGAAAATCGACTTTTTCCAGTTTTTTTGTGTCGTTCATTTCCTTGATTCTGCATCTAACGGTCCAGCTCTGTTCTGGAGAAAATAAGGCCGAAACAGAGTTTCTCCTCCTCACTTCACCTTCTCTTCATCTTCTTCTTCATTCTCAAAGAGAAAGCAAGGGAGCAAGGCTCAAGCAAGGCAAGGAAAGAGAGGAGCAGCCGTCGCGGCATCGTTTCGGTTCAGGCAAGCGGTGTTTTTCACCCTTGCCAATCTTCTTTCTTGTTTTTGATTGTGCAAAATAGCTAGTTTCTCTTTCAAGTTTCATGAGCTTGTTCTTCTTGTTTTGGGTTCTTCCTCACTAGCCTTATTATGCTCTTAAATTTCCCTATGCTGAATGACTTTGATCTTCCATGCTTAGTTTGTTTTGTTATCAAAGCTATGCTAGGTTAATTCATGTAGTTCTTTTGTTCATGTGATTCATGTAGCTAATTGATTCATGTTCATGTAGCCTTTCTAATTAATCAACAACATGTGATTCTTTCTTGTTCCAAAGTGAATCAAACTATATCATGTGATTCTTCCTTGATCAAAAGCATGTGGTTCTTGTTTCAAACATGTGATTTATGTAATTAGCTTAATCAAACTTTTTCATGTGATGAAGTGCATCAAACTCTACGTTGGCAATTTGTCGTCATGTGTGAGGAGAAAGGAAGGGAAAGTGGTACTTGGGTTATGGTGAGATTTGATTGTGGGGTTACGGTTAGGTTCGTTTATGGTGAGTTTTACGAGGCGAATGTGAACCATGGCAGAAGCGTGTGTGTGCGGATTTGGTAAGGGGTGGTGTGGGTTATGCCTTTGTGGCCACCGGGTTTGGATTTGTGGTGAAGAGCACCATTTTGGCCCCGGTTTGGGCTGGTTTTTATTGGTGCGTTCCACTTTAGGGCTGCCACCAAAAGACCCTTGCTGAATCCCATGTAACCGCTGCTTATATTTCACTCGTTTAGTTGTTTCTTGTACTAAGGATGATGAAATGGGCATGTGTTTTGCCTTTTGCTCCTGCGGGTTGAGCAGGATTTGCTAAACTTGTACGCACTTGGTGCGTTTGGCATGTGTTTTGGTGCGTTTTCCACTTGTTTTCTTCACTCAGTTTACTTATATGAAACATTGCTACGGGGTCGGTAAGCCCCTTCATGATATTGTATAAACATGCTGCTCTTCTTTTTATTGTATCTTCGAGGATTGCTGAGGTATTCTTTCTTGAATGTCTCAGGTGCAGGTTGTAGCCGGTTGAGCGGCTAGGTTTGTTGGAGGCGTTTCTTGGGAGCTAGCCGAGCTTTCTTAGCGAGGTAGTTCTTTTCTTTGTTGTACAGACATACATGTGCCCCAATGGGTTCGTGTCAGCTTGTTGGCGCCCATTGGTGGCTTACTGTACTTGTGATATATGAATACTAGTGCTAATGTGACTCATTTGGATGATGTCTCCTTGCTCTTGGGAAGAATTTATGGCAGGTTGCATTAGGTATTTTGAAGCTAAACCAAACCTATTATTGTATCCATGCATAACATATTTTGGTCACCAAACACTTATTTTCCAAATGACGTAAACAAAGATGGTTTCATATAGTAGTATCATTATAGACTGCATATAGGAGATCGTCATAAATAAACAAAGTATTTCCGCCGCGTACAAAAACAGTTTTTGATATCTAAGGCCGAGGGATACGGCCATTAAATCCAAAGGTTTTCTTACATTTAACTGTTGACTTTCAACTCAGAAAGTAAGCGTCAAGGTTTGCATGAGCTTGTGCAGTTATCCCCTGCACGACGTGGCATCATAACCCGTAGTTCCTCTTGCTCTGATACGAGGTACTCGTTGAGGAAATGCGGGTTGTGACAGTTGGTATCAGAGGCAGGTTTGCTTGACAATTGGTCGGGCAAACGTTCTTGTTTGGTTGCAAGCATCATATCATACACACACCGAGGTGCCATCAGTATGTCTTGGCCGACGCACGCACACTACACTCATGGCATGACAAGAAGTATACGGGGCATATTATGTAGTATGGGATGCATAATATGTGGTTGTATATGGATCCACCATAGGGGCAACATGTGCGGGTTATGTAGTATGGGATGCATAACCTTACCACATGGATGCGACTAGCACGTTTTCTTTTCTTCGTTGCATGCAATGCTATGTAGTATGGGATGCATAGCATTGTGATGCGTACGACCTCTCATGGCATGCATTAAAGCCTTTTCTAGATTGCATCGCACAACACGCATAACATAACATTGTATGAGCACAACGGGCCAAGCTAAAGATGTACATGATGACACCTGTACACTCATGGTTTTGGGTCAAATAAAGTTATGCTTTCATCGGTTAGGCACAAGTTAGTGGGATGATGGTGAGTCATCTTTAGGCTAGGCATACCATCATTCTCAAACTCCTAGAGCAAGTTAGCAGTTGATATTCATAGTACTATATGTATGGTCTGTACATAGCCGTTGTGTGTTTTGTTGGGTTTGAGCTTGATCAGAGTGAACGTGTTTATAGGATGTCGAAGCGTCCAGTGACAAGGCAAACTCCCCAATCCGAGGGCGAGTCTTCGGGCGCGCAGAATAATGCCCTGATGGATAGTATACGCCAAAGTAATGAGGCTTTGACGAGGCAGGTGTAGGAAGTGCAGTCCCAGCTTCAAGCTATGTCCTCAACGATGTCTGGACTGGCACCAAGAGGGCAAGAGACGGTCCGAGGCCCCACCATTTCTACTCCTTCTGTAACACCTCCCCTGTAATGGACGTATAATATGGGTCCGGCCGGGGCCCCACAACATACGAACGCCACAGCTTTAGTATTAAAAGTTGATATAGCTACCCAAACTCAAAACACTTGCACAACACAGCGGAAAACCAAGCACAACTAGAAGTTATCCACTAACCCAAAAGAGTAAACAAACGGCCTTAAGGCCTTACATCAAATGTCCAAAAGTAAACAGTACATCAAACATGAACGTGCTCAGCACTCCTAGCCTACCTCGGCATGCAAGCCGGACAAAATAGTCTCAAACACACATCAATCACAAGTAGTGCTACCAAAAGAGAAAACACTTCATGGGCTTAGGCCTTTTTGGCCGGCGTGCTAGCTCCTGCGTGCGATCCTTGCCCTGTAAAAATTATTAGTAACGTGGGTCAGCAAAGACTGACCTCAAACTGTGTAACAACACATCTCCTCCCGGCCGCCCCTAACGGACCCCGGGGAACCCTCCAACCTGCAAGTCAGCACTTCATATGCAATATAAATTTCTATAAATAGAAAAGCATTAAAACAGGCTTGGATGTCTCAATCATCAAACATGTTCTCTACTGGTTGAGCTTATAAAGAAAGGGCCTACTATGCAACATGAATGCAACTCCCGGGCTTCACCCAAGGTACCCTACAACGTATGCATCTAGCTCAACATCACATCAGTTGGGTACTCACATTTCCCCAATCGGCATAAAGCCGCAAACATTGAGGGAGACACAACTCCCTCACACGGCGCACAGGCCGCCACATGGAATTCTTGCCAAGGCCCCACCCGCTCGTGGGCTTAGCCCCGGGCTTGCCTGCAAGCTCTAACGTCTCATGTCAGGATTCCAACAACCACAGGCTGACCGATTCTAAGAAGCCTTGCTGGACCCCACCCGCTCATGGCCTCTTTGCCCGGGCTTGCCCCAAGCTTGGCATTCTCGTCAGTCTCACAGAAGGGGACTAGTCTCGCCGGGACACTCTCCACACATGACGCACATGTCACGGGATAGCCAGCCGACCACGGAGACATAGCCACGCCTTGGCACAACACAACCAAGACTAAATACATCGCAATCCCTCTTTGTACCGCAGCGTTCCCACGCACCAAGGAAAACATCTCCAACTCGTGCGGAGCTAACCTTGTCCACCAAGGAAACCATCTCCATTCTCATACGGAGCTAACCTTGTCAAGGAAACCATCTACCACCACGAGGAGCTAACCTTGTCCGGGTTCGACTACATGTACTCTTTTCAAGCAAACGGGACAATCACCACCACAACACAAACGGCATCTTGCCGCAACGGAAATCTCTACGAATCCCTAAGTTCGTATGCAACATCACCGAGTCGGACTAACGGTCGCGACTACGGCTTCACCCACCATGCCTAATCCACTAGCGAAGCGGATCTCTAATGCAAAGATATGCCGGGGACGGACTCAATCGACCCGGAAGTTCCTCTTGAAACTTGGCAAGCCAAAACCCCTCTCATTTGAGAGTTTGGTGCCCAAAAATTAGAGAAAAGAAAACTACATGATGCTAAAACGTGCATCCTAAAGACCGAGAGGAGAGATGTCGTTACCTTCCGACTCCTCTTTCTTGCCATGGCAAAATAGCCGGATGGAAATCTTCGCAGCGGTCTAAGCTTCACGGATCCGGACTCGGCTCGCGATTTGGAGCACCGAAACCCTTCCTACAGCCCAAGAGTTCTTATTCTTCCTCCTGGCTCTAGTTTCTCTCAAGAACTAAGAAAGAGAGAACTTGAAAAAGAATGAGGATCTGTAACCCTAAAATCGGACTTAACTGCCCAGGAGGTGGCCTGAACCGTTAGATCCCAAAACCAGAAAAAGACTGGCCGCGATTCGCCTGGAAAATAAAAGACCTGGGCCGAACACGGCCTGGCACACGCCCGTGTCCAGGGCCGTGTGCCTCATTCGCCGTCTCAAATCGACGCGCTTGGAATCAGACACGGGCATTCGACACGCCCGTGTTCAATCCGACACGCCCGTGTCCCCAGTGACACGGCCGTGTGGCCTGCCGTGTATCTCCAACGACACGGCCCCAACACCAACCCGAGAGGTGACACGGCCTGGGACACGCCCGTGTCCCAAGCCGTGTGCCAAGTCTCGACACCCGTCGACAGGCTTTGTGTCAACACCGCGGAAAAACGTCGAGCGAAGATCGTCGACCAAGCGGGACACGCCCTGTGACACGCCCGTGTCACAGGCCGTGTGCCCCAGTCTCGACACACTGTCGAGCAAAAGTGTCGACACTTGGGTCGAGTGTCGACACGGCCTCGACACGCCCTGCGATACGCCCGTGTCGCAGGCCGTGTGCCCCACTCTCGACACTCTGTCGAGCACAAAGTGTCGACACTTGGGCCGAGTGTCGACACGGCCTCGACACGCCCTGCGACACGCCCGTGTCGCAGGCCGTGTACCTCACTCTCGACACTTTGTCGAGCACAAAGTGTCGACACTTGGGCCGAGTGTCGACACGGCCTCGACACGCCCTGCGACACGCCCGTGTCGCAGGCCGTGTACCTCACTCTCGACACTTTGTCGAGCGAAAGTGTCGACACTTGGGCCGAGTGTCGACATGGCCTCGACACGCCCTGCGACACGCCCGTGTCGCAGGCCGTGTGCCTCCTGCCAGAAACCCAAAAAATTTCCAGAACTGCAGACTGAACCTCTTGCAAAAATCTGGGGTGTTACAACTCTCCACCTCTTAACAGAATTTCGTCCCGAAATTTCAAAACAAAAGAGGTACAAAACTTAAATTGTACCTGACAAAAATAGTTCTGGATAGTCTTCTAACATGGCCTGTTCTCGCTCCCAAGAGAACTCCTCACGACCGCAGTTGTACCAACGAACTTTCACAAGTTTAACCTCTTTATTCCGCAGCTGCCGAATCTCTGAATCTTCTATAGCGATTGGAAGGACTCGCGTCCTCAAGTCTTTGTCAATCGGCATCGATGCCGGCTCCATCACCACGCTAGCCTCCACCAAGGCTTTCCTCAACACGGAGACGTGGAAGACGTCATGTAATCCACTCAAATCTGCGGACAACGCCAACCGATAGGCTGCTTCTCCTACCCGCTCAACAATTTCAAAAGGCCCCAAAAACCTTGGACTCAACTTCTTGAGTCGGCGAATCCGCGAGACGCCTTTGAACGGCTTGACCTTCAGATAAACCCAATCACCAACTGCAAATTCTAACTTCCGGTGACGAACATTGAAATACTTTGCTTGTCTGTCTTGAGCCACCTTCATACGCTCTTGGATGGTTCGTACCATCTCACAAGCGTCAACTACCGCATCCTTTCCCAAAAGTTTGGTGTCTCCCGCCTCTGCCCAAGACATTGGCGTTCGACACCGCCTCCCATACAAAGCTTCGTAAGGCGCCATCTTTATACTAGCTTGAAAACTGTTGTTGTACGCAAATTCTACCATGAAGAGGTGATCCTCCCACCTCTTGCCAAAATCAAGAACGCACATCCTCAACATATCCTCCATAGTACGGTTCGTCCTCTCCGTTTGCCCATCGGTTTGAGGATGGAACGCCGTACTGAACTTTAGCTTCGTGCCCAAGCTCTTCTGAACAAGTCTCCAGTCCTTGGACGTAAACCGTCCATCGCGATCACTGACTATGCTCTTCGGAATTCCGTGCAGTCGCACAATGTTGCGAACATACAATTCCACCAGCTTCTCCACGCTGTCCTCTTTACGGTTCGGGATGAAGTGAGCCACCTTGGTTAGGCGATCCACGATCACCCAAATAGCATCATTACCATGCTGCGATCTAGGCAAACCATGCACAAAGTCCATGGAAATGTCCTCAAATTTCCACTCAGGAATTGGAAGGGGCTTCAGGAACCCGCCCGGTTTCTGACATTCGGCCTTCACCAAGGCACACGTTTGGCAACGACTCACATACAAAGCTACATCTCGCTTCAACCCCGGCCACCAAAAGGATTTCTTCATATCCAAGTACATCTTTGTACTGCCCGGGTGAATGGAGTACTTTGAGAA
This sequence comes from Platanthera guangdongensis, assembly GCA_039583875.1. Classification (NCBI taxonomy): domain Eukaryota; kingdom Viridiplantae; phylum Streptophyta; class Magnoliopsida; order Asparagales; family Orchidaceae; genus Platanthera; species Platanthera guangdongensis. Next base: position 135,608,631 of record CM077166.1, on the reverse strand, counting down.
GTGAGCCTCAAACATCAACTCCTCACGGAGATTGCCAAACTGCGGTACACAAACCCTTCCATCCTTTCTCAAGATTCCCCCGATCATCTCCCAGGTGCTGCTCTCGCCCATTTGAGCCTCCAACACAAAAGGTTGAAACTCCACATCTAATCGAGTCGCTTCCCGAATACGATCGGACAAGTCGTTTTGCACTTCAATCCAGTTCAACCGAGCCACACTAGACTCGCCTCTCGCAACACATTCCAATCCAAGGGACTCCCATTCCCGTACCAACCGCCCATCATGAGCTTCGATCCAATTTCCTTGCCCCGAGTACTTTCTACTCAATGCATCCGCCACCACATTGGCTTTACCCGGCGTGTACTGAATCGCCACTTCGTAGTCTCCAAGAAACTCAACCCATCTGCGTTGCCGCATGTTCAAGTTCTTTTGATCCAAGAGATACTTCAGGCTTTTATGGTCCGTGAAGATCTCCACCCTTGCGCCATAAACATAATGCCGCCAAATTTTCAGTGCGAAGATTACCGCCGCCAGCTCCAAATCATGGACGGGGTAATTCCTCTCATGAGGTTTCAGCTGTCTAGACCCAAAAGCTATCACCTTCCCATGTTGCACCAAAACGCAACCCAAACCGCATCCCGATGCGTCACTGAAAATTTGAAATCCATCGGTCCCTTGCGGTAAACTCAGGATCGGAGCCATCATAAGCCTCTCCTTCAGGGCCTCAAATGCTTGACCGCACTCTTGGGTCCACACAAATTTATGGTCTTTGCGAGTGAGAGAGGTGAGGGGTAGAGCTATCTTCGAGAAATTCTCCACGAATCTCCTATAATACCCGGCTAGCCCAAGAAAACTTCGGACTTCCGCCACGGTCCTCAACACCGGCCAATCTCTGATGGCCTCCACCTTCGCTGGATCCACTGCCACCCCATCACCACTAATCACGTGGCCCAAAAATGCCACCTTCTCCAACCAAAACTCGCATTTGGAGAATTTTGCATACAACTCATTCTCCCTCAACACTTGCAAAACTATTCTCAAGTGGGTCTCATGCTCCACTTCCGATTTGGAATACACCAAAATGTAATCAATGAAAACAACCACAAAAGAATCCAAGTATTCCCGGAATACCCGATTCATCAGATCCATGAACACCGATGGTGCGTTCGTCAGCCCGAACGGCATCACCGTAAACTCAAAGTGTCCATACCTTGTCCCAAAAGCAGTTTTGGGTATGTCCTCAACCCGAATTCATAGCTGATAGTAGCCTGACTTCAAGTCCAACTTCGAATATACCATTGACCCCACCAATTGGTCAAACAAATCGTCTATCCGAGGAATCAGATACTTATTCTTGACGGTCAACTTATTCAGCTCTCGGTAGTCTATGCACAGGCGCATGCTACCGTCTTTCTTCTTAACAAACAACACCGGTGCGCTCCACGGTGAAGAACTGGGTCTAATATACCCTTGCTCCAACAGTTCCTGTAACTGTACCTTAAGTTCCGCTAACTCCTTAGGTGCCACCCTAAAAGGGGGACGTGACACCGGTCTAGCCTCCGGCATTAACTCGATCGAGAAGTCGATCTCCCGCCGAGGAGGCGCTCCAGGAAGTTCATCCGGAAACACATCCTTGAACTCTGCCACCACAGGCACTTCCTCAATCGACAGTTGGGAGAGACGAACCTCCAATAACGCTACAAGCGCTACACCACCCTGGTTAACCGCCCGCACCAGCTGCATGGCCGATATCAGGGAACAGGCCACTCCACCAAGGCCCTCAAACTTGACTTCTATTTGCCCTTTACTCCTTAAGGTCACCACCTTAGAAAGGCAATCAATACTGGCACGCTGCTCTGCAAGCCAGTCCATACCCAAAATGACATCGAACTCTACTAATGGTAACACTGCCGCTTCCAGAGCGAAGACAACTCCGTCTAGCTCCCAACAAATGCACCCTTTAGCCCCGGTGGTCATAGATGACCCATTGGGCATGCGCACTTTCAGCTCTGCTCCCGACGAGAAAGACTCAACTCCTATTCTCCGGATGAAGCTCTCCGCAAGAAAGGAGTGCGATGCTCCCGTATCAAACAACACCCTAGCGGGGTATCCGGAAACTAACACGAAGCCTACAACATAGACATTACACAAAAGTCTAAAAGGATGAAGCACAAAATTTAAACTTAAATTCTCTTCATACCTGTCACCACATCAGTTTGGCGGATCGCTTCTTGCTGTCCAAGGTTGTAAGCCCTTGGTTGCACCGGTTGGAACCGAGAAGCGCTCGACTCCGCCATCTTTCCTTTCTCTGCAGCACTGGGGCCCGAGCGCACAGACTGCTCCTGCTTTGACTCTTGCCCCGCTCCCCCTTGCTGACAAGCACGGGCTATGTGCCCAACCTTCCCGCAGTTGTAGCACGTCGGCGGTCCCCTAGAGTGGGAACCCCCAGGCGTCCAGCTGCTCCTCTCTCCAGATCTGGGAGTGTGAGGTTTCTTCCTCCACCTACTCCCATCAGACTTTCCATGAGATTGGGAAGGCTTCCCTTCCCCTTGCTTGGGAGTAAAACCCTTACGGCGTTGGGTTCGCTCCAAATCATTCTCCAAACTCCTGGCGGCTTCAACTAGCTCATTAAATCCCGCCCTCTTCATGGAGATGAGGGGTTGTCTCAGATTTTCCCTCAACCCTTGGTAGAAGAGGTTATCTCTCTCTACATCATCCGCCATTGTCGTTCCCGCATAACGACCCAAACGTGTGAACTCTTGCACGTACTCATCCACTGTCTTGTCTCGCTGCATTAGATGCAGAAACTGCCTCTGCAGGGCCAACCGAGTTGAAACTGGGATATACCTCTTAAGAAAAGCGTCCCCGAACTCTTCCACTGACGGGGTGCGTCCCGGAAACTGGCGGCCGCTATGGCTCACCCACCACAACTTGGCGTCTCCTTCCAACATGAACGTCGCATACTCAGCTTTCTTTTCCTCTGGCGTCTCTGCCGCCCTTAACAGTTCTTGAATGCGAACCCACCAGTCCTCCGCATCCGTTGGCGTTCCAACACCCTTGAAAGACGGGGGATGGAAACTCAGGAAATACTTCATGTGTCGGTCTCCATGTCCGACAACTACCCTCTCCGCCAAAGGCTCCACTCGCCTGGCTTCTGCTCCTGGCACGGCCGTTGTCGTATCTGGTGTGGCAGGGGCTGCCACCTGAGCTGCTGCTGCAGCTTGAGCTGCCACCATCGCTTCTGCAAGCATGCGGCAGAAGTCAGCCGGGTCTACACCCGTGCCCAAAAGACCTGGAGCAGTAGCACTGCTCGCCGAGAGATCATCCCTTGCTCTTGAAGTGCCCGCCTCGTTGCTTGCACTCTTCAGGAAGACAAGAAATAAGGGATTAGTCTCCAATCTCAAGACTAAAACATAAGGACACTCATGATCCCGCGTTACTCTTATGTGGATAACTTCTCTACGCACTGACCTTGAATCTAACCTGGCTCTGATACCAAATTGTAACACCTCCCCTGTAATGGACGTATAATATGGGTCCGGCCGGGGCCCCACAACATACGAACGCCACAGCTTTAGTATTAAAGTTGATATAGCTACCCAAACTCAAAACACTTGCACAACACAGCGGAAAACCAAGCACAACTAGAAGTTATCCACTAACCCAAAAGAGTAAACAAACGGCCTTAAGGCCTTACATCAAATGTCCAAAAGTAAACAGTACATCAAACATGAACGTGCTCAGCACTCCTAGCCTACCTCGGCATGCAAGCCGGACAAAATAGTCTCAAACACACATCAATCACAAGTAGTGCTACCAAAAGAGAAAACACTTCATGGGCTTAGGCCTTTTTGGCCGGCGTGCTAGCTCCTGCGTGCGATCCTTGCCCTGTAAAAATTATTAGTAACGTGGGTCAGCAAAGGCTGACCTCAAACTGTGTAACAACACATCTCCTCCCGGCCGCCCCTAACGGACCCCGGGGAACCCTCCAACCTGCAAGTCAGCACTTCATATGCAATATAAATTTCTATAAATAGAAAAGCATTAAAACAGGCTTGGATGTCTCAATCATCAAACATGTTCTCTACTGGTTGAGCTTATAAAGAAAGGGCCTACTATGCAACATGAATTCAACTCCCGGGCTTCACCCAAGGTACCTTACAACGTATGCATCTAGCTAAACATCACATCAGTTGGGTACTCACATTTCCCCAATCGGCATAAAGCCGCAAACATTGAGGGAGACACAACTCCCTCACACGGCGCACAGGCCGCCACATGGAATTCTTGCCAAGGCCCCACCCGCTCGTGGGCTTAGCCCCGGGCTTGCCTGCAAGCTCTGACGTCTCATGTCAGGATTCCAACAACCACAGGCTGACCGATTCTAAGAAGCCTTGCTGGACCCCACCCGCTCATGGCCTCTTTGCCCGGGCTTGCCCCAAGCTTGGCATTCTCGTCAGTCTCACAGAAGGGGACTAGTCTTGTCGGGACACTCTCCACACATGACGCACATGTCACGGGATAGCCAGCCGACCACGGAGACATAGCCACGCCTTGGCACAACACAACCAAGACTAAACACATCGCAATCCCTCTTTGTACCGCAGCATTCCCGCGCACCAAGGAAAACATCTCCAACTCGTGCGGAGCTAACCTTGTCCACCAAGGAAACCATCTTCATTCTCATACGGAGCTAACCTTGTCAAGGAAACCATCTACCACCACGAGGAGCTAACCTTGTCCGGGTTCGACTACATGTACTCTTTTCAAGCAAACGGGACAATCACCACCACAATACAAACGGCATCTTGCCGCAACGGAAATCTCTACGAATCCCTAAGTTCGTATGCAACATCACCGAGTCAGACTAACGGTCGCAACTACGGCTTCACCCACCATGCCTAATCCACTAGCGAAGCGGATCTCTAATGCAAAGATATGCCGGGGACGGACTCAATCGACCCGGAAGTTCCTCTTGAAACTTGGCAAGCCAAAACCCCTCTCATTTGAGAGTTTGGTGCCCAAAAATTAGAGAAAAGAAAACTAGATGATGCTAAAACGTGCATCCTAAAGACCGAGAGGAGAGATGTCGTTACCTTCCGACTCCTCTTTCTTGCCATGGCAAAATAGCCGGATGGAAATCTTCGCAGCGGTCTAAGCTTCACGGATCCGGACTCGGCTCGCGATTTGGAGCACCGAAACCCTTCCTACAGCCAAAGAGTTCTTCTTCTTCCTCCTTGCTCTAGTTTCTCTCAAGAACTAAGAAAGAGAGAACTTGAAAAAGAATGAGGATCTGTAACCCTAAAATCGGACTTAACTGCCCAGGAGGTGGCCTGAACCGTTAGATCCCAAAACCAGAAAAAGACTGGCTGCGATTCGCCTGGAAAATAAAAGACCTGGGTCGAACACGGCCTGGCACACGCCCGTGTCCAGGGCCGTGTGCCTCATTCGCCGTCTCAAATCGACGCGCCTGGAATCAGACACGGGCATTCGACACGCCCGTGTTCAATCTGACATGCCCGTGTCCCCAGTGACACGGCCGTGTGGCCTGCCATGTATCTCCAACGACACGGCCCCAACACCAACCCGAGAGGTGACACGGCCTGGGACACTCCCGTGTCCCAAGCCGTGTGCCAAGTCTCGACACCCGTCGACAGGCTTTGTGTCGACACCGCGGAAAAACGTCGAGCGAAGATTGTCGACCAAGCGGGACACGCCCTGTGACACGCCCGTGTCACAGGCCGTGTGCCCCAGTCTCGACACACTGTCGAGCAAAAGTGTCGACACTTGGGTCGAGTGTCGACACGGCCTCGACACGCCCTGCGACACGCCCGTGTCGCAGGCCGTGTGCCCCACTCTCGACACTCTGTCGAGCACAAAGTGTCGACACTTGGGCCGAGTGTCGACACGCCCTGCGACACGCCCGTGTCGCAGGCCGTGTACCTCACTCTCGACACTCTGTCGAGCACAAAGTGTCGACACTTGGGCCGAGTGTCGACACGGCCTCGACACGCCCTGCGACACGCCCGTGTCGCAGGCCGTGTACCTCACTCTCGACACTTTGTCGAGCGAAAGTGTCGACACTTGGGCCGAGTGTCGACATGGCCTCGACACGCCCTGCGACACGCCCGTGTCGCAGGCCGTGTGCCTCCTGCCAGAAACCCAAAAATTTTCCAGAACTGCAGACTGAACCTCTTGCAAAAATCTGGGGTGTTACACCTTCTGTGGCAGTGATACCCCCAGTTGTGGTTCCTCCTGCGATGACTTTCATCTCGCAGTTTCAGCGACTTGGACCACCGATTTATGATGGAAAAGCGGACTTTGTGATCTTGGATGATTGGGTGATCACGTTGGAAGAAATGTTTGGTTATGCTGGTGTTACTGAGGACCAGAAGGTGATGCTTGCCGCCTATCAACTCAAAGGGTTGGCTGAAGGTTGGTGGTTGCGCGAAAAGGAGAGCTTAGGGGCGGGATGTTCGTGGGAAGCCTTTAAAGAACTGTTACGGCGCAAGTTTCTTCCGTCAGTTGAAAGGGACCGCTTGATGAATGATTTCTTGTACCTGAAGCAGAGGAAACTCACAGTTAGTGAGTATGAAATTGAGTTTAGCAAGTTAAGTCGGTTCGCTCCGCGCTTGGTGACGACGGAAGCTGACCGTGTAAAGAGATTTCTTAGCGGACTCCGCAGCGATGTGCAACAGTTCGCAAGTGCTTACGGAGCGACGAGTTACACCACTGTGGTGGAGGCTGCTTTGAAGGTTGAAGCGATCGAAAATGCAAAACAAAGAGGACAACTGATGAGGAAGGATAAGAGGAAGCAGATGGGAGGGAAAAGCTCCCACGAAGCAGACGTAAGGAAGAAGATCAAGGAGATGTGTAGCTTCTGTGGCCGGTCAGGCCACCCCTTTGAGAAATGTTTCAGACAGTTGGGGATGCAAAAAGAAGGAGCAGGTGCACGCCATTCAGAGTGCGCCAACCAGAGACTTGGAGTGTACAGCTTGTGGGGGGAGAGGTCATGATATGAGCCGCTGCTGGGCCAAGGACAAGGTGTGCTTCCAGTGTGGCAGACAGGGACATCTGAAGGAAAGGTGCCCACAAAACCAACCCGTGCTGCAGCCAATGCCACTCCAGGCTTTGCCTCCGCCTCCGCATGTGGACAAAGGAAAATGGAAGCTAAATGTGATTTCCTCAGAGGATGCTCAGATGTCACCCCAGGTTATCTCATGTTCGATTCATTCCTCTGGTTCATGTTTTGTTTATGCGTCTTATGCGTAGTTTTTAGCTACATATGTACCCTTATAGGAAACTTTAAGGTAAAGAACCGTTGGGCGCGTGTTCTCTTTGATTCTGGCGCGACCCATTCATTTGTGGCTCGAACCTTTCTGGATCAGTATCATTTGACACCAGATCGAGTGGGGAATGCCTTTTTGGTGAAGTTCCCTTCCGGTGCTTCTGTGGTGGTAGACTGGGGTATTCTTGATTGTCCCATTTTGTTGGGCGATTTCTTAGCAAAGGCTGATTTCAAGGTGATCGAGTTGGAGGATTTTGACGTCATTCTGGGCATGGACTGGTTATCCCGCTATGACGCTGTCATCCATTGCAAAGGGAAGCGCTTGGATTTTATCAAGGACAGTGGTCAGCCGGGAAGTGTTTATGGTGATTCATGCCAGGATACTCCAGGGATTTCGGCGGTATGTGTTCGGACATTGTTTGTTTCCGACTATTTTGCTTGTTTAGTCTCAGTTGTGGGGACTAGTGTTGTTTTGCCGCGTTTGGAGGAGATTCCTGTTGTGCGTGAATTCCCAGATGTTTTTCCTACTGATCTTCCTGGTCTTCCCCCTGATCGTGATGTCGAGTTCGTTATTGATTTGGAACCGGGTACGCGGCCTATTGAGAAAGCACCGTACCGAATGGCCCCACGTGAGCTATCAGAGTTACGTATCCAGTTGGATGACTTATTGGCAAAAGGGTTTATCAGGCCGAGTTCATCACCTTGGGGTGCACCAGTGTTATTTGTGAAGAAGAAAGATGGGTCGATGCGGCTTTGCATCGATTACCGGGAGTTGAACAAGGTGACGATTAAAAACAAGTACCCACTGCCAAGAATCGATGATTTGTTTGATCAACTGCGTGGCAGTTCAGTATTTTCGAAGATTGATCTCCGCTCGGGCTATCATCAGCTCAAGGTCCAGGAGTCTGATATTCCGCGGACTGCATTTCGATCAAGACATGGTCATTTTGAATTTCTGGTGATGTCGTTTGGTCTGACCAACGCACCATCAGCCTTCATGGATATGATGAACAAGGTGTTCAAGGACTACTTGGATAAGTTTGTGGTGGTGTTTATTGATGACGTGCATGTCTACTCCCGTAGTACTGAGGAGCATGAACAGTGTCTGCGATTGGTATTTGCCACTTTGCGAGACCAACGGTTATTCGCCAAACTAAGCAAATGCGAGTTTTGGTTGCCTCAAGTTGCTTTTCTGGGTCATGTCATTAATCAACATGGAATTTCAGTGGATCCTGAAAAGATTGCTGCAGTCATGGAATGGAGAAGATCGGAGACACCCAAGGAGATTCGAAGCTTCTTGGGATTGGCCGGCTATTATCGCAGATTTGTCGAAGGTTTTGCGACGTTGGCCGCACCTTTGACTCGCTTAACCCAGAATAATGTGGCGTTTGAGTGGAAGGACAAGTGTGAGGCGTCCTTCCTGGAACTCAAGAACAGGTTATGTACCGCTCCTGTGTTAATCTTGCCGACAGAAGGGATAGATTATGACGTTTTTGTGGATGCGTCGCACGTTGGACTTGGATGTGTATTAATGCAAGACAAAAAGGTGATTGCGTATGGGTCTCGACAGTTGAAAAGTCATGAAAAGAACTACCCAACGCATGATTTGGAGTTCACAGCGGTGATCTTTGCGTTGAAGTTGTGGAGACACTTACTTTATGGCGCACAGTGTAAAATCTTTACAGATCATAAAAGTTTAAAGTACGTCTTCACGCAAAAGGAACTGAATCTGCGCCAACGGCGATGGCTTGAATATGTAGCTGATTATGATGTGGACATTCAGTATCATCCGGCGAAAGCGAATGTTGTGGCCGATGCTTTGAGTCGGAAGACGGGGAAATTATTTCATCTTTCCGTTGACCGTCTTGTGGAGGAATTTCTATTGATGGATATTTCCGTGGGCAAATATGACCCGCAAATTCATTCGATGGTAGAAGAACCTTCATGGCTGGTGCTTGCAAGACAACACCAAAAGGATGATCCTGATCTTTTACATTTGTTTCTTCGAACAGAAAAGGGTGACTTACCGGATTTTTCTATTGATGAGGGGGCACGTTAAAGTATCGTGGTCAATTTTGTATTCCCGCAGTTGGAGACATTCGCGAGAGGGTGTGTCGGGAAGCACATGGCTCAAGTATGGCCTACCATCCAGGCTCAACCAAAATGTACCGTGATTTGAAACAAATTGTCTGGTGGTATGGAATGAAAAGAGATATAGCGCGATTTGTATCTGAATGTCTTACCTGCAAGCGGGTGAAAGCTGATCATGGGAGGCCTGGTGGCAAGTTGACACCATTGGAGATTCCAACATGGAAATGGGAAAGCATCTCAATGGATTTTATTACAGGCCTACCAAGATCTCCACGAGGACATGACTCCGTGTGGGTGATCGTGGATAGATTGACCAAGTGTGCTCATTTCATACCGTTTAAGGTCAACTACCCGATAAAGACAATAGCGGAGCTCTATTTGAACGAGATCATCCGACTGCATGGTGTGCCAGTCAATATCATATCAGACAGGGATTCCCGATTTACTTCTCGTTTCTGGAAGAGTCTACAAGAGGGTTTGGGACGGATTTGCGGTATTCCACTGCTTACCACCCTCAGACGAATGGCCAAACAGAACGAGTAAATCAAATTGTAGAAGATATGATTCGATGCTATATTCTTGAGTATGGCGGAGCATGGGATGAACGTTTGCGTCTTATGGAATTCACATATAATAATAGCTATCAAGAAAGCTTGCAAATGGCTCCGTTCGAAGCTTTATATGGGCGTCGATGTTGGACTCCCCTCTTTTGGACTGAGGTTGGCGAGCGGCCTTTGTTGGGCCCAGAGGCGCTCGAGGACATGGAAGTTGTCGTACGACTTATTCGGGAGAAGCTCCGAATCGCCCAAGAGCGATATGAAAAGTACGCCAACCGACGAAGGTCGGAATTAGAGTTTGTGGTGGGGGATTCCGTTTTCTTGAAAGTCTCCCCAATGGTTGGGATTAAACGGTTTGGAAAAGAGCGCAAATTAGACCCAAGATTTGTGGGTCCCTTCAAGATTCTTGCGCGAGTTGGTGCATCCGCTTACAAAGTAGAATTACCCGTGAACTTTCCTGATGTTCACGACGTGTTTCATGTTAGTCAACTTCGCAAGTGTGTGCGACATGACACGCAAGTGTTGGATGTGGTGCCGCAATTGGCGCCAAACCTTTCTTATGTGGAGATGCCCATCCGGATATTGGACTCCCAAGATCGCGTGTTGCGGAAAAAGAAGATTCCTATGGTCAAGGTGCTATGGAAAAATCAGAATGTGGAAAGCGCTACGTGGGAGCTCGAGTCAACGATGAGGGCGGCTCACCCTCAATTGTTCCCGTAAATAAACTGGTATGTGGATTGGTGTTTTGTTGCATTGTTGTTTTTGGTTTGTTACCTTCTTTGATTGAGATCAAAATGATTGAAAAGTTTCGAGGCGAAACTTTTTGTTAGGGGGAGTGATTGTAACACCCCGAATTTTTGATTGCGTACGCATGATGGGCGTTACGTTGGCTTTGACCGTTGTTCGAGCATGGTTTTTCCCGCGGGCTTGCGAGTGGCTATTTTGGTAGCCGAGTTGCACAATTCCCCAGCAAACCGGAGTCCAGATGGGGACTCGGTGAGGCCTCTTAGGGAATGCTTGCACTTTTTCGCGCCCGGGAAATGTCGCTCAAAATGAGTTGCTGGTACAGGAAACAAAAAAGGGTAAAAAGTGCTTAAGGCAAAAATGGTCTAGGACGATACAGAAACATTTTTCACAACAGGGAAAAATAGGCATTTTTGTGCGTGACATGCCCCCCGACACGGGCGTGTCGTGGCGTGACCCAGGGCGTGACCTGGGTGTGACCTCCTTGACTCGACGATTTTTATGTGTCGAGTTGAGCTCGACAAATGGGGTACACGCCCCGTGACACGGGCGTGTCACGGGCCGTGTCCCGCTGTGTCGAGTGTCGAGTGTCGAGTGTCGAGTGTCGGGTGTCGGGTGTCGAGAGAGGGGACACGGCCTATGACACGGGCGTGTCACAGGGCGTGTCCAGCTGTGTCGAGTGTTGACACTTTGGGTCGACGAGGTGTCGAGACACGGGCTACACGCCCTAGGTCACGGGCGTGACCGACCCGTCACGGGAGTGTACCCGGCCATGTACCGTGTGGATAAACTTGGAATTGCCGACTTTCTGCGCCGCTTACGGTACACGCCCTGTGTCACGGGCGTGACACAGGGCGTGACCGGCCCGAAAATTGACTTTTTCCAGTTTTTTGTGCCGTTCATTTCCTTGATTCTGCATCTAACGGTCCAGCTCTGTTCTGGAGAAAATAAGGCTGAAACAGAGTTTCTCCTCCTCACTTCACCTTCTCTTCATCTTATTCTTCATTCTCAAAGAGAAAGCAAGGGAGCAAGGCTCAAGCAAGGCAAGGAAAGAGAGGAGCAGCCGTCGCGGCATCGTTTCGGTTCAGGCAAGCGGTGTTTTTCACCCTTGCCAATCTTCTTTCTTGTTTTTGATTGTGCAAAATAGCTAGTTTCTCTTTCAAGTTTCATGAGCTTGTTCTTCTTGTTTTGGGTTCTTCCTCACTAGCCTTATTATGCTCTTAAATTTCCCTATGCTGAATGACTTTGATCTTCCATGCTTAGTTTGTTTTGTTATCAAAGCTATGCTAGGTTAATTCATGTAGTTCTTTTGTTCATGTGATTCATGTAGCTAATTGATTCATGTTCATGTAGCCTTTCTAATTAATCAACAACATGTGATTCTTTCTTGTTCCAAAGTGAATCAAACTATATCATGTGATTCTTCCTTGATCAAAAGCATGTGGTTCTTGTTTCAAACATGTGATTTATGTAATTAGCTTAATCAAACTTTTTCATGTGATGAAGTGCATCATACTCTACGTTGGCAATTTGTCGTCATGTGTGAGGAGAAAGGAAGGGAAAGTGGTACTTGGGTTATGATGAGATTTGATTGTGGGGTTACGGTTAGGTTCGTTTATGGTGAGTTTTGCGAGGCGAATGTGAACCATGGCAGAAGCGTGTGTGTGCGGATTTGGTAAGGGGTGGTGTGGGTTATGCCTTTGTGGCCACCGGGTTTGGATTTGTGGTGAAGAGCACCATTTTGGCCCCGGTTTGGGCTAGTTTTTATTGGTGCGTTCCACTTTAGGGCTGCCACCAAAAGACCCTTGCTGAATCGCATGTAACCGCTGCTTATGTTTCACTCATTTAGTTGTTTCTTGTACTAAGGATGATGAAATGGGCATGTGTTTTGCCTTTTGCTCCTGCGGGTTGAGCAGGATTTGCTAAACTTGTACGCACTTGGTGCGTTTGGCATGTGTTTTGGTGCATTTTCCACTTGTTTTCTTCACTCAGTTTACTTATATGAAACATTGCTACGGGGTCGGTAAGCCCCTTCATGATATTGTATAAACATGCTGCTCTTCTTTTTATTGTATCTTCGAGGATTGCCGAGGTATTCTTTCTTGAATGCCTCAGGTGCAGGTTGTAGCCGGTTGAGCGGCTAGGTTTGTTGGAGGCGTTTCTTGGGAGCTAGCCGAGCTTGCTTAGCGAGGTAGTTCTTTTCTTTGTTGTACAGACATACATGTGCCCCAATGGGTTCGTGTCAGCTTGTTGGCGCCCATTGGTGGCTTACTGTACTTGTGATATATGAATACTAGTGCTAATGTGACTCATTTGGATGATGTCTCCTTGCTCTTGAGAAGAATTTATGGTAGGTTGCATTAGGTAGTTTGAAGCTAAACCAAACCTATTATTGTATCCATGCATAACATATTTTGGTCACCAAACACTTATTTTCCAAATGACGTAAACAAAGATGGTTTCTTATAGTAGTATCACTATAGACTGCATATAGGAGATCGTCATAAATAAACAAAGTATTTACGCCGTGTACAAAAACAGTTTTTGATATCTAAGGCCGAGGGATACGGCTATTAAATCCAAAGGTTTTCTTACATTTAACTGTTGACTTTCAACTCAGAAAGTAAGCGTCAAGGGTTGCTTGAGCGTGTGCAGTTATCCCCTGCACGACGTGGCATCATAACCCGTAGTTCCTCTTGCTCTGATACGAGGTACTCATTGAGGAAATGCGGGTTGTGACACTAGTGTCCTTCTCTTGGACTCTCTTCAGATCTTTCTCCAATGATCGGGCTGTATTGACCATTGAAGCCCTACGTCATGGGTCTAGAGAGTAGTAGCCTTAGGTCATCACGCAGACCCTCACAGAACCTGTTGGTCTTATGCTCCTCATCAACAAACGTAGAACTAGAATAACGACCCAACCGCGTAAACTCGTGGAGGTACTCATCCACACTACTATCTCCCTGCGTCAGTCTCTAGAACTGATTCTCCATAGAGATCCTCTGTGCCGAGGGGAGGTATCTTGCCAAGAATAACCTCGAGAATTCCTCCATCAAGACATCAGTGAGTTTCCTTCCAACCAAGTGTTGCATCTCCAACTCTTCCCCCCACAATATCGCCTCACCATCCAACAGGAAGGTGGCTATGGTGGTCTTCTTCCATTCCTCCATTTACGTAGCCGTTAAGACTCTCTTCACCCGAGAGAGACAGTCTTTGTCTTAGGATGGGTTTCCAGTCCCCAAAAACACCGGACGGTTAAAGCTCATTACATGTCTGAGCAGCTTCTCTGTTGCTCTTCTTGGTACTAAAGTCTCTACCACCACTTGTTCCACCATCCTAGGTTCTGCTGCTCGAAGTGGTACATGCTCCCCTGTAGGGGCAGGATGTTGCACTTGCCTTCTTGGCTTGGCGTTTAGCATCGCAAACACTGCCTCAGCCACAAATCTTATTGTTTCTGCTAAAGGAGGGGTTGTAGCCACGTCATTGGGTGCACTACTTGCCTTAGAAAGCAGGCGTTCTAACTGTCCTGCGCCACTCCTGGTCACTATAGTCGTACAACACACCATTAAGAGACCAAATAAAATTGCCAAAAGCAATTATAGGAACACACAGGTTCCTCAAACATGTGTATTTTCATTCCTAAGTGCACATTCATGGCTTCTTTTCATGTTATAATGATGACGCACATACATGTGATCACCACGCCTTAGTAGAATTCGTCCACTAATTCAAATATACAAGACCGATGTATTAGTCTGACACCAAATTATTACTCCCCCATACATCACATGGAATATAATAGAAGGTCCGGCCAGGGCACCACGCCATATTCCACAGACTGTTAGTGGAGTTACATAAGAATACCAAATTGACAGCATAGGAATACGCATCCTAACTCAGAGCATTCTAGCGGAAGCTTTTAACACAGTTATAAGAACCCAACATAACACATGAATGTCCACTACAGTCACAATAGGAATGAAATATTAAACATCAATACTTTGGCCTTATGGACTTATTATAGTTTGATCAATAAGATTGTCTTACATACTTAGGCTCGCAGGTCGGCCACACATGAAAATAATAAAGTAAACATTTTGCTTTGTCGTTCAAGGGCCAACATAGCATCAAGGGCTTCAGCCCGCTACTTGCCACTAGGCTAACCTGTTACTGCATAAGAACAATCCACTGCATGGTGGTAAACAATGCAACGGTCAGCTAAAGCTGACCAAATTATAACAACCCCACCCGTTAACCGGGGCGGCGGTGCTCCTTCCATGTATTTCATTAGTATACTCAAACAAGATAGTGAAAGTACATTTTAAGCACACTTCACCACAGGCGTAGGCACGCACGACCACATACCTCGTGCTCTCAGGGCACATTCTCGATGAACTCAGTCCACCACCGCCCCCAAGACGGCAACATCGTGAGCATTTTAGTCTTTCCTGCCGAAGCCTAAGACCCTCCATTTATGCCAACGAAAAGTGTCATGTACCTTAGGTCTCTTTAACTGAACCACATAGAGCGGGTACGGTTCCACTCAACCTGTTGCTCACACCACCATGTCAATTTAAGTCATAGGCACGAGTCAAGCATTCCCTAGTCCCAAATCGATCACACAATTTTACATAACCCAGTTTTGTGCAAGTTGTCTCCCAGGACACCAAGATGGCAGAACCACGCTTCTGCCCAGTTTTCCAGGTGCACCTTGGAATTAGTCCCCAAGGTTCCCTGTTGCAATCTACCACGTAGAAAACCCGAAAAACAAACGGCACTGAGTCTTCTCCGATAATACATGCATAATGAAAACATCACCGATCCAGACCAACATGTCCGGATAGGTGATGCGTTCACGGCAAGTGTACAGGTCGCTGTCAAGTAATAAAGTTGTGGAGTTGAATCCCCGGATATTGATCTCTCAAGAAGTGTAAGTAGGGATTGTGATTTTGGTTTTGAAAAGGTGATTGCAAGAGTTAACGTAAACAAAGGGGGTTTTGGTTTGGATTCCTAAGTTAACAATAATAATAAAACTATTGCGGGTCGCCGTCACCGTGTCTCTTTGGTAGATTACTCAAAAGAGTAATACGGAAGATGGATGATCTAATGAGGGTCACGATCACCTCTTTGCAATACACGCTTCTAGCAATCGTTAGAACAGCACTAACACAACTTGAACAAGATAAAAATCTGAAGTTCCTCAATAATATCCAGAACTAAAATATATCTACATTTAGACATGCTGAAATATTCAAGCTATCAATGTTCTTACACATCAATCCAACACTCAAATATGCAGAAAAAGAAATACTACAAGTAAAGGGGAAGAGAAACAACCAAAAGCACGAAGTCTCTCCGAGATTCACGGTCGGATTCAAGGGTTTTCGGGCCTTGTCCGAACTCGGTCTACGGTTGATGTCCGGGAACCAAAAAGGGATGTCACTTCCTTCGAATATCTCGTCTTCTTCGTGAATACTCGCTGTCTGGTTCTAATCGGAGAACTTCCTGGATGGATCAACCTTTGAGCTTGACATGGAGCTTGGAGCTCGGAGATGATAATGGTGGCCGGAGATGAAGTTGCTAGCTCTTGGAGTAGAAATGGTGGTCGGATCAACTCTCAAAGTAGGAGAAAGAAAATAACGGCTACGGGAAAGCTTCCCCGATCAAAAGAGCAGAAAATGGCGGCTGGGTCGGCCTGGATCGGAATACTCCACCTCGAAGAAGAAATCTGCGCTTTAAATATAAGCAGGTCAGAAAAATAGGCACGCATGGTTTGGTGCATGACTGTGCGGAAACAGTGCGATATTAACTTTCACAGCAAGCATGCGGAAGGAGAGTTTTTACAATTAAATGATTCGTTATCTAATGATGTATCTAGTGCTGTTGAGATAGAACTTCTACTGATGGAGCAAGAGTAGGTTAAGAAAGTGATAGAACTGCTGACGATGGCTGAGGGAGAGATAGAGACGGAGTCACTCTAAGTGAAACAAGATTCCATTGAGAAGAAAGATGAGCTGAGCACGCCCGTTGATAGCGTGAAGAAAACTGAATTAAAATCTTCTATTTGTTCTAACAAAGTTTGTAAAACTATTAAACAGGTGACTTGGGCTGATCTTTCACCCACTGCGGGTGAGGAAAGGATGCCCCCAGGTGAGAAAGGTAAACTTGCTACTGAATTGGTGGGTGTGATCATACCACCCTGGCCATCCACTTCTGTGGATCTAAAATAAAAGGAGCTTCTCCTGTGAAAGGCGCAGAATTTTGCTCGCCGGTGTGAGAAGGATAAGGTTAGGGGCAGGGGAGACTCATCTTCCCTCGGCCCTAAAGACTTCGCCTTGCCCTCATCTTGCGTGACTGGGGGGATCTATCACAAGTCAACGTTCAGCTGAGGAGTGAAGGATCTCCGGGGTTTTCCTTTGCTGCTTTTTCTAGTTTTATTTACTGCTTACTGTTGCGTGTATTTGATGACCTTTATCATTATATTTTGAACTTATTCCCTGAACGATATTTATATAACTGCTAATACAGGTATTTGGTCTACCTTAAGAACGGTAAAGAAAAGAGCTTATGGGAGACAACCCAATTTTGCCGCTTTTAATTTGCTCAATTTTGCTGCGGTTTTTATATGCTTATAGTATGCGTGGTTGGAGATATTCTCTTATGCAGGTGGAGTTTGTTTGGGCCATGGACTGTCTGCTGAAATTAATGTCAATCTTCTGGTATGTTCATTTGCTGGGCATGGGGTAACCTCTTCCCTCAACTTTTATTTTTTTATTTTTATTGCAAATTATGGATAGATTGTTTAGTGTAAGTTTGGGGGGTAAAGTTTCGCGAGTTACCTTTGCACATGCATACCACAAGAGTATTTTCATTTTCAGTTTTTATTTTATCATGTCAGCATTGTGCACCTACACCGCATGAGCACGCACTAAAGCACGCGCTTGGCCCAAGTTTAATTTATTTCTTTTGTGTTAACTTTAAGATAGTGGAGCTGGCTTATAATTTTAGGATAGTGTAGTGTGGAACTCGTGCAGTGCTCCTATTCGAGTACTCATGGTGTGTAGAAATAGTATAGATTTAATTTTTCTTTATGCTCGTAGATTTATGCTATTCTGCATTTGTAAAGAATGTTTGTACTACTCAAAACTGTGGAATCTGGAGCAATCGAACTGTAGTGTAGGAATGTGTGTAGCCTCCACTAGCCTCATACTACTCGAGTCGGGAGGAAGGGTTGTCTTTCTAGGTGGCAAAGAACTTGCCCATAGCTACTCTCAAAGCTGGGTACATGGTTAGTCAAGTGCGCGCGTGATGTAGGCCGTCACTTTGTCTAGTTTGAGACTTGTACCATTCCTGACATCTATCCGTTGTTATCCCCGTTGAGCCTGTCCCTTCCATTGACATCCCTACGCCTTTCTACCAAAGCAATATAGTCTTTCCTACTCGCACATTTGAATGTGGTCGCTCAGTTAGTTTATTTTTTTGTAGTTTGTATCTGTTATGTGTGGGAAGTTATGTTGATGTTTATGCAGCTTGTGGTGTTGCCGTTTTTTTCGGCTTGTTTTGGCTTTTTGGATAAAAAAGGGAAGAAAATAAAAAATATATATATAATAGTAAATGAAATGAAAAAATATTGTTGTTGAGTTGGGAATTTTGTTGCATTGTGTTCGTTTTGGGCGTGCACGCACCGTCAAAAGTCCATGTCTGGTGGTGTGCTGCATGTGTTTGTTCGTTGAGTTTAGCTGTGAGTGTTTTCGGGCGATCTCATTTTGGGTGTGCGTGTCCGTATTGTTTGCCTTTGTATACCTCGCCTTCTCCTAAGACTATATTATACTCCAAGTGCTACGGATTCATGCTTGAGTCAAACTAGTGTCGTGGAGAGAGTGTGAACGGGCGAGCATATGGTTACCAACATTGGTGGATTCCTTTGGAGATTTTCCCAACCCCCGGTCTTTGGCAATGCACAACTTAGTGGCTTGCCTACTTTCTTCTTACGCATGACTGAATGATTCTCCAGAATTCTATTTTTGAGTAGTTATAATACTTATTTACACTTTTCAAAATTTATAAACTTCGTAGCGTAATTTAAAATTATATCTATTATTTTTTTATACCCATGTGTTTTCGATTTCTCGCATTACTGTATTTAGAAATTACTAAGCCAGCTAGCTGTTTTCTAGTTCACGGAGAGATGATTTGCTCGGGACGAGCAAATGTTTAAGTCTGGTGGTGTGATGAGTACGATATTTATAGGGTTTGCAGACTCATCTGGGCTTATTATCTTGCATGTGCACTACATTTTCAATTGTAAAAGTGATATTTTTGTTTAGATATTCACTTGTCCATTTTGTGCACTGTTTTGGCCCAAAGGTGTGCATTTGCGCATTCTGCTGTTGGGGGTAAGCACATGGTGCTCCCCATGGCTGTTTCATGTGGTTATCTTTGTTTTTTACTTGTTGCTGGGAGCATGTGCTCCAGTTTTGGCTTTGTTGTGCAGGTGGTGCGTTTTTCCCAAAGACAGGAATTATGTTTTGAGGAAAACGTATGGTCGTGCATTTTATTCGCGCACGGTTTGAGCCCGATCATGCATTTTGTTCAGTTGGAAGAATGCTGAGTTGAGCTCGATGAATTTCGTCGAGCTGAGTTCGACGATCCTCACGTACGGTTGACACACAGTTTCATAGTAACTGTACGTGAAGGAAACACACGGTTTTCCTGTAGCTTTCTAGTTTGTTCCATTCTATGGTTAATCGTGCGATTTGTTGGTCGTGCATTTTACCCGCGCACAGACGATTTCCCCTGTGCGTGAGGGAAATCGCACGGGTAGCGACAGAAAGCTGGAATGCAGGGACAAACATGAGAACCGCCCGTGCGTGAACAAATCGCACGATTAACCATAGAATGGAACAAACTAGAAAGCTACAGGAAAACCGTGTGTTTCCTTCACGTACAGTTACTATGAAATTGTGTGTCAACCGTACATGAGGATCGTCGAACTCAGCTCGACGAAATTCATCGAGCTCAACTCAGCATTCTTCCAACTGAACAAAATGCATGATCGGGCTCAAACCGTGCGCGAATAAAATGCACGACCATACGATTTCCTCAAAACATAATTCCTGTCTTTGGGAAAAATGCACCACCTGCACAACAAAGCCAAAACTGGAGCACATGCTCCCAGCAACAAATAAAAAACAAAGATAACCACATGAAACAGCCATGGGGAGCACCATGTGCTTACCCCCAACAGCAGAATGCGCAAATGCACACCTTTGGGCCAAAACAGTGCACAAAATGGACAAGTGAATATCTAAACAAAAATATCACTTTTTACAATTGAAAATGTAGTGCACATGCAAGATAATAAGCCCAGATGAGTCTGCAAACCCTATAAATATCGTACTCATTACACCACCAGACTTAAACATTTGCTCGTCCCGAGCAAATCATCTCTCCGTGAACTAGAAAACAGCTAGCTGGCTTAGTAATTTCTAAATACAGTAATGCGAGAAATCGAAAACACATGGGTATAAAAAAATAATAGATATAATTTTAAATTACGCTACGAAGTTTATAAATTTTGAAAAGTATAAATAAGTATTATAACTACTCAAAAATAGAATTCTGGAGAATCATTCAGTCATGCGTAAGAAGAAAGTAGGCAAGCCACTAAGTTGTGCATTGCCAAAGACCGGGGGTCGGAAAATCTCCAAAGGAATCCACCAATGTCGGTAACCATATGCTCGCCCGTTCACACTCTCTCCACGACACTAGTTTGACTCAAACATGAATCAGTAGCACTTGGAGTATAATATAGTCTTAGGAGAAGGTGAGGTATACAAAGGCAAACAATACGGACACGCATACCCAAAATGAGATCGCCCGAAAACACTCACAGCTAAACTCAACGAACAAACACATGCAGCACACCACCAGACATGGACTTTTGACGGTGCGTGCACGCCCAAAACGAACACAATGCAACAAAATTCCCAACTCAACAACAATATTTTTTCCTTTTTTTCTTCTTTTATTCCACATTGGGAATTTTCATTTCATTTACTATTATATATTTTTTTTTTTTATTTTCTTCCCTTTTTTATCCAAAAAGCCAAAACAAGCCGAAAAAAACGGCAACACCACAAGCTGCATAAACATCAACATAACTTCCCACACATAACAGATACAAACTACAAAAAAATAAACTAACTGAGCGACCACATTCAAATGTGCGAGTAGGAAAGACTATATTGCTTTGGTAGAAAGGCGTAGGGATGTCAAAGGAAGGGACAGGCTCAACGGGGATAACAATGGATAGATGTCAGGAATGGTACAAGTCTCAAACTAGACAAAGTGACGGCCTACATCACGCGCGCACTTGACTAACCATGTACCCAGCTTTGAGAGTAGCTATGGGCAAGTTCTTTGCCACCTAGAAAGACAACCCTTCCTCCCGACTCGAGTAGTATGAGGCTAGTGGAGGCTACACACATTCCTACACTACAGTTCGATTGCTCCAGATTCCACAGTTTTGAGTAGTACAAACATTCTTTACAAATGCAGAAAAGCATAAATCTACGAGCATAAAGAAAAATTAAATCTATACTATTTCTACACACCATGAGTACTCGAATAGGAGCACTGCACGAGTTCCACACTACACTATCCTAAAATTATAAGCCAGCTCCACTATCTTAAAGTTAACACAAAAGAAATAAATTAAACTTGGGCCAAGCGCGTGCTTTAGTGCGCGCTCATGCGGTGTAGGTGCACAATGCTGACATGATAAAATAAAAACTGAAAATGAAAATACTCTTGTGGTATGCATGTGCATGTACAAAGGTAACTCGCGAAACTTTACCCCCCAAACTAATACTAAACAATCTATCCATAATTTGCAATAAAAATAAAAAAATAAAAGTTGAGGGAAGAGGTTACCCCTTGCCCAGCAAATGAACATACCAGAAGATTGACATTAATTTCAGCAGACAGTCCATGGCCCAAACAAACTCCACCTGCATAAGAGAATATCTCCAACCACTCATACTATAAGCATATAAAAACCGCAGCAAAATTGAGCAAATTAAAAGCGGCAAAATTGGGTTGTCTCCCATAAGCTCTTTTCTTTACCGTTCTTAAGGTAGACCAAATACCTGTATTAGCAGTTATATAAATATCGTTCAGGGAATAAGTTCAAAACATAATGATAAAGGTCATCAAATACACGCAACAGTAAGCAGTAAATAAAACTAGAAAAAGCAGCAAAGGAAAACCCCGGAGATCCTTCACTCCTCAGTTGAACGTTGACTTGTGATAGATCCCCCCAGTCACGCAAGATGAGGGCAAGGCGAAGTCTTTATGGTCGAGGGAAGATGAGTCTCCCTTGCCCCTAACCTTATCCTTCTCACACCGGCGAGCAAAATTCTGCGCCTTTCACAGGAGAAGCTCCTTTTATTTTAGATCCACAGAAGTGGATGGCCAGGGTGGTATGATCACACTCACCAATTCAGTAGCAAGTTTACCTTTCTCACCTGGGGGCATCCTTTCCTCACCCGCAGTGGGTGAAAGATCAGCCCAAGTCACCTGTTTAATAGTTTTACAATCTTTGTTAGAACAAATAGAAGATTTTAATTCAGTTTTCTTCATGCTATCAACGGGCGTGCTCAGCTCATCTTTCTTCTCAATGGAATCTTGTTTCACTGAGAGTGACTCCGTCTCTATCTCTCCCTCAGCCATCGTCAGCAGTTCTATCACTTTCTTAACCTACTCTTGCTCCATCAGTAGAAGTTCTATCTCAACAGCACTAGATACATCATTAGATAACGAATCATTTAATTGTAAAAATTCTCCATGTTCATTTGAACTAATATGTGGAGGTGAAGATGGTAGAGTTAGATTTATCTTAGGAGCCAAAGTGATACCACTCGCATTAAATTGCATGGTAGCTTCACTAGCGTTCAGAAATGGGACCCCTAGGATTGGTTTTGACTTATTTCCCAAGGGCCCTAACACCTGAAAGTCGGTGACTACAGCAGCCCCATTCATAATTACTTCCACATCCTTAATCTCACCATCGTTCTTAACTACCAATCCATCAGCTAGCATTACGTATTTCTGGACATCAGATTCGATAATTAAATTTAAATTTTCAACATCTTGCAAAGCAAGAATGTTGCAGGATGATCCAGAATCGCATAATGCTATCGTCTCTATCGCATTAATCTCACATTTAACGGCCACTTCATTTTTCTCGCACTCTCGCGCGTCCACATCACTCTTCCCTTGCTCACGGGGATTTTTCTCCATATCACTTGGGTGGGTCCGCGAGTACGCTTGGAGGACACTTGGGCCAATTGCCCCAGCTGTGTCTCCAAGTTCCTCATGGTACAGCTTGAGTGGCCATATTTGATTGGGCCACCTCAACAAACTTCTCCATCATTTCTTCCAGCGCACTTTTGCGGGTACCTTGCACATTCGGATTATAACCCATATGCGGCGGTTGCGGCTGGCTACTACAGCCTTGAGCATCAAATTGATGCTGGCCACCCTGCCATCATTGACCGGGAGCATTCTGATTCCATGAGAAATTGGGATGATTTCTCACATTGGGGTTATAAACATTATTAAAAGGAATATTGCGATTTTGACTATTTATAAAATTCAAATTTTCATCAGACATTATACCTGACAGCTCTGCAATGCTTTCTCCAGCGGTGCACTCATAGGCATGATGGTCAGGGTTATCGCAACTCTGACAAGATATGTCCATATACCGAGCTGGAGGAGGGGCCAATCTGGTCAACATATTCCTTCCATCTGAAGTGTGATGGCTCACCTCCGATTGTTGCACCACAGTGTTAACTTCTAACAAAGTCCTCACCCCTCTAGGGGCATTTCTCCCGGCAGTCCAATAAGTAATATGGGAGGCGGTATCTCGAAGTAGCCTCAATGCCTCCTCCGGAGATAAGTTCATTATCGTGCCACCAGCAGCTACATCGATCATTGCACTGAAATTAGGCTCAATGCCAAAATAAAATATTTCAACTAGATTCTACGGCTCAAAGCCGTGCTCTGGAGATTGACGCTGCAGTTCCGAGAATCTATCCTATGCCTTGGATAGCGTCTCATGGTATAGTTTCCAGAAGGTTGCAATATCCCTCCAAGCATTCACTATCTTATCCACCGGGTGGAACTTTGCCAAGAACATAGAGGACAATGCCTCCCAAGTAGTAGCGGTCCCTAGAATAATGGTATGTTGCCAGGTCTTTACCTTGTCCCTCAGTGAGAATGGGAACATCCTCAACTTCACAATCTCGTCAGAAATTCCAGCATACCAGAATGTGCCACAAATCTCCGAGAACTTCGCCAGATGGAGTTGCGGGTCCTCACTCTGCATCCCGAGAACTGCGTATTATTCCTGATTATATTCAGGATGGCGGCTTTTATCTCAAAGTGGTTGTTTACGATGGCCGGCCCGAAGCGAGGGTAAACACTTCATGCAGTCGGGGTTGTGAAATCGCGCATTGTCCTAATGCATTGCTGGACCACCTCTTGGCGAGCAACAACCCGTTCTCCTTGGCCATTTCCTCCTAGGACATTATTCTCCATTCTTTCTTCAGCAGCTGCAGCATGCAGGCGAGCTCGCCTCGCATGTGCAGTTTTTAGCTCAACCATAAGATCTTTAACCCTTTCACCTGAGTTGGGATCTTTCATACAACATAAAAAAAAATTCTTTCAAAAATAACAACACTTGAAAACTTTTTTCAAAAGAAAAATACACACAACGGTTGCACTCCCCGGCAACGGAGCCAAAAACATGATGCGTTCACGGTAAGTGTACCGGTCGCTGTCAAGTAATAAAATTGAGGAGTTGAATCCCAAGATATCGATCTCTCGAGGAGTGCAAGTAGGGAGTGTGATTTCGCTATTGAAAAGGTGATTGCAAGCATTAACGTCAACAAAGGGGGTTTTGGTTTGGATTCCTAAGTTAACAACAATAAGAAAACTATTGCGGGTCGCCGTCACTACGTCTCTTTGGTGGATTACTCAAAATAGTAATACAGAAGATGGATGAGCTAATGAGGGTCACGATCACCTCTTCACAATGCACGCTTCTAGCAATCGGTAGAACGACACTAACACAACTTGAACAAGAGAAAATCTGAAGTTACTCAACAATATCCAGAACTAAAATATATCAACACTTAGACATGCTGAAATATTCAAGCTATCAATGTTCTTACACATCAATCCAACACCCAAATATGCAGAAAATGAAATACTACCAGTAAAAGGGAAGAGAAAAAACCAAACACACGAAGTCTCTCCGAGATTCATGGCCAGATTCAAGGGTTGTCGGTCCTTGTCCAAACTTGGTCTACGGTTAACGTCCGGGAACCAAAAAGGGCTGTCAATTCCTTCGAATATCCCGTCTTCTTCGTGAATAATCGTTGGCTAGTTCTAACCATAGAACTTCATGGATGCAACAACCTGAAAGTGCAAGTTAGATATGATATACTCTAGAGGGGGGTGAATAAAGTATGGTGCTTGCTAAAAACTTTTACAACAGTTATTGTATTCTTATGTGAACATGGAAGCAAATAATATGAAGTAAATCTAACCACAGAATAATCACAAAGCAATCACAAACCACAGCCAGAAACAAAAAGAAACACAAGCAACCAGAAGACACAAGGAGCTATAGTGGTTCCCCAATCAATCTGGGTACATCCACTCTTCTACCACCCTAGGTAGGAATCCACTGCAGGATGTGTTGCTCAGGTGTCCTGGGCACCAATGAGCTTTTGATAAGGTGCTCAAAAATCAAACCAGATTTTTTGATCAGGTGTCTTGCCACCAATGAGCTTTTGATAAGGTGCTCAAAAACCAAACACAAACTTTTGAAGGGAGTTTGAAAAACCCTTTACAGTAGAGTGAGAGAGAGAGAGAGGGAAAGAGATGATCTTCTCTGTCAACAGTAAGAGAGAAGATAGTGGATGTTGTCAAAGCTCCCCCTGAGATCTGTAATTATTCAGGAAGTGAAGCTTTGCAGTAGGGTGATAGGCCTTCAAATGATTTGATCTCCAGCAAATGATGATTTCAGCAACAGCTGAAATGTGAGGTGTCTGGAGTCTTGAATGATGATGGCCTTTGAACACTTGAATCAAAAGAGATCTGAAGATTTCAGTTTGTTGATCTCCTTTGGTGATGGTGTTCTTGTATAAATCTTTGAGACTGAGAATGTCTGCAACTCTTTCTCTTTCTCTTGTGTAATTGTTGTGAGAGCTGTTGTTGCGGAGAATATTTTTCTAACTTCTTGTTCTTCTTTAGCAGGAAGGAAAAAATCTAATCTTTTATTCCTTTTGTCTGAATAGAAATGATCCACTATCCAAGATAGTCGTTAGCCTGTCATATATGACTTCCTTAATTGATTTTGTCTTCTGAAGGAAAGTCCAATGAAACATTCCTTGATAATTCCTTGAAACTTGCTCCAGATTTAATGAAAAATGACTACAAGATCTCTGAATTAAATGCTGACAGTAATTCCTTAACTGTCTGAATTTGAATCTTGAAAATCGTTGAACTCTTCAGAGAAAACGTCGAACTGAGCTCCACTATCGTTGAACTGAGCTCAGAGATTTGGACTTAGACAGAAACAGAGATCGTCAATCTGAGCTCAACTATCGTCGAACTGAGCTCAGAGATAGAGAAAACTGGAGTCAAGATCGTCGATCTGAGCTTGAAGATCGTCGAATGGAGTTCGACGACTTGTTTAAGTTGAGCTCAGAGATCGTCGAATGGAGTTCGACGATTCGTCGAAGTGAGCTCAACGATCGTCGAATGGAGTTCGACGATTTGTCGTAATGAGCTCGACGAAATGACTTAGTCTTCTGAAACTGAAAATCCTGGTCTTAAGGGCAGCTTTCAAACCTAACTACTCACCCTTAGACTCAATTCTACTTGACCTGTAGATCTATACAATGAGGTCAAAACAGGTTTCCTAAGAGACATAGTGATCCTGACCCAAATCAGTAATAGGGTGTTCCAACAATCTCCCCCTATTTGGGTTAGGATTACTATTTACAGATACTGGAAAATTAAAAACAATATACAAAGTAACAATATAACAAACAAGACATTGCAGAATCACACATATATCTCAGATAGTTCAGAAATTATAAATAACTATCACCTTACAGAATTACTCTTTTTCTTGCTCTTTATAAGTACTATTTCTCTATTTGGATTTAGAGCTTCCTTTTTAGATCTCCTATCATCAGTTGTACCTAGAGAAATTTGTTGCTTAAGCCTGGGCACTATAACTTCAGGATGTAGCTTCATGTAGCTTTCAGAATCAAAGAACTTGCTGGATGAATATCTTTCAAGTTCCTTTTTCCTTTGTTCTGATAAAGTAGTAATACTGGAAGTGTCTTTGCCTTGTTCTCTGGCTTTCTTAATTTGATCCAAAGTAGCTAATTCCTTCATCCTAGCTATCCATGAAGTTGGATTGTTCTCTGTATCCTCAAAAGGAACTGGTGGCTCATATTTGTTTGAAGGATTGTCTGGAGGAGCTCTGGATGAGACTAACTCTTTAAGCTTGTAGGGAAAGGGACCTGAAGTAATATCAGTGGAAGCTTGTCCTTCCCTTGAGTATGGATGTTGTCTGGAATACCCTTTGGAATAGACTTGAAATTCTCTTTGGTTTCCTCTGTAGTTTCCTCTCCTTGATTGGTAGCCTCTGGATTGGCTTCCTTTGTATTGAGATCTTCCTTGAGGTTGATAAGAGGATTGGCTTCTGCCAGAAGGTTGAATAGCAGAACTATCACCTGCACCTGAATCAGGTGAGGGAGGAGGAGGAGGAGGATGATTGAACAGTGAAGATCCTTTCTCATACATTCTCTTTTTCTTCATGGCCTTCAATTGATTTTTGGAATATTGCATCCAATGTTCTGTGATAGGACAGTTATGCAGTATGTAAAAAGGAATATCATTTGTCTTTGACTTTTGCTAGAGGAACCCTTTTCATAGCCTTGCTTCTGGCCTTCCTTTTCCTTACAATAGTTGCAGAGGAGTCATCTGAATCAGTCCTGAACTGATCACTTTCTGAGCTTTGATCATCATATAGGGCATCAATCCTTTTCAGATAGTCTTTCTGTTGTTGTGATTGAGTAGGAGAAACAGTAGTGACAGCAACAGTAGTAACAGCAACAGCAGAAAGAGTAGTAGAAATAACACTGACAGAAGAAGTTGTAGCAGCAGCAGTAGCTGGGGAAGCAGATTCAGATATAGCAGTTTCAGTAACAGGAATAACATCAGCAGTAGTATCAGTTGATGCTGGAAAATCATCACTAGAAGGGGCAACAACAGCAATAATAGCAGGCTCAAGAATAAGTGCCTCTGTTATACGTATATCCTCAGATATTAAAGCATCAAAATTAACAGTAACATCAATGATATCAGTACTTTCAACAGAAACTGAAGGAGCAGCAACAGAAAGGAACTTTACAACAGAAAGTATTATACTGGTGTCACAGCTTGAAATAGGCACAATGGCCTTAGAGAGATCTTCTGATGGCTGGACTGCAGTATGCTCTGGAAGACACCTGAAATATATAGAGTCAAAATCTGATAATAGTGTCTTGAGGTCCATTGAGAAAACTGCAACAGGAGGTGTTGAGGCTTGAGCTTGGGCTGAAGATACAGCAGCAGCAGCAGCAGGCAATCTATCCACTTAATGAGGCATCTCCCCCTGCCTAGATTCAGAGAAAGCTAGATCAAGGCACCCAAAGGAAGGGATTGCCTGAGAGGGAAGAAGAGAGGAGAGCCTGGCAGACAGGTCTGCAACTGACTTGAGAAGTGGAGCCAAGGAGGTCTCCAACAAGAGTGATAGCCTGGGAGCTATCAGCTCATAGAGTCTGTCTGCTAAAGCTGGAAAATCTACATGCTCAAGAGGGGCTTGAGCAGAGGTAGGGACTGAAGGTGAAGCAGCTGGAGATGTGGGTGGAGAGCTGGTGGATGGTGGAAATGAGGGTTGAGATATGAGGATTGTGGAAATGGAATATAGTGGAATGGAAATGGATTGGGTGAAGGATGGTTGTGCAATGATATCTTGAAGCAATTGTTGATAGGATGTGGATGAAGAGGGTAGATCAGGAGGGGATGAAGGGGAATCATCCATAAAGGAATCATCTATCAGATTGAAAGATGAAATGTGGGGTGATGAATCAATTTCTTGTTGTGGGTAGTGATGTAAAGGACGGAAGAGTTCTTCAGTTAGTGGAAGAGTTGGAGGATAGAAGTTGGAGATGGGGTTGAAATTATGATGGTGGAGGAAACTGTAATGGTGGAGATGAAATAAAAGGTGGAGGAGGAGGAGAAGAAGCAGGCAAGTCTTCTGCATGGGCAGAGACTTGAGGGGAAGAGACTGCAACAGTCCTTGTGCCTGAAGTTGCACTTGTAGAGAGCCTGCTGGGCTTCACAATTTGCCTGTCCCACTTTCCAAACAGGGCACAGGAGAGCCTCTTGGAGGCATTGATGTGCACCCCACTGGAAACTAGCAGAGTAGGGCATCTATTCTGAAGAAACAGCCCTAATATTCTCCCATAATTAACAAAATTTGTGTTGATCTTCTTCTTAATCAGATCAAAGAAGATTTCTCCCCAATTCAGTTGTTTCTTATCTACAAGAGCACCCATCAAGCATAGCTGATACCTGGAGATAGTATCATGGTCTGAGTGTTTGGCCAATAAC
Source organism: Platanthera guangdongensis (assembly GCA_039583875.1). Taxonomy (NCBI): domain Eukaryota; kingdom Viridiplantae; phylum Streptophyta; class Magnoliopsida; order Asparagales; family Orchidaceae; genus Platanthera; species Platanthera guangdongensis. The sequence continues at coordinate 135,579,204 of CM077166.1, read as the reverse complement.
ACCTTTCGTACAACATCAGCCAAAAATCTGTACTCCACAGATAAATTCTTCTTCAGCAGTTTGCTAGGGTTTGCATTTGAATGTCCCATTCTCTCAAGCATGGTAGAAAATTCTTCTTCAGACATCTCAGCAGAATCCTCTCCATAATGTAATTGAAAAACCTCTATCAAGATGGTAGGTGTCATAGGTACCTGGGTTCCTGATATTGATCCAACAACTGTATTCTGATCCTAGTTGTGGGCAGATATACCCATTCCTTTATTTCATCAGCAGCTAACTTGATCCTGGTAGTCATTATTGTAACTAGCTTTTGTTCCTTGAAAAGTTCTAGTATATCTTGGAATATTTGATCGCTGGTGCTGAAAGAATCCATGTCAATGTCAAAATCGACATCAAATTTCATTCCGGCCAGGACTGCAACTGAGACGGCCATTGATTCCTGCAAAAATCAACAAACAGACGAATAAGTGTAGAGAGGTTTAGAGGGAAAGAGAAAATTTGCAGAGAGAATGAAAGCGCAAAAGGAGAACGACGACCGAAAAATGAATTTTATATTAGGGTTCGATGCAGAAAAGGAAAGATCGTTGAACTCAGTTTGACAATCGGGGCTTCTAAAGGAAACTGAAAGGTCATCAACATCGTCGATCTCCATTCGACGATATTGGAGAGCATCGAGCTCCGTTCGACGATAGTTCAGAGAACAAAATCGTCGAGCTTCGTTCGACGATCGCTGACCTGGAGAGATAGTTGAGCACTATCTGAGAAGCGCTGAACTCTGGTCGACGATTTCGGAAAGCGTCGATCTTCGTTCGACGATCTGGGGGAAAATCGTCGAGCGCAGTTCAGAGACCACAAACACTCTACACACTAGAAAAATCAAGATGTTTGTCTAGTCTTGGTCAATTTTTAGAGTTTTAAAATCTTGGATATTATTTTAGACTTCCTTCATCTAACATTCCTAACTGATTTAGGAAGAAGTTATGTTTCTTTTCATCCAAGGGTTTGGTGAAAATATCTCCCCTTTGTAAATCAGTTGGGATATATTGAAGTTCAATTTTATTTTTCTCAACATTATCTCTTAAAAAGTGATGCTTAATTTCTATATGTTTTGTCCTACTATGGAGGACTGGATTTTGAGCTATAGAAATAACACTGGTATTATCACAAAAGATTTTAGACTTCACTAAGTTATAGTCATAGTCTAGGAGTTGGTTTTGAATCCACAAGATTTGTGAACAACAACCACATGCAGCCATATATTCAGCTTTAGCAGTTGAAGTTGACACAGATGTTTGTTTCTTGCAAAACCAAGAGACAAGTCTGTCACCAAGAAACTGACAAGTTCCACTGGTGCTTTTCCTGTCAATTCTGCATCCAGCATAATCAGCATCAGAAAATCCAGTTAAGTCAAATGCTGAGTCTTTTGGATACCAGAGACCTAGATTTGGACAACTTTTTACATACCTGAGAATCCTTTTTACTAATGTTAGGTGTGACTCTCTAGGGCTCACTTGGAATCTAGCACATATACATATAACAAACATTATGTCAGGTCTACTAGCTATAAGGTACAATAAAGAGCCAATCATTGCTCTATATGTTGTCTGATCAACAGGTTTCCCATGTTCATCAACATCTAATACATCGTTAGTAGGCATAGGTGTTTTCATACAAGATGCTTCAGACATACCAAATTTCTTGACCAATTTCTTTGCATACTTGGTTTGAGAAATAAATATGCCTTCAGCATGTTGTTTGATTTGCAATCCTAGAAAGAAGGATAGCTAACCCATGCTACTCATTTCAAATTTGGAATGCATTAGGTTGGAGAACTTTCTGCACAAATTTGAATTAGTAGAACCAAAATTAATATCATCTACATAGATTTGTACTAGTAGGGTATGGGACTTATGAGTTCTAATAAAAAGAGTTTGGTCTACTCTACCCCTTATAAATTCATTTTTCAGAAGGAAGCATGCTAGGGTCTCATACTATGCTCTAGGAGCTTGCTTGAGACCATATAATGCTTTGTGTAATTTAAAAACATAATCAGGATGAGATAAAGAGATAAAACCTGGAGGTTGTCTGATATAGACTTCTTCTTTGATGTCTCCATTGAGAAAAGCGCTCTTTACATTCATCTGGTATACTTTGAAGCCTTTGTGTGCTGCATATGCTAAGAAGATTCTTATGGCCTCCAAACTTGCAACTGGTGCAAAAGTCTGGTCATAATCTATGCCTTCTTCTTGAGAGTACCCTTGAGCAACTAGCCTTGTCTTGTTCCTTACAATGACTCCTTGATCATCCAATTTGTTTCTGAACACCCACTTTGTTCCAACAATGGAGTGATCCTTAGGCCTTGATACTAGTTCCCAAACTTTGTTCCTTTCAAATTGATGCAACTCTTCTTGCATTGCAATGATCTAGTGATGATCCTACTCTGCATCTTGAATGGATTGAGGTTCAATTTGAGAAAGAAAGCAAGTGTGCATCAGGTTTTGGTTGACCTGATTTCTAGTTTCCACACCAGCTGAGATGTCTACAATTACTTGGGAAATTGGATGGTCTCTCTATGTTACTAAATCAATAGGGGGTGTTGATTGTTCACCAACATGTGTTGTTGTTTCCTCTTGTGGTACAACAACTGGCTATTCAAGAAGTTTCTCTTCAAGATGTTGAATGTCTTCTTCATCTTCACTACTTTCCTCTTTTTGAATGATTTGTAATCTGTCCAAGTCTTCAGCAAGAGAATGTACCTGCAAAAGTTCTATGGTAGAAGTGTTCTTCTCCTTGAAAGACATGTTAGATTCATCAAAAGATATGTGAACAGATTCTTCAATTTTGAGAGTTGATTTATTATATTCCCTATAAGCCTTACTTATCATATAGTATCCCAGAAACACTCCTTCATCAGTTTTAGCTTGAAATTTTGCTAAGTATTTCTTGTCATTATTATGAATATAACAAATACAACCAAAAATTCTAAAATAATCTACTTTAGGTTTCTTCCCTTTGAGTAATTCATAGGGAGTCTTGCCCTTCAGTTTATGTATTAAACTTCTATTCAACACATAGTTGGAGGTGTTCACTGCCTCTGCCCAAAAAGATAGAGGAAGGTGAGCATCTGACAACAATGTAGTGGCAGATTCAATAACGGTTCTATTTTCCCTTTCAGCTACCCCATTTTGTTGCGGAGTTCTAGGAGCTGAGAAAGTGTGCATGATCCCTTCACTCTAACAGAACTCTTGCATAAGAAGAGAATCAAACTCTGTCCCATGATCACTTCTGATCAGGGCAATGTGAGTATTGAACTCAGTCTGTATGCATTTGAGAAACTCTGTCAAACACTTAAAGTTATCAGACTTCTTCCTCAGAAAGAACACCCATGTGAATCTAGAGAAGTCATCTACAACCACTAAAGTGTAAGATTTCCCTCCTAAGCTTTGTACTGTAATGGGTCCAAAAAGATCCATGTGTAACAGATACAAAATCTTAGGTGAATCACTCTTATTAAGTGACTTGAAACTATTTTTGGTTTGTTTGCCTAATTGACAAGCCCTGCAGGGTCCTTCTTTCTTATAGGGGCCAGAAGGTAGTCCTCTAACAAGGTTGTCCTTGGATAGCCTAGCAATGGTTCTAAGGTTTATATGCCCTAATCTCTTATGTCATAATACATTAGTTCTACACATAGAATTAAACAGGCAAATATCTACTGCAGTTGAAAGAAAGTCTACTAAATAAATGTTACCTTTCCTTTTACCTGTCAACACAGTTGTGTTGTCCTCTGATTTGATCCTACATAAGGATTTGCTGAAAGTCACCCGGTAGCCTTCATCACATAGCTGACTGATACTGATCAATTTGTGCTTCAGTCCTTCCACATAGGCTACTTTCTTGAATGTGATTGTCCCAATTTGGACTGCACCATATCCTTTTGTTAGTCCAAAGTTTGAATCACCAAATATGACTTTGGGTCCAAGCTTGGCTTTGAAGGATGTGAGGTTGTACTTGTTTCCTGTCATGTGCTTTAAGCACCCACTATCCAGATACCACTGTTGGTTTGATGTTGGATAGGTCTTCACCTGCATATAAAATAATTTACTTGTTTTTGACCTAGTTTACCTTGGGCCTAGGTTGATGACCTTTAAATTCAGAAATAAATGACATCCCTGGTTGACTCTTATAACCTTCAGGATGATATCTCCTTAGAGGTATTATGCATTCAGTATAAGGGTTAAATCTGGATGAAGGACCCCTAGGATTGCAATTTGATTTACCCTTGAAGAAGTTTTCAAATCTCTAATCTCTGCTCGATGATCGTTGAGCTTCGTTCGACGATCTTGGGTCAGATCGTCGAGCTCCGTTCGACGATCGACTGTGGTAGAGTTCAGGGTTTAGAGATCGTCGACCTGAGTTCGACAATTTTTGCCTGAGATCGTCGATCTGCATTCGACGATCGTCTAGCTCCGTTCGATGATTTCTGTTGAACACTTGATTTCTTGGGTAAGTCAGAATTCTTCCTAGCTACCTCTACAACTCCCTTCCCTTTATCATAAATAAACTTAAATGGGGTTATTAGTACTATAGGTTGGCTGGATGAAGCACCCAAGCCCAGTGTATTGTTGAATCTTGAGTTCACTGTGCTTGTGATGTCCATTAGCTTGATACTTCTCCCATTGAGGGATTCTTCAAGCTTCTTGGCCTCTGATAGCTCACTTTTCAGTGAAGCTATCTGCTCCCTACAGCACTCCAACTCCTCAGAGAGTTTGAGGTTTTCTGATTTTAAGGTACTATGTTCAGACAATTGATTTCTGAGAGAGATAATTCCTTCCCAGATTTTAATAAGTCTAAACACAGTGCTTTAAATTCATACTTAAAGTCCTCAGAATTAAAATCAAAAGAACTTATTACCTGGTACTCTTCAAGTTAAGTCTCTGAGTCTGACTCTGACTCTTCTGCATTAGAATTGTGTTGTGAGGCATTGATAGCCATCATGCAGAATTCCTTTTCTTCAGCATCATCCTCATCATCACTTGAGCTGGAAGAAGTTTCTGATTCTTCTTCTGTCTCACTCCAAGATTCAGCAACAAATCTCTTCCTTGTGTGTTTGTTCTTGCTGGAGGAGGGTTTGCCATTGCTGTTCTTCTTGAAGTCCTTGTCTTTTCTTCTTTCTTTCTAGTCCTTTCTGTCCTAGTTCTTGTTCTCTGCACAGTCAGGCACAATGTGGCCTGGTTTCCTGCAACCAAAGCAAATAATTTCTTTATTATTTGATTTATCATAACTTGGCTTGTCATGCTCTTTGTATGATCTCTTCCTGAAGTCCTTTCTGGCCATTTTGTAAAATCTTTTGTCCAGTAGACTAAGCAGCTCATCATTGCATGTGACCTTGTCTTCAGGCTGATCTTCAGTGGCTTTAAAAGCTATTGACTTTTCCTTTCTTGTGGCTGGTGAGGCAGCCTTCTGCTCTTCTTCTCTATTTTTGATGAGCAGCTCATAAGACTTGAGCTTGCCCAAGAGAGCTTCTGTTGTGATTTCATTGAGACTTCTGGCATCCTTGATTGGCCAGATCCTTGAGTCCCAAGTGCTTGGGAAGCACATTACGATTTTATCATTTAGCTCAGTCAATGAGATCTCTTTATCCAAAGTTTTCAGTTCATTGACTATCAGGCTGAGTCTATTATACATTTATGTTATTGACTCAACTTCTCCTTTCTTGAAATTCTCATATTGGGATATGAGGTGAGATCTTCTGTCTTTTCTTTCATCAGCAGATCCTGAGACTATTTCAGATAGCTTGTCCCAGATCTCCTTTGCTGAGTTGCATTCAGCTACCTTTTGGAACATTTTATCATACATAGTCTGAGCAAGAATGTTCATAGCCTTTGCATCTGCAACTTTCCATTTCTTGATGTCAGCATCTGTCCCTGATGGAGGTGGAACAGCACTTGTGCTTGTATTCTCTGGAGGTCTTGGACACACTGTCAAAACAGAATTGAAGATGTCCTTATCAATAGAATTCATGTAGAGTCTAATCCTTGCCTTCCAAAGTGCAAACTTGGATAGATTGCAAACTGGAGGTCTGGTGCTAGCATAATCTTTGTTTTGGGCCATGTTTTGTGAAGAAATAATTCTAATAACAAAATCAAAACACGCAGATCTAACTATAGGAATCTTTGGGTTCAGGTGTTAGCCTGTGCAACCACTGAGATGTGGTATTTTTAACCAACCTGGCTCTGATACCAATTGAAAGTGCAAGTCAGATCTGATATACTCTAGAGGGGGGTGAATAGAGTATGGTGTTTGCTAAAAACTTTTATAATAATTGTTGTATTCTTATGTGAACAGGGAAGCAAATAGTATGAAGTAAATCTAACCACCGAATAATCACAAAGAAATCACAAACCACAGCCAGAAACAAAAAGAAACACAAGCAACCAGAAGACACAAGGAGCTATAGTGGTTCCCCAATCAATCTGGGTACATCCACTCTTCTACCACCCTAGGTAGGAATCCACTGCATGATGAGTTGATCAGGTGTCCTAGGCACCAATGAGCTTTTGATCAGGTGCTCAAAAACCAAACCAGATTTTTTGATCAGTTGTCTTGCCACCAATGAGCTTTTGATAAGGTGCTCAAAAACCAAACACAAACTTTTGAAGGGAGTTTGAAAAACCCTTTACAGCAGAGTGAGAGAGAGACAGGGAAATAGATGATCTTCTCTGTCAACAGTCAGAGAGAAGATAGTGGATGTTGTCAAAGCTCCCCCTGAGATCTGTTGGTGTTCAGGAAGTGAAGCTTTGCAGTAGGGTGATAGGAATTCAAATGATTTGATCTCCAGCAAATGATGATTTCAACAACAGCTGAAATGTGAGGTGTCTGGAGTCTTGAATGATGATGGCCTTTGAACATTTGAATCAAAAGAGATCTGAAGATTTCAGTTTGTTGATCTCCTTTGGTGATGGTGTTCTTGTATAAATCTTTGAGACTGAGAATGTCTACAACACTTTCTCTTTCTATTGTGTAATTGTTGTTGTGAGAGCTGTTGTTGCAGAGAATATTTTTATAACTTCTTGTTCTTCTTTAGCAGGAAGGAAAAATCTAATCTTTTATTCCTTTTGTCTGAATAGAAATGATCCACTGTCCAATATAGCCGTTAGCCCGTCATAAATGACTTCCTTAATTGCTTTTGTCTTCTGGAGGAAAGTCCAATGAAACATTCCTCGATAATTCCTTGAAACTTACTCCAGATTAAATGAAAAACGGCTACAAGATCTCTGAATTAATTGCTGACAGTAATTCCTTAACTGTCTGAATTTGAATCTTGAAAATAGTTGAACTCTTCAGAGAAAACGTCGAACTGAGCTCCACTATCGTTGAACTGAGCTCAGAGATTTGGACTTAGACAGAAACAGAGATCGTCGATCTGAGCTCAACTATCGTCGAACTGAGCTCAGAGATAGAGAAAACTGGAGTCAAGATCGTTGATTTGAGCTCGAAGATCGTCGAATGGAGTTCCACGACTTGTTGAAGTTGAGCTCAGAGATCGTCGAATGGAGTTCGACGATTCGTCGAAGTGAGCTCAATGATCGTCGAATGGAGTTCGACGATTCGTCGTACTGGGCTCGACAAAATGACTTAGTCTTCTGAAACTGAAAATCCTGGTCTTGAGGGCAGCTTTCAAACCTAACTACTAACCCATAGACTCAATTCTACTTGACCTTTAGATCCATACAATGAGGTCAAAACAGGTTTCCTAAGAGACATAGTGATCCTGACCCAAATAAGTAATAGGGTGTTCCAACACAACCTTTGAGCTTGACATGGAGCTTTGAGCTTGGAGATGATATTGGTGGTCGGAGATGAAGATGTTGCTTGCTCTTGGAGTACAAATGGTGGCCAGATCAACTCACCAAGGAGTAGATAAAAAATAACGGCTAGGGGAATGATTCCCCGCTCAAAAGAGCAGAAAATGGCATCTAGGTCGGCATGGATCGGAATCCACCTCCTCGAAGAAGAAATCTGTGCTTTAAATAGAAGCAAGTTAGAAAAATAGGCACGCACGGTCTGGCGTACGACCGTGCGCAAACCGTGCGATATTAACTTTCATAGCAAGCCTACGGAAGGAGAGGCGTTGACCCGTGCGTTTTACCCGAGCACAGATGATTCCGCCCGTGCCTTAGGGAAATCGCACGGGTAGCGACAGAAAGATGGAATGCAGGGATAAACAGGAGAACCGTACGTTTTACTTGCGCACGTGCGCTTCCGCCCGTGCGTGAACAAATCGCATGATAAACCACAAAATGGAACAAACTAGAAAGCTACAGGAAAACCATGTGTTTCCTTCGCACACAGTTACGATGAAATCGTGCGTCAAACATGCGTGAGGATCGTCAAACTCAACTCGGCGAAATTCGTAGAGCTCAACTCGACGTTCTTCCAGCTGAACAAAACGCACGATCGGGATCAAACCGTGCGTGAATAAAATGCACGACCGTGCATTTTCCTCAAAATAGAATTTCTGCCTTTGTGAAAAATGCACCACCTACACAACAAAACCAAAACTGGTGCATAAGCTCCGAGCAACAAAATATACAGCAAAGATAATCGCAGGAAAGAGCTATGGGGAGCACCATGTGCTTACCCCCCAACAGCAGAATGCACAAATGCACATCCTTGGGCCAAAACAGTGCCCAAAATGGAAAAGTAAATATCTAAACAAAAATATAACTTTTCCAACTGAAAAAGTAGTGCACATTCAAGATAATAAGCCCAGATGAGTCTAAAAAACACTTTAAATATCAGACTCATCAATAGGCTTTACACACCATGCCTACATCCGTACTTCGATTCCGGACTTTATATGCAAAACACAGGTATAAACCATATCTACCCGAAGGAATACCTCAAACTCAACGACCACTCACGGGAGCGAGTTTCCTATGCAAAAAGGAAGAGGACTTCGCATGTCCAAGTAGATAATCGTTACCCCAAAGGTTCTCTTCGACACAATGGAAAACTAGCCGGATGAATGGTACCGCAACGGACTCGCCTCCGCGGATCTGGTCTCGCCTCGCGATTCGGAGATCCGAAGCTCCAACAATAGCTAGAATCCTCCTTCTTCTTCTCCCTTTGCTCTCCCCTCTCTCTAACTCTTAGAAAGAGAAATGGCCAAATGGAATGAGGCCTATAGCCACATTTCTCGGCAATATACCAACATGAGGGATTCTGGGCCAACGGATCCCTCTAAAATTAAATGAACCGCCTAGATTGACCTTTAAAATCGTCTACCTGGGGCCGCACACGGTCTATGACACGCCAGTGTCACAGGCCATGTCTCATATTCATACAAGGATTCGACAATCTCCAAATCAGGACACGGTCTCTAATACGCCCATGTTAACCCTGGACATGCCCGTATTAACCCTGGACACGCCCGTGTCACATGTCATGTGCCTTAATCGACACAGAAACCATCACGCCCGAACAGGACACGGCTTGGGACATGCCCGTGTCCCAGAGTGTGTAGCTCACTCGACATAGCCTAGGAAACACAGAATAAGACACGACTTTGGACACGCCTGTATCATCCCTGTACACGCCAGTGTCATCCCTGGACACGCTCGTGTCCGACCTGGACATGCCCATGTCCCAAGATGTTTTCAATACTCGAAGGAAACTCAGCTAATTCCAGAAAAGGACACGGCTCTGGACACACTCGTGTCACAGGCCTTGTGAAACCATAATGGATCCAAAGCTCTCAAAAACACTACCCATTCATATTCGAGTTTTGGGGCATTACATACCAGATGGATATGAAGTCAGCCTTCCTGAATTGTGACTTAAAAGAGAAAGTCTATGTTGAGCAGCCTATAGGTTTTGTAGTTCCTAACTCACCTGATTCTATTTATAGACTTAGTAAAGCTCTATATGGGCTAAAGAAAACCCATAGAGCATGTTATGAGACTTTGCCTAGCTTTTTCGTTGAGAACAAATAATCAAGGGGGGTGATAGACAATACCCTATTCCCGAGGAAATCTAAGGGTAAGATCATCCTAGTTCAGATCTATGTAGATGACATCATCTTTGCATCTACTGATGACAACCTCTGCAGGAAGTTTGCCAAACTTATGCATGGGACTTTTGAGATGAGCAGTATGGGTGAACTTAAGTTCTTCTTGGGCCTCCAAGTAAGACTGATGATGGCTTGTCCATATCCCAAACTATGTTCACTAGGGAGTTAATAAAGAAATTTGGTATGGAAAATTCCTTCCCCATGAGAACTCCCGTGGGATCAAGTATGTCCATATGCAAAGATGAGGCTAGGAAACCTATTGATGAGACTTTGTATCGGGGGATAATTTGTTCTCTTCTTTATCTAACTGTTAGTAGGCCAGACATAATGTAAGCTACATGTGTTTGTGTTAGGTATCAGGCTTACCCCAAAGAATCTCATTACTCTACTGCAAAGAGAATTCTGAGTAATCTTAAGGGCACACCAGATCTTGGCCTGTGGTACCCTAGGAATGGGGAATTTGAACTACTGGCTACTCAGATGCAGACTTTGTAGGTTGCAAGGAAGACAGGAAGATCACTTTTGGCACCTATCAATTCCTAGGTGGAAGACTAGTTTTATGGTGTAGCAAGAAGAAAACCAATGTTGAATTTTCAACTGCAGAGTCAGAGTACATCTCAATAGGTAGCCGCTGTGCTCAGTTGTTGTGGATCTAGAAACAGCTCAAGGACTACAACCTTCTGATAAGTAGAAGTCCCTTATTCTGTGAATCTACTAGTGCTATTTCAATCGCTAGGAATCTTGTCTCTTATAGCAGGACTAATCAAATTGATATTAGATATCATTTCATTATGGATCATGGGGAATGCGGAGATATCAACCTTGATTATGTCCCAACAGACAAGCAAGTGACTGACATCTTCACTAAGCCACTACATGAAGCAAAATTTAACACCCTCAAATTTGAGTGGGGTATGTTAAACCTGGTATAGCTTTAGTTTCTCCTCATTTTTGTTGCAAATTATTGTGTATTTTGTAGATGGATTTGTTTGTCAGAATAATGAAGACTCTTCAAGATGGTGCATCAGTTGAGGGGGAGCATGTTCTTCACTGTTCCATCAATTCAGAACCCTGTTAGCTATTTGATGAATTCAAAAAGGGGGAAGACAAGATGAACAAGCAAGGAGGTATCGTGATCAAGAATGGCTGCAGTAATTCAGGGGGTGCAGCAATTCAGGGGGAGTAGGTATTGTTAACCCTACAGACAAGGAAATGTGGAAAAGAGGGGTAACTATAAATTTTACACTCATTAAAATTCTTATTGTTGAATAGTGTAATGTATGTCATTGACTCATTATTGAATCATTTACTTAAGATTTTTTACTTTCTCAAATAGGGGGAGATTGTTGGGTCTATTGCCCTCAATGTCCTAGATTTGAGTGAAGTAAATCTTTTCAATGATATACATAAAAGTGTATTTGATGTCCTAGTAACAATGATGTGACAGATAGCCTATGTGTCTAAGTCAGGTAAACACTTACCTAAGGTCTGCAAAGACAGAAAACTATCCAAGTACACAAGCATTGAGTGAAGGTCATTCACTCAATGCCAGATGACTTATAGTGCTGAGTGAAGGCTTTACAGTCAATGTCATAAAAAGGCAAGCTGAGAAAGTTGCTAAGTCCACAGGCGTTGAGTGAATTCAACTCACTCAATGTCATAAAATAAAAGGCTATAAGATAGACTAATGCAGTCAAACCCTAAGAAGAAATGGACAGAAAAGTGGCCATGTCTACAGGCATTGAGTGAAGATCATTCACGTAACGCCATAGCTCCATAATCGTTGAGTATAGATCTGTCAGTCAACGCCATAGGAAATCTATGAATATTTTCCAAGTCCACAAGCATTGAGTGAGGCAAGCTCACTCAACTTCATGTGATAATGTGTTGACTAAATCTCAAAATCAGTGTTGTTTCTTAGACATAGAAATTTGGCTATGTCAAAATGCATTGGGTGAAGTTCATTCACTCAACGCAAGATAACAGAAGAAAATCTATTAAGTTGTTTGGCGTGGAGTGGAGCTTACTCACTCAATGCTAAGAAGTAGGAAAAACTGGCTAAGGAAGAAAGCATTGAGTGAGTCGTGCTCACTCAACGCAATCAATGCCATAATTAAGAAAATCTTGCAAAAGCAAAAAAACATTGAGTGAGGTGTGCTCACTCAACGCTCTTAACGCTTAAAGATGCTGAAAAAGCATAAATCTGGCTAAGGCACAAGGCATTGAGTGAGGTGTGCTCACTCAATGATCTCAAATCCAGGCATGCAGAAATGGCTGCAGAAATGGTTAAGGCAAAAAGCGTTGAGTGAGGCTTTCTCACTCAACGCTATCAACTCCTAGTTAGATAGAATTATATATGTACTTTGGCATTGAGTGAAGCTCATACACTCAATGTCTATTATATTAATGCTCGATTTTGAGTGTGTCCACAGTTTCTGACGTCAGCAAGATCTGCAAAATCGACGAAGTCAACTAATTTCAAATAAACTATAGAGAATCTACAGAACATGACAAACTTTGCCGCTACTCTACGTCTTCTTCCATTGAAGCAAGGTGAAGTTGGATACTACAAGCGGGTCCCACTGACTTCTAAGTTCCGTTGATCGGTGAACTACAAAAGGAAGGGCGTGGGCAAGATGACAACAACTTTGAAGGCATATCATTTTCAAAAAGTGTTGCGGCTGGACTTCATCTTCTTCGCTATTATTGTGTGGAAAAGCTTGAAGTCTTCCTGTAAGAATCTCAGTTAGTTGTGTGTCTTCTTCGTCGACACCAGCAAGATCAGAAGGCTTTCCTTCAGAGGGAGTAGTAGAAACAAGGAAGAAATCTCTGCATATTAAGTTGCTTCTTAGCTCAACATGATCTAAACTGAAGTTCCATTTTTTGAAGCTGAATAGAAGAAAGGAGAAAGTGGCTGACTCTGTTCAGAGAAGGAGGAGAATGCAAAGTAGTTTACTCCTAGATACTTTCAGCTCAAGTTCTTTGTAGTTGTGAAGAAAGGTTGAGCTGAGATAACTCAGCTCAAGGGACTGTCATGGAGAAATTTCTCTATGATAGATGTAAATCTATTTTATTCCGGTAGGATCCTTCTTGGATTTAAGTTGTACGGCTCTCTGAGCCGGAGGTAGGAAAATATTGGCTGAGTTATAGGTGAGTGAAGCTCTCTGAGTTGTAGGATCAAACTGGATCTGAGCTGTAGGACTTGATTTTAAGTCTGACGTAGGTGGTCAATTGATCACTGAGTTATAGGAGAGGAATACTTCCTGAGTGTAGGACTTTTGGGTCTGAGGTAGGATCCCTAGTTGATATGAGCTAGGGATGTCCTCCCAGCGAGAGTGTAGGGCCTTTGGCCTGAGGTAGTTGATCATTTTTTCACTGAGTTGAAGGCCTTTGTGGCTGAGTTCTAGGTCTTGGAGGAGACTGAAAGATCCTCAGGGATCTGAGGTGTAAGCTCTTAGGAGCATTGTTTTGGAGATGTGTCTTGACTAATAGAAAATTTGGCAAGGTGCGAGGAGAGTAGATGTACCCAAAGATTGGGGAACTACTATAAATCTATATGTACTTACTGCATTGTTTTTCTTTGTGTATGTTTTTGAAAGCAAACTACTATTAACACACATAGTGCAAAAGATAAAATCAAAAATAAATTAATAACATTCATACAACCTATTCACACCCTAGGTTGTAAGCTACCTTGAAAATAAAAACTTTCACTAGGGAATTTGGTACTAGCGCGTTCAAAGCACCTTATGAAGAAATCCAGATGAAGAGTTATGGTTCATATGTACATGGCCATAATAATAAGAAAGAACCTAAATCCAAGCCTATTGTACAAAAAGAAAAGGTGATACAGAAACCTCATGTATGTTATAATCATGAGGCATCCACCTTAAAGTACGGTGTGTAATGCCCCGAAACTCAAAAGAGCGACGGGAGGCGTTTTGGGCCAAATCTTGTATTTGGTAGGGGGCACACGGCCTGGGACACGGACGTGTCCCAGGGTGTGTCGAGCCCGTGTCGACGATCGGCCCTGGGAGTCGACATTTTCGCTCGACATTGTGTCGAGACAGGGAACACGGCCTAGGACACGAGTGTGTCCAAGGTCGTGTCGGGTAGTCGACGAACTTCGCTCGACAAAGTGTCGAGATAGTGAACATGGCCTGGATCCCAGGCATGTTCGGGTTTGACACGGGCATGTCAAATAGGATACAGGCGTGTCCAAGACCCGTGTGAGTCTCGGGTGGTTTTCGGGGCTGTGTCGATGGGGGCACACGGCCAACCATACAGCCGTGTCGGTTTGAATACGGGCGTGTCAGGTTAAACACGAGCGTGTCGGGACCCGTGTAATTTTCGTAACACGTTGATTTCTGACGGCGAATGAGGGACACGGCCCTGGACACGGGAGTGTCGCAGGTCGTATTCGGCACATGTTTTACTTTCAGCTACGAATCGTAGCCATTCATTTACTTATTTGGGATCCGATAGTTGGGGGTTGTTCCTACTAGAATATTCCCGGGATTGTGCCTTTGAAACCCTCATTTCTCTTGAGTGGTTCTCTTTATAAGTCTAGAGAGAGGGGAGAGCAAAGGAAGAAGAAGAAGCCTAGATCCGGTCACCGGCGGAGCTTCGGAGCTCCAAATCGCGAACCGACTTCGGTTCTACGGAGGCAAGGATAATGCAGTGCTTTTCATCCGCTTACATTTTCATGGCGCCAAGAAAGAATGCTAGGGTAACGATTCTCTATTTAAGCATGTGAAGCTCTACTTCTTTTGCATAGGGAAGCCCGCTCTCGCAAGTTTGCGGTGAGTTTGAGGCATTCCTTCGGGTAGACATGAATAGTCCCCATTGTGTACATGTAGAGTCCGTAACCGAGAACGGATATATGCATGATGTGAGAAGCCTCCCCGGACAAGTTGGTCTGGATCGGTGATGTTGCATAGCATAAATGGCCGGAGAAGACTCCTTGTGATTGGTTGCTTTTCGGGATTTCTACGGGTAGATTGCAGCAAGGAGCCTTGGGGATTAACTCCAAGGTGCACCCGAAAAACTGGTCAGATACGTGATTCTGCCAACATGGTGTCCTGGGAGCCAACTTGAACATAACCGGGTTATGTGAAGTGTGTGACGAAAATGGGAATCGGAGAAGTTTGACCCGCGCATATGGCTTAAATTGTCGTTACGATGTGAGCACGGGTTAGGCGGAACCGTACCCGTTCTATGTCGTTCGGTGTGATCCGTTGGCATAGATGAGGGTCTTCGGCAGTCTATTGCTTAAATTGACGTGACCGATGCCGGGAAGAAAAAATGCTCATATGTTTGGCCGTCAAAGTGGCGGTGGTGATACCGGGGTGTCTATGGCTTAAATTTACGTGACATTGACCAGTTCACCGAGAAAGTGCCCTGAGTGCACGAGGCGTGTGGCCGTGCATTCCAACACCTATGATGCAATGTACATATATTATACTGCCTTGTTATGCTAATAAGCTGCAGGGAAGGAGCATCGCCACCCCAAATTGGGGGCGGTATCGTTATAATTTGGTCAGCATGGCTGACCATTGCTTTGGTTTGCAACCATTTCGGTGGATTGTGCTTGTAGGTGCTGCGGAGCCGAGTAGTAAATAGCGGGATAAAGCCCAAGTTGCTGAGCCGGACCTCGAAGGCCTAATTTTTGAGTGTTTTTCTTTTATTCATGTATGGCCGGCCTGCGTGCCGAGGTTTGAAGACATGTAATTTGAGGAAAATAATTGTAAGACCATAAGGCCTATACTGGTGTATTTGTAATTCATTCCTTTTGGCATTTTAGTGGACATTCATTCTAGTGTTGGGTTCTTTATTAATGCAACAATATTAATTGCTTCGGCTAGAATGCTCTGTGTAGGACGTTAGATTGGCTGGATGGTTTCCATTGAGTAACCACCCGGTCTGTGTGTGGTATATGGCATCGGGCCCCGACCAGACCTACTACTATATGCTATGCGATGGATAGGGGGTGTTACAATTTGGTATCAGACTACTGGTTTCGGTTAGACTTAAAATGAATTCGTGGACAAATTCTTTTTAAGGGGTGGTGAGCACATCTATGTG
Source organism: Platanthera guangdongensis (assembly GCA_039583875.1). Classification (NCBI taxonomy): domain Eukaryota; kingdom Viridiplantae; phylum Streptophyta; class Magnoliopsida; order Asparagales; family Orchidaceae; genus Platanthera; species Platanthera guangdongensis. The sequence goes on along the minus strand of CM077166.1, from coordinate 135,563,048 downwards.
CGTCATCATTATAACATCAAAAGAACTCATGAATGTCCACTTAGGAATGAAAATACACGTGTTTGAGGAACCTGAATGTTCCTATAATTTCTTTTTTGTAATTTTATATGGTTGCTTAACGGTGTTTTGTACGACTATAGGTGACCAAAAGCAGTGCTGGGCCGTCAGAACATCCGGTTTCTGAGGATTATAGCGCACCTGGTGACGTGCCTGCAACCCTTCCCTCCGCTGAAACCATAAGAATGGTGGTGGAAGCAGTGTTCACTATGATTGGTGCACAAAATGAAAGACGTGTGCAGTCCCCTATTTTTGAGGTAATTCCAACGCCGGGTGGTGTGATGGAGCAAATGACATTTATAGGACCGTTGGGTCAGCAGTTGAACATGCTTTTAGTGCAGGGTACGCACTCAGTTGAGGAGTATTTGCAAGCATTTCTGATGATAAGACGCTACCCAGGCTCTGAAGTGGAGAGCGAGCAGTCGATGGTCGATAGGTTTTATAATGGCCTGCGCGGCGAATTGCGAGTTCTGCTACTATGACCAAAATTATTTGGATTTCGATCCTTGGTGGAATCGGCTAGATCTTTGGAAGTAGATTTGGCAAAAGTCAATCGGACGTCGAAGTTCAGTGTACTAGACTCTCCAGATTCTGCAAAGTCTGCATACAGAAGGAGGAGGAATAAGATGTCTAAAATGTCTACATGTCAGGCTCCATATGGTTGTTTTAAGTGTGGCAAGGAAGGGCACTTTGCCCGAGACTGTCGGAATGGTGCTCAGAAGTTAAAGAAAGCTATGTCAGGAGCAGGTATAGGACAAAGTGCCAGAGATCTGAATCGAATCTAAGGAAGCAAAGACTTGGATATGCAGAAGACGGAGTTCAAAATGCTGAACTCCTCAAAGTCTATGTACTGTAGGTGGTATAAGAAGGCTAGGACTTCGGGTCCAGCTCCTTCTTCTGGTGCTTCTGGGACGACTACGGGTCAAACCTCGAGGGCATGCTTTAATTGTGGAAAGTCGGGACACTTTGCCGGAGACTGCTGGAACGGACGTCCCAAGCCCGAAAAGAAGCACGCTAGCATGATGACAGGTACAGCTTAAAGTTATAGTAGTTTAACTTTAAATACTTGTTTCCCTTGTGCATGTTAGCTTAGAACTATTTGTGCTAAGCTTTGTTCTGATTTTCGATTAATTCCGCGAGAGCACTGTTCGCTTAGGGAGCTTCGCATTCCCTTTTGACCAAAGGATTTGTATTGCGCATCGGAGTACCTCCTTCGATGGCAAAAGACAAATCGGATGCGTTGTTGTCTAATAATGCTCATTGCATGCGAGTAGACTTTGCTGCGTTTAGGTGCAGATAGGGAGTCAAGACTTTGACTTATAAGCGTCGTGACTACCGTTAGGGGAGATCGATGTAATCTTTGGTATGGACTGGCTCTCGAAGCTGCAAGCATACATTGATCGAAATCGCAAGAAAGTCAAGTTGGGAACTAGTCGTGAGACGATATTTGTGGGCTTGAAAGGGGTCGAGCATGACGTTGGTGTCTGCTCTTCAGTTAGTTAAGGCGGTTTGTTGTGATGCCAAACCGGTCATATGCTCTTCATATCAGTTAGCGCCTAAGGAGATGGCAGAGCTGAAGGTGAAACTTCAAGAGTTGTTGGAGCAAGGGTTTGTGCGTCCAAGTTCGTCTCCTTGGAGAGCACCGGTCCTCTTTGTTACAATTTTGTAAAGAAGAAGGACGGGAGCTTGAGACTCTATATTGATTATCGAGAGTTAAACAAGCTAACAAAAAAGAACAAGTACCCAATCCCAAGGATCGATGATCTTCTTGATCAGTTGGTCGGGTCGACGGTGTATTCAAAGTTGGATATCAAGTCTGGTTACTATCAGCTGAGAATAAGGGAGAGTGATATCCCTAAGACAGCGTTCAGCACAAGATATGGGTATTATGAGTTTACGGTCATGCCGTTTGGGCTGACGAATATGTCGTCAGTGTTCATGGATTTGATGAACAGGACTTTCATGGAGTACTTGGACCATTTTGTGATCGTCTTCATCGACGATATTTTGGTGTGCTCGCAGAGTGTGGAAGATCACTTCAGGCATCTTCATTTGGTTTTGGAGATGCTGAGGAGGAATCAATTGTACGCCAAGTTCTCGAAGTGCGAGTTTTGGTTTCCCTCAGTGGCGTTCCTCGGTCATATAGTGTGTGGGGAAGGTATTGCGGTGGATCCGTCGAAGATTGTTGCGATACAAGAGTGGCCTGATATTTCTACGGTAGCGGATGTCCGGAGCATTTTGGGGCTTGCCAGCTATTATAGGCACTTCGTAGAGAATGTCTCGTGGATAGCGTTGTCTCTCACTACTTTGACGAGGAAGGAGCAGAAATTCGTTTGGACACCGGAGTGCACGCGAGCTTTTGAGGAGTTGAAATGTCGGTTGACCACAGTGCCTGTGTTGAGTTTGTCGAGTGGGATCAAAGGTTATGAGATTTATAGCGATGCTTCGGGCAGTAGTTTGGTTTGTGTGCTATTACAGCATGGAAGCGTTATAGCATATGGCTCGAGACAACTGAAGGTGCACGAGAGGAACTATACGGTCCATGACTTGGAGTTAGCGGCCATGATTTTTGCCTTCAAGCTGTGGAGACATTATTTATACGGTGTGAAAGTGCAGCTAGATCTGAAATACTCCAGAGGGGGGGTGAATAGAGTATGGTGCTTAAAAACTTTTTACAACAGTTGTTGTAATCTGAGTGAACAGGGAAGCGAATAATAAATCTAAACACAGCAGATAACTAATTACAACCTACAAAAGAAACTAATCACAGATCCTAACTAATCACAGAACAATTACAGCCAGAAACAAAAATAAAGACAAGCAAGCCAGAAAACATAAGGAGCTATAGTGGTTCGCCTAAACTTGGGTACATCCACTCTTCTACCACCCTAGGTAGGAATCCACTGCATAATGAGTTGATCAGGTGTCCTGGGCACCAATGAGCTTTTGATAAGGTGCTCAAAAACCAAATCAGATTTTTTGATCAGGTGTCTTGCCACCAATGAGCTTTTGATAAGGTGCTCAAAAACCAAGCACAAACTTTTGAAGGGAGTTTGAAAAACCCTTTACAGAGATGGGGATGAGAGAGTTATGGAAGTCTTCTCTTTCTCAAAGCAGCTGAGAAGACTAAGTGGATTTGATGTTGTCAAAGCTCCCCCTGAGTTCTTGAGATGTTCAGGAAATGAAGCTTTGTTGTAGGGTGATAGGCCTTCAGAAGTTGATCTCCAGCAATTGATGATTTCAGCAACAGTTGAAATGTTAGGTGTCTGGAGTCTTGAAAGATGTTGGCCTTGAACACTTGAATCAAAGGGGATCTGAAGATTTCCGATGGTTGATCTCCTTTGATGTGTGTTCTTGGATGAATTATTTTAGACAAAGAATGTCTACAGCTCTTTCTCTTGTGAACAGATGGTGTTGAGAAAGATGTTGTTCAGAGAATATTTTCTTCTTGTTCTGCTTATCTGTGCTGTGTCTTAGAGAGATTCAAAAAAAACATGTGTTTTATTCCCTGGTTCTGAATAGAAAATGATCCTCTGTCAAGAATAGCCGTTGGTCTGTCATTAATTGCATCCTTAATTGCAAATGTCTTCTGGGGGAAAGTCCAAAGAAACATTCCTCGATAATCCCTTGAAACTTGGTCCAGAATAAATGAAAACGACTAGAGAATCTTCTGAATTAATTGCTGAAAATAACTCATTAACTGTTCTGAATTTGAATCTTCAATAACATTGAATTCTTCAGAAAATCGTCGAACTGAGCTTCACTATCTTCGAACTGAGCTCAGTGATTTGGACTTATACAGCAACATACATCGTTGATCTGAGCTCAACTATCGTCGAACTGAGCTCAGAGATAGAGAATCAAAACTGGAGCCAAGATCGTCGAACTGAGCTCGAAGATCGTCGAATGGAGTTCGACGATTTGTTGAAGTTGAGCTCAGCGATCGTCGAATGGAGTTCGACTATCTGTCGAAGTTGAGCTAGACGATTGTCGATTGGAGTTCGACGATTCGTCGTAATGAGCTCGACGATATGACTTAGTCTCCAAACTGAAAAACCTTGGTCTTGAGGGCAGCTTCCAAACTTAACTACTAACCCTTAGTCTCAATTCTAATTGACCTTTAGATCTATACAGGAGGTCAAAAACAGGTTTCCTAAAGACATAGTGATCCTGACCCAAATTAGTAATAGGGTGTTCCAACAATCTCCCCCTATTTGGGTTAGGATTACTATTTACAGAAATTGCAAAAATTAAAGAACAACATACAAAGCAATAATATAGAAATGCAATAAGCAGGACATTGCAGAAGCACAGATATATATTATCCCAGACAGAATTCAGAAATCAGAATGATTGTCACCTTACATAATTATTCTTTCTCCTTGCTCTTTATAAGTTTGATTTCTCTATTAGGATTAAGGGCTTCTTTCTTTGACCTTCTGTCATCTGCTGCACCTAAAGAAGTTTGCTGTTTAGGCCTGGGAACCATAGCTTAAGGATGCAGCTCCATAAATCTATCAGAATCAAAGAATTTGCTTGAGCCATATCTTTCCAGTTCTTTATTTCTTTATTCAGACAATGTAGTAATGTTGGAGGAATCTCTGCCTTGCTCTTTAGCTTTCTTAATTTGATCCAGGGCAGCTAGCTCTTTCAACCTAGCAGTCCATGCAGTAGGGTTATTTTCAGGATCCTCAAAGGGCACTGGAGGCTCATATCTGTTGGATGGATTATCTTGAGGAGCTCTGTAGGAGACTACTTCTTTTAGCTTATAGGGAAAGGGACCTGATGTTGTATCTGATGAAGCTTGTCCTTCCCTAGAGTATGGATGTTGTCTAGAATAGCCTTTTGAATAAACTTGGAATTCCCTTTGGCTTCCTCTGTAACTTCCTCTTCTTGATTGAGAACCTCTGGACTGGCTTCCCCTATAATAAGATCTTGCATGAGGCTGATAGGGGGTTTGGCTTTTAGTAGAAGGTTGAGCAGCTGAGCTTCCACCTGCACCTGCATCAGGAGGAGGTGGTGGAGGAGGATGAGGATGATGAAACTGAGAAGATCCTTTATCATACTTCCTCTTCTTCTTCATGGCTTTAAGTTGGTTCTTGGAATACTGCATCCAATGTTCAGTAATGGGGCAGTCATGAAGAATGTAATAAGGAATATCATTAGTGTTCTTGACTTTGGCTGGAGGCACCCTTTTCATAGCTCTGCTCCTTGCCTTCCTTTTCCTAGCTATGGTGGCAGAAGAATCATCAGAATCAGTCTTGAATTCATCACTCTCAGAACTTTGCTCATCATATAAAGCATCAATCTTTTTCAAATATTCTTTCTGAAGTTGAGTTGGAGCAGATGAAACAGCAGTGGTAACAGCAGCAGATACAACACTAGTAACAACAGATACAGAAGTTGTAGCAGCAGTTGTAACAATAGACACAGAACATTCTGGAGCAATCCTTGCAGAAGATATAGCAGCAGTACTATCAGCAGTAACTGGAGCAGCAACAGATTCAGATAAAGCTTTTTCAGATACAGGTGCCTCAGCATCAGTAATAACAGCAGGAATATCATCAGCAAAAACAGAAGACTCAAAATCATATGCCTCTATCTGCATATCCTCAGAAACTGGAACAACAGCAGCATCATCACTGACAGCAACAACAACAGATTCAGCAATAATATTCTCAGCAGGAGTAGCAGCATCATATACTGAATTGACAAAAGAATGAATAATGTTGGTGTCATAACATGAGAAGGGCACAATGGCCTTGGAAAGATCCTCTGATGGCTGGACAACAACTCTCTCTGGAAGATAACTAAAATAAGCTGAATCAAAAACTGAGAGCAAGGACCTGAGGTCTACTGAAAAGACAGCAACTTGAGGTGGAACTTGAGCTTAAGTTGGGGTAAGAGTAGCAGCAGTAGGGGCTGAAGACATAGCAGCAGCAGGCAATCTCACCACTTTATTAGGCATCTCCCCTGCCTGGATTCAGAGAATACTGGATCAAGGCACACTGATGAAGGGATTGCCTGAGGAAATAGAGAGGATAGCCTGGCAGAAAGGGCTGCCACTGACTGAAGTAATGGAGCCAAGGAGGTCTCCAATAGAAGTGATAGCCTGGGGGCTAGCAGTTCATATAACTTGTCAGCTATGGCTGGAATATCTACTTGCTCAGCAGGCAATTGAGCAGAGGTAGAGGATGGAGCTACTGGTGATGGTAGTGGAGAGCTGGTGTATGGGGGAAGTGATGGTTGTGGTGAGGGGATTGTGGAGATGGAAGACAGTGGTATGGAGATAGAGGGTGTGAAGGTGGGTTGATCAATAATGTCTTGCAGAGGTTGTTGGTAAGATGTTGATGAGGAGGAGGGTAGCTCAGGAGGAGATGAAAGTGAGTCATCCATGAAGGAATCATCAAGAAGATTGAATGAGGGAATGGTGGATGATGTGGCAATGTCTGGTTGAGGGTAGTGATATAATGGATGGAATGGTTCTTCTGTGATTGGAAGAGTGGGAATTGGGGATGAAATTGATGTTGGAGAAGGGCTGGAAATGATGATTGTGGATGAAATTTGAATGGTGGAGATGACTGGAGGAGATGGAATAGGAGGAGGAGGAGAAGCAGCAGCAGGCAAGTCATCTGCAGGGGCAGAGACTTGAGGGGAAGTGACTGTTACAGTCCTGGTGCCTGAAGTTGTGCTAGGAGAGGGCCTGCTGGGCTTGGTTATCTGCCTATCCCATTTGCCAAATAGGGCACAGGACAGTCTCTTAGATGCATTGATATGTATCCCAGAAGATACTAGCATAGTAGGGCATCTGTTCTGAAGAAATAGCCCAAGGATCCTCCCAAAATTCACAAAGTTCTTATTGAGTTTCTTCTTAATCAGGTCATAGAAGACCTCTCCCCAGTTCAATTGCTTCTTATCCACAATGGCTCCCATCAAGCATAGCTGATACCTAGAGATAGTATCATGTGCTGAATGCTTGGCCAGCAAAACCTTTCCTACTACATCAGCTAAGAACCTGTATTCCACAGCTAGGTTCTTCTTCAGCAGCTTGCTAGGGTTAGCATCAGAGTGACCCATTCTTGCAAGCAAATTAGCAAATTCCTCTCCAGACAAATCAATAGAATCTCTTCCAGAACTTAACTCAAAAACTTCTGTCAGAATGGCTAGAGTCAAGGGTACCTGGGTTCCAGAAATTGAACCAACTATTGTGTTTTGATCCTGGTTGTGGGTAGTGTAGACCCACTCCTTAATCTCATCAGCAGCAAGTTTGACTCTGGTGGTCATAATGGTGACAAGCGTCTGCTCCTTGAACAATTCCAGAATGTCCTAAAACGCTTGATCAGTGGTGCTGAAAGACTCCATGTCTATATCGAATCCAGCATCGAACTTCATTGCAGCGAGAACAGCAATAGAGACGGCCATGGTTACCTGCAAAATCAACAAACAAAACGACCAAGTGTAGAGATGTTTGGAGGGAAAGAGAGATTTTTGCAGAGAAATCGAAGGCGCAAAAGGAGAACGACGGCGAAAAATGAATTTTATATTAGGGTTCGACGCAGAAAAGGAAAGATCGTTGAACTCAGTTCGACGATCGGGGCTTCTAAAGGAATCTGAAAGGTCTTCAATATTGTCGATCTCCGTTCGACGATATTGGAGAGCGTCGAGCTCTGTTCGACGATAGTTCAGAGAACAAAATCGTCGAGCGCCGTTCGACGATCGTTGACCGGAAGAGATAGTTCAGACTATCTGAGAAGCGCTGAACTCAGGTCGACGATTTCGGAAATCGTCGATCTCCGTTCAACGATCTGAGGGAAAATCGTCGAGCGCAGTTCAGAGACCAGAAAAACACTCTAGACACTAAGAAGAATCAAGATGTTTGTCTAGTCTTGGTCAATTTTTAAACTTTTAAAATCTTGGATATTATTTTAGACTTCCTCCATCTAACATTCCTAACTGATTTAAGAAGAAGGTGTGTTTCTTTTCATCCAAGGGTTTGGTGAAAATATCTCCTCTTTGCAAATCAGTTGGGATATATTGAAGTTCAATTTTATTCTTCTCAACATTATCCCTTAAAAAGTGATGCCTAATTTCTATGTGTTTTGTCCTACTATGGAGGACTGGATTTTGAGCAATAGAGATAGCACTGGTGTTATCACAAAATATTTTAGACTTCTCTAAGTTGTAGCCATAGTCTAGGAGTTGATTTTGAATCCATAAGATTTGTGAACAATAACTGCCTGCAGCCATATATTCAGCTTCAGCAGTTGAAGTTGACACAGAAGTTTGTTTCTTACAAAACCAAGAGACAAGTCTGTCACCAAGGAACTGACAAGTTCCACTGGTACTTTTCCTGTCAATTCTGCATCCAGCATAATCAGCATCAGAAAATCCAGTTAAATCAAATGCTGAATCTTTTGGATAACAGAGACCTAGATTTGGACAACTTTTAACATACCTGAGAATTCTTTTTACTAATGTTAGGTGTGACTCTCTAGGGCTTACTTGGAATCTAGCACATATGCATGTAGCAAACATTATATCTGGTCTAATGGCTGTAAAGTACAGTAAAGAGCCAATCATTGCTCTATATGTTGTCTGATCAACAGGTTTCCCATGTTCATCAGCATCCAATACAGCATTAGTAGGCATAGGTGTTTTCATACAAGATGCTTCAGACATGCCAAATTTCTTAACCAATTCATTTGCATACTTGGTTTGAGAAATAAAGATGTCTTCAACATGTTGTTTGACTTGCAATCCTAGAAAGAAGGATAGCTCACCCATGCTACTCATTTCAAATTTAGAATGCATTAGGTTGGAGAACCTTCTGCACAATTTTGAATCAGTAGAACCAAAAATAATATCATCTACATAAATATGTACTAGTAGGGTATGGGACTTATGGGTTCTAATGAAAAGAGTTTGGTCTACTCTACCCCTTATAAATCCATTTTCCAGAAGGAAGCATGCTAGGGTATCATACCATACTCTAGGAGCTTGCTTGAGACCATATAATGCTTTGTTCAACTTAAAAACATAATCAGGATAGGTTGGAGAGATAAAACCTGGAGGTTGTCTAACATAGACTTCTTCTTTGATGTCTCCATTGAGAAATGCACTTTTGACATCCATCTGATATACCTTGAAGCCTTTATGTGCTGCATAAGCTAAGAAGATTCTGATGGCTTCCAATCTTGCAACTGGTGCAAAAGTATGGTCATAGTCTATTCCTTCTTCTTGAGAATATCCTTGAGCAACTAGCCTTGCCTTATTCCTTACAATTACTCCTTGATCATCCAATTTGTTTCTGAACACCCACTTTGTTCCAACAATGGAGTGATCCTTAGGCTTTGGCACTAGTTCCCAAACTTTATTCCTTTCAAATTGATGCAACTCTTCTTGCATTGCAATGATCCGGTGTGGATGTTGCTCTGCATCTTAAATGGACTGTGGTTCAATTTAAGATAGGAAGCAAGTGTGCAACAGGTTTTGGTTGACCTGATTTCTGGTTTGCACACCAGCTGAGATGTCTCCAATTACTTGGGAAATTGGATGGTCTCTTGATGTTACTAAATCAACAGGGGGTGTTGATTGTTCACCAACCTGTGTTGTTGTTTCCTCTTATGGTACAACAACTGGCTCTTCAAGTTATTTCTCTTCAATATGTTGAATGCTTTCTTCATCTTCACCACTTTCCTCTTTTTGAGTAACATGTAACTTGTTCAAATCTTCAACAAGAGAATGTACCTGCAAGGGTTCTATGGTAGAAGTATTTTTCTCCTTGAAAGACATGTTAGATTCATCAAATGATATGTGAACAGATTCTTCAATTTTAAGAGATGATTTATTATAAACCCTATAAGCCTTACTGATCATGGAGTATCCCAGAAACACTCCTTCATCAGCTTTAGCTTGAAATTTTGCTAAATATCTCTTGTCATTATTATGTATATAACAAGTACAGCCAAAAATTCTAAAATAATCAACTTTAGGTTTCTTCCCTTTGAGTAATTCATAGGGAGTCTTTCCCTTTAGTTTATGTATTAAACTTCTATTCAGCACATAGTTGGAGGTGTTCACTGCCTCTGCCCAAAAAGATAGAGGAAGGTGAGCATCTGACAATAATATAGTGGCAGATTCAATAACGGTTCTATTTTTCCTTTCAGCTACCCCATTTTGTTGAGGAGTTCTAGGAGCTGAGAAAGTATGCCTGATCCGTTCACTCTGACAGAACTCTTGCATAAGAAGAGAATCAAACTCTATCCCATGATCACTTCTGATTAGGGCAATGTGAGTATTGAACTCAATCTGTATACATTTGAGAAACTCTGTCAAACACTTAAAGTTATCAGACTTCTTCCTCATAAAGAACACTCATGTTGAATCTAAAGAAGTCATCTACAACTACTAAAGTGTAAGATTTCCCTCCTAGGCTTTGTACTGTAATGGGTCCAAAAAGATCCATGTGCAACAGATACAATATCCTAGGTGAATCACTCTTATTAAGTGATTTGAAACTATTTTTAGTTTGCTTGCCTAATTGACAAGCTCTGCAGAGTCCTTCCTTCTTGTAGGGGCCAGAAGGTAGTCCTCTAACAAGGTTGTCCTTGGATAGCCTAGCAATAGTTCTAAGGTTTAAATGTCCTAGTCTCTTATGTCATAAAATATTTGGTCTACAAACAGAATTGAACAGGCAAATATCTACATCTGTTGAAAGAAAATCTACTAGATAGATGTTACCTTTCCTTTTACCTGTTAACACGGTTGTGTTGTCCTCTGACTTTATCTTGCATAATGCTTTGCTGAAAGTCACCTGGTAGCCTTCATCATATAGATGACTGATGCTTATCAAATTGTGCTTCAGTCCTTCCACATAGGCTACCTTCTTGAATGTTACTATCTCAATCTGGACTGCACCATATCCTTTAGTTTGTCCAAAGTTTGAATCACCAAAAATAACTTTGGGTCCAAGCTTGGCTTTAAAGGATGTGAGGTTGTCCTTGTTTCCTGTCATGTGCTTTGAGCACCCACTATCCAAGTACCATTGTTGGTTAGATGTTGGATAGGTCTTCACCTGGTCTTTTTCAAGTTGAGTCTCTGAATCTGACTCTGAGTCTTCTTCATCTGAATTATGTTGTGAGGCATTGATTG